>LR738711.1:432125854-432275439 GCA_902687465.1 Secale cereale | reverse complement strand
GGGGGGAGTGGGTGGTCAATCCCACCCACCAGAACGGTGAGGGGAGGAAGCAGGGCGGCGGGCAGCTGCGGGGCGCGCGCTGCGGCCGCCGTCGAGCACCTGCCTGCCTGCCTGGCCGAGCCAAGTAGCTCGCTGGAGCGGTGGCTGGGCCGGGCCGGCAGGTGGGCCTGTTAGGCGCCAGGCAAGTTTCTCTCTCTCTTCTCTCTTTTCTATTTCTTTCTATTTCATTTCTTTTGCAACTTTGTTGAATTAATAAAAATGCCAGAACATTTTTATAGCTCATAAAACTAGTCATGCCCACTGTATATAATATGAACAGCATGGAACATTTTAGTTTATGATTATTTGGGCACACAAAATATTTTATAGCATTTAAATGCCCAAATGCAAATACCATGTGAATTAATCTAGAGACCTTGGATGTCCTAGAAAATTGTGCACCATTTTTGGAAGAGGTTTAAGACCAAGGCAGAAATGATGAACATTTTTGGAAGGGCATTTTGGGTACATTGGAAAAGATTTTATTAAACCCTAGTTGTTAGAAGAGGGGTGCTGGGGTTTCTGTCATTCCCATTTCAAGTTTCTTTGGAAAGTAAACATGATGCACACTCTAGCTAGTCCTAATGCAAGCACTGACTAGGGATGTGACAACTCACCCCCACTCAAAAGAATCGCGTCCCGAGATTCAGGTTCCTCCGGAAAGAGGGTGGGGTACTCAAGTCGAAGATGATCCTCCCTTTCCCAAGTAGCTTCACTCTCGGAATGATGTGACCATTGAACCTTGAGAAACTTGATATTGTGACGTCGAGTGGTACGCTCGGTTTGATCAAGAATTCGAACGGGGTATTCTCGATATGTGAGATTGTCCTGGAGATCAAGCGTTTCGTGGTCCACTCCGCGGATAGGATCTGAGAAGCAACGCCTGAGTTGAGAAACGTGGAAGACATCATGAACTCTGGAAAGGTGCGGAGGTAGTTCCAATTGGTAGGCAACTTCTCCTCGTTTGGCAAGAATGCGAAAAGGACCGATGTAACGAGGGGCCAATTTGCCTTTGATACCAAAGCGATGGGTTCCCTTAAGAGGAGTAACCCGAAGGTAAGCCTTATCGCCGACTTCAAAAGTCACAGCCTTATGATGACTATCATATTGGCTTCTTTGGCGAGACTGGGCTGTTTTCAATTTCCCACGAACGGTGCGAACTTGCTCTTCTGCTTCCTGGATCATATCCGGACCAAAGAATTGTCTTTCCCCGGTTTCTGACCAGTTAATAGGTGTTCGACACCTTCGTCCATATAGAACTTCGAAGGGAGCCTTGCCCAAGCCGGCTTGATAACTATTGTTATAAGAGAATTCGGCAAATGGAAGACACTTCTCCCAGTCCATACCGAAAGAGATGACAGAGGCTCGAAGCATATCTTCCAGAATTTGATTGACTCGTTCCACTTGACCACTTGACTGAGGATGGAAGGCGGTGCTGAAAGAGAGATGAGTCCCCATAGCATTCTGGAAACTTTCCCAAAATCGTGAAGTGAAAAGACTTCCACGGTCTGAGTTAATCTCCAACGGCACACCATGAAGTGATACTATCCGAGAGATATACAAGTCTGCTAGCTGGCTAGCGGTTATACTCTCTCGAACAGGTAGGAACTGGGCTACTTTGGAGAGGCGGTCGATAACGACGAAGATAGCATTATTCCCTTTCTTGGTCCTGGGAAACCCGGTAATGAAGTCCATACCGATCTTGTCCCATTTCCATTCAGGAGTAGCTAAAGGTGAAGGGTGCCAGCAGGCCGTTGATGCTCTACTTTAACTCGACGACAAACATCACAGTTAGCAATAAATTGAGCAATTTCTCTCTTCATCCTAGTCCACCAGAACGTCTGACGTAGGTCTTGATACATTTTGGTACTACCGGGATGAATCGTGAGAGGAGATTCATGAGCCTCCTTAAGGACTAACTGCCGTAGATGTTGGTTCTTGGGAACCACTAAACGGTTCTCGAAGGAAACAACACCTCTGTTATCAATGGAGAAACAACCTGCAACTCCTTTGTGAATGTTTCTCTTAATTCGGGAAATCCCTGTATCTTGCTTCTGGGCAGCTATGATTTGATCCATAAGGGTAGGTTTCGCCACCAAGGTGGAAAGGAATCCTCGAGGAACAATGTGAAGGTTAAGCTTACGAAATTCCTCGTAAAGAAGTGGTTGCCCTTGTTGTAACATCAAGTTGTTACAATATGACTTACGACTTAGTGCGTCAGCCATGACATTGGCCTTCCCAGGGGTGTAAGTGATTCCTAAGTCGTAATCTGTGAGCAACTGAACCCAACGTCTTTGCCTGAGATTTAGATCCGGTTGGGTGAAGATGTATTTTAGACTTTGATGATCGGTGAAGATTTCACAGCGATTACCAAGAAGGTAATGTCGCCATGTTTTGAGTGCGTGGACTACAGCTGCAAGCTCTAGATCATGTGTAGGATAGTTATCCTCATGTGGACGCAACTGTCGGGATGCGTAAGCGATCACTTGACGATCTTGCATGAGTATGCAACCTAGTCCTTGTCACGAGGCGTCGCAGTAGATAATAAAGTCCTTGGAGAAATCTGGTGGTACCAGTACGGGTGCAGATGTCAAGTGTCTTTTCAGTTCCTGAAAGCTGGACTCGCATTGTGGGGTCCATTCAAACTTTTTATGTTTCTTGAGGAGTTCAGTTAGAGGTTTAGCAACCTTGGAGAAATTCTCGACAAAGCGTCGGCAATAACTTGCTAAGCCAAGAAAACTCCTAACTTGCTTGACCGATTCAGGGGGAGTCCAATCAAGGACGGCTTGAACTCGCTCGGGGTTGACAGCAATACCCTTGCCAGAGATCACATGGCCTAGATAGGTCACTTCCGGCAACCAGAATTCACATTTAGAGAATTTGGCATAAAGGCGGTGCTCTCGAAGTTTCGTCAATACCAGTCTTAGATGCTTGACATGATCTTTCTTGTTCTTGGAATAGATGAGTATATCATCGAGGTATACCACGACGAATTTATCCAAATACTCCATGAATATAGAATTCATTAGCCGGGAGAAGGTGGCTAGGGCATTGGTTAATCTGAAGGACATGACGGAGTACTCATATTGGCCATAACGAGTAACAAAAGCCATTTTAGGAATGTCCCCGTTCTTGATCTTGATTTGATGGTAGCCCAACCTCAAATCCATTTTTGAAAAGACTGGGGATCCAGCAAGCTGATCATACAGGTCGTTGATCCTGGGGAGCGGATACTTGTTCTTTATGGTGACCAGATTGACAGGTCGGTAATCTACAACCATCCGTTCCGTTCCATCCTTCTTCTTGACGAAGAGGACGGGGCAAGCCCAAGGGGAAGAACTAGGACAGATGAAACCCTTTTTCAAGGACTCATCGAGTTGTTTCTTAAGCTCAGCTAATTCTAGGGGTGCCATCTTATAAGGTCTCCTAGAGATTGGGACAGTTCCTGGAATAAGATCTATCACGAACTCGACATCTCTGTCAGGTGGAACACCTGGCAGTTCTTCTGGAAAAACATCCGGAAAGTCACAGACTACCGGAATATCTTCGAGTTCTGGTAGAGGGCTGGCATTAAGAGAGTAGAGCTGACGCTCAGCCATTCGGGTCAAGACATTGACTGTCTTGCCGGATGGGTGTGTAAGTTGAACGGTCCTAGTGTAGCAATCAATCTTGGCGTGATGAGTTGTCATCCAATCCATACCCAAAGTGATGTTTATGTCCGAGGACTTGAGAGCGATTAGTGATGCAAGTAAAACAAGTCTATCGACAAGAATTTCATTTCCATGGCTTACCCTAGAGGTTTGCCACTTTGAACCAGGAGTTTGAATAACCATGGAAGTAGGCATGTCACAAAAAGTCATGTTGTGCATTCGAGCATAGCTCTCAGATATGAACGAATGGGATGCTCCAGTATCGAAAAGAACAGATGCCGGATGGCAGTTAACAAGAAACGTACCAAGGACGACGTTAGGATCCTCATAAGCTTCCTCAGCAGAGACATAGTTGACATGACCACGTGCAGTGGGGATTGGCTTGACATAATTCACCTTGCCGGTTGGCTTACCACGGCCAACGGGTTTTCCTGGCTAGTTCTGGGGACACTCACGCATATAGTGCCCCGGTTCTCCACACTTGAAGCATGTCACAGTGCCAGTGCGTGGAGCAAAGTTGGTAGGTGGTTCTCCATAAGTCTTGGCAGGTGCATACTGTTGAGTTGGGCGAGGCGCCTCATAGGATGGCCTCGGTGTGTACTTGGGTGGCAGAGCAGTGTTAGGAACCCACACACGACGCTTGTGAGAGCCAGAGCCGGATGAGGAACCAAATTCACGAGGATGCTTGCGTGTGGCTTCGAAATCAGTCTGGCCCGTCTCAGCACTGATGGCTTTGTTCACAAACTTCTGGAAGGAGGTGCACTCATGCAGACGTAGATCTCAGCGGAGTTCAGGGCTAAGTCCCTTGCGGAACCTCGCCTGCTTCTTGGCATCGGTGGATACTTCCTCAGGTGCATAGCATGCCAAGTTGCCAAACTCGCGACTATAGCCATCCACGGTTAACCGGCCCTGGGTGAAATTGCAGAATTCCTCCCGCTTGCGATCCATGAGACCTTCCGGAATGTGATGTTCACGGAATGCCTCACTGAACTCAACCCAAGTAGTGATTTGGCCAGCAGGACGCATAGCCTCAAAGTTCTCCCACCATAGACTGGCAGGGCTCTCAAGATGGTAGGTGGCGTAGATAACCTTGTCAGCTTCGGCCACACGGGCAGAGTGTAGCTTGTGGGTGATACTACGAAGCCAGTCATCCGCATCCAAAGGTTCAGTGGAGTGATGGAACTTCAGTGGGCACATCTTGATAAAGTCATTGATTGACACCACGTCATTCCTCTGACGGAACCCACTGTTCTGCTCTATGCGTTCCAGCAGACGGTTGGTCTCTCTCTTGTTCCGTTCTGCCTCGAGCATAACTTCAGTCAAGGAGGGTGGCTGGGGCAGATTCTCATCTCTAGCCCCACTAGCCTCACCCTGCTCCTGAGCAGCATGAGTGCTGCGAGTGTAGACCATCCTTGGAAAAAAAACAACGGTTTAGACAAGGATGGCAAAAACTTGACATAGGAGTGCAGAATGTAATGGATGACACGGAATCCAGAGATGTTCATCCGTACGACATAGTAATATAGAAACTGCCATATATACACCAGTGGTCATACACACCATACATAGTTTAGTACATGCCAAGGCTAAAGTACAACTGCGGTGAAAGACGATACATCCCATCAGAGGCATTCCAAGCTCCTATACATTATTTAACTACACCTCCGGAACTCAGTACACACTAAGTCATATTCCACAAGACACGCAGGACTGTGGAAATACAACTACTACGATACTACTACCGCCACGGTCTAGCTCAGACATTCCCGTAGTAATCTTCGTAAAGATTACCAGCGTAGCCTGGGAGTGGAACAGATGGATCTTGAAACTCTTGAGCACTCGAAGGCTGTGGACCATAGGGACATGGATGTGGCCTCGGGCCTGATGCTGGTGGTAACCGACGCCCACGTGGAGGTGTGATACCCCCAACGTCACGCCAATCCAAATGATCAGGCAGACGAGTCCGCACGGGGTACAAATCCCGCATATCCAGATATCCGGCGTGCACAACAGGTGCAAGCCGTGTCAAAGTAGTCCAGTGGGCGGCTCGAGTGTTATACAGCTCCATTCGGAGGGCACGGACCTCATGGTCCCTATCCTCCAGCATCTGAACAGTAGTCTGAAGCAGTGGCTCCTCATGAGCAGCATCAGTATACAGACCAGTGTAGTAGCCTTCCTCTCCAGGAAGTGAGGCTGGCATGTAACAGAACTCAGTGTTCAGCAACAGGGCATGCCTAGCCCGGAGGATGGTCATCATCGAATAAGCGGCATCCTGCACTGCCATATCGATAGTAACCCCGAGTCCATAAGACCAATGGATGGGGTCGTTAGCTCCGGGATATGAGGGGTATATCCGGACTGTGTAGAAATATTGACTTTGATTGAAATCCCGGTACTGTTCCTCCACGGTGTACTCAGGATACCAACGGTAACCGGTCTCAGTCAGCACACAGACTAGCATGGCCGTGTGACCGGGCACATTAATGCACCGAGTCAAACAAACCACTTGGTGAGGTGTGCGGCCAGACATCTGAAACACGAAGTAATGCAAAGGCATTAGTGTTTCTGGAAGAAATCGGGCAGCATAACAACTGTAACTGCTCAAAAAAAGATTTTGAGACATCATACAAATGATAGCATAGCCACTCAACAATATCATATCAAGGTTCCGGGTCCAACAAATCATCATACTAAAAGGGTAGAAACTGAACTGAGGCTTGAAACCAACAGTCCTAAGAGTCCACGGATTAGTAACACGTGAACCTAGTAAGGATAAGAGACCTAGTCCTAAATCCCCGTGGAAAGAATAGGCCGACTTAGATCAGAAGGGCATAAGGTAAAGGAGTAAAAAGAGCCTTACGTTCCCTTCCACAATCAATTCCCCTACATATAACTAAGAATTTTTCTAGACTCAACATCGACCAGTTTGGCTTGAGAAACCTACAGGCAGTCCGGCTCTGATGCCAACGCTGTCAGGACCCCGATCCTAAGTCACACCGATCTAGCTGTAACACGTCATATCACTTTGCGGCCTCACGCATGGTATCCCCATGGGTGCCACCTTACCTGGCCCGGGACCGTTTGCGCATTTTGGCACACGTATATGACAGTGTCGCTAGCATCCATATGACAGAGAACCCGGGCCGACATGGCTAGTTATAAACCAAAAGTGGCACTAAATTACAGAGACAGGCATCCATGACCCAGCAACGAACGTGTCGGTCATCAACGTATGAACCCAAGTCGTAGCAAGCTACATGGACTTAAAGGAACAACACGTGACATTTCCCCTAAGGGACAGACACAGGAACAAAGAAGGACACATGCCGGCCAGCCTACGTGTTCCGAGCAGTAGCAAGCAACCAAGGCTCATTGGAAACACTAGGAGGCATTTCCCTGTAAGATAGGCTACCAAAGGAAAACAACTAGGTGTCGGATCCCACACATACCAAGCATTTCAATCATACACACAATATGCTCAATATGTGCAAATACAACATTGCATCACAACAGAACTCTATGACTCAAAGTACTTTATTTAAGAGGCTCCAAGAGCCATACATAACATATCCATATAGGTAGGGGTCACATGACCCAACACTCAAGTCATACAGTCATACAAGCACAAGCGGAAGCTAACATGTCTGAGTACAGACAACTTGGAAAATAAAACAGGCTTGGTGTAGCCTGACTATCTACAAGGCCCTTCACAAGCTCCAGATCTCTGTTTGGGTAGCAAGCTACTCGTCGATGTCAACGTCTATGTAGAACCCATCAGAAGGGGCAGGGTTCTCCTCTGCAACATTTATTAAGAAAACATGAGTACAAAGGTACTCAGCAAGTCTTACAACAGAACCTATCATACATGCAACATTATCAATAGGGGTAGTGGAGTTCATAGCAGAAAGCCAGCTTTGACTCTTGGCTAACCTATACGACAACTCTCAACAGATTGCAAGATATTACTACGTACACGAGTCCTCTACTCACCACAACAATACACCACCGAGGATCCTCTTCCGTCATCCTATGGAAGGGCCATCCACGGCACTCACACTTGTCTTGAGGCTTTTAGTAGTATCCATCAACTTGTCTATGAACTGTAAGAGTAACCAAGTAGTCCGTACCGCGAACAACGGCTATTCGAATAGATTGGTAACCCTGCAGGGGTGTACTTCTTCACACAGGCTTCCACCACTTATCGCCGTTTACTCGACATGTACTCGGCAACCTTCAAGCGGAAGCCCAGCGAGGGTGTCAGCCATGACCTGACTAACTACACAAGTCTCTCGTCCAGGTTTATCGCCTATTTGGGTTCCATCCGTGGGGAGATCCGGCCGGGGTGTCGCTCACGGCCCCAAACGATGTGTACAGGGTTCCCGAGTCACCAAACGGGCAACCGGTACACCGTCCCACGTACCTGTCGCAGCACAGGCCACCCCGAGGTTCAGCGCTGTGCACGACCACCAGTAAACTATAAACACCAGAAACTAGTTGCAACTCGTGGACAGAGAACAAGGGCAGTTAATATAACGAGAGGGCTTGGAGCGCCCAGAGCCCAATGCGTGGTAGTAGCTGTAACTTGAATCACACATACAGATCTCGGGTCCTATGGACGATTCCAATGAAACAACCCACCATGTACTCCTACATGGCCTTTCATTGATACCTTTACTAAACATGTTTCACACTTCCCTCTCCTTACCGAGTATGATCATTTCACTCTGATCCATCACCCAGATGAACCAGACCTGACACAACTCTAAGCATAGCAGGCAACATAAACAAATAGCATGGTGGATCACACATCACATGGCTCAATCAACTCCTACACATGCTAGTGGGTCTCAACTATTTACTGTGGCAATGACAGGTCATGCAAAGGAATAGGGTTCAACTACCGTAGCAAGTAGCGATTCACACGCTGTTGCCTTAATGCAGTAAAAGAGAGCAGGAGCAAGAAGATGGGTTTGTATCGGAATGATCAATGATTGCTTGCCTGACAGAGTGGTTGTCGGGTACTGCTCTTCAGTTGGATACGCAGAAGTATCCTCGGGAGCAGGACCTAACACGGAGAACATCGGCGATACAATCAATAAGCAAACAAATGCAACAATATGATGCATGCTCATGATATGGCAAGATGCATGTGTTTTGGGCTAATGCAACTATAACCAGAAGGGTTTGAGCCCATTTGAATCAAAGATTCAAATTGAAACTCAAACTATTATTTATTTAAGTGCATTATCATGTTTTAGAGTATACAGCAAGGTTAACTTGCTCAAACATGCATGAAACCAGTCCCATTTGAAAGATTGGATTTTTCTGATCAATTTTCATATATAAATCTTTTCCATCTGAGCTACTGCTGAATTTATATGATTTTTTGAAGTTTAAAGCATTTTCTGGAATTTCCTGAATTGTTTTTAAATCAAATAATCCTAGAAAATCCTTTACTGCGTCCGCATGACATCATGCTGACGTCAGCCAGTCAACAGGGCGGCCCAGGTCAAACCTGACCAGTGGGACCCAATGGTCAGTGTCACAGTTAGTTAACTGACTAATTAAAACTAGATTAGACACTAACCTAGGTTTGACTAATAGGCAGGGCCCACATGTCAGTGACCCAAGGGGGTGAAACCCTTGGTCAAACGGGGCTAACTCGCCGGCGTTTAGCCGCCGGCGAGGCCAAACGCAGCGGTGAGGTGCGGGATTTGTGCTCCGGCTGCCAAAACGACGGCGGAGCATGCCTACGGGTAGCTCGGAGTGAGCCGCGTCGAGTGGTGGTGGTGGCTGGCCTCGGGGTTGCCGGAAACGACGATGACGACGAGTCCAGCAGCTGCCGGAGCTCGGGCGAGGTCGAACTCGTCGGTGCGGTGCTCGTAGAGGTGCGTGGAGTGATCCTACAGCACCTACACAGGACAGTGAAGCTGGTGGGAACGATGGCCGGGCCGTTAGATGGCCGGAGCCTCGTCGGCGACGAGCTCCGCGGCGGTGCGTGCAGGTGAGCCTCGTGCAGTGCGTACGGTGCGGGAGGGAACTAACGGAGAGGGGGAGGACGGATCTGAGCTCACGACGGTTGTAGTAAATGTCGAGGCGGGCTCGGGGACGGTCGTAGCTGAGCGAGGCGGCGATGGGGATCTCTGCGGCCGGAGTTGGGGAAGACGGGGTCGGGGGCGACTCAGAGCAGGCGAGCACTCGGGGCTCAGCCTGCTCGACGTAGTCGATGACGACGGAGCGGACGGACACGGTGACGGAGCTCAGGGACGGCGGTGGACGCGGCTATCACGACGGCGCGAGCGCGGCGGCGTCGGCCATGGTGCAGGGAAGGCGAGAGAGAGGAGCTGGGGAGGAGTGGGCATGTCAGCGAGCTCGGGGGGAAGTGGGTGGTCGATCCCGCCCACCAGAACGACGAGGGGAGGAAGCAGGGCGGCGGGCAGGTGCGTGGCGCGCGCTGCGGCCGCCGTCGAGCACCTGCCTGCCTACCTGGCCGAACCAAGCAGCTTGGCCGGGCCGGGCCGGCAGGTGGGCCTGTTAGGCGCCAGGTAAGTTTCTCTCTCTCTTCTCTCTTTTCTATTTCTTTCTGTTTCATTTCTTTTGCAACTTTGTTGAATTAATAAAAATGCCAGAACATTTTTATAGGTCATAAAACTAGTCATGCCCAGTGTATATAATATGAACAACATGGAACATTTTAGTTTATGATTATTTGGGCACACAAAATATTTTATAGCATTTAAATGCTCAAATGCAAATACCATATGAATTAATCCAGAGACCTTGGATGTCCTAGAAAATTGTGCACCATTTTTGGCAGAGGTTTAAGACCAAGGCAGAAATGATGAACATTTTTGGAAGGGCATTTTGGGTACATTGGAAAAGATTTTATTAAACCCTAGTTGTTAGAAGAGGGGTGCTGGGGTTTCTGTCATTCCCATTTCAAGTTTCTTTGGAAAGTAAACATGATGCACACTCTAGCTAGTCCTAATGCAAGCACTGACTAGGGATGTGACAGGTACATTGGTCTAGTTCTTCTCTTTCTCCCACTCACCACTACTTGAGTCTTGTGATGGGTAGGCAAAGCATTTCATCTCTGGTCTTCGACATCGATGGCGCGAACAACTACATCCACACTCAAACCATCCGACTATGACAAGCAATGTAAGAGCGCATCGAAAACATCGCCATCGACATACGACACTCCGAGGCAAGGAGAAGGGCTTATTTCGACGACGTGTGTGACTCCTTCGACAAACACATGGCGGAGCTCCGACACCTGGTGGTCGACTACAATCTTCTTCCCCTTCGTCATCTTCTCGGTGGCGACGTTCAAGTCGCAAGTCTTCGGAGTGCAAAAATGATGCAAGCACAAGTCGTCCATGTCCACACCGCCATGGCGATCATCAACATCGTCATGAAGGGTAAGTCACCTCCAAGCATCATGTGCACGACGACGATGAACGCCATCTTCTACGAGCTGAAGCACGACAACACCACCACCATCATGAAGATGCTCAACACGCGCATACCCATAAGTCCGAACAAGCTCTACTTCACGCCAAGGCCAAGCTTCAAGAGCACATAAGAAGACCGCGAGGCAAGCAACACCAAGAAGGAGCTACGGCTACAACCCCCACTTTGGCATCTTCACCAAGTGCTATCAAGGCATCTTCGCCTTTGGACGTACGACATTTTTGCCTACTTCCCATGAGTTCACCTACATCGACATCTTCAACACCAAGGCAATCATCTACAAGCGAGGGCGACACTTCCATATTCGGAAGCTCCCCACATCAAGACGGCGACAATACGGTCGAGCAAGGGCCATCCCCTTCGACTAAGGCGGCGAGCACGAACCACTTCAACAACATGAAGACGGCGCCCAAATATGACTACTACTCCGAGTCAAGCTACACGAGCGCACATGAGGAATTCTCTTTGATTTGGGAGGAGAGTGATGTCTTGTCATATCCTACGGCATTCATCTTTGGAGGCGTTACAGATGAGGAAGTTGGGCATGGAGACGATTCCACCTACACCTCTTCAACATCCAGATATGACGAGATGCCCCAATTTCCATGTGAGGAGAGACACCACCACATGAGTGATAGGAGTGACTCCACCATATGTGACATTGAGAGCATTTCCTTTGAGAGGATGAGAGTGACTGCCACTAGCCCCACACATGAGAGGATGCCACATCTCCTATGTGAGGTTGCGAGCCATTTGAGTGACTCCACCATCCATACGAGTGAGAGCATCCAAGAGGGAGTGAGTGAGCCACAACACTTAGTGAGTGAGGTAGTTCATAGGGCATGTGAGGCCACTATGATTTCTAACGACTTAACCTCTACTCCGAGTGTATTTTATTTGGTGCTAGGTCTCCTACATGAGGACATGCCTACACTCGACGAGTCCATCCCTCCAATGGAAAAACCTATGGTCATGGTGGAAGAAGATGCACCACCCACATGGTTCCATCAAGATGAAGATAACAACAATTGGATCTTCAACACCTCACCTACAACACATGTGCGACGCTCGAAAGGTAACATAGGTGATGGTCCTTCCCTTGTCCCACTAATGGACTATCTTACCGATGATTGCTTGCATGATGTTAACACACCTATTCCCATGCTTCATGCTAGTGCGACTTCATCATGTCATGACTTACCTATTTATGATAAATATGATGCTGAGCATGTTGAGTTGCCTATTTGTGATGCTATGCTCCATAGGATATCATGTGAAAATGCTTTTGGTCACATCATGTTCGACAACCCTTTAAACTTGTCATATGCTATGAGTGAGATCTCCAATATTGCATCATATCAATCTCAACATAGTAACTATGCATGCCCCATTAAAGTAAATCCTATTTGCACTTATGGTATAGATGACAAGATGATGGTCATTGCCTTGTGTTTCTCTTCCGATGATATTGCCATGCTTCCTTTACATGATGTGCGCAATTCATCTATTATGCCATGCCATGAACACATTATTCCGGATATGCATTGTTTTGGATGTTGTCAATATTCTCCATGGGATGTTTCCATTAATGCTAATGAGGAGACCCCCATAGTTTCCCCATACATACTAGGAGATCTTGATTCATTCCATACCTTGCATGATTACCATGATTGTGTGCACCATATGCATTCCATGAATCACAATTCTCTACATACTTCTCATGATGCATTACACAATTTAAGTCTCCGGTATGCCATACATAACAACAAATCTCTCATGATGGATGACATGTTTCTATATCACGCATCTCATTTATTTGAGCATTGGCTATTTTGTGCTAACCAACACATGCACGTGCGCATCATGATGGATGATGTGTACATATACCACGCACACACAATTTTTCCTTCGTGCTTGATTTGTGTAGGTACTCACCAATACTTGTAAACCTCACAATGCCATTAGTTGACAAAACGAGCTCTTAAGAGCAATGATGATGTGGGATTGCGCGGATTGTCCCTACCACCGTTCTCTTCGCGCAACCACTACGCGCGTCTCTTTTACTTGGCTCCCACACGACTATGGGCTATTTACCATTTGTCACCGTATGTCCATTCTATCGTGTTCACTTTGCATGTTATGCCCCTTGCTATGACTTTGCCATTGAATTGTGACCCTTGCTTCCCTTTACACATGATTCACCATTATGCTACTTCTATATGTATTGGCATGCTTGGTGGAGATACTAGTAGCTATTACCATGATTTTGTGACCCACGCTATTGATGCTTGTTGTGTTGGACAGTCATGATGTCCCATTGCTATGTACATATGTCCTCTCACCAATACATTGATCCTATTTTGCTCATATCTTGCTTTCATGCTTGTGATATGACATGTGCATTATTCATGTCTACTATTCACACACATGCCATGATTGCCATGATTACCTCTAGTATGTTGCATCTTCGCACTACTAGCTTGCTTGACTTGATCACTATGATTGCTTTCTATGTTGCATCACCAATGTTCCATTCTTACTTGCTTTATTGGGTTGATGACATATATGTTCCTACATCTCACATGAAATATCTTGATCATTGTCACTTGTCTCCAATAGTTGCATCTCTCATATTCACTTATAGTGAGTGCAACCGTGCTATGCTTGTTGATCTCGGAGACTTTGACACCATTCTTGTGATGCATACTTGCTTGATTGAGCCTATTGCACTTGGTTGTTCTCACATCTTATGCCTACATACCATGCACCACACAATTGTACTTTCTTATGATAAGAATGATGCAAGTACTTGTTTGGTATTTTCCCGCATGAATGATAGGTTTTGCACTACGGCTAATTTCATTTGTTTTTTTGAGTGTTTGTCATGTTCTTTCAATTTGAAGGATTAATTCACAAGGCGGTACCATCACGAGGCATATTGGGCATGTGAAGGCATACACGTTGTGCGACACCAGCACCTTCGAGAACATACATAAGGTGAATTCCTTCTTTGTGAGCCATCCTCACATATGCATATTGGATGGGCCATACTTTCATTGTTGTTTCATTCTTGTTATCTACATGATACATCTATGGGATGTAGGACCGACATTGAAGATGGACCCTATGGATACACCACCAGTCTATCGCTCTTGCCACGACATTGAGCAATGGTACAACACTACTCATGACAAATTTGCACCTTATACGTGGAATGACTTGCATTATGATTGCCTTGTTGCATTTTGTATTCAAATGTCATCCATGATATATGAGCTTGTGCACTTTCTTAGCAAGTTTTTTGTGATATACCTTGATGGCATATTCATACATCATGATCACATTGCCAAACATCAATTGCATGATAACATACACGTATTGAGCATCACTTGACATGTTCATGCTCTTGATAAACCGTCCCATTATGAAATCATTTTGCATAATGGTAGAAATTTTAGCTTTGTGCACCATGCAAATTACCCTACCTTTGTGTGCACAATAAATGAATTTGCTGACATGAATGCTTTACATGTCATTGTACATCTTTTAGATAAGCATCTTGTGCCTTGCAACACCCAAACTTGTCACAGAGACTCATTCTAACATGATAGACACTTGTGCGCTAACCATTGCATTTCCGAGTGTCGTTTGTGTTTGCTCTTCTTGCATGTGTACCACTCCGGTGACACCGTGGACTACTTGGATTACACGCCAAGTCTTCATCTCGGTCCAACTACAAGTCCATCCACGACAACCGTTTCCATGGTGATGAGCTTTTCGATCTGAGGTCGGATCTTTCCCAAGGGGGGGGGGAGATGATGCGGAGCATCCCACGATCATCGCCATGTTCACTTCGACCAGTCCCCATGACCCAATGAGACATAAGACGAGACATCAACTATACGCCATTGGACACAATGTTGACTCGCTCCTCTCCAAACTTTCACTTCACAGATGTGAGACATGGCTACTACCTCAAAGATATGTGTTATGCATGACCAGGAACCAAGAGGAAGACCATGAAGCAGCTAGCAGCATCGGACGAGAAGGCAAGGAAGTGGAGCATGAGAAGGAGCTTCCAGGAAGCTACAGCTCTTGGACGTCCGATGACCTGCGGACGATCGATGATCTCCGGACGTCCGACACCTAGAGACTTCACCATCCAGAACGACTACAGCCGAGGCATCCTACAGCTCCCGGATGACCGCCATATGTCGGACGTTCGACACTCATCAGGCACCGGACGACCGACCTCGACCGGACATCCGACACCTCCTATCCAGAGCCGAAACACCGGACGCCCGACAAGTACCGGACGACCGGACCCTCGCGAGCCACCGGACGTCTGGTACCTGTCGGACATTTGACGCCTGCCTATGCGCAGAGTGTTGGGCCAAGGCCCATGTATCCCCCACTTACCCCTTCGTGGCCCTAGACTATATATACTCCTCCACCTCCTCCTAGTTAGGGTTAGCTTTGTGATAGTTCATTTGAGACCTAGAGCTTTGCTCATCCAAAGTGGTTCTACTCCACAAGAGAGACATCGGCCTCTACGGAGAAGATCCCCACCGGATTCTAGACCCCTCACGGGATGACCCCTTGTGGGCTCAAGACCTCCTGACGTAGATGGACTAATTACCTTGTATCTTTCCTTTGTTGGATTTGGCCCGTGTATCTCGTTTTGTTGAGGATCTAGCACATGTGTGACCGTTTCTTGTTGATTTGAGTGTTTTCCTCTCGTTCCCCTCGTTATTTCCCCTCATGTTCTTGGTGTTCATCCTCGGGGATCCCTCCAATCGTGAAAGATCGGCCTAGATCGGGTTATCCCCGCATCAACATGTCCTTAAGGTAACAATGTGATCGCTTCATTGTACACGTGCCCTTACATTAACAACAACAAAAGGTTGGTATAAGGACATGCGGCAGTGGACACATCAGCACAATGTACCTACAAGGAGGCATAAAGTGGTGCTGTTGAGTTTGTTCATACTCTGTGAGGGCAGCAAATCTAATCCTGGAGAACTTTTAGTATGTGAGGGCAGAAAATCTAATCCTGGACATACTCCGTTGACTTGTCCACCAGCCGCCACTTTCTATCCTTTTTTCTACCAATAATAGATTTGTTCCTTATCCAGCCTATACAGTGTTTTCCCTTTATTTCCATTTTCAACCAAGAGATTAGTTGGGTATCCGGCCTCTACTACTTTCCCCCTGTTATTTCTTCTTTGAATCAAGTCCTAGATTCATGCTACGACTTCCCTCTTTTTTCGTTGTTTGAACCAATGCCTAGATTTGACTGCATGAAGTAGCTTTACCTCTAATAATACTAAAAATTTAGGTGGCTTTGGAAGAGCTGATGGAAGTAGAAAAAGATGCACATGCAAACACGTGGGGAGCTGGGGCAGTAGAGCAAGTCCGCTCTCGAAGAACTTAGACCTGAGGGTCGTCAGGATGTTGGCAGCGGTAGGTCGGATCTGTGCACAATACGGCAGGGAGGAACAAGGGGTCCGAGGACCTTCCGAGCCGACGCTGTGTTGGAGAGAACTTCACATGCAGAGGATCAGGACCCGACGACAGCTGCGGGTTTCCTCCCTCACCGCCGCTGACCGCGTGAATGATGCACCTAGTCCCCCTACACACACCGGCTGAAGGGATCTGTCCGGATCTGTGACCAGCAGTGAGCTAAGAGAAAATGTCGCTCCCCTATCTTGTTTATACCTGAAGAGGATGAGAGAATGAAGAGAGCAACCCTATAAAAGCAAGCGCTCAGGCTCCTGCCTATGTATATAGTGGAGTGATTATCTTTTTCTTTCCGGAACAAGCATTTCCATTTGTGTACTTGGTATTAAAGAAAAGAAACTCTCTGTTTAACGTGACTACCTGGACGTTGCACTTTGTACTATACTGTACTATAAAAAAACATGCACGGTTTACATTCTGAATTGCTAGCTAGAACTTGAACTGTATTTGTTTACAAGTACTGCACCGGCTTTTTCTTTTGGTTTTCTCCTCCATGGCACAATTCATCAATACAAAATTTTACTCCCTCCGTTCCTAATTATTTGTCTTTCCAGAGATTTGAACAAGTGACTACATACGAAGCAAAATGAGTGAATCTACACTCTAAAATATGTTTACATACATCTTTATGTTATAGTCCATTTGAAATGTCTAAAAAGACAAATATTTAGCAATGAAGGGAGTAGGAGTATTTAAAAGTCAAGGGCGGGGATTTTCCCGGGCAGTACGCGCGGCAGTTTTGCCTAACCAGTTTGACAGAGAGGAGGATGAGGGACTATCGGATTCAACTTACTGCTGGAAAGGTAGGGATGTGTGATTGGACGACTCATTACTGCTGGAAAGATGGGGTCTTGTGATATGACGGCTAATAATAGTCATTATCACATCGGGAGCGGTGCAAAACATGGCAGCCCAGTGAACCAGCAGGGGATAGCCATAGAAGACAATGTGGTGATATGGCCATAAAAAACAACTTATGTCCTCCACTCGGTTCATGGCCATCTACTTTCACCATTCCTGTGTTTTCAGTATCCTGCGAATTAAAGAGGCCCTTAGACTGGTTTAGGTCCGGGCGTTTTTTTCAATACGTTATGTCAAAAATTTAAGGAACGTGCTCCGGTTTCTATGAAAATAATCCGGTTTGCATGTGGTAATTCAGTCATTTATTTATTCTTTTGCGAGGGCTTTGCATGTAATTCATCATGTCTGAAATGTAAAGTACGCCGATATGGTTGCATATGCTCCGAGTCGTGCATGCACTATGACCCAGATGTTATATGTCCCACGTGTCGGCGAAAAGAAGCACATGCAAATAGCCTTGGAGTACATATAGGAGGAAAAATGCAGGGAAAATTATGTACTATGAAATCCCATGCACCCAGCTAGTGGTGCTCTTCTCCCTCGTTTCTCTCTCCTTATTCTAACTCAGCCGATGCGTGGCGGGCGGGGTGGGGATTTGTGAAGGTACTACTAAACCATGACGTAGGTCGTAAACTAGGACAAAGAAAGTGATACGTCATACACTCATATGTGTACGACATATTATTAACGGCACCAAATAAAAGCAAGGGATCACACATGTCATTTAGGACTGGAATAAAAATGCCATACACTAACACATTAAGGCCAGGAGGCGATGCGATGCTGGTTACATGAGGCAAGAAGAAAGATGCATCCATCCACGACCTCCTCACCTCGACTCAGGGCGTCGGCCCACCGAACGGCAGCTAAGTAGCAGCGGCTTTCGTGGCCAGGTCCACGTGCTTCTAAACAATGGCGTCCAAAGATTCCAGCCGGTCGAAGAAGGCCAACATCTTGTTGTCCTCCCTGGCCTTGTAGTGGCCTATGTAGACGATTTCCTTGTAGACGTGGATGTGTAGGTCGACGGTTTCTTGCATGGTGAGGCGCTACACTGCGAGCACGACCTTGAGGTGCACATTCTTTGTCGCGACCTCCGGCAGCTGCAGGGCCACCAGTGCTTGAAAGAGTTCATCACCATGGAGGCCGATGAGAGTGGTAGGCAATGAGGAGCTTGGGCACGCGGGCTGGAGGAGTACGGCAAGGTCGTCCGCGCGCTTCTTGACGACGGTGAACTTGTGGATGGAGCGGACAATCATCTCGTCCACACGAGAGGCGAAGCCGGCGTCGATGAGAGCTATGACGCTGGCGGTCACCAGCACCGTCTAGAAACGCTGCACGGTGCGGGGCCGTAGGCCGACGTCTTGGATGATCTGGCGCAGCCGACTACCGCTCGCGTCCATTGACGCCATGGGTGCTTGTGACTTCTGGTCACTTGTCTTGGTCTTGGATTGGAGTGAGCAGTGTTGTGCAGGGACTAGGAGTAGATGGATTGGAGTTGCGGGGCGCTTTTATATGAGAATCCAAACTGCGTTGCATTAACATCATGATGGCTCCATTCTGCTTATCCTATTAATTCCCTCTGCATGCCAATTGAATGAGGATGCACCATTGACCGTTCAACGTTTCGGGAACCGCTACCCGCCCCCTCCTTGGCATTCAATGTTTCAAGCAATACCAATGTAAATGCGTGTCAAAAAGAGACTACTGCATTGTGCACCGCGACCAACGTGGAGAGGAAAACGAGAGAAATTAATATTTATTTGCTAATTAATATGATTGTATGCAATGAACTGACCGCTGCATGTGGTACCTCCATCCTGGTTAATTAGTCCCCTTTGTAGTTTGTGCCAAACTTTGACCATCGATTTAACTAAAAAAATGTTAATGCATGTTAACAAAAATTATATAGCTGGATTTGTACTTGAGCATAGTTTTCAATGATATATTTTTTGACATGCACAACCATTTTGTTAGTCAAATTTATGGTCAAAATTTGGCACAAAATACAATAGGGACCAATAAACCAGGACAGAGGTAGTCGTACATCTCAAGGCAGTAAAAACAACATGAAACAAGAAAGGTCATCTGGTTTGTTTTGGGAATATTTGATTTTCGTAAGATAACTACTCTCTCCCTTCCCTAATATTTCTCTTTCTAGAGATTTCAACAAGTGGCTACATACCAAGCAAAATGGGTGAATCTACACTCTAAAATATGTCTACATACATCCATATGTTGTATTCGATTTGAAGTGTCTAGAAAGGCAAAATTTGGGAACAGAGGGAGTATAACCGTAAGATCTGCATCCGGCGGTGGCAGCTATTGGACGCAAACAACAATACTAGAAAATAATTGCCACAAAACTGCTACACCACGCCCTTACCCTACACATAAGACTGTCACGCGAGCGTTCGCAACTACCACGTTCGGGTTGCATTGGGCTCTTCGCTTCTTCAAGAAGTCGAACAATCAAAGATTCGTGAGTTATGTTCACCGTGGCAAGTCTTGCACCTCCTGCAGTCGGAGGCAAGCGATTGGGCGCTGGCAGGTGTGATAGCTTGGCTTATTAGGGATGATAGACTACTCATATTAATAAGAAATTCCTTCTTTTCCGGGAGCCCATTCAGACAGAACTCCAAAGTTAAGCGTGCTCAGCTTGGAGTAGTTTTAGGATGGGTGACCGACCGTAAAGTTGCTCCCGGGTGCGCATGAGTGAGGACAAAGTGCACAGAAAAGACTAGTATTGATATGCGAGGCCAGTCTAGATCCCGCCAGGAGTAACGACCACCGGCGGGTGTGTGCGGGGTGTTACAAGTTGGTATCAGAGCATACCCTCGCGGTTACACGGCTGTTTGCGGACAGGTGCTCGGTCATGTTATTCATGACGTTTGTGACTCGTCGTGGCACATGGCATGGCACATGTATCGGACTGGATGCACAGACGTTTGTGCCAAGTGGGAACGTTCCTGTGGCCCGACGAGGACGTCGGTTCCTCTGAGTGGGGGTGTATGTGATAGCTTGGCTTATTAGGGATGATAGACTACTCATATTAATAAGGAATTCCTTCTTTTCCGGGAGCCCATTTGGACAGAACTCCAAAGTTAAGTGTGCTCAGCTTGGAGTAGTTTCAGGATGGGTGACCGACCGGGAAGTTGCTCCCGGGTGCGCACGAGTGAGGACAAAGTGCGCAGAAAAGACTAGTATTGATATGTGAGGCCAGTCTAGACCCCGCCAGGAGTAACGACCACCGGCGGGTGTGTCCGGGGCGTTACAGCAGGCGGCCGACATCTATTTCTTTGAGAGTAGCCCGAGGCCAATCTCTATTTCTTTTTCTTATTCTATTTTTTCAGTTCCTTGTTCCCCAAGCTAATGCATTAGCCTGCACCCTGTACGCAACATTCTTTCACCTCCCCTTCTAATCAATGAAATACGCAGATCTCCTGTGTTTATTTCAAAAAATAAGTCAAACAATGTTAGTACTACTTCTACAGTACCGAATCAAATGCTGCATGTCCACCTTATGGGGGAGGGAGAACTTCTTGTTGTAAGCAAAAGGTTCTCCTCGTCTGCGAGCCACCGCGCGCATTGGCAAGGGAGAGGGTGTACTAGTAATCATTCTTCTCCTTGTAGTACGAGTTGACGCGACACATCATGGCATCATTTTCTCAAAAACTTGTGTTTACAAATGCATGCATGCCGTGAGTTTCCTGTTGATCCTTGCATCTGTTGATTTAATGCACCTTGAAGTATGAACATGTGATGAAAACATTTTACGATTGAGAGCACCTCCAGTGTTTGGAGGTAGCACTGCCTCTAGCACCGGCCCCATATGCCTGTAAACTTGTCTAAAAGACTCGTAGTGTATACTAATATTTGCTGTAGCCTCTAACATTTACCCCACCACAAGTTAAAATATATATTCATCTATTGACCAGATCAGCGTACAAACTTCAATCAACAGGATGACGTGTAGGGCCAGGAGATTATTTCAATCGGAAAGAATGCTTGTAGACGGCCTAGCATGGAGGCGACTCCAACGATTTTAAGCTTAGAGGCATCCGGTCTGCAGTGTATGGCATCGGTCTTAGACCTTACACAATTAAGCATCTACCTTGTAGAAATAAGCATGGGTGCCTATTTTCTCAAGAATATAGTTTATTTGTTATAGCCAGCTGACTCAGCTCTATTGTACTTGCTCTAAGTCACCTTATGAAAACCAAATAATCCCAGGAAACTTAGGCATGGTGCATTAAATCTCACCTCGTTTATTGTTTTTTGACATGAATAAATCAATCAACCAACAATAGATGTGGGGGCGTGTGTGCTTTCAATGACTTGAGACTACCAAACACGACATGCACTGGTCAGTTCAATGCTTGCAATGCTATTAATTAGCAAATAAACATTAAGTTCTCTCGTTTCCCCCTCCTCCATGGTTGCGATGCACAAACTTAGATGACTTATTCACCTAGACGGAGGGAGTAACTTTATACTACCTCCCCAACACATGAAACTGCCATGCGAGCGTTTGGGTTGCGCTCAGCCCTTCGCCTCGTCGAACAGTGATGGTACTACTACGGTATGCTTCTGACCATCTGACATCGACTGAACTACTGCATGTCCACCATGTATGGGAGGGAGAGCGCGTGGAAAAAGTTTCTCTTCGTCCTGCGAGCCACCACCCTCATGGGCGAGGGAGAGGGAGAGCGCGTTCTAATCAAGCTTCTCCTTGTTGTAGGAGTTAAAGCGACACAACAAAGCAGTGCACTTGATATACTATTTAAAAAAAATTGTGTTTACCGTTGCATTAAATACAATGCATGCATGCATGCCGTGTGTTTCCTTTTCGATCCTTGCATGTGTTGATTTATGCACCTTGAAGTAGTATGAATATGTGATGGTAAAACTTTCTATGCCCCGGCCCTAAAGAGAGAGATGGCGGTTTACGAGGAGGGCGGGATCATGATGACGAAACAAGACCAGATGTCGGAGGTCTATATCGACCACACCTTGTTCGAGAGCCCCTTGTGCCTCCACCCCTTGAAGCCTCCAGTTTACGAGGTTCAAATACATCTTGTCCGTTCAGCTGATAGAGCAAGGTGCGGGTTTCTTGATTGATGTGATTTTCGATTGATTTGTGCAGTGCAAGGGAGGGCACCTGGCCTGCGTGGACTACCGCTGCGAGCGCCCTAGGAATCAGCGGTAGTGCGAGAAGTGCGAGCGCGGCGGCACCTTCGACGTGCACAACATTTCGATGGACGCCGTCCTCTCCTCGGCGAGGGTTGAGTGCCCGCACGAAGGCTGTGGGTTCTACGTCACTTACCCGAAGCTCGACGATCACCTGAGCGTCTACTCGAGCCCTGCAAGTGCCCCGTGCCCGGCTGCGGCTACGAAAGCCCGCCGCCGGCCCTCCCCCACCACATCAACACCATGCACCCCATGCCCATGCAAATGATCCAGTATGGCAAGGTGCTCCAGCTGCAGGTGTCGGTGTTGGAGTCGAGGCGCTTGTTGTTCGCGGAGGAGGACGACCGCATGTTTTTCATTGTCGGCGGGTTGCTCGACATTGCTGCACCTATCGCCGTGCTGGTCGTCTGCATCAGAGCGGGGGCATCTGCACCGCCGCATTACACGGCCAAGATGTGGGCGAACGGGCTGTCGGGGTCGCTCAGAGCCACGACCGATGTCGTCAAGGTGGAAATAGAGGTGACAAGAAGCAGCGAGCCCGGTTCCATCGCCGTGGAGGAGCTCACCTACTTCATAGTGCCGCCCAAGATGCTGGCTGGGGCTGGGGATTCGAGAATAGTGTCCCACCACATTCAGATTGACAAGCTCACCTCCTAAATGATTCCACGGTGCCTTCTATTTATCTTAGTACTAATACGATAATATACTCCAACATCAGATCAGTAGTTGAAGTAGGGTTTAGTATGGTCTACTTTAGATTAAGAGATGGAGGATTTTGATGGTGATGCAACAATTACTTAAACATCAGATCAGTAGCTGAAGTAATTTCCAACGGACGAAGGGATATTTTGTGCCCGTAGGATATAAGATCCTTCATGTAAGAAGTAAACCTAAACTAGTAGAATGCCCATGCGTTGCTATAGGATACAATGCATCTATTTGAGTGACTCAACAACAATCATCCCGTGGCTTTTTGTTCTCTTTGCTCGGACCAGTCCACCTTGTGGAATTCTTGTCTTTTTTGTGAGTTGTGTATCCACTCCAATAATACTATTGTCAAGTATCTTTAGGGATGAAGATCTCGGCAAGAACCTTCTCTCTTAACCCCTCAAAAAAGCATAAAACTTCTCTTTCTCCACTCTTCTCTCTTAAAGGCTCGTAGTTGCCTTCTACTATATCTGTAATACAGGTAGTACCTGCCGGTGTGGCCATCTATGCCTCGTAACACCCCGACGTAGGTGTGTGCCTGGGGAAGAGGGAGAGTGTCGATGTAATGCGTGTGAAAATAAAGACTAGTCAATGGCTCGCCACGAGGCTATTCCTGGAGAACACACCAATAACCGTAAGATCTGCATCCGACGGTGCCAGCTATTGGACGAAAACCTCAGTAAAAAAAAAGAAGTGTCATGGCATTTAACAAAACTGCCACGCCACGAGATTTGCTAAATGCACGGGCATATTTTTACTGTGTTTACAGGGTGGCTTAGCTGGAATAACATGATTGGAAGAAAACACCTCTCCCCTACACATGAAACAGACACACGAGCGTTAGCAACTCCCATGGTCTACTCCTATGTGCGATCTTCATTTTTTTTAAAGCGATCTACAATAAAAGGCCGGCTTGTGGGCAAGCAGTAGGCGGAGGAGCTTGGCCTTGTCGGTTTACTACTGCTCACGTGCGGTCGAACATAAGTGATGTACCAAGCCAACGCGCATCGCTTCGGTGAGCAGCAGGACGGACATACCATCTGTTCATGCTAAGCGGCGGGCCGGACCGACCGTGTGTTGGTGCTACTGCTTACATGCGGTCGCACGTGTCAGCGACGCACCAAGCCGATGAGCGTCCCTTCGGTGGGCGGCGGGCCGGACCGACCGTGTGTTGGGGTGACGCCGACGTGACGGGCTATAAGTTTACCGCCTAACTTATTTTCTATGTATAGGGTGACGCTCGCAACCTCTCGGAGCAAAAAATGAGTACTGCTTACCAACTACTAGTATTATACACATTTGCTACTTGGTTGACTATGTATGACATGGCAACACGTTGTTGACTATACTATTAACCATGCTCAAAGTACTAGTGCCACATCCTGTAACAAGTCTTTCAACATGCGTCAAATTATCAATAGGGCTAACTCTCATTCGAGAAATGTGCTCCACCGTGTACACGCGTGTGGGTGTGATGGAGGCAGTGTGTACGTGCGTGCACCTCTTCTCTTCACTAGTCAACGTGTACGTGCAATGCACGTGAATTTGGAAGTATATTAAGTGCATGCGGATATTAATTAGCGTATTATTTGCGTGTTATTATGTGACTAGCACTATATTTGGATGCACGCTAAACGTGTTGAGCGCTCGACATTGAAGCAGTCTAGATCGTTGGTTTGACATGATTCGATGGCCGAGATTAATTGGATCTGCCTATTTTGGTCTTTTTTACATTTGGTATAGATGGTATAGATATAGATATAGATTCATGTCCTCCACGGCTCCACCTAGTGGGTGTGTTAGAGAGAGAGAGAGGGAGATGGTGTGTCCCACATGCCTCTATACATATGTTTCTGTCAACGAGAGTCCTAAATACATAGTATATGTATGTGGAGTGGGCGGTATAGGAGAAGAGCAGGGAAGGGATAGTGTACGCACATATCGACAGACATGGACAGAGGGAATAATATTACGAACGTACGAGTGCTAGGAAAGAGTGGGGGTGCATGTTGGGGGATTATGCGAGAGGCCAACCAAGCGAAGACAAAGGAAGGAGTACAAGAGTAAGATCGATAATTAAAGAGAGGGGACGATGACATGCGTGGGCACGCTTGTCTGGTCGATAGACCAAGCAGAAGGCATGGATGATGAGACGGGGAGGGCAATTAATGTTTGTGTGGCAGGCGGTCCTATGTAGCTAGAGTGGCTGTGGTTTGGTCGATGTGTGCATGGGTGAAGAGGGGGAGACTTAACTAGAGATATATATCAGACATTTTGTGTGGGGAGATAGCAAGAGACCTTGCTGCACATAGAGGGAAATCAATTGGTGCACATGCATGCATGTGTCAGAGATAAAAAACATCCGGAGTTACGAAGAGAGGGAGATGTGTGTGTGCTGGGGGGGAGGGGTACAACAAGTATCTTGTGACACCGTAAGAGCGCAAGACTGATAGCAATAGAGGGGGTGCAGCTAGCTTGTGACACCGTACGAGTGCAAGATGGATAACAACGGAGTGGGCGACAGTGCCCGCGTGCTCGGAGTTAGGACGAGAGGCATGGATGGTGAGAGGAGGGGAAGGACTATGTGTGTACATGTTTGTGTTTCGTAGGCAGGCCTGGCTAGCTAGAGGGTTTGTCGATCGGTGTGTGTGTGGGAAAGATGGAGATGTAGGGAGATCGTGGGAGACCGACCTAAGGAACAAGAACGTGTGTGCACGATGTAGAGGATGCAAAGTTGCGGGGAGTGCGTGTGCATATATGCATGCACAATATAGGAAAGTTATTGGATATCCACAAAGGGAGGATGAGTGTGTTTGTGTGTGCGTGTAAAAGACTCGCAAAGACGATAATCAGTACAAGAGCGAATTCAAATATTTGAACAAGAGCTCATGATGTTTGTAAGTCATGTATGCATGAATATAATGCAGACATGCTTGGCATGGTTTTGAATCAAACATGCTACATACTATATTCACATCGAACAAGGCTAAATTGATTTGAATTTGCGATACCGAGGGCAGACATCGTCTCACCACCACTGCTCACCACATTGCATCCATGCATGGCCATAACTATTCTAATTTCAGATAATGCATGGCTTTCAAAGCTAACATCTAAATGTTGTGTGTGGGGGCGGGGGGTGTGCATTGTTGTGTGTGTTAAACACATTAGACATATGAAGACAGGGTTTAGATTATTCCGAACATCTTGCTACCTAGACCAATGTACTATGATTTGAATTTAACATAAAATGGATACTAATATTTGAATTGGAGATCGTATGGTACATGTACTTGATATGTTCATATAAGATGGAAGATCAAAATGTAGGACTACACCCATTATAAACCACAAGGTCACCTAACGATATATTCAAACTGAACATAACATAGATTCAAATACTGAAATTCGAGATCCTAGCATTCGTAATCGTATAAAACGGGACATGATTCTTTCTCGTGGTGGGAATTGATTTGTTTTTTATTGTTGGTGAGGGAAGTGCAGATTGATTTGGTATTGTACAGGTTAATCTTGTTCTCCTGATTTTTTTAGTTTTTTCTTGTAGTTTTTCATTCGCATGTGTAGCAATATAGTAAAAGGGGACATTCTCGCAAAATAGATAAGAAAAAGTAAAAGGGGACATGACTCTCTTGTGTCTTGTATGAGCTGTCTTTTTTGTAGTTCTGCCGAACATGGAAGCCGTGCCTTGTTATCCCAAAATTTTCGAAGCTAGAGTATCTTTGTCTCGTCTACTGCGAAACTCCCATCTATTCAACCTGCGCCGCGCCTTGTTATCCCAAAATTTTGACGCCCGCGGAAACTCCCAACTTATTCGAAATCGAGCACGCAACCCAGTCACGCAAAATCCACCTTCTAACCCTCAGCAGAAAATGCCGCCTCGATCTCGCGTGGTTAAAACCGGCGGGGGTACATTTGTAACTTGCCCCAAATTCCGGACAAGCGCGTCCCTAAGCCCCAGCTCCCTCCACCTTCCCCTTGGTCCCCCTTTTCGCACACCGAGGCTGCCAAAATCTGCGAAACCCCCTCTCCTCCGTCGGCCTCCAGACCGCCGACCAACTGGGCCTCTTCCCTGATGACGTCGTCCATAGCAACAGCTCGCCATCCCTTATCCACCGCACCGGATGAGGCTGCGTCGACGATCTCTTCTTCCCGCCAGTTCAGCCGCCCCGTGATGCACCTCCAAGGAGCTGCCCCGATGTTCGCCTTGTCTTTCGCGCGACCTCCATCCCCACAGCACCGTCTTCACCTGCCCGACCGGGACCGCAGCACCCTCACCAATTCCTCCGACGAAGTCGGGGCCTACTTGGCGCCACCAGGTAGGTTCTGCACTCACCGCTGCATTTTATCTTTTATTTGATATCACATGGCTGCCGGTGCTCGATATCGAGCAGCAATGGCGGGTCTCTATCGACGACGCCGTCGCCGGCCACTTCCTCCATGACGTCCCTCCCCCATGTCGTTTCTCCCATGGAGGTGACATCCACACCAGCAATAGCTGCTGCTCCTCCGGCTCTTGCTCACACTGTTGCTGCAGCTCTGTCTCTCGCTCGCGCTACGGATCTAGTCTTGCCGTCGGTCGCGCTTCTGCTCTACTCTTGATCTCATTCATGCTGCTGCTCTGCTCTGCTCTTCTCTCGCTCGCGCTACTGCTGATGCTACACGGCATGCTGCAGCTGCAGGAGTTGCTGATTTAGCTCTCGGTCGCGCCGTTGATTCGGGTGTAGCAGCTGCTGCTGTGCGAGCTGGTCTCTGCTATTGCGTTACCTGCTTGAGCGGCTGCTGATTTAGGTCACTGCTTCTCTGCTACTAGTGCTTGAGCAGCCTAAACTTCTATTGCAGTGCTCTGCTACTTGTGCAATCAGTTTCCTCAGTGAAATTCAGTTTTGACAGTGAAATTCAGTTTTGACAATAAGATTCAGTTTCTTCGGTTAAGTTCAGAGTCAACAGTATTTACAACATCTTTTGGAGCGGCCGCCGCGCGACTGATGCATTCTACATCTTGCACTTTTTGTTGATTTATTTTACATCAACTATTGCAGATGCTATTAGAATCCCACATCAGATTAATGCTGTATGTATTGTCCTGCTCCAGCCTCGCCATCATACACCTCACCGGAGCTGCTCCAGTGACGTAACCGTCCATCATAGCGGAGCAGTACCCTCGGCGCTGCCTCCAGAGGCCTCAGATATTCTTCCCCACCTACGGCAGTCACACCTGCCGCACCATCATCCACGTCCAACCCAATGATGCTGAGGCCGACAAGGCTACGCCAAAGAGGTTATACACTCATCACATCACTTTTAAACTCTACATTCATGTTGATTCCTTAGGGATCCTTTGGTTCAAGGAAGTTGCAAATCTAGAAATAAATGAAGGGTGGTCACAAAGTTAACATGGAGAAAACTAAATGCCCTTTTGGACCACAATTTGAATCGGTTTAGCAGTTGCAAATCTAGAAAGAAATTCCTATGCATGAAGAACAGGACTAAGGGGCTGTTTGGTTCCTACGCACACCTTGCTATACTTTGCCACACCTCACCTTAGCAAGTTTCAACAAGTTAGGTAGGTGTTTGGTTCTAGCCATACTTAAGGCAAGAATGTTTTTATCAACAGTGAACCCCACATGTCATAGGCACAAAAAGAGTGGCAAGATTCCCTCAAGCAAGCCAAAGTGTGGCTAACAATTTGAGCAACTCAAGGTAGGCAAGTGTGGCAAAAATCATGTGCCAATATATGTAAAGGTAGTCACAATCCATACAGCCCCTAAGTGCATTAGTAGCATATAATAAGATTCTAACTTCACATTTCCACGTGGTTTGACTATAATTTCACCATGTTTCTCTCCATTCCTGTGTTCTTCCAATTCATGTGAACCAAACACCCTGGTTGACACAAATCCTGTGTTTGCACATGCTCTGTTTTGCACATGCATTCCTATCCTATTCCTGAGTTTTTTCTGTCCCTGCGTTTTTAGAATCCTCCAATTCTAAGGAGTACTTACACATTTACTTCACTTATAGATAGGTGTCAAAGACAACTATGTGTGCTTTGTCCCACTCCTGTCGTGCCGTCGTCCACCCCACCTGAGTTACACCATCGATGGAAGCGTCCACCGCAACAGAGATCCCCCCTGCAGACCTCCTTTCGCCACCTCAGATCATCTTCCCCATTGCTGGCAGCCACGCTAATGCATTACCATCATTGATTTAGCAGATGAACCTGATGACTACATAGTTCTGGAAGAGAGGTCGCACTCTTTCCTGTCTGCTTACGTTATACATCGATTATTATTACGTGCTACTTTATCGTCCTTTGCACCTCTTAGACTCTGAGTCAGGTCCAAACTAATGTTCAAAATTGACTTTTTAATATGCATGTGGGGCACATATCGAGGAAGCAACAAATAGTATCTTTGTCTACCACCTGGTTCATCTCGGGTCTTCTATATGCTTCATGTTGGGTGGGCAACAAATAGTAGAGGAGCCATCGTCTATGTTTTTAAACTGAAGCTATCATCTGCCTGCTATCATTAGTTTTGGATCTATCCACTCGTTGCTATAATCAGTCTTGATTTATCCATGCACCCCTTAGGCCTTACATAATCTAACTATGTTTCTTTATTATGCATGTCAGTTATTGTACCTAATCGTTCCGAACATGTGGAGAAAAAGATAAGACAGTTACATGGGAATATAATGCCATGCAGACGCGGCTCCATGGTGGGTGCAGTGCCCCCCCTTCCCCATTCCAGATTGTATTCTAGAGGAAGATAACTGTTCAGAGGGGGATTCAGAGGGAGCCAACCACTCCTATTTACACCCTAAGGTGTTTAGTCTAACCTGGCATGCTGATGTTGGTCATATCATGCATATCGTGCCTCGCATTGCTTACTTTATACTCCCTCCATCCCAAAATAACTGAATCGACTTTGTACTAAAGCTAGTACAAAGTCAAGTCACTTATTTTGGGACGGAGGGAGTACATCTTATATGTCATCAGCTTAGTTTACATTTGCTTTGTGTGAATGCCACATGTTTGGTTTCTATATCATATATGTGTATTATGCAATGTTGTCTTGTTTAGCCAGGCATCATATATGTGAATCATGCAATGCCATCTTGTTTAGCCAGACATTGTATATGTGAATTGTATCGTGCCATACTGTTTGTCAACAATGTTTGTACATTCATCTACTCTTCATATGCATCAGCCATTTCAGTCGGTGATGTGGAAATCTGAAGTGAAAACAAGGTCCTTTGAGCAGTCAGTGCTACCTCTTGATGCAGAATTCTTGCTGGTTATAGATAGCTCCGGAGAGGAGGATTCATAGACAGATGACCAGTCGTATCCCCCCCAAGGTGTATGCTCTAACGGGCAGGGTTATATTGTTCATATCATGCATACGGTGTCTTGCATTGTTATGCCATCTGCTTAGATTAGTCATGCTTTGTGTGAATGCCTCCTGTTTAGTTTCTATATCAGATATGTGAATTATCTAATGCCATCTTTTTTAGCCAGTTATCTTATACGTGAATTATGCAACGCCATTCTGTGTAGCCACGCATCATATATGTGATTATCTCATGCCATCCTTTTTTCATTATGTATTCCGTTTGTAAACAATCTTTGTATATTGAACTGCTCTTCATGTGCATCGGCCACTTGAGTCGGTTATGGAGAAATTTGAAGTGAAAGCAAGGTCTTCAGAGCATGCAATGGTACCTTTTGAAGCATATATCTCGATGGTTACAGGTAGATCCTCATTGGATGAATCACAGAAAGATGACCAGTCGTATGTCCTACCTGAGGTGTATGCTCTAAACTTGCAATGTTTATATTTTTTATATCATGCATATGGTGTCCTGCATTGCTTAGTTTAGACAACATATACACAATGTTGAAATGCCATCTGCTTAGTTTACATATCATATATGCGAGTGCCAGCTGCTTAGTATATCAATTAATTATGTGAATTATATCATGCCATCCTGTATACTCATACAACATGTATGTGAATTATTTCATCCCAACCTATTTTAGAAAGACATGATATGTTATGTCATGTCATCCTGTTTAGATACTCATCATATGTTGAATAATGCCATTTTATCCTGTTTCGTTATCCATGACATATCTGAAACTGTGTCATGCTATCCTGTTAAGTTAGCCATCATATATGTGAAATTGTGTCATGATGTCCTGTTTGGTTACAAAACATATATGTGAATAACTGCATATGTGTATCCATTCATTTTCTTCTTGTTTATTAGCCATTTGAATTGGAGGGGGTGATGGCAGTATCTAAGGGAGTAAAAACACGTTCTTCACAAAAGACGGTGCTATCCGTCGATGCAGATAAAACCATGGTTGTACTGGCCCATGAACTAGGCCCACCACACATAGCTGAGACTCTTGCAGATTGTACCCCTACATAGTTGGACATAGAACCAACTACACCCCATCTAACCCCAACCCAGCAGATAGTAACCCAGTTCTAGCTGACACAACACCATGTCGAGTACCCCCACACGAGGTGTTAGTAAGGCAACTGCAGTGCCCAAAGCACAAAGACCACTACAGCGAACCCGAACTCCACGTTTAAAGCAGAAGAGCAACAGTTGTTAGGTCATATTTCGTAGCTGTGGTGCATACTCCTTTGCTCTTCCATCACTGTATTTACTCGTACCAACTAATTTCGCATTTGAAGGATTCAATTGAAACTCTAATTGCGCAACATGTATGATTTAAACCTACTAGCAAGATGCCCGTGCATTGCACGGAACATCAAGATGCATTTATATGAGTAGTTTATATATCCTGTGGGACATAAGGATGAACGAGGGAAGGCCTTATTTGCAAATGTGGAGAGGAGTGCAGGTATCTTTTTGCAAAATTGTCATAGTTTCCTTCTTATCCGTGAGATATAGATCGGATGGCCTACATTGAAGGATGACAGGCACACCATCATCACCAACTTTGTTTTTATAAGAGTAGATAGAGATATTTCTTTAACTCGATTGCTGTTCTAACATCTTGCTCTATGTTGACTTCACTTTCAATTGTCTAAACAGTTCTCATGTCATGCACATTACAAGTGTTGTTAGTGCTGTGTAGTTTCCCACACTTATATTCTGTCCATGCTGCTTTGTCTTAAACAAATATGATTTGAACTGTCTCTATATTGATTTGGCAACATAAACTAGAATGGTATAGACCATACAGTGACCATACTACATAGATATATGTTCGTTTCATGTTGTTATCATGTCCACCTTACAACTGAACTGGTTTACCAAAATGAGTTTCATATCCAACATGGTAAACCTGTGACGTGTCTGCTTGTTCCTCTTGTAGAATGTCGACAAAATATTAGAGAAGAGCACCCGATTATGCAATGGTAGAGAAAGTAATACAAATCAAGATAGTGAGACAACCATGTTGGTCTCCAAGAAAGCTGATAAAAAACAATCTTGTAGACGGTGAGACAACCCCAAAGTCGTGCCTTGATGTAGTGTTTGAGTTACTGGCCACTACTGCTGGTACAAGCTCTTCAAACTCGCTGCCTGAATCAGTTTGGCTTCTTGAGTCTCAACTTCTAGTTGAAAGACATCGATCAGATGTGCTGCGATAGGAAGCCGAAGGACCGAGGAAGTCCCTGCAGAATTCAGATGCATACTTTCTAGTGCAACAACAAGTGCTGGAGGATTTAAGCGCGAAACAAGAGAAAGCTAATAAGCTTGCTAAGTGTCTTGCCAGCATGATGGATACCCATGATATTGTTTCTTGAGCTCTTGTGAAGTGGCTTCAGTTCTAGACTTGTTTTGCTGCGGCGTTTATTTGCACCGGTCACCAACTTTGACAAGCAGTGTATGTAATATGCTGCTTTGTTCCCCTTATTTAAACTAGTGGCGAACTTTGATGCCCAACGGTTGTAATATGTGTAATATCCGTAATAGCGTAGCGTATGTTGCTTGCTTATTTATTTCCTTGTTGTCTTGTTTATTTGTTTGCTTGTAGACAATGCAATTCTTTTTTCGCAGTTTGCTAGTGGCCGCAATAACCTATTTTTTAAAACTAGGCCACAATAACCATGGGCAACATGCGGACCGCTGTCAGCATGGCCTTCTATGGGCCGTAGAATCAATGGGCCTTATACGGGCTGTCGGTGCAGGACGACACCTACGGGGTCACGTGGATGCCTTCTACAGTTTGGCAGGGAAGAGGGGTAGAGCAAAGAGTAGATCTAACGATCAACACGACGGATTCTTACCCAGGTTCGGGCCGCTGAGAACCATAAAACCCTAGTCCTGCTTGAGTATATATTCTATGTTATTGAGCTTCGGCTCGCTGTTATGTATGCATGCTGGGCCGAGAGGTTCAAAAGATCAAATCCCCCTCCAGTACGCCATGGGCCTCCTTTTATAAGTCCAAGGGGTAGCCACAGTGGCATACATGAGGTGTAAAGTAGCTACATTGTTTATGTTTATCATCGACGTCTTAGGACAAACGCATTAAATGTGTTGCTTACGTGCCCCTCAGCTTTATTAGGGACGGGGGTGGAACCCGTCCCGTCTGTCGGATTTCGGGTTCCGCAAACCATAGAGAGGTTCGAACACTACGGTGCGCACAAAGAACACTCCCTCCCCAACGCACTCACCCTATGATTCCATGGCCAAGCTCGATGAACTCGAAGAACAAGGGACACGGAGGATTATACTGGTTCGGGCCACCCTGTGGTGTAATACCCTACTCCAGTGTGTGTGGTGGATTGCCTTGTATGGCTGAAGATGAACTAGTACAAGGGATGAACAGCCTCCGGAGGAGAGGTGTTCTTGGGCTCGGATGAGCCTGTGGTGTCTCTTCTACTAGGCAAGCTCTCTCTCAGATCAAGATGAGATGCCCTCCATGGTAGTGGCAAGGTCCTATTTATAGTGGCCTTGGTCCTCTTCCCAAATATCGGCGGGAAGGGATCCCAGAATGGCCAAATTTGAAGGGGAACATCTAGTACATGTTATCCTGACAAAAGTAGTCTTCGCCTACCAAAGGCTCTGGTGGTGACGCCGCGCCGGGCTTCACGATGAACTCTGTTTTGCAGCCCTGATGGTCCTTGGTCTTGGTGCACCGATATGGAAACCTTTGCCTGATCCATCGGGACTCCACACTTGTGCTTACCCTCTTAGCAACAAAGAGGAAACTGGTACACTGCGCCCGCTGGCACCCACCTGCCTTGGTCATCATGGCTCACGTCACGTGAACCTCACGAGGTGCACCTTGCATAGATATCTTCGCTCCTCGGGAGCCAGCCTAGAGAGACTGCCCCCAGGGAGGTTTGTCGCCCGCCTCGCGAGGCTTGGCCCATCGCGAGGGTCTTCAGTTGCGGTTGCTGAAGTTGAGCCATACCAGGCCGCTGATGGAGCCGCGTCACGGGCCGCATGCAGGCAAGTCTGGGTACCCCCGTTCCCAAGACGTCGACAGTAGCCCCCGAGCCCAATTCTTGCATGGACTTGGCTTTGAGTCGAAGACAAGGGGGCAAGGGCGAAGCGCCGTGGGCCCAAAACGCCTGCGGCCTTGGTCGACGCTTGGCAACTTGATTGGACGTGGGTGTCTCCGGTTCCCCATGCTGCCTTGGCAACTGCCCGACTTGACGAGACCCTGTTACATGCACAGAAGAAACATCATTACGTGAGATCGTGGAGGCCAATGGTTGGCCTCATCTAAGCTATAAATGGGTAGGGGGTGAAGTCCCCGTTACCCATCTCCTTCTTCTCGTCGCCCGCTTCTTCTTCTTCCTCCTTTCTTCGCCCTTTTGTTGCACCTTCCATGGCGTCGATAAGGAGATTCTCTACTGCCGAGAAAGGAAAAACTCCCTATGACGAGCAGGAAGCGCACCCGCCAAAGAAGAGGTTCCGCCGCCCCCACGGTGACGGCGAGAGGCGAGAGGTGACGAGGCCTTGGTGCGAGCGACCTCCTCCTGGCTACCTGCTGCCCTTATATGTATAGGGGCAAGGGGGTCGCGCTCCGTGCCGCTTGCGTCATGGTTGAGGTCGTCCTGCTAGGGCCGCCACTCCCCGAACACACGCTGAGGGCTCCTCGCGCGAGTTCGTGGTATGGACAGCGAAGCGGCCTCCCTCTTGGATCTGGTTCCCGAGGTTCTTCGCCGAGCCGATGCCGGCGGGGGGGCCTGCCAAGCTGTGTTTGCAGCACACTGGGTCCTGCAGCCAAGCTTCGGAGGCGGAGGTTGAGGTCGCCCCCCCGGCCGGTGTCTTCATGACTCGAGGATGGGGCGAAGTTGCCCACGTGTGCCGCCCTGATGGAGTCTGTGTCGTCCACTTTGAGTTCGACGACGCCTCCACGTTATTCTTCAAGGTCTTCGACGAGGAAGGACGCCGCCAGGAGTGCTGCCCTGGTGGGAGCCGCCAAGGAGGCACATCAATAGGCGCCGTGCCTGCTCTCGGCCCTGCCATCAGCTCTCCTAGCAGCAGCGATGGCCCTTGGGAGTCCAGCAGCTCTCCCGAGGCTGACGAGTCTCCGGAGATGAGCGACGACAGCTACGCGCCTCCAAGCTCACGCCGCGCCCAGAGCACGGCAGCTGCATGAGCTCTTCGCCGGTGGTGACTTGAGCGGGGTTGGAGATGGCCTCCCGTGGCCCACTGTTGATGATGGCGTCGCCGGTGGCAGTCATAGTTAGGGTCTCTTGGAATCTCTTTCTTTTGCTCCCTGCGAGGAATCAAAGCGAACCCCGTGGGGGTGTGTAAAGAACATGTAATGCTTTTCCTCCGATGCCTATTATCCTTGCTATAAAACCGTGTTTGCAAGTCTTGTTCTAGCAGTGTCCCTCCTTTTTATCCTTTCAGCAGCTTTGCGCTCTACGCCGGTCAAGGTTGTCAGAATAGCGATTTTAAATCGGATCGGAGCCCCGTTGGTAGGATCGCAAATCATAGAATCTTCACTACCAGGATCGTAGAAACGTAGATTCTATGAACTAAAGTCATAGAATCATAAGGATCGTAAGGTCGTAGAATTGTAAAACAGAATCGTGATTCTGACAACCTTGACGCCGGTGTGTCCCAGTCCCAAGGCAAGCTTCAACCGTCGCTGGTATGCCAGGTCGCGATGTCGTGGTCAAGGCCAAGAGGTGAGCGACCCGGGGTCTGGTAAGAGCTCATGAGGTGTGATAATCAAGAGGTCCCCCTTGGCATGCAAGCAACTTCTGGATGCTATAAAGGGGGATGGCATTGCCAGAGCATGACTGCGGAAACCAAACTTGTTGGGTAGTGGTGTCATGCCAATTTGGATGCGTGACTTATCTTGACGGTCCTGAGGTGATCCTCCACGCGGTGCGCCTAGCTCTCTCCTGATGCAGCGTGACTGATATTTCGCAATTTCCTTCCCACTTGCCTTAGGGTTCTACGTTGGCAGAGCCCAACACCGTGCATACCTCAGCCGCCACTGGCTCGTCCAGATCGCCAGGATGAGACCAGGGAGTGAGGGGCTACGTGGCCAGTTAGGCCCCTGAGACGCAATGCTCAAGGGCCCCCCTTGACGTACGAACAACCCTCAGGAAGGAAATGTTGGACTAGGCCTTGGTGCTCTACGTCGGTAGGGCCCGACCCCGCGCATACCTTAGCTGCCGCTGGCTCGTCCGGATCGCCAGGACAAGACCAAGGAGTGAGGGGCTACGTGGCCAGTTAGGCCCTTGAGACGCGATGCTCACGGGTCCCCCTTGACGTACGAACAAACCTTAGCTCTCTAAGCCGGCCTCCCCTTCTCCCGTTCTTCTTGGTGCTCTGCGTACTCGGGTCCCGACCCTCGAGCGGAGCTCAACCGCCACTGGTATACCAGGTCGTGATGCCGTCGTCATGGCCAGGGGTGAGGGCTGGAGAGGCAGTAGGAGCACCTGAGACGCGATGCTCAGAAGCCCCCCCCTTTAGTGCGCAAGCGAATTACGTGAGAAGGAGAAACCAGCAAGGCTGCCTGTTGTCAGGCTCCTTAGATTCCCGCGGGTTAGTCTGACAAAACAGCACATCTTAAAATCACGCCTACCGTTGGGCCACTGATCTTTCCGTAGGAAGATGCAGGCGCCGAGGACCTGGTGAGGTGACGTGCGTGAGGCGGGCTGATGGGCCTCGAACCCCTCGTTGGTTACCCCAAGTGGAAGGTGTAAGATGCAGTATTGTAGAAGTGTTTTCCCTTAGCAAAGATGCCAAGGATCGAATCCCCAGAGACTCCTAGGTTCAACAAGTAGGTGTCAACTGCTACGGCGCCAGATTAGTAGCAATCAACGTGGACCTGCACACAGATACAAATAACTTTGCTGCCAACGAGTACAGAGAGGTTGTCAATCCCTCCGGCCTTGTAGTTCACAAAGGATTAAAAGCAATGATAGTAGTGATAGATAGTGTTTTGCAATAGTAAGTAAATAGCGAAAAGTAAATAGCGGGTGTGATCAATGATGGTAATATGGACCGGAGTATCATGATGTTCACTAGTGATGTCTCTCTCCCAAAAGACGATAAAACAGCTATGTGAGGTAAACAAATTACAGCTGGGCAATTGATAGGACCATGAACGCAAACCAATGCTGACTACATTGCAAGAAAGGTTGACGTTCAAAGCATGGGCGGTACGCCAAAGTAAGTAGACCGAAATCCATCAATATCTACTACTAATCATCCACCTTGAGATATCTATCCAGAACATCTCGCTGGTATTAAGTTGCGAGTCCCACCCATAGTGTAAACTCAAAGCAACAGATAACTGCATTAAAAGAACTTTGCGTAAAGTAAACAATCCTTGCACCCGCGGGCACAAGCACCGTTGTTTTCCACCTTGTGGCAATATCACATCCCCTAGACTCATGTTTCTGTCACTCAAGCTAGTCATCGAGGGGCATGAACCCACAATCGAGCATAACGTTCCCTCTTGGAGTCACTACCTACTACTCGGCCAAAGCAGCAAATAACAACAGAGAACATGCAAGAATTACTTATGAACAAAAATATAAAAGAGGTGAATCAAATATATTACTCAAGATCAATCTGAACATAATCTCATAATCCATCGGATCCTAGCAAACTCAACATAGCAACAGCATAAGGATTACATAGGTGCCTCGATCATGTGGGGCAGCTCACGAGGACTAATTAGTGAAGCACAAGAACGGGAGAACATCACATAGCTATTGGTCATGGACTCATGGTCCAAGGGAGACTACTCACGAGTCATCCGGGAGGCGTCCATGGTGGTGGAGAAGCTCCCGGTGGTGATCCTCCCCTCCAGCAGGGTGCCGGGAAGAGTTCTCCTGGTGCTCCCGATCTTGGAAGCGGTGGCGGCGGCGGAACATATATGGGATCGCGAAAAGAGTTCCTGTTCTGAGGGTTACGAATGACCCTTTAAATATATGCCAAAGTAGGGCATCGGGGGAGCTTCGGGGGGCCCAGGCGCCCCCCCGGCGCGGCCCAGGGGGGGGGGGGGGCGCCGCCAGGGCGCCTGGAGCCCTGGTGGCCCCCCCAGGCTGCCCTTCGGACACAGTGTTGTTTCCGGAACGCTTATTTTTTATATAATTTTTCAGGATTTTTCTGGGCAGTTCTCGAAACGTGAAAACCTGAAATACAAAAACAGCCGAAAATAGAAACTGGCACTGGGGTGTACTGGATTAGTAAGTTAGTCCAAATACGATCAAAAGTGTATGGAAGTGTATGAATATCATAGCAATATCACCCAAAAGTGGCATGGAGCAAGCAGAAATTATAGATACGTTTTGGACGTATCAACATCCCCAAGCTTAATTCCTGCTCGTCCTCGAGTAGGTAAATGATAACAAGAATAATTTCTGTGGTGACATGCTATTAACCATATAGGACTTTTTCATAGTCATATGACAAAAGCTTACTGAGACAATGATTCTATAGTAAGTAAGTTGCTTCAAGAGAAAATCACAAATGACTGAAAGTTTTACAATATGAAACTGAAACATCAAATAGATTTGCAATGAACATGATGTGCAAATATGATAAAGTGATATCTAGCTTGCCCCCTTTAGTGATGCAAAACATAAATGCAGGGGCACCTTCAAGGTTTAAGTGATGACTAGATACAATCATTTCAGAATAAACGATATCACAATCATGCAAAAGACAATGCTACTTTGGGACAATGCATATTACACTCAGAATGACAATCATGCTCTTAGTAGTTGGTGCTTTAACATAAAAGTAAAAGAATGGTTATGTGCTACAGCTTTTTATTTTGAAAACATGGAAGCAATTGTGTCAACGGTAGTAGTACTTCATATGTGTCATGCATAAGACATCCTATAAGTTGCAAGCCTCATGCATCGTATACCAATAGTGCTCGCTCCTTGTCCTAATTAGCTCGGATTCCCATGGGTTATCATTGCATTACATATGTTTCAACCAAGTGTCACAAAGGGGTACCTCTATGCCACCTGTACAAAGGTCCAAGGAGATAAATCGCATTTGATTTCTCGCTTTTGATAGATCTCAACTTGAGGACATCCATACCGGGACAACATAGAAAATAGATGATGGACTCCTCTTTAATGCATAAGCATATTCTCATGAGAGATTGAGGATTAAGGTCCAAGCTAAAACTTCCACCATGATACATGGCTTTGGTTGGCGGCCCAATGTTCTTCTCTAACAATATGCATATTCATACAACCCACGGTAAATCACCCTTACTTCAGACAAGACGAACATGCATAGCAACTCACATGATATTCAACAAAAGTGTGACAGTTGATGGCGTTCCCAGAAACATGGTTACCGCTCAGCAAGCAACTTATAAGAAATAAGATACATAAGCAACATATTCTTTACCACAATAGTTTTTAAGCTACTTTCCCATGAGCTATATATTGCAAAGTTAGTTTGCTTAGTACAGGTGGAGGTTAGCAAAAGACTGGGAGCGACCAACTAAGAGAGCAATGACGGTCATAATCATGCAGAGCGACAAAGCAATATTGAATCAGGCATGGAAGTTATATCGCTACTCAGAAATAAAAGATCATCAAGGCTTGACAGACTTTCTTTACAGTCTTAAATATGCGTGAGCATATGCCAAGTCAATCAAAATAAATTCTCGAAGGAAGATATTACTAAACCATAGCATATCATAAGCAAACAAACCAAGTTGGTACTCCAATAACACATTGGGAACCCCACAGCTATTTGAGATTAACCATAAGGAAACCTAAACTACTAAGCACCATCATGCAAGTAGCATCTTTATCATAGACACATTAACCAATGCAACGGAAGCAAACTCTCTTAATAAGGTGAGCATGGTTGATGAGGACATGACTACCTTGGATACGACCAAAAATATTGCATACATGTATATTTGTGAGGTGATTCCTAATGCAAACTATGCAACAATTTATTTATGTTACCCAGAACAAAAATACTTCACAGACTTTTGTGCCATGTCTAATTCCGGGTGCATGGGACATTTGTACAATTCACATATGAAGATAAGGGAAAAAGAGAAGTTTAGGGGCTGTTCAAAAAGTTCTCTCACGTCACTTTTGGGCCAAGAGAAGATAGAGTCCAAGTCTCTCACGTTCTGCATCCAGATTCGGACTGCACAGACATACTTGACTCAAAACGGCAAGAACTCCTTCATACGGACTCCAAATTGGGTGATTTTTTTGTTGGAAACTAGATTTCATACACTTTCCAACCCAATTGGAATCACTTTCAAATTCGTCCGGAGCGTTGAGATACCGACAAAACAATCTGACGCTGCAGCAGAATCCGAGTCAAACTACAAGTCCAAAGGTGTTACATCACCTCTACTTGGGCCCAAGAGCCTTGTACGACCTAGGGTTAGTATTAGGCTGCCTTGGGACGTCCTTCCACCTCCTTGGCCGCCACCCCTTGCTCCTATATAAGTAGATCCATCTAGTAGCTTTTTCTTTGGGATTTGTTTAGTCAAAAGTTAGCCATTGCAACTTCGTGTACTTCGTTTGTGTCCAACGACCAGACCAAGACCGCTTATGGATCCCCATCTTTATCAATACTTCATCTATATTTGCAATATTCAGATTGCTTTATCATATTCTTGCTTGTTCTTCGATTGCATGCAGGAATAGACCTTCGTGGTCAGGCTGATCGTGCTTCTAGCATCGTCAGTAACCCCTGGAGATTGGTTTAGCGATTGCTAAGGCGCAACGTCATGCACGTTTGTAGTCGGATCGTCAAAGTCGTCTCCACCAAATCGATAGTTATCATCTCATCGAAAGATCGGGCCCCTCGCCTCTATCAATGGTAATTAAAGAGAGTTCAAGCAACCAACTAAACAAAAGCTCTTTGAAAAGATAAGCATGAATACTAAGAGCAGAGCATGATAGTAGCTATTAAAAGATAAAGAACACACACAGCATAGATAGACATGAAAATTCTATGTTATGTTCTAGGTAGAAGTGGAGCGTGTTTCTCTCCCACATAAAGGAATGTTGGGTTCCGACTCGTTATGAAAAACTAAAAAGAAAACTAAAAGTAAGACGCTCCAAGCATAACACATAACACATGAAGTGATAAAAATATAGCGAAACGAAAGACGAACTGATAATGTTGATGGAGAAGGGGATGCACGGGGGCATCCCCAAGCTTAGACGCTTGAGTCTCCTTGAATATTTCTTGGGGGTGCACGGGGGCATCCCCAAGCTTGAGCGTTTGACACTCCTGAATCTTTTTATCATCTTCCCTCGCACACTTGAAAACTCCCTTCATACACAACTCATCATAATCTGATTAGCGAGGTTAGTACCCTTAATAAAATAATTATACCTTGCTGGAAATAAGGATATTCTTGAAGTTCTACTGTTTCTCAAGATTGCCAAAAGGTTTTTGCAAAGAAAAAGCAAGTTCTTGATTTGCAAAGTGAAGGAAAGGCAAAACAGGACAGAATCTGTGAAAAACAGAACAGCAGGTAGTAATTGATCTGTTCGGGATACTTCTGCAACTCAAATCAAAAAACTCAGAACAGACGCACGAAAGACAATTATATAGAGAACGCTGTCGAAAACATTCAGACCAAAAAGATGATCTGGTGATTTTATACGAATTTTTCTATCCAAGGACAGAATCTGTTTCCTGGACAGCACCTCACAACTTTTGAACTTTCTAGCAATCAGAGGCTATACTTGGCACAAATATGAAAAGCAAAGATACAATGATGATGCTACAGCAGTAAACAACATCAAGACACAACAAAAGCAAAAATTTATTCATGTGGGCTGCCTCCCAAAAGTGCTTTCTTTTATGCCTTTAAGCTAGGCATAATGCATAGATCAAGTTGTATCAATTGAACCATCATCAAGATCATCAAAAAGCTCTTCAATAATACAACTAGTCTTAAGAGGACTCTCAAACAAAGGCCTCATAGAGATACTTCTAGGTAGAAGACCAAAAGGATAAAAGTCAAGGGAAGATTTATCACATAAAGGTGTTTCTTCCAAAGTCTTTACAGTTTCAACCCCTTTGGCAATAGATGGATTACTTTTAGAACGGGGAGCCTTTGGAACGTGAACGAACTTAGGCTCCCGCTTTGCCGAAGTTTCTACCTTTTTGGTTTTGATCAAGGAGAAAGTAGTTCCTAGAGTATGAAATATTTCCTCAATCTTATCTACCCTAAAAGAGTCCAAGTCATGGAATTTGACGGTCTCCAAAATTTTGAAAATTTTATGCATGGAGCTATCAAGTCTATTCAAATTCCCTTGGATCTTACGATCCAACTCATTCATCTTATTAATGCTTGGCATCTCTAGCTCTATCCTTTCAAGTTTTTGCATAATGTGAGCTAGGGTGATGTCCTCTTGAATGCTAACAACAGGGGGACTCCCAACAAGATTTTCAATAATACTAAGAGACTCCCAAACTGGGGCCTCCAGGAAATTCCCATTGATAGCAGTATCTAGAATAAACCTATTCCAAGAAGTAATTCCAACATAAAAATTTCTAAGTAAGATAGTAGTAGGTTGCTTCTTGGTGGCTCTTTTTTGTGAATCATTAATTCTATACCAAGCATCTTTCAAACTTTCCCCACCTCTTTGTTTAATGGTGAGAACTTCTGCCTCGTCAAAGACAAAAGGACCCGACATAATGACAACTAAAGAACAAGATAACTATTTTTGTGATTTTTGATAAAAAGGTACTAAAGCAAGAAATGAGAGGTAAACTAACAAGACTAAAAAGCAAAGGTAAAAGATAGCATGCAACTCCCCTATCCTGAAGAGTGGAGTCCCCGGAAACGGCGCCAGAAAATACTCCTTGATGGGCCTCGAACCCCTCGTTGGTTACCCCAAGTGGAAGGTGTAAGATGCAGTATTGTAGAAGTGTTTTCCCTTAGCAAAGATGCCAAGGATCGAATCCCCAGAGACTCCTAGGTTCAACAAGTAGGTGTCAACTGCTACAGCGCCAGATTAGTAGCAATCAACGTGGACCTGCACACAGATACAAATAACTTTGCTCCCAACGAGTACAGAGAGGTTGTCAATCCCTCCGGCCTTGTAGTTCACAAAGGATTAAAAGCAATGATAGTAGTGATAGATAGTGTTTTGCAATAGTAAGTAAATAGCAAAAAGTAAATAGCGGGTGTGATCAATGATGGTAATATGTACCGGAGTCTCATGATGTTCACTAGTGATGTCTCTCTCCCAAAAGACGATAAAACAGCTATGTGAGGTAAACAAATTACAGCTGGGCAATTGACAGGACCACGAACGCAAACCAATGCTGACTACATTACAAGAAAGGTTGAGGTTCAAAGCATGGGCGGTACGCCAAAGTAAGTACACCGAAATCCATCAATATCTACTACTAATCATCCACCTTGAGATATCTATCCAGAACATCTCGCTGGTATTAAGTTGCGAGTCCCACCCATAGTGTAAACTCAATGCAACAGACAACTGCATTAAAAGAACTTTGCGTAAAGTAAACAATCCTTGCACCCGCGGGCACAAGCACCGTTGTTTTCCCCCTTGTGGCAACAGCACATCCCCTAGACTCATGTTTCTGTCACTCAAGCTAGTCATCGAGGGGCATGAACCCACAATCGAGCATAACGTTCCCTCTTGGAGTCACTACCTACTACTCGGCCAAAGCAGCAAATAACAACGGAGAACATGCAAGAATTACTTATGAACAAAAATATAAAGAGGTGAATCAAATATATTACTCAAGATCAATCCGAACATAATCTCATAATCCGTCGGATCCCAGCAAACTCAACATAGCAACAGCATAAGGATTACATAGGTGCCTCGATCATGTAGGGCAGCTCACGAGGACTAATTAGTGAAGCACAAGAACGGGAGGAGAACATCACATAGCTACTGGTCATGGACTCATGGTCCAAGGGAGACTACTCACGATTCATCCGGGAGGCGTCCATGGTGGTGGAGAAACTCCCGGTGGTGATCCTCCCCTCCGGCAGGGTGCCGGGAAGAGTTCTCCTGGTGCTCCCGATCTTGGAAGCGGCGGCGGCGGCGGAACAGAGATGGGATCGCGAAAAGAGTTCCTGTTCTGAGGGTTACGGAGGACCCTTTAAATATATGCCAAAGTAGGGCATCGGGGGAGCTTCGGGGGGCCCAGGCGCCCCCCCGGCGCGGCCCAGGGGAGGGGGCGCCGCCAGGGCGCCTGGAGCCCTGGTGCCCCCCCCAGGCTGCCCTTCGGACGCAGTGTTGTTTCTGGAACGCTGATTTTTTATATATTTTTTCTGGATTTTTCTGGGCAGTTCTCGAAACGTGAAAACCTGAAATACAAAAACAGCCGAAAACAGAAACTGGCACTGGGGCGCACTGGATTAGTAAGTTAGTCCAAATATGATCAAAAGTGTATGGAAGTGTATGAATATCATAGCAATATCACCCAAAAGTGGCATGGAGCAAGCAGAAATTATAGATACGTTTTGGACGTATCACGGGCCGCAATTCAGAGCTTGATCTTTTGGATATGTCAGCGTTGTAGGGATGGTCCCGAGCACAAGCACTGTGCCAACATGTGTAGCCCCCATTGCCGGATGAGAAGAAGTTCGTTCGGCAGCGAGGGAGGCCAAAAGGGGCGGTGAGTGAGCAAGCGAGGATCATAAGGTAATCCATAAGGGCAAACGAACTAATCAATGTGATGTAAAATGCGATACATGCCACTGGGCTGGACCCATGTGGCCTGGGGATGATGCAGCCCGAGGGGCGCCCCCAACAAGGTAAGCTAAAGATGCAAAAAGGATACACGTCGCAGGGTAAGCCCATGCAACTTGGGGATGATGCAGCCCGAGGGGCGCCCCCAAGTGAACAAACTGAAACAAAGTCACCTGGCACCGATGCTGCAGTGGTGTTGACGTAGCTGAAGATGCTTGCCGCAAATGTCGCTCCTCACGAGCTGTCTGGCTCTGGGGCCTCGCGAGGCTCCTGAGGTTCCGAGAGCTCGCGAAGAACCGATGCCACTTCCGCCAAGATCTCCTGATGCCTGGCCTCGCGATCCGCCAGGACTTCTCGCATGTGGCGCTGGTGCAGGGCCGCTTGGTTCGGCAAGCCGAAGGGCATGCGAACGTAGCTGTGAGGAGGACCCTCGCACCCGCCCACCTGAGATGGCCAGTAGAGCTACTGAGACGCTATCTTGTTGAGTTCTGGGATGTTGACGCATATGCGCAGCCCGTCGCCCGAGTCTGGGACGGCAGCTGCATTCAGGTGTGCTGGGCGGCGCTCGCCCGGCATCGCCCTCGGTACCTGCAAGTCTTCGATGGTCTGGTTGATGAACTCCTGAGCGCTTGGTGCCTCATGCCTTGTGCCCTCCGGAGGGAAGCGTGCGATGAAGCACGCCTCCACATGGTGCCCGAGCGCCTCCCACGGGACATTGGCTAGGTCGAAGGCCCTCTAGAGGAGAGCCCCCGAGCCCAGCCCGAGGGGGGGCGCCAGGCGCGCCTTCCTATGCAAGGGAGGGAGGCGCCCCGTCCATGGGCGCGGATCCTGAGGCACGGCCGCCGGGTGCTGCATCTTCGTGAGGCTCCAGGGGGAGAAGCTGCTTCTTCTTCTTCGGGATAGCTTCACGGGGGTAGATAGTGTCTTCGTTGTTGCGGTCTTCGACTACTGCAGCTTGGTAAGCGCGCTCGAGGGAGCACACTGCGTCCTTTTCTTCGCAAGCGACGGTGATGATGTCCCGGCTCCTTGGCATCTTGAGGACGTTGTAGCCATGGTGAGTCACATCCATGAACTTGGCTAGGGCTGGGTACCCAAGGATGGCATTGTACGGGAGGCGGATGTGAGCGACGTCGAAGTCGACGAGCTCAGTGTGGTAGTTGTCGTGGGTGCCGAAGGTAACGGGGAGCCGGATCTGTCCGATTGGGGTGGTGGAGCCGTCGGTCACTCCTGAGAAAGGTGTGGTGGGTTGCAGCTAGTCATAAGGTATTTCGAGACGGTCAAATGTGCCGACAGAAAGAACGTTGAGCCCTGCACTGCCATTGATGAAGGTCTTGGTGACTTGCATGTTGCTGATGATGGGTGAGCAGAGCATTGGGAGAGCCCCAGCAGTTGCCGCACACTTAAGCTAGTCATGAGAGCAGAAGGTGATGGCGCACTTAGACCACTTGATCGGCCGTGTGGCTTCTATCCTAGGAAGAGCTGCGTTTACTTCTCGAGCGAAATGCTTGAAGAGGCGCTGAGAGGCTGGAGCCTGCGCACCGCCCAAGATGCAAGAGATGGCGCGAGGCTCTTGGAAGCCCCCAGCCCCCTCGTCTTGGTCGTCGTTCCTTCTTGGTGGTGGCAGCGGAGGGAGGCCGGCCTTGCCCTATGTACGGTCCTCACAAGGCAGGTCCCTCCAGGCACCCTCATGAGGCTGGTCCCTCCAGGAACCCTCTCGAGGCTGATCGTGCCAGCGGTCCTCATGAGGCTGATCACGGCACTCTTGACGCGGGCCGAGGTTGTCCCAGCGCCCCCCAGTCCTTCTTCCTCCACGACCATAGCCCCGGTCGCTGCACTCGGGGCGTCGACCGATGCGCCCGTCGCGGATGGCCCTGAGCTCTTGGCAGTCATTGGTGTTGTGGTTGTGCACGTTGCGGAAGGCGCAGAATGGGCGGCTGCTCTTGGATGACTCCGGGTGGTCGCGGCCATGCTTCATCTCTGGTTCGGCCGCGAGCACGGCTACCCCCTTGCCTTTCACGTCCTTGGCCTTGGCCTTCTTGTCTTCAGGGTCAGCAGTGGGGAGCTCCTCAGCTCTAGCGCACTTGGTCGCGAGGTTGAATAGCTCTAGGGATGGCGAGCTCCTCCTTCATCTTGACAACGCGGACGCCATCGAAGAATGCTGAGATGATGGCCTCATCCGTGACCTTGTGATCTCGAGGCGGATGCTATCAAAGCGCTGGATGAACTTCTGGAGGGTTTCTCTTGATTATTGCTTGATGCGCCGTAGGTCACCTGCGGCTGACGGGCGGTCGCGGGTGCCATGGAAATTGGTGATGAAATGCTCGCGCATCTCACCCAGGAGGAGATCGATCCGCGGGCACGTTCAGGAGCCATGAGCGCACGCCGTCCTTGAGAGCCATGGGGAACTAGTTCGGCATGATCTTCTCGTCGCCGTTCGATGCCTCGATGCTCAGCTCGTAGAGCTGCAGGAACTTAGCAGGGTCGGGGGTGCCGTCATAGTGTGGAGGCAGGTCGGGCTAGAACTTCCTGGGCAAGTTGACGTTGCGCAGCTCAGGGGTGAGGGCCTTGCAGCCTCCTGCTAACATCGGAACCTGTCGTGGAGGCGGAGCTTCGTCTTGGTTTCCGCGCGCCGCCACTACAAGGGGCGCACGGTCTCGACGTGGCGGTGGAGGGAGCGCTGGCACTCCTCCTTGAGGCCACTGGATCTCTTGGCAGCTACCTTCTTCATGCATGGGCGCCCCGCATGGTGGGTCGCACCACAGGGCCGCGTGCCTTGGATCGTGGATGACGCCTTGACGCGGAGGTGGTGGAGGCGCTTCATGGGCCTCGTCGCCCGCAAGGGGAGGCGGGCGAGGCAATGAAAGGGACGGGGCAGGAGAGTCCCCAGCGGCACTGACAAGCTCGGCGATGCGGTCGAGCCAGTCCTCGTAGAGGTCGTCGGTGGGGTGGTAGCGCAGGTGTAAGATCGAAAGTATGTCTAGAGGGGGGGTGATTAGACTACTTGACCAAATAAAAATCTATCCTTTTCCCAATTTTAATCCTTGGCACTTTTTAGCAACATAGCACAAGTCAAGCAATCAAACTACACATGCAATTCTAAGAGTGTAGCAGCGGAAAGTAAACAATTGCATATGAAGGTAAAGGGAGGAGTTTAGAGGGATCAAACGCAAGTGAAGACAACGAGTGTAATGCCCAGGATGGGACTATATCTCCTACGTGTCGAGGCACGACTTAGAGACATAAGCCCATGCTGGAGTGATCGCAAGTTTGGTACCTTTGCACATCTCATGTAAAAATGGGGATGGAAAACTGAAAAGATAGTTGGCTTACACTCGCCACGTCACACAAATTCATTACATATCCAATCATCATACAATTAAACATCACAACCCATCTAAGGGTAAAATCCAAATGTCAAGATACCAAACATAACATTAAACCACAGGTCTGAATCGAATCCTAGTAGAAGTACCACTACTGATCATCGGGATAACGGACATAGTAACGGCTACGCTCATCGTCGTACTCCCAGTCTAGCTCAGAGCCATCGCCTGGGTAGCTCACCATCGTACCTGCATCTGGGGTGTTGAAGTAACTGTGAGCCACAGAGGACTCAGCAATCCCGTTCCCGGGTAACACGACTATTTAAGCCTTGGGTGTGGAACAAGGCTGAAGAAAGAATAAGAATAAGTGGTTGCAGCAGCACTAGCCTAGCTTACGTAAACGAGAGCGAGAAGAGAAAGTGCCTCGGTCGAGAGATGATCACGAAGTGATCCTAGCTAGCACTTCAAACATAACCCCACCGTGTTCATCTCCCGAAACCCCTTTCCGAAAATGACAGTCACGGTACTCACGCTGGTAGTGTATTGTAACATGGTGTCAAGTTTTCTACAACCGGATATTAACAAGCTCCCATCTGCCACATAACCGCGGGCACGACTTTCAAAAGTTCAAACCCTGCAGGGGTGTTCCAACTTGGCCCATTACAAGCCCACGATCCGCGGAGTCGCAACTCCAAGGTGGGAAGGCCCGAGTATCCTCGAAATCCCGTGCTCAAGATACTCCGACTAAGGTAAGGCTAATCCAGCAAATCCTCCCGGCGTGCCGACACCCTGATAGTAGCCGCGCGTATCTCGTCTCAGGCCACGACCAGATAAGTCATCCTACGGGTTTTTACCAGACCTCGAGTTTCCTTGAGGTGGCCCCGCAGTCTGCTCATTTCGGACCAACACTCATGTGGAGCACTGGCCCGGGGTTGTTGATTAAGAAATAGGGTTAATTACTCCCTATGCAAGTTTATTTAGTTATTAGGCAAATAGTACCAATGTTGGGACTTGCTGGAAAAGACTTAGCACTTAGCGGTTTATCGAGGGGGGCCCATAACCCCAACCGTGTGAGGAACGCATATCAAGGAACATAACACCGGTTTATACGGTTCCTAGCGGCATGAGTGGAACAAATCACCAAGCAAAAGGCTTAGCCTTCCACCCATTGCCAATATATAGATGATTTCATTTTAATCATTGATATAGTGTGATATAACCCAACAAAACTTCAACATGAAGCAAGCATCTTCAACTTCACCTGCAACTAACAATGCTATAAGAGGGGTTGAGCGAAGCGTACTTAGCCATTCAACGGTTTGCATAGGTCGGGTGGTTAGACATGAACATGGTTACAATAGGAGGCTGACAGGAAAGACATGGGCATCGAGGCAAAACTATAGAGCGAAACTCTAGCAATAGGCAAAGATAGTAATGTTATCGGGGTTCGGTCATCTTGCCTGAAGTGTTGTCGATAGGATCGTAAGAGGGGTCCTCGTGCTCAACCTCGGTAGTAACCTCGTGCTCGTACTCGTACTCGGTCTCAGCTTCCGGCTCTAGTCAACACTAACACACAAGGCATGAAATCAACAAGATGCAATGCGCACACAAAATATGTTGGATGCATGACTGATGCACTATGGGAGCACATGGAGCATGACAATATGCGATCAAGCAAAATGCTTCAAAACATGATAACAATAGGATATTAAGAATCTACATGAAAAATCACACAAGTTTCATATAGGACTTGCTCAAAACGGAGCTACGGGCTAAAAGTTACACACAAAACAATAAACATGCGAAAGCTGAAAATTAAAGCCACATAGCAACTTCGGAGCAATAGATAAATAAGCTACAGCACTCAAACATCATGGCAATGATCATGGACATAAACTAGACATATCCTACAGCAAATAAGTCCATTGGAGCATCCCCAAAGGAGCCACGGATCAATAGCAACAAGCTAAGACATATTGAACTTGACAACAAAATCCTGACAGCAGTATTTTATTGCAACTTGGGAGCAAAAGTTAAATATGCTACAGCCACTCAAATAAGCATGTGAGAGCATGAATGGATAGCCAACAATATATACTACAAGGAATCATCAAGAGTCACCCCAAAACTATCATGGATTGGCCTAGAACAACAAGCAAACATGGCATCTGAAAATTATAGATTCCAGACTTAGTGAAATTTCACTAAGTGTTAAAACAGCAGTTTCATCATGGCATCTTCGAGAGCAAGTTTAAGTCACCTCAAACTAAACATGGCAAATGGTAAGCACCACAACAAAGTACACATGACGGTGAATCCAAAACACCTAAGCATGCATCATGGGGACAAACACAACGATAGCAATGAGCTCCTCAAAATGACATCTCATAACAAGTTTAACTACCTAACAGCCACATAGCACTTTGCAACGGAGATAAGCATGGCAAGATTAATTCTATCATGCAAGCCTAAGCATTCAACATGTAGAGCATGACAAGACGAACGCGGGGACATGTCATTTGCATCATTTGGATAAGCATGCAAAAAGTTATCACATTGCAAAGATGGCATGAAAACAACAACTAGCAGCAGTTTTTAGCAATATGCACTCTTCCAACATATATTTAAGCACCTAGATGATCTCAAACATGCATGGCACAATGGAATGAAATGTAGTACATGTCTTCACGAACAATTTGACATATCATTCACTCAAATCGGAGCTACGCACAAAAAGTTATTACCGTTATAAAACTGCATCAGAGATCAAAATCTACAGGACTTAGAGGAATAAGAGGCAACCTCCAGATCTGGAAAAGTCAACCGGGCTGGAAAGAGAGCGGATCGGGCGCGGCGCTGACGGATCGGGCTTCGGGTCCGCGGATCGGGTCGGTGACGGAGCGGATCCACCGCCTAACGGGCCTCGGCCCGCTAGGGAGCAGATCGGGATCGGGCGGAGCCCCTGGCTCCCTCGACGAGGACGCGGCGGCGGCTGGCGAACGATGGCTCGGCGGATTGGGCCACGCGGGAGCTGGCCGGCCCACCTGGCGGAGCCCAGCGGCTGGACGGCGGGGACTCGGATCGGGGAGTCGGGCGAGGTGACCGGCCTAGCGGGAGGCGGCGGAGGCTTGGCGAGGCCGGCCCAGGGAGGCCCTAGGGTTCGGCGGGAGAGGCCCAGGCGGAGCGATCGGCTGGATCGGTTCGGGGAGCTCCTCTCCCCTCGATCCCAGCGGCGGCGGCGATGCTGGCTTCGAGCCTGGCGGCGGGGCTCGGTGGGAGAAGGCTGGAGGCGGGGCCGGCGGCTGTTGGACCGACCGGCGAGGTGGCGGCGCCGGCCGGCGGCGGAGGCGGAGGGAGAGGCCGGCGGCGGCACAAGGTGAAGATTCCGGCGAGGTTCCGGTGGTGGCGCGGATTCCGGCGTCAATTCCGGCGAGCTCCTCCGGCGAGCTCCGCCGGAGTGGAGGAAGAGGCTGGAGGAAGGAGATGAGGGACTAGGGTTTCCTATTATTGTGGCAAAAATTGAGGAAGGTGGACAAATATATAGGCACAAGGAGCTAGGGTTGTCCAAATGAGGTGTGGTTTTCAGCCACGCGATCAGAATTGGATGGCCTAGATGAAGGGAGGGGTTTGGGCTGGTTTGGTGGGCTGTTGGAGGGGTGTCTTGGGCCTCAAAGTGGAGGTACTTTCAGCCCACGAGAATAACTGTTGGAGCACCAAACGAACTCCAAACGCGACGAGATTTGACAGGCGGGTTACACATACCAAAACAACAACATACGACAAGTCTCGCGCCAAACCGGTAACGTTACACAGCCAAACACCAAAGTAGGCCTCGGGATGTCACGGACACGTGAGGGAGCTCCGGAACGCGAAACGGACAACGGAAAGAAACGAGTGGGACCGGATGCAAATGACAACACAAATGCAATGCGATGCACATGACTACATGATATGAATGAATGCCACACACGCAACACGACAAAACGGCGAAAACCCAAAAGGCGAAGAACCCGAAATGGAATTGATGAAGTCAGAGATACATATATTGCCCAAAAGGGAAAGTATTACATCCGGGGCATTACAAACTCTCCTCTACTACAAAAAGATCTCGTCCCAAGATCTAGGACTGGAAAAAGGAAGGGTACTCAGAACGAAGATGATCTTCTCGTTCCCACGTAGCTTCTCGGTCGGTATGGTGTGACCACTTGACTTTCAAGAATTTGATGGACTTGTTGCGGGTCTTGCGCTCGGTTTCTTCGAGAATAGCAACGGGATGCTCTCGGTAGGACAAATCTTGTTGAAGATCAATCTCTTCAATCGGAATCATGCGTTCAGGAGTCTTGAAGCACTTGCGGAGTTGAGACACATGAAACACATCATGAACATTGGCGAAGTTGGAAGGGAGCTCAAGTTGATAGGCTAGATCGCCTCTTTTGCCAAGGATCTTGAAAGGCCCGACGTATCTAGGAGCAAGCTTTCCTTTGATACCGAATCTTTGGGTGCCTTTCATCGGAGAAACACGGAGATAGACATGATCCCCAATGTTGAAGGCCAAATCACGATGCTTGCCGTTATAGTAGCTCTTCTGACGCGACTGAGCGGCCTTGAGATTCTCACGTATGACTTTGCACATTTCTTCGGCTTGTGAGATCAAGTCATTGCCAAGAAGTTGACGTTCGCCTATTTCAGACCAGTTGAGAGGGGTACGGCACTTTCTGCCATAGAGAATTTCAAACGGAGCTTTGCCTGCACTTGCTTGAAAGCTGTTATTGTAAGAGAACTCGGCAAATGGAAGGCAATCTTCCCATTTCATGCCAAAAGATATGACACAGGCTCTGAGCATGTCTTCTAGAATCTGATTCACTCGCTCGACTTGACCACTAGTCTAAGGGTGAAAAGCAGTGTTGAACCTGATCTTAGTGCCCATGGCGGACTGAAAGGAGTCCCAGAACTTTGAAGTGAACAAACTTCCACGGTCTGCGGAGATAACTTGAGGGATGCCATGTAAGGACACAATTCTGGAAGTGTACAACTCTGCAAGTTGAGCTGCATTGATGGATTCTTCGACTGGAAGGAAGTGAGCGACTTTGGTAAGCTTGTCAATCACCACGAAGATAGAATCATTCCCTCTCTTGGACTTCGGAAAACCAGTGACGAAATCCATTTCAATGTGGTCGAATTTCCACTCGGGAATAGGAAGAGGTTGGAGAAGACCGGCTGGACGTTGATGCTCTGCCTTCACTCTTCTGCAGACATCACATTCATTGACGAATTGGGCAATCTCCCTTTTCATGCGTGTCCACCAGTAAGATTGCTTGAGGTCTTGGTACATCTTGGAACTGCCAGGATGAATGGAAAGGAGGGAATCATGTGCTTCTTCCATTATGAGCTTCCTGAGATCACCTTTTGGAACAACAAGTCTGTCCTCAAAGAACAAGGTATCTCTCTCATCAACGCGATAGCACTTGTATTTCGGAGTACCCTTTGCAATACCATGTTTCACCTTCTGCACCATGGCATCACTGAGTTGAGCCTCACGGACCTGATCTTCCAAGGTAGGAGCAACTTGAAGATTTGCAAGAAAACCTTGCGGAACAACTTGGAGGTTGAGCTTCCTGAATGCTTCACAAAGCTCAGGCTAGAACGGCTTGATAAGAAGGCTGTTGCAATATGCCTTTCTGCTCAAAGCATCTGCAATCACATTTGCCTTGCCAGGAGTGTATTCGATGTTGGGATCATACTCTTGGATCATTTCAACCCAACGAGTCTGGCGGAGGTTCATATTCAGCTGTGTGAAGATGTACTTCAAGCTCTTGTGATCGGTGAAGATGTCGACTTTTCTGCCCAACAACAGATGTCTCCACGTAATGAAAGCATGTACCACAGCTGCTAGTTCAAGATCATGTGTGGGGTAGTTCTTCTCACTTGGCTTCAGCTGACGAGAAGTGTATGCCACAATTCTCTTGTCCTGCATAAGCACACCACCAAGTCCTTGAAGAGAAGCATCACAGAATACTTCGTAGGGCTTGGACTCATCTGGAGGAGTTAGAACTGGAGCAGAGACGAGCTTTTCTTTGAGAGTTTTGAATGCCACTTCACAATCTGGAGACCAGTAGTACTTGACATTCTTCTGCAGCAAGTTGGAAAGAGGCTTGGCAATCTTGGAGAAGTTCTCAACGAACCTTCTGCAATAGCTGGCAAGACCAAGAAAGATTCGGAGTTGCTTGACGTTCTGAGGAGCTTCCCAGTTGACAATTGCTTCAACTTTCTCGGGGTTTACCGCAATACCGTCAGCAGAGATGATATGGCCCAGATACAAGACCTTATCGAGCCAAAATTCGCACTTGGAGAACTTGGCATAGAACTTATGTTCACGGAGTCGGTCGAGAACAAGACGGAGGTGCTTTTCGTGATCTTCTTCATTCTTGCAAAATACCAAAATGTCATCCAGATACACAAGCACAAACTCGCCGGTGTAGGGGTTGAAGATGTAGTGCATCATTCTCGAGAAGGTAGGAGGAGCATTGGCGAGACCAAAAGACATGACTGTATACTCATATGAGCCGTAGCTCGTTCTGAAGGCAGTCTTGTGGATATCTTCCTCGCGAATGCGAATTTGGTGATAGCCCATTCGGAGATCGAGCTTAGAGAACACTTTAGCTCCTTTGAGCTGCTCGAACAGTTCGTTGATGTTTGGGAGCTGATACTTGTTCTTTATTGTCTTCTTGTTCAATGGCCGGTATTCAACGCAGAGGCGCTCCGTGCCATCCTTCTTCTTGACAAATAAGACACCACAACCCCAAGGAGACGTACTAGGCCTGATCAGACCCAAACGTTCCTGTTCATCAAGCTGCTTCTTCAACTCCTTCAATTCTCCAGGAGAGAGCTTGTACGGACGTCGGCATGCTGGCTCAGTACCAGGCTCGAGTTCAATGACGAATTCCACTTGACGGTGTGGAGGCATGCCTGGAAGTTCTTCAGGAAAGACGTCTTGGTATTCGTTAACCACCGGAATTTGAGAGATGGCATTAATCTCGCCCTTATCATTGAGAGAGAAAAGCCTGATAGTGTTATCCCTGGAGGCGAAGATAATCACATCTTCATCAGGATGAGTAATCTTGACTTCCTTCTGTGCACAGTCAATTTGAGCATCATGCTGAGAAAGCCAGAACATCCCGAGGATGAGGTCAATGTCGGAATTGCCAAGAACCACCGGATTAGCCAGAAAGCGATAATCACCCATGCGAATAGATACATTCGGAGCCATCAAATTTGAAGTCATGCACTTGCCCGGAGAAATAATTTGCAACTTCTTGTCAAGAAATGCCGAATTGAAATTATGCTTGGTAAAGAATGGCCTTGATATGAAACTGAGAGAAGCACCAGAATCAAACAACACTTTAGCTGGAAAAGAGTTAACTGAGAGGTTACCCAAAATCACATCAGAAGAATTCTCCGCTTGCGCTGCATTAATCAAATTGACCCTTGCTTGCTTGGGAATGTGCTTGACAATAGCTGTACTGACAGGTGGAGGAGGTGGAAGGCGCTTCGGGTTGGGGCACTTGTTAGCATAGTGACCTTTCTGAGTGCACTTGTTGCAAGTCACTTCTGAGAGAGGACGGAAATGAGAACCACTTGACTTGGAACCTTGAGACTGAAACTGATTCTTCGACTGGTTGCTCGGGTTGGGTGGGTGGGAGAAACCACGACCACTAGAGTTCTTGTTGCTGTTGGAGTTGCTGTAGGGAGCTCGAATCACTGGAGGAGGAGGAAGCCAAAAATCTTGTTGTTTCGTGACCACTTGAGAAGATGAGGAGGAGTGAACGGCATCTCGAATCTTCTTTTTGGAAGCCTCCATCTTGAGCTGGGCTGCCTCTTGCTTGAGCGCCATGTTATAGAATTTGTCGAACTCATCGGGCTCGAACAAGGTGAGAGCAAGTTGAAATTCATCTTTCAGACCTCCGCGGAACTGATAGATCTTGCTCTTGGCATCTGGTATGTCTTGCTTAGCATAGCGGGCGAGGTTTTGGAACTTGACATTATACTGGTAGATGCTAGGTGGCTTCTCGCCCCCCTCGTTGGTTACCCCAAGTGGAAGGTTTGAGATGCAGTGTAGCAGAAGTTTTCCCTTGGCAATACCAAGGATCGATTCCCCTGAGACTCCCAGTTTCAACAAGAAGGTGTCAACTGCTAATGGCGCCAGATATTAGCAATCAACGTGGACCTGCACACAGATACAAATAACTTTGCTCCCAACGAGTACAGAGAGGTTGTCAATCCCTCCGGCCTTGTAGTTTACAAAGGATCAAACGCAAGTGATAATAGTGATAGGTAATGCTGCAATAGTAAGTAAAAGCTGAAAGTAAATAGCGGATGTGATCAATGATGGTAATATGGACCGGAGTCTCATGATGTTCACTAGTGATGTCTCTCTCCCAAAACACGATAAAACAGCTATGTGAGGTAAACGAATTACAGCTGGGCAATTGACAGGACCATGTGCGCAAACCAATGCTGACTACATTGCAAGAAAGGTTGAGGTTCAAAGCATGGGCGGTACGCCGAGGTAAGTAGACCGAAATCCATCTTCATCTACTACTAATCATCCACCTTGAGATATCTATCCAGAACATCTAGCTGGTATTAAGTTGCGAGTCCCACCCATAGTGTAAACTCAAAGCAACAGACAACTGCATTAAAAGAACTTTGCGTAAAGTAAACAATCCTTGCACCCATGGGCACAAGCACCGTTGTTTTCCCCCTTGTGGCAACAGCACATCCCCTAGACTCATGTTTCTGTCACTCAAGCTAGTCATCGAGGGGCATGAACCCACAATCAAGCATAACGTTCCCTCTTGGAGTCACTACCCATTACTTGGCCAAAGCAATAAATAACAACGGAGAACATGCAAGAATTACTTACGAACATAAATATAAAAGAGGTGAATCAAATATATTACTCAAACACAATATGAACATAATCTCATAATCCATCGGATCCCAGCAAACTCATCATAGCAACAGCATAAGGATTACATATGTGCCTCGATCATGTAGGGCAGCTCACGAGGACTAATTAGTGAAGCACAAGACCGGGAGGAGAACATCACATAGCTACTGGTCATGGACTCATGGTCCAAGGGAGACTACTCACAACTCATCCGGGAGGCGTCCATGGTGGTGGAGAAGCTCCCGGTGGTGATCCTCCCCTCCGGCAGGGTGCCGGGAAGAGTTCTCCTGGTGCTCCCGATCTTGGAAGCGGCGGCGGCGGCGGAACAGAGATGAGATCGCGAAAAAGAGTTCCCGTCTCGAGGGTTTCGGGAGACGCTTTAAATATATGCCAAAGGGGGGCATCAGCGGAGCCTCGGGGGGCCCAGGCGCCCCCCCGGCGCGGCCCAGGGGGGGGCGCCGCCAGGGCGCCTGGAGCCCTGGTGCCCCCCCCCCCGGCTGTACTTCGGGCACACGGTAGCTTCTGGAACGCTGATTTTTTATATAATTTTTCTGGATTTTTCCTGGCAGTTCTCGTAATGTGAAAACCTGAAATACAAAAACAGAAACTGGCACTGGGGTGGACTGAGTTAATAGGTTAGTCCAAATATGATCAAAAGTGTATGGAAGTGTATAAATAACGTAGCAATATCACCCAAAAGAGGAATGTAGCAAGCAGAAATTATAGATATGTTTTGGACGTATCAGTAGACAGTCATAGAGCCCTGCTTCAGGTTGCGGAATTGCTCACGCATACCCTCGATGACACTTGTTGGAATGTGGTGAGAGCGAAAGTCCTTGCAGAAATCCTCCCAAGAGATCACACGCCCTGGCCTGGAGTCTTTGTACTGCTGCCACCAGTCAGGTGCTTGGTCTTTGAGTTGGAAGGCTGCAAACTTCACATAGTCCTCTTCCCTTACGTTACTGCACTCAAAATGCTTCTTGATATCAGTGATCCAATCTTCAGCATCGAGAGGGTCGACAGAGTAACTGAAAGCTTTTGGTTGATTGGCCAAGAACTGGTTGAGAGTAGCATGGTGCTGTTGGTTGAAGAAATTGCCTTGGTTCCCTGGAGCACCCTGATTAGCTTGATTAGCTTGCATCTGCTGCATCATCTGCATCAACATCTGGGTGTTCTGATTTGTAGTCTGCATAATCGCTCTCCAAGCCTCAGACGGAGGAGGAGGGGAAGGAGGACGGTCTGGGACCTCTTCACCCTCTGGGTTAGCGTTGGGAACCCGTTTCGGAGCCATCCTGAAAGAGATGACGACGAATCAGCAATTTGATTGAAAGAAGGTATAAGCTGAAACAACGGATTGAAATGCAACATAGTCTTCACAAGAATCATTCGAACAATAGGAACGAATGAAATCATTCGAACAAGAGGAACGAATGAAATTCTCAGCTTAATGATAACAACAATCTTCACGAGAAGCCACATAGGGGACAAAAGGTAAATAAGAAAAACAACAAGGTGCAGACGGAAACAAACACAAGATAGGAGCTTCGTTCTAACATCTTTGTGCTGAAAGCTTATGAACGCGTTACGAAAGGGTTTTGCAATCCCCGGATCAGCATAGCCAAGGACCCTTTAAGATGCAACTCCCGATCGGAACATCGGTCATAAAACCACTTCACTCAATGTAGAACCCCGAACTCGCTAACCTGCATTCGTTGGAAGAATGCCTACGATCTACTGGATAATCCCACCTATTAATTTCCGAAAGTTTCCAGTTATGCAATCAGGTGTTGGGGATACAGGGGAAGCACCGCGCAATCAACTCTAAACCTACATCCAGCTGTATCCATCCTTCAACACATAACCAGTCTTTCTCGGAAACCGTCTACCTCGGACCTTCGAAAAGCATCCACTATACCAAGCTATGGCAATACTCCCGAACTACCTCCCCAGTACTGGGTGATGTCGAGGTTATCTTGCCACTAACCGTATAGGAGAGATTTTCGATGTCCGCCGTCTTAAGTATTTAGTACTGCCACGATATGCTTGTGACGACAATACCCCGAAGCTCAACTCCCCGAGACACTGCCACAACCCCTAATGTCAGAAGGCATCGAGAACAATATTCTCGTCACAAGAACATCGAAACAATCCAACAGTACTCGCGAGATTCCTAAAAAATATTTGGTGCAACTTTTGAAAGTAGAAGAGGCAAGAGTAGTCGTCAGGAGTCCTCACCAGAATGAAAGGGGATGAGGAGCAAAGAAATCCTACTCTCCGATATAAATATAGGACTCGAAACTTTTTCAGTGTGTGCCATGACTCGACCGTCAACGATTCGATCAATCAGTGGGGGCTTCTAGGTCGGAGAAGGCTCTGAATACCAACTTGTAATGCCCAGGATGGCACTATATCTCCTACGTGTCGAGGCACGACTTAGAGACATACGCCCATGCTGGAGTGATCGCAAGTTTGGTACCTTTGCACATCTCATGTAAAAATGGGGATGGAAAACTGAAAAGATAGTTGGCTTACACTCGCCACGTCACACAAATTCATTACATATCCAATCATCATACAATTAAACATCACAGCCCATCTAAGGGTAAAATCCAAATGTCAAGATACCAAACATAACATTAAACCACAGGTCTGAATCGAATCCTAGTAGAAGTACCACTACTGATCATCGGGATAACGGACATAGTAACGGCTACGCTCCTCGTCGTACTCCCAGTCTAGCTCAGAGCCATCGCCTGGGTAGCTCACCATCGTACCTGCATCTGGGGTGTTGAAGTAACTGTGAGCCACAGAGGACTCAGCAATCCCGTTCCCGGGTAACACGACTATTTAAGCCTTGGGTGTGGAACAAGGCTGAAGAAAGAATAAGAATAAGTGGTTGCAGCAGCACTAGCCTAGCTTACGTAAACGAGAGCGAGAAGAGAAAGTGCCTCGGTCGAGAGATGATCACGAAGTGATCCTAGCTAGCACTTCAAACATAACCCCACCGTGTTCATCTCCTGAAACCCCTTTCGGAAAATGACAGTCACGGTACTCACGCTGGTAGTGTATTGTAACATGGTGTCAAGTTTTCTACAACAGGATATTAACAAGCTCCCATCTGCCACATAACCGCGGGCACGGCTTTCGAAAGTTCAAACCCTGCAGGGGTGTTCCAACTTGGCCCATTACAAGCCCACGATCCGCGGAGTCGCAACTCCAAGGTGGGAAGGCCCGAGTATCCTCGGAATCCCGTGCTCAAGTACTCCGACTAATGTAAGGCTAATCCAGCAAATCATCCCGGCGTGCCGACACCCTGATAGTAGCCGCGCGTATCTCGTCTCAGGCCACGACCGGATAAGTCATCCTACGGGTTTTTACCAGACCTCGAGTTTCCTTGAGGTGGCCCCGCAGTCTGCTCATTTCGGACCAACACTCATGTGGAGCACTGGCCCGGGGTTGTTGATTAAGAAAGAGGGTTAATTACTCCCTATGCAAGTTTATTTAGTTATTAGGAAAATAGTACCAATGTTGGGACTTGCTGGAAAAGACTTAGCACTTAGCGGTTTACCGAGGGGGCCCCATAACCCCAACCGTGTGAGGAACGCATATCAAGGAACATAACACCGGTTTATACGATTCCTAGTGGCATGAATGGAACAAATCACCAAGCAAAAGGCTTAGCCTTCCACCCATTGCCAATATATAGATGATTTCATTTTAAGCATTAATATAGTGTGATATAACCCAACAAAACTTCAACATGAAGCAAGCATCTTCAACTTCACCTGCAACTAACAATGCTATAAGAGGGGCTGAGCGAAGCGTACTTAGCCATTCAATGGTTTGCATAGGTAGGGTGGTTAGACATGAACATGGTTACAATAGGAGGCTGACAGGAAAGACATGGCCATTGAAGCAAAACTATAGAGCGAAACTCTAGCAATAGGCAAAGATAGTAATGTTATCGGGGTTCGGTCATCTTGCCTGAAGTGTTGTCGATAGGATCGTAAGAGGGGTCCTCGTGCTCAACCTCGGTAGTAACCTCGTGCTCGTACTCGTACTCGGTCTCAGCTTCCGGCTCTACTCAACACAAACACACAAGGCACGAAATCAAGAAGATGCAATGCGCACACAAAATATGCTGGATGCATGACTGATGCACTATGGGAGCACATGGAGCATGACAATATGCGATCAAGCAAAATGCTTCAAAACATGATAACAATAGGATATTAAGAATCTACATGAAAAATCACACAAGTTTCATATAGGACTTGCTCAAAACGGAGCTACGGGCTAAAAGTTACACACAAAACAATAAACATGTGAAAGCTGAAAATTACAGCCACATAGCAACTTCGGAGCAATAGATAAATAAGCTACATCACTCAAACATCTTGGCAATGAGCATGGACATAAACTAGACATATCCTACAGCAAATAAGTCCATTGGAGCATCCCCAAAGGAGCCACGGATCAATAGCAACAAGCTAAGACATATTGAACTTGACAACAAAATCCTGACAGCAGTATTTTATTGCAACTTGGGAGCAAAAGTTAAATATGCTACAGCCACTCAAATAAGCATGTGAGAGCATGAATGGATAGACAACAATATATACTACAAGGAATCATCAAGAGTCACCCCAAAACTATCATGGATTGGCCTAGAACAACAAGCAAACATGGCATCTGGAAATTACAGATTCCAGACTTAGTGAAATTTCATTAATTGTTAAAACAGGAGTTTCGTCATGGCATCTTCGAGAGCAAGTTTAAGTCACCTCAAAACTAAACATGGCAAGTGGTAAGCACCACAACAAAGTACACATGATGGTGAATCCAAAACACCTAAGCATGCATCATGGGGACAAACACAACGATAGCAATGAGCTCCTCAAAATGACATCTCATAACAAGTTTAACTACTTAACAGCCACATAGCACTTTGCAACGGAGATAAGCATGGCAAGATTAATTCTATCATGCAAGCCTAAGCATTCAACATGTAGAGCATGACAAGACGAACACGTGGACATGTCATTTGCATCATTTGGATAAGCATGCAAAAAGTTATCACATTGCAAAGATGGCATGAAAACAACAACTAGCAGCAGTTTTTAGCAAGATGCACTCTTCCAACAGATATTTAAGCACCTAGATGATCTCAAACATGCATGGCACAATGGAATGAAATGTAGTACATGTCTTCACGAACAATTTGACATATCATTCACTCAAATCGGAGCTACGCACAAAAAGTTATCACCGTTATAAAACTGCATCAGAGATCAAAATCTACAGGACTTAGAGGAATAAGAGGCAACCTCCAGATCTGGAAAAGTCAACAGGGCTGGAAACGGAGCGGATCGGGCGCGGCGCTGACGGATCGGGCTTCGGGTCCGCGGATCGGGTCGGTGGCGGAGCGGATCCACCGCCTAACGGGCCTCGGCCCGCTAGGGAGCAGATCGGGATCGGGCGGAGCCCCTGGCTCCCTCGACGAGGACGCGGCGGCGGCTGGCGAACGATGGCTCGGCGGATTGGGCCATGCGGGAGCTGGCCGGCCCACCTGGCGGAGCCCAGCGGCGGGACGACGGGGACTCGGATCGGGGAGTCGGGCGAGGCGACCGGCCGAGCGGGAGGCGGCGGAGGCTTGGCGAGGCTGGCCCAGGGAGGCCCTAGGGTTCGGCGGGAGAGGCCCAGGCGGGGCGATCGGCTGGATCGGATCGAGGAGCTCCTCTCCCCTCGATCCCAGCGGCGGCGGCGATGCTGGCTTCGAGTCTGGCGGCGGGGCTCGGAGGGAGAAGGCTGGAGGCGGGGCCGGCGGCTGTTGGCCCAGCCGGCGGCGGAGGCGGAGGGAGAGGCCGGCGGCGGCACAAGGTGAAGATTCCGGCGAGGTTCCGATGGTGGCGCGGATTCCGGCGTCAATTCCGGCGAGCTCCTCCGGCGAGCTCCGCCGGAGTGGAGGAAGAGGCTGGAGGAAGGAGATGAGGGACTAGGGTTTCCTATTATTGGGGCAAAAATTGAGGAAGGTGGACAAATATATAGGCACAAGGAGGTAGGGTTGTCCAAATGAGGTGTGGTTTTCGGCCACGCGATCAGAATTGGATGGCCTAGATGAAGGGAGGGGTTTGGGCTGGTTTGGTGGGCTGTTGGAGGGGTGTCTTGGGCCTCAAAGTGGAGGTACTTTCAGCCCACGAGAATAATTGTTGGAGCACCAAACGAACTCCAAACGCGATGAGATTTGATAGGCGGGTTACACATACCAAAACAACAACACACGACAAGTCTCGCGCCAAACCGGTAACGTTACACGGCCAAACACCAAAGTAGGCCTCGGGATGTCACGGACACGTGAGGGAGCTCCGGAACGTGAAACGGACAACGGAAAGAAACGAGTGGGACTGGATGCAAATGACAACACAAATGCAATGTGATGCACATGACGACATGATATGAATGAATGCCACACACGCAACACGACAAAACGGCCAAAACCCAAAAGACGAAGAACCCGAAATGGAATTGATGAAGTCAGAGATACATATATTGCCCAAAAGGGAAAGTATTACATCCGGGGCATTACAACGAGGTATTTTGTCTTGGTTCCGATAGGTGGTGCTATCGTACATCCAAGTTTATGGACACTTCAACCAACGAAGGGTAACGGCTGCACGAGTCCACGGACGGCTCCACCCACGAAGGGTCCACGAAGAAGCAACCTTGTCTATCCCACCATGGCCGTCGCCCACGAAGGACTTGCCTCACTAGCGGTAGATCTTCATGAAGTAGGTGATCTCCTTGCCCTTACAAACTCATTGGTTCAACTCCACAATCTTGCTGGAGGCTCCCAAGTGACACCTAACCAATCTAGGAGACACCACTCTCCAAAAGGTAATAAACTGTGTGTTGATGATGAACTCCTTGCTCAAATGCTACAAGTGATAGTCTCCCCAAGACTCAAACAACTCCTCACAGATTTGGATATGGTAGTAGAAGGATTTGAGTGGAAAGCAACTTGGCAAAGGCTAGAGAACAGGATTCATATGGTAGGAATGGAATATCTAGATCTCAACACTTGAGTAGGTGGTTCTCTCTCAGAACATGAATTATGGAAGTGTAGATATGTTTAGATGGCTCTCCACACGAGTGAAGAGTGGGTGGAGGGGTATATATAGCCTCCACACAAAATCTAACTGTTACACACAATTTACCAAACTCGGTGGCACCGATTCAAAGAACTCGGTCAGACCGATTTAGTTCATAATGTGACCTTTAGGTATTTCGGTGGGACCGATATGATCAACTCGGTGGGACCGATTTTGTTAGGGTTACGGCATAACGTAATCTCGGTGGGACCGATTACACAAACTCGGTGGGACCGATTTTGGTAATAAGCACACAGAGAGTTGATCAGGCAAACTCGGTGGGACCGATTCGCTCATTTCAGTGAGACCGAAATGTTACGAAGAGGCAACAGTGAGTTTGCATTACAGACTCGGTGGGACCGATTGCACATCTCGATTAGACCAAAAATATTGCAACAGTCAGCAGAGAGTTTGCAATCCCATCTCGGTGAAACCGAGATCCCTTTCTGTGAGACCGAAATGATTAGGTTTTACTCGCAGTGGCTATGTCAAATGAACTCGGTGGCGCCGGATAGATATTTTCGGTGGGGCCGAGTTTGACTTTTGGTTTGGGACATATGTGGATGTGAGAAAGTGGTTGAGGGTTTAGCATATCACTAAGCATCATGTGAAAGCAAGCAATTAAGCAACACCTCATCCCCTTTTAATAGTATTGGCTTTCCTATGGACTCAATGTGATCTTGGATCACTAAAATGGAAAATATAGAGTCCTTAGCTTTTAGCTTGAGCCAATCCTTTAACCTTTGCATTTTGAGGGGTCCACAATCCTAATCCATGCGATGCCAAAAATTGAACTTTCCTAAAATATTATCTTGAGATAGCATTAGTTCAATGAGATATATGTTGTTAGTAATTACCAAAACCACCCGGGGATGGTTGCACTTTCAAACCCCCCCCCCCTTTTTGGTAATTGATGACAACATATAGATCAAAGCTTTGACAAATGATAATAAGATTTAAATACATCATCGCTTTGAGAAGTATGTCATAAGCAAGAGCTTCCCCTAAATTTGTGCATTATTTTGGATTTGCATTTGAATGCAAATGCACAATCGATTAGAATCATGTGTTACTCTTCCATGTGACATACATCTTGGTGGAGCGCTCAAAATGATATACACTAAAGCATGCACTCACCACCAAGAAAAGTGAATGATCATATGGAAATATGGATATAATATCATCCAAGCAAACATTACGGTAGCATATGATCGAACACATGATCACACAAGTATCTCACACACATAACGTAGAGTATCAAGCAAACACACGAATGAAGTTCAACCAAAAGCAAGAGAGACCAACGAGGCAAAACACTCTCTCTCGAAGCCTACGATCTATACGTATTTCTCCCCGTTTGGCAACAAGTTACCAAAAAGTTCAAAAATGCATAGTGCTATGCGTATCTCAGGCTCGGTCTTTGGGAGGCGGTGTAGAGAGAACTCCAAGGACGAAGGCTTGAGATGAAGTAGCTGGAGTGGCTGGTGGAGGTGGCACTGAAGCTATGGCTGCTGGTGTAGATGTAGTAGCTCTGGTGTTTGGAACTGGCACTGCAGCAGATCTCTGATCTCGAGGTACTCACTGAAATGCATCTGTCGTAGCCTGTCCTCCTCTCTCCTCTGCTTCCTCCTGAAGCTTCTCAACTGCAGACTGTATCTCTGTCACCTTCAGATCAAGATCATAGAACTTAGTCTCAGTGATCCTCTCCAAGCTCTCCTGATTCCGAGTCAGGGTGGCCAAGCCCTTCTCAATCCTCATGGTAGCTTGAATCAGATATGCCATTTGTTCTTGCTTGGATTTGAGAGTCATTTGAGATGCTTCTTCTACACTTGGCATCTTGGCAGCTTTCTCTGCTTTGGCCTTCTCTCTTTTTTCATGAGCTTGCACTGAAGATGGTTCATTCTCATCCATGACAACTATGTTGTCCTCAAAGTCAGGCACCAAGGGTAGATATTCCCTGTCCAACAAGTGCTTGTGCCCATTTTAGAGTTGATAAGCATCTGGATGCATGGAGCATACCCACATAATCTCTTCTGATCTGCAGCAGTCCTCTTGATTGTCTCCACAATCAGGCTCATAACCTTGAATTTCTGTGGCACATCAAATATATGCAGGATGTTGATGGAATGTCCTCTGATGATCTTTGCATCTCCAGACTTAGGCAACAATGTATGCCTCAAGATTGTGTTGATGGTGGTTAGACCAGCCTGTAAATGATGTACATATCCAAACCTGTGAGTTTCTAGATCATCATCAGGGATCACCTTGTACATATTTTCCATGGAGTTGTGGTCTTCCTTCTTCTTGGCATAGACATCTAGATCATCCTCATGCTCTTCAGGGGCATTGATTAGCTTGGCCCACTCAGCAACAGTTGACTGGTACCTTGTACCTTCAGACATACATACAATCCTTCCATCAAGATAGAAGTGGGCTGTGGAATAGAATTGCGTGATGATTTCATCATTCCACTTAGTCAACTTTTGAGCCACAAACTTGTCCACTCCACATGCTTTGAAGCTCTCATGCACAATGGGGTAGTAATCTGCATTATCATCAATGAACTTCCAGTCTATTCTTCTCATATCACAAGCAATGGGCTTCTTGTCAAGCATGACTATTTCATAGAAGTCTTGTTGTTCCTTTGTGTGAAACATGTAGTCCACAACAGTCTTTCTCCTTATGGCATATGGATCAGGCTTTCTCCATAACCTGAGCCCTACATCCTTTCTCAGTTTCATGTCCTCAGCAACTAAATGAGCATCATTGTGATCAGGGATCTTGGGCTTCACTCTTTGGAGCATTTGAGTATCAGCTTCCTCAGCAACTTCAGGCACCGGGGCCTTGTTCTTTTCTGAAGCTGGAATATTTCTTGTACTCCTCTTGGGTGCATACTTGGTGGCTCGAGCAGTTTTGGGAGCAGTCTTGGGCTTAGAAGGGGCAGCCCCAGACTTGACAGCATCTCCCATAAGCTTCTGAGCTTTGGGTGCTGGTGCACCAACCTCTTCCTCTTCAGCTTCAGCTTCATCATCATCCCTCATGGATGGCTTGCTAGTCACTCTGGTTGTTGTCTTCCTAAGTCTCTTCTTTGTACCTTCAGGTTCATGATCCCTGGATTCAAGCGTGAACACCATAGTCTCTTGAGTAGAGGCTCTGGTCTTAGACATGGAAGTCCTCTTGGCAGGGATCTTTCTTTTCTGCCCTGGCTTGGATGCCTCAGCTGTGCCATACTCCTTTCCGAGCACTTTCTTCTTGGAAGTGGCCTCATCTGCCACAAAGTCCTCATCCTCAGAATCTGAAGTTTACTTCTTTCTGGTCTTGGTGGCAGCCTTTGGAAGGTCACTGGGAGTGCTTCTGCTGCTCTCATAATAGCTGCAGTTGTTGGACTAGAGCCCTCACTCAAATGTACCTGCTCCTCAGACCTGTTCCGACTGTCACTTCCCTTAGACATCTCTGACACTACAAATTGATCCTGTGAATAGATGTAGATGAGATAGAGTGGATGAGCATCACAAAGCACATAATTTTTGCAAAACAGATGACAAGAAAACTTAGTTTTAGTTCTCTACAGAAAGCATTTCGGAGCTACCGATTGTTAAACTCGGTGACACCGAAGCAATTCTGGAGCCTGAACTAGTAAACTCGGTCAGACCATGTCACTGTTCGATGGCACCGATATCGCCAGGGTTACACAGAGAATCGAACTCGGTCACACCTATTTGCAACTTTCGGTTAAACCGAAAATCACTTGCGCAATGGTCTAAGTCAAATCGGTGGGACCGATTTCTACAACTCGGTCGGTCCGAGACCTAACCCTAATTTTTTTGAATCAAATCTACTTTCTACGGAGGTTTTGCTGGATAGGAAGATCTCATACGTGGAAAATAAACATGGCAATACATTGTGCTACGAATCGCAGTTGGGGAATAGCACAAAGAGTCAAGTCCATACCCTAACTCGGCGGTGGACTTGCTACGGTGGCAACGGCGGTGAGGAGTTCCGTTGACGGCGGCGGAGTCTAGCGGCGGGAGGACGTTGGCAGCGAGGAGATGATCCGGAGACCCGAAGAGGCAGAGCATGTCACGCGCGGGATGGAAAGTTTTTTGAAATTTGGCCCGTGAGTATATATAACCTGACACTGTCAGTGTGACCGAGTGGAAAAACTCGGTGGCATCGAGATGCAAAACTGCTAGCAGTTGCTACAACTCGGTGGGACCGAAAAGTTCAAATCGGTTGCATCGAGATTGAAAACCTAGATCAACTTAGTGAACTCAGCGTGACCAAATTTGATGACTCGGTCATACCTAAATTCACACAGAGGTTTTGGATATTTAAGCCTATGACGAATCGGGGACTCCGAGTGCTCCTCACACAGAGTGGTTCGAATCTGACTTGATCAAGCTTTGTGATGTAGCATGAATAGAGTTTGAGACGAGAAAAGCATAGATATGTAGAGGGGGTACATAGCATTCTTGTCCATCCATTTAGAAAAATAAAAAGAGCCAAACAATCAAAGCAACAAATGGATGTCCTCGAATGAGAAAAATATGCATTCAACATGCTCACACAATAAGATAGCAAATAAAACATGTGGCAAAGCATGCACAACCATTCTAGCATCTATCAAGCAATTGGCGATGACTAGGTCATCTATATATGAGTGTACTGACTTAGGAGTCAAATGAGAACATTTGATCATAGGTCATACTCATCGTTTAAGCGCAAGTGGGGTCATCACTTTTACATAAAGCATCTTTGTGTTACATCATTAGAGTTTCTTCAGCTCAATTGTTAGAGTAAAGCTCCCCCTAGATGTGATATCCCCCCTAAGAGGGATAAACTAACCTTGGGTTTTGTCGATGACGACTTCATGTAGGTGTTGAAGATGTAGACGCTCAATGTTGATGTAGATCATTTGGAGCAATCCATTGGAGTGAGTTGCACTTTCAATACCTACACGAGTTAGTCCCACAAGGAACAAACAAGGATATCCATAGACATAGAGTGAATTGCACACAAGATGATGTCCATGAAAGCATTAGGTTACCTTGCCCCTTGTCTTACCAACAAGAGGGTTTGTGACTCCTTGAACTAGTGCAAGATGTGAAAGTTGTTTGCACTTGTCCTTTGCCAAAATGTTATGAATGAAGTATGTTGGCGGAGTCACCCTCAAGAACTTCCTAGTTCTTCTTCTTCGTGATCCACACCATCTTGATGGGGATCCTTGGAGTTGTAGTAGTACTTGATGAGGTAGAACTTGATGTAGTCTTGGGGACCCACTTGACCAAGGCCTTAGGAGCTTCTTCAAATACATCAATCTCTTCTTGAAGCTTATCCTTGCCCTTTAGCTGGTGGTCTTGTGGTGGAAGATCATCTTCTGCTTGTGTCCCTTGAAAAGAAGTAGGATCATACTTCTCTTGTTAAGGAACAAACTTCGTCTTGGGGTATTGATCTTCCTCCCATTCAACTCCATTGGCATTGAACTTTCGTTCAAAACCAACACATTGATTCTTCTGGTGTCTTCCTTGCTTGCGTACAATCTCCTCAAATTGCTTACTCCCGGCAAGACTCTTGTAAACACCTTTCTCTATAATTTCCTTCAATAAGCTATTTTCTTGCTCAAGTGTAACTTGGCTAAGAGAGTCATTAGACGAATCAAGAGAACTAGTAGAAGCAAGATTTAGCATGATTATTGTTACTACTAGAGGAAGATTCTTTCTTATTCTTGTTACTAGATTTTACTTGTGGCATGTAGGTAGACAAGAGTAAACGCTTGGTAATGTAAGAAGAACTTTTCTTGCGAAGATCATCATTGATTGCCTTTAAGAACTCATGATCTTGCTCAAGGTTGAGCTTTTCAAAGCGTAACTTCTCATGAGTCTTTAAAAGTTCTCAATGATCTTCCAAGGTAGTTTCATGAGCTAACTTAAGAGTGTTTAGTTCTTTAGTTAGACGCTCAATATTCTCCTTATCATTGTCATTCGTTTTATCTTGATTAGCATGATTAATAGCAATTTCATCATAGTTTTCGTCAAAAGTTTCATCACTATTGCTACCAACAAGTAAATCATCATCTCCTAGCAAGTCAACTTCATCACTATTGAAATCAAGATACTCCGGGTGTGATACCTTAGGGCCTTTAGCCATGAAGCATCTTCCAATTCCTTCATTTAGTGAGTCAAATATGTCGTAGGAGTTGGTTGACACACGAGCAATTCCGGCAACACCTTCATCTTGAGTACCTTCGTAGTCGGAGTAGTAGCTTCTCTCGGAGTGGTTATCAGAGTTGGAACCGGATGCCCATTCACCAACATGAGCTTGATGTCTTCATCTTGTATATCTCCTTGATGATTTGTCCTTTCTTTCTGAATCTTTGCTTCTCTGAGAAGATCTTCATTCATAACGAGCATCTCTACTCCTTCTCTCTCTTGGTGGTGAATCTTCTCTTCTACTTCTCCTTTTAGGTGAGTCTTCTCTTCTCTTATGGGTAGCCATACACTCGTTGGAGTAGTGTCCGGGTCTTCCACAATTGTAGCAATTCCGATCACGATTTGAAGATCTCTTATCATTGTAGGACCTTGACATGGAACTTCTCTCTTTGCTTCTATTCTTGTAGAACTTGATGAAGTTTTTCACCATTAAGCTCAATTCTTCATTGAAGTCTTGTTTCTCACTTGATGATGTAGGAGCGTCACATGAAGCTTTGTAAGCACCACTAGACTTGTTGTGAAGCTCTTCTTTATCTTTGAGTGACATCTCATCAGCAACAATTCTTCCAATGACTTCTGTTAGCTTGAGATCTTTGTAATTTGGCATCATTCGAATCAATGTACACACGGTATCGTATTTTCCATCCAAGGCTCTTAGGATCTTCTTGATGATGAATATGTTGGTCATCTCTTCACTTCCTAAGCCGGCAATCTCATTTGTGATGAGAGCAAGCCTAGTGTACATTTCAGCGACACCTTCACCAGCCTTCATCTTGAACTTTTCAAGTTAACTTTGGAGCACATCCAACTTGGATTCCTTGACGGAGTCGGTACCTTTGTGCATATCAATCAAAGTATCCCAAATTTCCTTTGCATTCTCAAGACAACTGATTTTGTTGAATTATTCGGGGCACAATCCGTCGAAGAGGGTATCACAAGGTCGAGCATTGTATTGCAGCATCTTCAACTCTTCCGCGGTAGATTCATGGTTCGGTTTCTTCCCTTTGAAGAATTCACCTTGCAAACCAACACACACAATGGCCCAAACACCGGGGTTATGTCCAAGAATATGCATTTTCAACTTATGCTTTCAACTAGCAAAATTAGTACCATCAAAATAAGGACCTCTACGGTGGTTACATCCCTCGCTAGACGCCATACTATCCTAGATTGTGAAACCAAGGCTGTGATCGCCAATGCTATGGAAATCACGACAAATGGAGACCAAAGCTCTGATACCACTTGTAGGATTGAAAGTATGTCTAAAGGGGGTGTGATTAGACCACTTGACCAAATAAAAATCTATCCTTTTCCCAATTTTAATTCTTGGCAGATTTTAGCAACATAGCACAAGTTAAGCAATCAACCTACACATGCAATTCTAAGAGTATAGCAGCGGAAAGTAAACAATTGCATATGAAGGTAAAGGGAGGAGTTTAGAGGGAACAAACGCAAGTGAATACAACGGTGTTTTTCGTCTTGGTTCTGATAGGTGGTGCTATCGTACATCCAAGTTGATGGAGACTTCAACCCATGAAGGGTAACGGCTGCGCGAGTCCACGGAGGGCTCCACCCACGAAGGGTCCATGAAGAAGCAACCTTGTCTATGCCACCATGGCCATCGCCCACGAAGGACTTGCCTCACTAGCGGTAGATCTTCACGAAGTAGGCGATCTCCTTGCCCTTACAAACTCCTTGGTTCAACTCCACAATCTTGTCGGATGCTCCCAAGTGACACCTAACCAATCTAGGAGACACCACTCTTCAAAAGGTAATAAACGGTGTGTTGATGATGAACTCCTTGCTCAAATGCTTCAAGTGATAGTCTCCCCAACACTCAAACAACTCCTCACAGATTTGGATATGATGGAAGAAGGATTTGAGTGGAAAGCAACTTGGGAAAGGCTAGATAACAAGATTCATATGGTAGGAAAGGAATATCTTGATCTCAACACTTGTGTAGGCGGTTCTCTCTCAGAACATGAATCATGGAAGTGTAGATATGTTCTGATGGCTCTCTCCACGAGTGAAGAGTGGGTGGAGGGGTATATATATATATAGCATCCACACAAAATCTAACTGTTACACACAATTTACCAAACTCGGTGGGACCGATTCAAAGAACTCGGTCAGACCGATTTAGTTCATAATGTGACCGTTAGGTATTTCGGTGGGACCCATATGATCAACTCGGTGGGACCGATTTTATTAGGGTTAGGGCATAACGTAATCTCGGTGGGACCGATTACACAAACTCGGTGAGACTGATTTTGGTAATAAACACACAGATAGTTGGTCTGGCAAACTCGATGGGACCGATTCGCTCGTTTTGGTTGGACTGAAATGTTACAAAGAGTAAACAAAGAGTTTGCATTGGGAACTCGATGGGACCGATCGCTCATCTCGGCTAGACCGAAACGTTGCGAAGGGAAACAGAGAGTTTGCAATCCCATCTCGGTGAGATCGAGATCGCTATCGATGAGTCCGAAGTGACTAGGGTTTGAGGCAATGGCTATGTCAAGAGAACTCCGTGGCGCCGGATAGAAGATTTTGGTGGGGCCGAGTTTGACTTTTGGTTTGGGACCTATGTGTATGTGAGAAAGTGGTTGAGGATTTTGGAGCATATCACTAAGCATTTTGAGCAAGAAACCCATTAAGCAACACCTCACCCCCTTTTAATAGCATTGGCTTTACTATGAACTCAATGTGATCTTGGATCACTAAAATAGAAAATATCGAGTCTTGAGCTTGAGCCAATATGTGTCCTTAGCATTTTGAGGGCTCCACATTTCTAATCCATGCCATGCGAATCATTGAACTTTCCTGAAATATTTATCTTGAGATATCATTAGTTCAATGAGCTATATGTTGTTAGTAATTACCAAAACCACCTAGGGATAGTTGCACTTTCAATCTCCGCCTTTGTGGTAATTGATGACAACATATAGATCAAAGCTTTGACAAATGATAATAAGATTGAAATACATCATCGCTTTGAGAAGTATGTGATAAGCAAGAGCTCCCCCTAAATTTGTGTATTATTTAAAATTTGCTTTGAATGCAAATACACAATCGATTAGGATCATGGGTTACTCTTCCATGTCACATACATCTTGGTGGAGCGCTCAAAATGATATAAACTAAAAGCATGCACTCATCACCAAGCAAAGTGAATAATCATATAGGGATATAGAAGATAATATCATTCAAGCAAGCATTAAAGTAGCATATGATCAATGACATGATCAAACAAGTATCTCACACAAGGACATAAGGTATAAACCAAGCACACAATAACGTTCAATCAAAAACAAGAGAGACAAAGACGCAAAACACTCTCTCTCGAAGCCTATGATATATACATATTTCTCCCCCTTTGGCAACAAGTTACAAAAAAGTTCAAATATGAATAGTGCTATGCGTCTCTCAGGCTTGGTCTTCCGGAGACGGTGTAGAGAGAAATCCAAGGAAGAAGCCATCAGTTGATGTAGTTGGAGCTGGTGGAGTGGCTGCTGGAGGTGGCACTGAAGCTATGGCTGCTGGTGCTGATGTAGTAGCCCTAGTGTCAGGTATGGGCACTACAGCAGATGTCTGACCTCTAGGCACTCTCTGAAAGGCATCTATGGTAGCCTGCCCTTTCCTCTCCTCTGCTTCCTCCTGGAGCTGCTCAACTGCAGTCTGTATCTCGATCACTTTTAGATCAAGATCATAGAACTTTGTTTCAATGATCCTCTCCAAGCTCTCCTGGTTTTGAGTCAGGTTGGCCCAGCCCTTCTCAATACTCAAAGTTCCTTGAATCAGATATGCCATTTGATCTTGTTTTGACTTGAGGGACACTTGAGATGCCTCTTCAACACTTGGCATCTTTGCTGCTTTCTTAGCTGTAGCTTTCTCTCTCTTTTCTTATGCTTGCATAGATGTGGGATCTTCTTCATCCATGACAACTATGTTGTCCTCAAATTCCGGCAATAAGGGAAGATGTTCCTTGTCCAATAAGTATGTGCATGTGCCCATCTTGGAGTTGATGAGCTCCTGAATGTGTGGAGCATACCCACATGATCTCTTCTGGTCAACAACTATCCTCTTGATTGTCTCTACAATCAGACTCATGACCTTGAACTTTTGAGGGACATAAAAAATGTGCAGCAAGTTGATTGAATGTCCTCTGATCATCTTATGATCTCCAGATTTGGGCAAGAATGTATGCCTCAATATAGTGTTGATTGTAGGTAGACCAGACAAAAAGTAATGAACATATCCAAACTTGTGTGTTTCCAATGCTTTGTCTGGGATCACTTTGTACATGTTGGCCATAGAGTTGTGGTCTTTCTTCTTCTTGGCATAGACATCCAAGTCATCCTCATGCTCTTCAGGGGATTTTATCAACTTGGCCCACTCATCAAGAGTTGACTGGTACCTTTTACCTTCAGATATCCATACAATTCTACCATCTAGATAAAAATTAACTGTGGAGTAGAATTGCATGATGAGTTCATCATTCCATTTTGTCAGCTTCTGACCCACAAACTTGTCAACACCACATGATTTGAAACTTTCATGCACGCCTGGAAAGTGATCTTCATTTTCCTTGATGTATTCCCAATCAACCCATCTCATGTGACATACCATTGGCTTCTTGTCAAGCAGAATGGTCTCATAGAAATCCTGCTGCTCCCTGGTGTGGAACCTATAATCCACAGCAGTCCTTCTCCTCACAGCATATGGATTAGATTTTCTCCATCTTTTGAGACTTGCATCCTTCCTCAACTTCATGTCCTCAGCAACTATATGATTATCATCATGATCAGGGATCTTGGGCTTGAGCTTCCTAAGCACTTGGACTTCATCATCTTCTTCAATTTCAAGCATTGGGGCCTTGTTCTTTTCTGCAGCTGGAATGTTTCTTGTGCATCTCTTGGGTGCAGATTTGGTGGCTTGAGCAACAGCTTTGGGGGCAGTCTTGAGCTTTGAAGGAGCAGCCCCTCACTTAATGGCATCCCCCATCAGCTTCTGAGATTTAGGTGCTGGTGCAACATCCTCTTCTTCTTCTGCTGCTTCATCATCATCATCATCATCTCTCATAGATGGCTTGCCAATCACTCTGGCTGTGGTTTTCCTAGCTCTCTTGTGTGTTCCTGCTGGCTCATAATCTCTGGCTTCAAGAGTGAACACCATTGTTTCTTGAGTTGATGCTCTGGCCTTTTACATTGGAGCTTTCTTGGCAGGGACCTTCTTATTCAAACCAGGCTTGGTTGAAGCAGCTGTGCCATATTCCTTCCTAGCAACTTTCTTCTTTGAGCTGACTTCTTCAACTTCAAAATCTTCATCCTTTGAATCTGAAGTTTTCTTCTTTCTCTACCTAGTTGATGCCTTAGGCAGGTTGCTTGGTGTGCTCCTGCTACCCTCATCAGAACGACTAGAGGGACTAGTGACCTCACTCATGTTAACTTGCTCCTCAGACCTGTTCTGGCTGTCACTTTGATAAGACATTGTTGACACTGCAACCTGAAAGCTGACCCTATGAATAGATGTAGATGAGATAGAGTGGATGAGCATCACAAAGTGCAGAGTTTTTGCAAAATAGATGACTCAAAAACTTAGTTTTAGTTCTCCACAAAAAGCATTTCGGTACTACCGATTTGTTAAACTCGATGATACCGAAGCAATTTTTGAACCTAAACTAGTGAACTCAGTCACACCGAGTCACAGTTCGGTGGCACCGAGATTGATAGGGTTTCACAGAGAGTCGTACTCGGTCACACTAATTTGCAGTTTTCGGTCAGACCAAAAATTGCTTGTGCAATGGCCTAAGCCAAACCGGTGAGACCGATTTCTATAGCTTCGTCGGTCCAAGATGAGTTCGGCGGAGACCTAACCCTAAATTTTTGAATCAAAACTAATCTATACGGAGTTTCTGCTGGACAGGATGATTTCAATCGTGGCAAGAATCATGGCAATATCTTTGTGCTTAGAATCGGAGATAAGGATTGAACTAAGATCGAGCTCATACCCTAACTTGGCAGTGAGCTCGCTACGGCGGCAACAGCGGGGCAGAATCCCGTTGATGGTGGCGGAGACCAGTGGCGGGAGGTCGTTGGCGGCGTGAAGACGATCTGGAGACACGAGACGGCAGAGCAGGTCACGCCTGGGCGAGAGGTTTTGGAAAGTTTTCCAAAATTTGACCCGACGGTATATATAATCTGACCCTATCGGTGTAACCGAGTGGAACAACTCGGTGTCACCGAGATACAAAACTGCTAGCAATTACTGCAACTCGGTGTGACCAGACAGTTCTAATCGGTTGCACCGAGATTGAAAACCTAGATCAACTCAGTGAACTCGGTATGACCGAAAAGGGTGAATAGGTCAGACCGAAATGCACAGAGAGGTTTTGGAAGTTTAAGTCTATGACGAATCAGGAACTCCGAGTGCTCCTCACATAGAGTGGTTCGAATCTGACTTGATCAAACTTTGTGATGTAGCATGAATAACGTTTGAGATGAGAAAAGCATAGATAGCTACAGGGTGTTCTTAGGCATTCTTGTCCATCCATTTGGCAAAAGAGAAAGAGCCAAACAATCAAAGCAACAAATGGATGTCCTCGAATGAGTAAAATATGCATCCAACAAGCTCACATAATATGATAGCAAATGAAACATGTGGAAAAGCATGCATAATCATTCTAGCATCTATCAAGCAATTGGCGATGACTAGGTCATCTATATATGAGTATTTTGACTTAGGGTCAAATGAGAACATTTGATCATAGGTCATACTCATCGTTTAAGCACAAGTGGGGTTACCACTTTTACATAAAGCATTGTTGTGTTCACATCATTAGAGTTGTGTTAGCTCAATTGATTAGAGTAAAGCTCCCACTAGATGTGATATCCCCCCTAAGAGGGATGAACTAACCTTGGGTTTTGTCGATGATGACTTCATGTAGGTGTTGAAGATGTAGATGCTCAATGTTGATGTAGATCATTTGGAGCAATCCATTGGAGTGAGTCGCACTTTCAATACCTACACGGGTTAGTCCCACAAGGAACTAACAAGGATATCCATAGACATAGAGTGATGTTCACATAAGATTATGTCCATGAGAGCATTAGGTTAGATTGTCCCTTGCCTTACTAAAAAGAGGGTTTGTGACTCCTTGAACCAGTGCAAGATGTGGAACTTGTTGCACTTGTCCTCGCCAATATGAATAAGAGTGAAGTATGTTGACGAAGTCACCCTCAAGAACTCTCTAGTTGTTCTTCTTCGGGATCCACACCATCTTGATGGGAATCCTTGGAGTTGTAGATGTACTTGATGAAGTAGAACTTGAAGTAGTCTTGGGAAACCACTTGACCAAGGCCTTGGGAGCTTCTTCAAATGCATCTATCTCCTCTTGAAGCTTGTCATTGCCCTTTTGCTTGTGGTCTAGTGGTGGAAGATCATCTTGAGCTTGTGTTCCCTGGAAAGAAGTAGGATCAGACTTCTCTTGTTCATGAACAAACTTCGTCTTGGGGTATTTGTCGGATCTCGGGTTCCGGAAAAACCCTTAAGGTATGAACTCTGGGTACGCACGAAGATTTCTCCTTCCTCCCTAGCTCGTCTACCCAACAACCCTAGGCATAGCTCGTCAGATTCGTAGAACAAGGGACACAAAGTTTATACTTGTTAGGGCCACTGTTGTGGTGTAATACCCTAATCCAGTGTGGTGTGGTGGATTGCCTTGCAGGCTGATGAAGAACTAGTTCATGGATGAACTGCGTCCAGAGGAGAGGGGTTCTTGTGCTCGGGTGAGCTTGTGGTGTGTGGCCTTCTATATGATCATCTCAAGATGAGATGAGCCCAATGGTGGTGGCCAGTTCTATTTATAGTGACCAGGGTCCTCTTCGCAAATATTGAGCGGTAAGGGATCCCATAACGGCCAAATTTGATGGGGGACAGCTAGTACAAGCTATCCTGACAAAAGGTGGTCTTCGCCTGCCAAATGCTCTCGTGGTGACGCCGTCGTGGGCTCTGCGATGACTTTCGTTCTACCGTCCTGCTGGTCTTGGTCTTGTTGCACCGATATGGAAACATTTGCCTGATGCCTCGAGACTCTTCGCCTGCACCTACTCCTTTAGCACCAAAGAGGAAACTGGCGCTCTACGCCTGCCTGGCCTTGGTCATCACTGCTTATGTCATGAGGACCTCGCGAGGTGTCCCTCGCCTCGATATCTCCGATCCTCACGAGTCGGCTTAGTGAGGCCGCCCCAGGGGATGCCTTATGTCGTCCGCCTCGCGAGGGTCTTGAGAGGTTGCTGAAGATGCCGGGCCGTACCAGGCCGCTGATACGTCCATTTTGCATCATGCTTATATGTTGATATTTATTGCATTATGGGCTGTTATTACACGTTATGTCATAATACTTATGCCTTTTCTCTGTTATTTTACAAGGTTTAAATGAAGAGGGAGAAAGACGGCAGCTGGAATTCTGGGCTGGAAAAGGAGCAAACTCTGGAAACCTATTCTGCACAACTCCAAAAGCCCCGAAACTTCACGAAACTACGTTCTAGAAAATATAAAAAATATCTGGCGAAAGAAGATCACGAGGGGGGCCACCTGCTATCCACGAGGGTGGGGGACACGCCCCCCTCTCTGGGCACGCCCCGTATTTCGTGGGCCCCCCGAAGGCCCCCCGATGCCCATCTTCTCCTATATGAGGTGTTTTGACCTGGAAAAAATAGTGAGGAGGCTTTCGGGACCAAACTCCGCCATCTCGAGGCGGAACCAAGGCGGAAACCAATCTAGGGCTCCGGTAGAGCTGTTCTGCCGGGGATACTTCCCTCCGGGAGGGGGAAATCGTCACCACCGTCATCACCAACAACTCTCCCATCTTGGGGAGGGCTATCTTCATCAACATCTTCACCAGCACCATCTCCTCTCAAACCCTAGTTCATCTCTTGTATCCAATCTTTGTACCCAAACCACAGATTGGTACCTGTGGGTTGCTAGTAGTGTTGATTACTCCTTGTAGTTGATGCTAGTTGGTTTATTTGGTGGAAGATCATATGTTCAGATCCATTATGCATATTAATACCCCTCTGATCATGAACAATATTATTTCTTGTGAGTAGTTACTTTTGCAACTGAGGACATGGGAGAAGTCTTGCTATTAGTAGTCATGTGAATTTGGTATTCGTTCGATATTTTGATGAGATGTATGTTGTCTCTCCTCTAGTGGTGTCATGTGAACGTCGACTACATGACACTTAACCATTATTTGGGCCTAGTGGAATGCATTGGGAAGTAATAAGTAGATGATGGGTTCCTAGAGTGACAGAAGCTTAAACCCTAGTTTATGCGTTGCTTCGTAAGGGGCTGATTTGGATCCATATGTTTCATGCTATGGTTAGGTTTACCTTAATACTTCTTTTGTAGTTGCGGATGCTTGCATTAGAGGTTAATCATAAGTGTCAGGCTTGTCCAAGTAAGGACAGCACCCAAGCACCAGTTCACCCATATAAGAGTTTGTCCAGGCTTTTCCTTTGCTACAAAAAGGATTGGGCCACCTTGCTGCACTTTGTTTACTTTTACCTTTTGTTACTTGCTACCAATTACCTTATCACAAAAATATTTGTTATCTATAATTTAAGTGCTTGTAGAAACTACCTTACTGAATACTGTCAATCATTTCCTACTACTCCTCGTTGGGTTCGACACTCTTACTTACCGAAAGGACTACGATAGAGCCCCTACACTTGTGGGTCATCAAGACTCTTTTCTGGCGCCGTTGCCGGGGAGTGAAGCGCCTTTGGTAAGTGGAATTTGGTAAGGGAAAATGTATATAGTGTGCTGAAATTTATTGTCACTTGTTACTATGGCTGATAATCCTCTGAGGGGCTTGTTCGGGGTATCTTCACCCCGACCAGAAGAGCAAAGATTTGCTCCTCAACCTACTGCACCTACTGAAAATGTTTGCTTTGAAATTCCTTCGGGTATGATAGAGAAACTGCTTGAAAATCCTTTTACAGGAGACGGAACACTGCATCCTGATTTACACCTAATCTATGTGGATGAAGTTTGTGGATTATTTAAGCTTGCAGGTATGCCCGAGGATGTTATCAAGAAGAAAGTCTTACCTTTATCTTTGAAGGGAGATGCATTGACATGGTTTAGGCTATGTGATGATATGGGATCATGGAACTATAATTGTCTGAAGTTGGAATTTCATCAGAAGTTCTACCCTATGCACCAGGTTCATCGTGATCGTAATTATATTTAGATATTTTGGCCTCGTGAAGGAGAAAGTGTCGCTCAAGCTAGGGGGAGGCTTAGGTCAATGTTATATTCATGCCCCAATCATGAGCTCTCAAGAGAAATGATCATTTAAAACTTTATGCTCAGCTTTCTCTCAATAATCGCTCCATGCTCGATACTTCTTGTTCTGGTTCTTTTATGATGAAGACTGTTGAATTCAAATGGGATTTATTGGAAATAATTAAACGCAACTTTGAAGATTGGGATCTCGACGAAGGTAAGGAGTCAGGTATGACCCCTAAGTTTGATTGTGTTAAAGCTTTTATGGATACCGATGTTTTCCTTGAGTTTGGCACTAAATATGGACTTGACTATGAGATAGTACCTTCTTTCTGTGAATCATTTGCTACTCATGTTGATCTCCCCAAGGAGAAGTGGTTTAAATACCATCCCCCTATTGAAGTAAAAGTAGTTGAACCTGTTAAAGTTGAAGAAAAGACTATCACTTATAATGTTGATCCTATTATTCCTACTGCTTATATTGAGAAACCACCTTTCCCTGCTAGGATAAAGGATCATGCTAAAGCTTAAATTGTAGTTCGTAAGAGTAATACTAGAACACCTACACCCTCTGAGCAAATTAAAGTTGAACCTAGTGTTGCCTGGGTTAAAGATCTCTTGGTAGAAGATTTAGATGGACATGTTATTTACCTCCAAGAAAAGTCTGCGAGAATAGCCAAACCCAATTCTAGGAATAAACATGGACCTTTTGTAGGCTTGCCTGTTATCTCTGTTAAGATAGGAGATCATTGCTATCATGGTTTATGTGACGTAGGTGCTAGTGCGAGTATTATCCATCTTACCTTATATCGAGAAATTATGCAGTGTATTGCACCTGTTGAGTTAGAAGGGATTGATGTTACTATTAAGCTTGCTAATAGAGACACTATTTCACCAGTTGGGATTGTTAGAGATGTTGAGGTTTTGTGTAGGAAGGTTATAAATACCCTGATGATTTTCTTATTCTTAGTTCCCCACAAGATGGATTTTGTCCCATTATATTTGGTAGACCCTTCTTGAATACTGTTAATGCTAAGATAGACTGCGTGAAAGATATTGTTACTGTTGGCTTAAGGGATATCTGTCATGATTTTAACTTTGCTAAATTTCGTAGACAACCCCTTGATAAAGAACTACCTAGTAAGGATGAAATTATTGGTCTTGCTTCTATTGTTGTGCCTCCTAATGATCCCTTAGAACAATACTTGTTAGACCATGAAAATGATATGCATATGAATGAGAGAAGGGAAATAGATGAAATATTCTTTAATTAGGGACCCGTATTGAGAAACAATTTTCCTGTTGAAATCCTGGGGGATCCTCCTCCACCCAAGGGTGATCCCATGTTTGAACTTAAACCTTTACCTGATAATCTTAAGTATGTTTATCTTGATGAAAAGAAGATATATCCTGGTATTATTAGTGCTAAGCTTTCAGAGCAGGAAGAGGAAAAATTATTGAAAACTCTGAAGAAGCACCGTGCTGCTATTGGATATACTCTGGATGATCTTAAGGGAATTAGTCCCACCTTATGCCAACACAAGATAAAATTGGAAGAACATGCCAAACCGGTTATTCATCATCAACGACGGTTAAATCCTAAGATGAAAGAAGTGTTAAGGAAGGAAATACTAAAGCTTCTAGAGGCAGGTATTATCTATCCAGTTGTTGATAGCCAGTGGGTAAGTCATGTCCATTGTGTCCCTAAGAAGTGAGGTATGACTGTCGTTCCTAATGATAAAGACGAATTGATCCCGCCAAGAATAGTTACAGGTTATAGGATGGTAATTGATTTCTGTAAGTTAAATAAAGATACTAAGAAAGATCATTACCCCTTGACATTTATTGATCAAATGCTAGAAAGGTTATCCAAACATACTCATTTTTGCTTTGTAGATGGTTATTCTGGTTTCTCTCAAATACATGTGTCAAAAGGGGATCAAGAAAAGACCACTTTTACTTGTCCTTTCGGTACCTTTGCTTATAGACGTATGCCTTTTGGTTTATGTAATGCACCTGCTACCTTTCAAAGATGCATGATGGCTATATTCTCTGACTTTTGTGAAAAGATTGTCGAGGTGTTCATGGATGATTTCTCCCTTTATGGAACTTCTTTTGATGATTGCTTAAGCAACCTTGATCGAGTTTTGCATAGATGTGAAGACACTAATCTTGTCTTGAATTGGGAGAAGTGCCACTTTATGGTTAATGAAGGCATTGTCTTGGGACATAAAATTTCTGAAAGAGGTATTGAAGTTGATAAGGCTAAAGTTGTTGCTATTGAAAAGATGCCGTACCCCTAGGACATCAAAGGTATACGAAGTTTCCTTGGTCATGCCGGGTTTTATAAGAGGTTCATTAAGGACTTCTCCAAAATCTCCAGGCCTCTGACTAATCTCTTACAAAAAGATATTTCTTTTGTCTATGATAGTGATTGTCTAGAAGCATTTGAAATACTTAAGAAAGAATTGATCTCTGCACCTATTGTCCAGCCTCCTGACGGGAATTTACCCTTTGAGATTATGTGAGATGCTAGTGATTATGCTGTAGGTGCTGTTCTAGGGCAAAGAGTTGATAAGAAATTGAATGTTATCCAATATGCTAGTAAAACTCTAGACAGTGCCCAAAGAAATTATGCTACTACTGAGGAAGAATTTTTAGAAGTTGTATTTGCTTGTGATAAGTTTAGACCTTATATTTTTGATTCTAAAGTAACTATTCACACTGATCATGCTGCTATCAAATACCTTATGGAAAAGAAAGATGCTAAACCTAGACTTATTAGATGGGTTCTCGTGCTGCAAGAGTTTGACTTGCATATTATTGATAGAAAGGGAGCTGAGAACCCCGTTGCAGACAACTTGTCTAGGTTAGAGAATATACTTGATGACCCACTACCTATTGATGATAGCTTTCCTGATGAACAATTAGCTGTCATAAATACTTCTCGTACTGCTCCATGGTATGCTGATTATGCTAATTATATTGTTGCTAAGTTTATACCTCCTAGCTTCACATACCAGCAAAAGAAAAAGTTCTTCTATGATTTGAGACATTACTTCTGGGATGACCCACATCTTTATAAAGAAGGAGTAGATGGTACTATTAGACGTTGTGTACCTGAGCATGAACAGGAACAGATCCTATGCAAGTGCCACTCCTAAGCTTATGGAGGACACCATGCAGGAGATAGAACTGCACATAAGGTATTGCAATCCGGTTTTATTGGCCTATTCTCTTCAAGGATGCACGTAAGTTTGTCTTATCTTGTCATGAATGTCAAGGAATTGGTAATATCAGTAGACGTCAAGAAATGCCAATCATTTATTCACTTGTTATTGAACCATTCGATGTTTGGGGCTTTGATTATATGGGACCGTTCCCTGCCTCTAATGGGTATACACATATTTTAGTTGCTGTTGATTACGTTACTAAGTGGGTAGAAGCTATTCCAACTAGTAGTGCTGATCATAACACCTCTATTAAGATGCTTAAAGAAGTTATTTTCCCGAGGTTTGGAGTCCCTAGATATCTAATGACTCATGGTGGTTCACACTTTATTCATGGTGCTTTCCATAAGCTGCTTGCAAAATATGATGTGAATCATATAATTGCATCCCCTTATCACCCACAGACTAGTGGTCAAGTAGAACTAAGTAATAGAGAGTTGAAATTAATTTTTCAAAAGACAGTTAATAGGTCTAAGAAGAATTGGTCCAAGAAACTTGATGATGCATTATGGGCCTATAGAACTGCATACAAAAATCCTATGGGTATGTCTCCATATATGATGGTATATGGAAAAGCTTGTCACTTACCTCTTGAGCTAGAACATAAGGCATATTGGGCTATTAAAGAGCTCAATGACGATTTCAAACTTGCCGGTGATAAGAGGTTATTTGACATTAGCTCCCTTGATGAATGGAGAACCCAGGCTTACGAGAATGCCAAGTTGTTTAAAGAAAAAGTTAAAAGATGGCATGACAAAAGGATACAAAAGCGTAAGTTTAACGTAGGTGATTATGTCTTGCTATACAACTCTCGTTTAAGATATCTTGCAGGAAAGATTCCCGCTAAGTGGGAAGGACCTTACGTTATCGAGGAGGTCTATCGTTCCGGTGCCATAAAAATCAAAAACTTCGAAGGCACAAATCCGAAGGTGGTGAACGGTCAAAGAATCAAATATAATATCTCAGGTAACCCTATAAATGTTGAAACCAATGTTATTGAAACCGTAACCCCGGAGGAATACATAAGGGATACTTTCCAGAACGATCCAGCTTCCGAAAAGGAAGAGGTATGTGGTACGGTAAGTAAACCGACTCCAAAACAGCTCTAAAGGCAATTTTTCTCCGTTTTGGAATATTTAGAAAAATAGAAAAATAAGTAGCAGTCCGGAAGAGACACGAGCCGTCCACAAAGGTGGAGGGCGCTCCCCCCTTCCCTAGGCGCGCCCCCTGCCTGGTGGGCAGCTCATGTGCCTCCCGGACTCTGATTTCTTGTATGTTAATCCTTTTGGTCGGTAAAAATTCATTATATATACTCCCGAATGTTTTGACCTCTCTATCATGCAAAATCCCTCTATTTTTGTTTCGAGCTGTTTCTGGTGTAGATAAGAGTAATATGTCGTCCCAGGAATCAGAGGGAGAAAGCTATGTGGCGGATTTCCTCGCTTACCCTAAAGTCTATGGGGACTGGGAGCATTATGGTGGGACCACGGAAGAAGAAGAAGACCATGATTCAAAGAGAAAGGATTGGACTAGCTCAGATGAAGACGAAGTCCCACTACCTCAACCTGGAGACATGCATGTGGAGTTCAAAAAGTCAAGCCTCCCCGATAGAGCAAAGAAATCTAAGATTGAATTTATCCCTTTTCACCTCTTGCAGGAAAATAAGCAGGCACTATGCAAGAAAATATTGGACCTTGAGCGGGAGATCAATGACCTAAGGGAGCAAAATTCTGCCCTTAAGCGCAAGCTAAGGAAGAAGCCATCGTGACCACCACTGAAGATGGAGACATAATCATATGGGTATGGGAACTACCCTTGGCAACTACCAAGCTTGGGGGAGTGACCCCGGTATCGTATCACCATCACTCCTATCTTTACCATTTTCTTAGTTCGATCCTTTTGGTAGTATCTTGATCTAGTAGAATAAAGTTAGCATGATCTAGTTGTGAGCTTTTGCTTTATGATCTATACCCTTTGTAATCGAGTCCGTGAGCTATATAATAAAGATTAGTGTTGAGTCAAGGGCTTGACCATATTGATCTTATGGGAAGTAATGACCACACATATAAAGAGTATGATGAATAAAAGTTGTTGGGAGTTGACAAACATAGTTTTGGTCATCGTTGCAATTAATAGGAAGTAATAAAAGAAGAGAGGCTTCTCATACAAATATACTATCTTGGACATCTTTTATGTTTGTGAGCACTCATTAAAATATGACATGCTAAAGAGATGATGTTGGACAAGGAAAACAACATAATGGGTTATGTTTTCTTATATCCGAAATAAAGTATATTGTCATGGATCATCCAACATGTTGAGCTTGCCTTTCCCCCTCATGATAGCCAAAACTCCTCGCACCAAGTAGAGATACTACTTCTGCTTCCATACATCCTTAAACCCAGTTTTGCCATGAGAGTCCACCATACCTACCTATGGATTGAGAAAGATCCTTCCAAGTAAGTTGTCATGTTGCAAACTCGCTAAAACATGTATGATTTATTAGTGTGGAGGAAATAAGCTTTATACTATCTTGTGATATGGAAGTAATAAAAGCAGCGGACTGCATAATAAAGGTCCTTATCACAAGTGGCAATATAAAGTGACGTTCTTCTGTGTGCATCCAACCATAAAAACACATGACAACCTCTGCTTCCCTCTGCGAAGGGCCTATCTATTATTCTTGACTTACAAGAGACAAGGTGAAATTCACCTTTCCTTTTTACATTTTATCCTTTGGCAAGCACATTGTGTTGGAAAGATCCTGACATATATACCCACTTGGATGTAAGTTTTCATGGTCTGTTACTGTTGACATTACCCTTGAGGTAAAAGGTTGGGACGCAACACCGTAAGCCCCTATCTTTCTCTATGTCCGATTAAAACTCCTTACACATAAGTATTGCTTGAGTGTGAGCAATTGTGAAAGACTATATGATAGTTGAGTATGTAGGCTTGCTGAAAAGCTCTTACATTGACTCTTTCCGATGTTATGATAAATTGCAATTGCTTCAATGACCGGTATGAAAGTTTGTTAGTTTTCAATGAAGTTTATGATTCGTTCTTGATATTGTGGATAAATTGTTACTTTAGCATAAGAATCATATGACAATATATATATGCTGCTGCTATGAGAATGATCATGATGCCCTCATGTCCGTATTTTATTTTTATCGACACCTCTATCTCTAAACTTGTGGACATATTTTTTGATTTCGGCTTTCGCTTGAGGACAAGCGAGGTCTAAGCTTGGGGGAGTTAATACGTCCATTTTGCATCATGCTTATATGTTGATATTTATTGCATTATGGGTTGTTATTACACGTTATGTCACAATACTTATGCCTTTTTTCTCTTATTTTACAAGGTTTACATGGAGAGGGAGAAAGCCGGCAGCTGGAATTCTCGGCAGGAAAAGGAGCAAACTCTGGAAACCTATTCTGCACAACTCCAAAAGCGCCGAAACTTCTGAGAACTACGTTTCAGAAAATATAAAAAATATCTGGTGAAAGAAGATCACGAGGGGGGCCACCTTCTGTCCACGAGGGTGGGGGGCGCGCCCCCCTCTCTGGGCGCGCCCCCCTCTCTGGGCGCGCCCCCTGTCTCATGGGCCCCCTGAAGGCCCCCCGATGCCCACCTTCTCCTATATGAGGTGTTTTGACTTGGAAAAAAATAGGGAGGAGGCTTTCGGGACTAGCCGCCGTCTCAAGGCGCAACCGAGGTGGAAACGAATCTAGTGCTCCAGCAGAGCTGTTCTGCCGGGGATACTTCCCTCTGGGAGGGGGAAATCGTCACCACCGTCATCACCAACAACTCTCCCATCTTGGGGAGGGCTATATTCATCAACATCTTCACCAGCACCATCTCCTCTCAAACCCTAGTTCATCTCTTGTATCCAATCTTTGTACCCAAACCTCAGATGGGTACATGTGGGTTGCTAGCAGTGTTGATTACTCCTTGTAGTTGATGCTAGTTGGTTTATTTGGTGTAATATCATATGTTCAGATCCATTATGCATATTAATACCCCTCTGATCATGAACAATATTATGTCTTGTGAGTAGTTACTTTTGTTCCTGAGGACATGGGAGAAGTCTTGCTATTAGTAGTAATGTGAATTAGGTATTCGTTCGATATTTTGATGAGATGTATGTTGTCTCTCCTCTAATGGTTTCATGTGAACGTCGACTACATGACACTTCACCATTATTTGGGCCTAGAGGAAGGCATTGGGAAGTAATAAGTAGATGATGGGTTTCTAGAGTGACAAAAGCATAAACCCTAGTTTATCCGTTGCTTCGTAAGGGGCTGATTTGGATCCATATGTTTCATGCTATGGTTAGGTTTACCTTAATACTTCTTTTGTAGTCGTGGATGCTTGCATTAGAGGTTAATCATAAGTGCAAGGCTTGTCCAAGTAAGGACAACACCCGTGCACCGGTTCACCCACATACCAAATTATCAAAGTACCAAAAGCAAATCAGATGATCGTGATGAAAACTAGCTTGACGATAATTCCCATGTGTCATCGGGAGCGCTTTCCTTCATATAAGAGTTCGTCCAGGCTTGTCCTTTGCTACAAAAAGGATTGGGCCACCTTGCTGCACCTTATTTACTTTTACCTTTTGTTACTTGCTACCAATTACCTTATCACAAACTATCTGTTATCTATAACTTCAGTGCTTGCCGAAAATATCTTACTGAAAACTGCCTATCATTTCCTTCTGCTCCTCGTTGGGTTCGACACTCTTACTTATCAAAAGGACCAAGATAGATCCCCTAGACTTGCGGGTCATTAGCCGCTTGGCGAGCCACGCCCTGGGCCACAGGCAGGCAAGTCTGGGTACCCCCATTCCCAGAACACCGACAGTAGCCCCCGGGCCCAAGGTGCGCTGAGGCTTGGCTTCGCGGCGAAGCCAAGGGCCAAGTGTGGAGCACCGCGGGCCCCAAAAGCCTGCCGCCTTGATTGACGCATGGCGACTAACGGGACGTGGGCGTATCCACTTCCCCATATAGCCTCAATTTTCGCCCGAACAGACGGCCACTGTTACCTGCTCATCTCTGCCTCCTCTGCTAGAGGCGTGCCCGGCGGTTTCTTCATCTTTTGAAGCTCCTTCCCCGGCTTGCTTCATCACCAACTTCCTCCACCATCATGGCCTCCGGCAGAGAGAGGGAAGAGGGGGTGGAGCCTTGTGCCTCGGTTCCCTCGCCGCCAGTCTTCAGGCCAGCCACCGAGCGGTCGGTGGTGATCAACGAAGCGATGATGGATAAGGTGCGCCCAACACATGCCGCTGATTCCAACGAGTGGGGGATGACGGTGGCTTGGCCCGCTTCCCGTGCCGAGATCGATAGGTCGGCCATCGAGGTCCCCCTCGATCTTCACGCCCTTTGGGCTGGCTTGATCCCTCCCTTCTCTGATTTCTTCAATGCGGTGCTTTCGCATTACCAGATCAGCGCGCTGCATCTTGATACTCAGTCCATCGTCCTCCTTGCTGTTTTTGCCTTTGTCTGCGAGGACATGGTGGGTGTTGGTCCCTCCGTGGCCTTGCTTCGCCACTTCTTATCGTTGCATCTGACGAATGCGCTCCAGTGCTCCGGATGCGTGTCCTTCCAGACCATTGTGGCGACGGCTGGCTCGGGCATCGACTTCGACCTGGAATGATTGTTGGCGGCTTCAAGAAGCGGTAGGTGTTCGTCGATGTCTGGGTGCGCAGCCCCCTGCTGCTGCCACCACGGATTCTGGCCGCTCCGAGCTTTGGCTGGAGCCACGCAACGCTCGTGGACCAGAAGCTGGCTCCCGTTTGGCTCTGGTTCGCCATGCTGTAGAGGCTTGGAATGACGGCACCTATGGTGTCGAGGGAGTTTATCGAGCGCCGTGTCGCCACGCTTCGGCGCCTCTCTCGGCTGATGTGGGCCTTCTCGGGCCCAGGGGATTGCATGAGGCTCCAAGTGTCTGTCCTCCCTCGTGAGGTGCGGTGCACGGTGCTCGAGGTTCTGACGGGTGATCCGACGCCAGCCCACCTACCGGGGGAGGGTTGCCTCCTGTACTCCTGCTCAAACAGGGCGGAGTTCGTGAGGCAGATGCCCTCCTTTGACGAATGGGAGCTTCGTCCGCTCGGCCTTGTCGGGTCTCGCGAGAACCCTGTCTACGTGGCTCCCTTGCCTACTGCTATCGAGGCGGTCGCCCCAGAAGTGGGGGCACGGGACAACCGCTGCTAGGATCTAGTGACTCCGCTACTTCCACGCTGACACCTCCTGAGGTTCCTGAAGTGCCGCCCTCCGGAGCACACGAGAATCGCCCGGAAGGGGTGGCTAAGGTGCAAGTGCCGACTCATGGTCAAGTAGAACTAAGTAATAGAGAGTTGAAATTAATTTTTCAAAAGATAGTTAATAGGTCTAGGAAGAATTGGTCCAAGAAACTTGATGATGCATTATGGGCCTATAGAACTGCATACAAAAATCCTATGGGTATGTCTCCATATTAGATGGTATATGGAAAAGCTTGTCACTTACCTCTTGAGCTAGAACATAAGGCATATTGGGCTATTAAAGAGCTCAATGACGATTTCAAACTTGCCGGTGAGAAGAGGTTATTTGACATTAGCTCCCTTGATGAATGGAGAACCCAGGCTTACGAGAATGCCAAGCTGTTTAAAGAAAAAGTTAATAGATGGCATGACAAAAGGATACAAAAGCATAAGTTTAATGTAGGTGATTATGTCTTGCTATACAACTCTCGTTTAAGATATCTTGCAGGAAAGATTCCCTCTAAGTGGGAAGGACCTTACGTTATCGAGGAGGTCTATCGTTCCGGTACCATAAAAATCAACAACTTCGAAGGCACAAATCCAAAGGTGGTGAACGGTCAAAGAATCAAATATAATATCTCAGGTAACCCTATAAATGTTGAAACCGTAACCCCGGAGGAATACACAAGGGATACTATCCAGAACGATCCAGCTTTCGAAAAGGAAGAGGTATGTGGTACGGTTAGTAAACCGACTCCAAAACAGCTCTAAAGGCAATTTTTCTCCATTTTGGAATATTTAGAAAAATAGAAAAATAAGTAGCAGTCCCGAAGAGACACGAGCCGTCCACGAGGGTGGAGGGCGCGCCCCCCTTCCCTAGGCGCCCCCCTGCCTCGTGGGCAGCTCGTGTGCCTCCCGGACTCCGATTTCTTGTATGTTAATCCTTTTGGTCGGTTAAAATTCATTATATATACTCCCGAAGGTTTTGACCTCTCTATCACGCAAAAATCCTCTATTTTTGTTTCGAGCTGTTTCTGGTGTAGATAAGAGCAATATGTCGTCCCAGGATTCAGAGGGAGAAAGCTATGTGGCGGATTTCCTCGCTTACCCTAAAGTCTATGGGGATTGGGATTATTATGGTGGGACCACGGAAGAAGAAGAAGACCATGATTCAAAGAGAAAGGAATGGACTAGCTCAGATGAAGACGAAGTCCCACTACCTCAACCTGGAGACATGCATGTGGAGTTCAAAAAGTCAAGTCTCCCCGATAGAGCAAACAAATCTAAGATCGAATTTATCCCTTTTCACCTCATGCAGGAAAATAAGCAGGCACTATGCAAGAAAATATTGGACCTTGAGCGGGAGATCAATGACCTAAGGGAGCAAAATTCTGCCCTTAAGCGCAAGCTAAGGAAGAAGCCATCGTGACCACCACTGAAGAAGGAGACATAATCATATGGGTATGGGAACTCCCCTTGGCAACTACCAAGCTTGGGGGAGTGACCCCGGTATCGTATCACCATCACTCTTATCTTTACCGTTTTCTTAGTTCGATCCTTTTGGTAGTATCTTGATCTAGTAGAATAAAGTTAGCATGATCTAGTTGTGAGCTTTTGCTTTATGATCTTTACCCTTTGTAATCGAGTCCGTGAGCTATATAATAAAGATTAGTGTTGAGGCAAGGGCTTGATCATATTGATCTTGTGGGAAGTAATGACCACACATATAAAGAGTATGATGAATAAAAGTTGTTGGGAGTTGACAAACATAGTTTTGGTCATCGTTGCAATTAATAGGAAGTAATAAAAGAAGAGAGGCTTCACATACAAATATACTATCTTGGACATCTTTTATGATTGTGAGCACTTATTAAAATATGACATGCTAAAGAGATGATGTTGGACAAGGAAAACAACATAATGGGTTATGTTTTCTTATATCCGAAATAAAGTATATTGTCATGGATCATCCAACATGTTGAGCTTGCCTTTCCCCCTCATGCTAGCCAAAACTCCTCCCACCAAGTAGAGATACTACTTGTGCTTCCATACATCCATAAACCCAGTTTTGCCATGAGAGTCCACCATACCTACCTATGGATTGAGAAAGATCCTTCCAAGTAAGTTGTCATGTTGCAAACTCGCTAAAATATGTATGATTTATTAGTGTGGAGGAAATTAGCTTTATACGATCATGTGATATGGAAGTAATGAAAGCAACGGACTACATAATAAAGGTCCTTATCACAAGTGGCAATATAAAGTGACGTTTTTCTGTGCTAAGACTTTGTGCATCCAAACATAAAAACACATGACAACCTCTGCTTCCCTCTGCGAAGGGCCTATCTATTATTCTTGCCTTATAAGAGACAAGGTGAAATTCACCTTTCCTTTTTAAATTTTATCCTTTGGCAAGCACATTGTGTTGGAAAGATCCTGACATATATACCCACTTGGATGTAAGTTTTCATGGTCTGTTACTGTTGACACTACCCTTGAGGTAAAAGGTTGGGACGCAACACCGTAAGCCCCTATCTTTCTCTGTGTCCAATTAAAACTCCTTAACCTAAGTATTGCGTGAGTGTGAGCAATTGTGAAAGACTATATGATAGTTGAGTATGTAGGCTTGCTGAAAAGCTCTTACATTGACTCTTTCCGATGTTATGATAAATTGCAATTGCTTCAATGACCGAGATGAAAGTTTGTTAGTTTTCAATGAAGTTTATGATTCATGCTTGATATTGTGGATGAATTGTTACTTTAGCATAAGAATCATATGAAAATATATATATGCTGCTGCTATGAGAATGATCATGATGCCCTCATGTCCGTATTTTATTTTTATCGACACCTCTATCTCTAAACTTGTGGACATATTTTTCGATTTCGGCTTTCGCTTGAGGATAAGCGAGGTCTAAGCTTGGGGGAGTTGATACGTCCATTTTGCATCATGCTTATATGTTGATATTTATTGCATTATGGGTTGTTATTACACGTTATGTCACAATACTTATGCCTTTTCTCTCTTATTTTACAAGGTTTACATGGAGAGGGAGTAAGCCGGCAGCTGGAATTCTGGGCTGGAAAAGGAGCAAACTCTGGAAACCTATTCTGCACAACTCTAAAAGCGCCGAAAGTTCAGAGAACTACGTTTCAGAAAATATAAAAAATATCTGGTGAAAGAAGATCACGAGGGGGGCCACCTTCTGTCCACGAGGGTGGGGGGCGCGCCCCCCCTCTCTGGGCGTGCCCCCCTGTCTCGTGGGCCCCCTAAAGGCCCCCTGATGCCCATCTTCTCCTATACGAGGTGTTTTGACCTGGAAAAAATAGGGAGGAGGCTTTCGGGACTAGACGCCGCCGTCTCAAGGCGCAACAGAGGTGGAAACGAATCTAGTGCTCCAGCAGAGCTGTTCTGCCGGGGATACTTCCCTCTGGGAGGGGGAAATCGTCACCGCCGTCATCACCAACAACTCTCCCATCTTGGGGAGGGCTATATTCATCAACATCTTCACCAGCACCATCTCCTCTCAAACCCTAGTTCATCTCTTGTATCCAATCTTTGTACCCAATCCTCAAATGGGTACATGTTGGTTGCTAGCAGTGTTGATTACTCCTTGTAGTTGATGCTAGTTGGTTTATTTGGTGGAATATCATATGTTCAGATCCATTTTGCATATTAATACCCCTCTGATCATGAACAATATTATGTCTTGTGAGTAGTTACTTTTGTTCCTGAGGACATGGGAGAAATCTTGCTATTAGTAGTCATGTGAATTAGGTATTCGTTCGATATTTTGATGAGATGTGTGTTGTGTCTCCTCTAGTGGTGTCATGTGAATGTCGACTACATGACACTTCACCATTATTTGGGCCTAGAGGAAGGCATTGGGAAGTAATAAGTAGATGATGGGTTGCTAGAGTGACAGAAGCTTAAACCCTAGTTTATCCGTTGCTTCGTAAGGGGCTGATTTGGATCCATATGTTTCATGCTATGGTTAGGTTTACCTTAATACTTCTTTTGTAGTTGCGGATGCTTGCATTAGAGGTTAATGATAAGTGCAAGGCTTGTCCAAGTAAGGACAACACCCAAGCACCGGTTCACCCACATACCAAATTATCAAAGTACCAAAAGCGAATCAGATGATCGTGATGAAAACTAGCTTGACGATAATTCCCATGTGTCCTCGGGAGCGCTTTCCTTCATATAAGAGTTCGTCCAGGCTTGTCCTTTGCTACAAAAAGGATTGGGCCACCTTGCTGCACCTTATTTACTTTTACCTTTTATTACTTGCTACCAATTACCTTATCACAAAACTATCTGTTATCTATAATTTCAGTGCTTGCCGAAAATATCTTACCGAAAACTGCCTATCATTTCCTTCTGCTCCTTGTTGGGTTCGACACTCTTACTTATCGAAAGGACCAAGATAGATCCCCTAGACTTGCGGGTCATTAGCCGCTTGGCGAGCCATGCCCTGGGCCATAGGCAGGCAAGTCTGGATACCCCCATTCCCAGAACACCGACAGTAGCCCCCGGGCCCAAGGTGCGCTCAGGCTTGGCTTCGCGGCAAAGCCAAGGGCCAAGTGCGGAGCACCGCGGGCCCCAAAAGCCTGCCGCCGTGATTGACGCGTGGCGACTAACGGGACGTGGGCATATCCACTTCCCCATATAGCCTCGATTTTCGCCCGACCGGACGGCCACTGTTACCTGCTCATCTCTGCCTCCTCTGCTAGAGGTGTGCCCGGCGGTTTCTTCATCTTTTGAAGCTCCTTCCCCGGCTTGCTTCATCACCAACTTCCTCCACCATCATGGCCTCCGGCAGAGAGAGGGAAGGGGGGGTGGATCCTTGTGCCTCGGTTCCCTCGCCGCCAGTCTTCAGGCCCGCCACCGAGCGGTCGGTGGTGATCAACGAAGCGATGATGGATAAGGTGCGCCCAACACATGCCGCTGATTCCAACGAGTGGGGGACGACGGTGGCTTGGCCCGCTTCCCGTGCCGAGATCGATAGGTCCGGCACCGAGGTCCCCCTCGATCTTCATGCCCTTTGGGTTGGCTTGATCCCTCCCTTCTCTGATTTCTTCAATGCGGTGCTTTCGCATTACCAGATCAGCGCGCTGCATCTTGATACTCAGTCCATCGTCCTCCTTGCTGTTTTTGCCTTTGTCTGCGAGGCTATGGTGGGTGTTGCTCCCTCCGTGGCCTTGCTTCGCCACTTCTTCTCGTTGCATCTGACGAATGCGCTCCAGTGCTCCGGATGCGTGTCCTTCCGGACCATTGTGGCGACTGCTAGCTCGGGCATCGACTTCGACCTGGCGACGATTGTTGGCGGCTTCAAGAAGTGGTGGGTGTTCGTCGATGACTGGGTGCGCAGCCCCCTGCTGCTGCCACCATAGATTCTGGCCGCTCCGAGCATTGGCTGGAGCCACGCAACGCTCGTGGACCAGAAGCTGGCTCCTGTTTGGCTCCGGTTCGCCAGGCTGTAGAGGCCTGGAATGACGGCGCCTATGGTGGCGAGGGAGTTTATCCAGCGCCGCGTCGCCACGCTTCGACGCCACTCTCGGCTGATGTGGGCCTTCTCGGGCCCAGGGGATTGCATGAGGCTCCAAGCGTTTGTCCTCCCTTGTGAGGTGCGGTGCACGGTGCTCGAGGTTCTGACGGGTGATCCGACGCCAGCCCGCCTACCGGGGGAGGGTTGCCTCCTGTACTGCTGCTCAAACAGGGCGGAGTTCGTGAGGCAGATGCCCTCCTTTGACGAATGGGTGCTTCGTCCGCTCGGCCTTGTCGGGTCTCGCGAGAACCCTGTCTGCGTGGCTCCCTTGCCTGCTGCTATCGAGGCGGTCGCCCTAGAAGTGGGCGCAGGGGACAACCGCTGCTAGGTGCTAGTGACTCCGCTACTTCCACGCTGACACCTCCTGAGGTTCCTGAAGTGCCGCCCTCCGGAGCTCAGGAGAATCGCCCAGAAGGGGCGGCTGAGGTGCAAGTGCCGGATGATGCTCCCATGGCCTAAGCCCCCGTGGCCTTTTCGCCTTGTCCTGAAGCAGGGGCAGGGGGGCCCGCCCGACCTGGCGCCTCTGGGGGCGCCTCGTCCGGAGATGCCCCGGTTGTGCCTGATGTCGCCGATCTCTTTCAGGGCTTCGGCCGGCTCCTGCCGGACATCGAAGCTCTTCTCAAGAGGAGGAGGTCCCCTAGCTGTGGTGACGTTGTCTTCTGACCGCTGAAGCCGAGGAAGTACATTGCCATAGACGAGTGAGTAGCTTATCTTTGTAACTTCCTGTGCGTTGCCTTCCTTCCTGACCATGATTCCTCAGGGCCTCTCCTGCCAAGGCGACAGTGCCTACTGGGAAGCCGGCCCCTGCGGCCCCGAGCTCTTCGTCAGCCCAGAGCACCCTCGGTCGATGCGCCACCTCTAGCGTGAGGCCGTTTGTGAGGTCGAAAGTGTCGGCCTGGCGCCTTGACCCTGTGTTTTGGCCATTCCTTCTTCCCAGCCCCGCCCAGGGACTAGGGGGCGTGCCAAGGGCTCCCCCATAGTCGTTGAACATAGCGGGGCCACCTTGGCCCCGGCATCTTCTTCAAGTGGTGGGTCCCAGCCCCTCCGGGCCCTGGCTGGGGCCCGAGGGACGACTGAGGCGGAGGAGACCCAGGCCCCGCCTCCGGGGGAAGACGAGTCTCCTCAGGCCCCTTCAACTGTTCTTGGCGCCGAGGAGGTCCCTGGCCTTCTGTTTGAGTCAACGCGCAGGCACGGAGCCGCCCGCTGCGTGCTTCTCTAGGAGGCGATGGATGCGTTGGGCCGACTCGGGGAAGAGCTTGAGGGAGTCGACGCCTGTCTAGAGGCTGAGGGTCTCCAACTATTGGATGAGTGGCGCCGAATGGGGGTGGCCATTAACCTCGGCCGCCTTCAGCACGAGCGCGCCAATGCGAAGGCAGCGCGTCCCTCATGGCCTCGTGAGAAGCCTGCGCCCAATCCATGCAGGAGGCCAAGGAAGCCAACACCCGCTGCGAGGCCGCAGAGAGGCGTATGCTGGAGCTTCAGGCTCCGAACGCCGACCTTGAGGAGCGAGCTGAGGCGTGCAGGGCCGCCCTGGCGTCGACGAGGGGAATGCCCTCCGAAGAGGCAGAGATCTTGTGGCGCGAGGAGGCGCTGATGCTAGAAGCCGCGGAGCGCGTCCTTGAGCTTGAGCGGCTGGAGGCGAGGGAACGCCACGTGACCTTGGCCGCCGATGTCGTCTCCGCTCGCGAGGCTAGGGTCCAGGAGGAAATCGGCTGTACGGTGGCGGAGGCCCGCGCGGACCTCACCGACGGGTATAACTTGAAGTTGGCGCTCCAGCGAGCAGAGGCCGACGGGAGGACTGCTACCCTCAGGACGAGGCTCAGAGAAGCAGAGCTGCGTGAGAAGGCCGCCGCAGCAGCTCAGTCTTCCGCCTAGGCTGAGCTGGCCTCCGTGCAGGCAGACTTGGCCTTGCTCCGGCGACGAGTTGATGACGCCGCAGTTCTTGCACAACAGAGAGAGGACGAGGCCGGCCGTCGACTACTGTTGCAACACGAGCACGTCCCCATGCTGCTGACTCTTCGGGTAAAGGCCAACCGGGCATTGGGGGCTATCTGCGAGGAGAATGCCCCCGATCCCCACGTGGGGGATTACGCTGTTCATCTTGTCTTCTTCACCGAAGTTGTGACGCATCTCGAGAACCAGGCCGCAAGGGCCCGTCGCCTTGTCGAAGAGAAGAGCCGGAGCCTCCTAGTGCACGCGTTCTCCCGGGTCTACAGCTACCTCCAGAGCATTGATCATGACTTTGACTTCGACGTTGCCATCGCCCCCGTTCATGTGGCTGTCTGAGACAACTTGGCGCACTGGGTGGACGACCATGTGGATGCTCTGGTCCAGGCCTTCGCCATCAACAATGACGAGGCTGTGGTCATGGCGGATGAAGGCGGCGTGGTTGAAGATGATGGAGACGTGTCTAGCGATAGCGCCGGCGGCGCACACGAGAGCGACTCGGATGGCACGGTGAGCGATGTGTCTGGTTGAGTTTGTATCATTTTGCTATGACCCTGCACGAATAGACTCGCAAGAGGCCACGTAGGGTATGAGAGCGTTTTGATGGGGGGAGCCCCCTATGTGTGTAAACTGGTATTCCACTTTCCTTCCTTTGGTGCTTGAATCCAAACCTGGGACGTGCGTCCCTGAGATTCCCGAGCTTAGTTGCCATTGTACTTCACTTAGATCTTACCTATCTTCACGCTGTTACAGAGCTGTGGGTTCGCCTCCATCCTAGGGTGGATTGCTAGCGGTCCGCGGCCCTGGGCCTCCTCAGCAATGCGTGGCCCTGTTCCGGGGAACAGGGCCAGGGGTGCTCCGCCATTTTGGCAACAAACAATGCTTCAAGTTCAATTCGAAAGACACGGCGAATCCAAAAGGAGGGCGAGGAAAGCAAATAGCCGCGTCCGATACCTATCTAGTCTTCAGTCTTCTCACCAGCGCGGAGCTAAGTGCTGCCACTAGGACGTGGGAGGGAGCCCCGAGGCCCGAGGGCGGCTGTCTAGAGACTCTGGGGCTTGTACAGCCCCACTCATTATTACGTGAGAGTGTCACGGGCAGAGATCTTCACAGGCGCAATCCTTACATCATATCGCCAGACGAGGGCCCCGCCTTGCGCCGCCCCCGACCTCTGTTGGGGCGACCGGAAACCAGGACAGGACCAAGGAGGCGAAGGGGGACTCCAGCGCCGCCCTCGGCGACCACGGGCCCTCTGCCGGGAGGGGGGTGAAGCTTGGCGAGGCTCGCCCTGACACAGGACCTACTTTCGCATACTTCCCTACTCCTCGCGTCGCTGGGGGGGGCGGCTCTAGGCCTTCCACATGCAGCCCCCAGTGTTCTGCTCCGGTTGAGGGTGGAGCAGCCGCTCTCAGATCTTCGACCATCATCATGGTCTGGTTCACATGCAGTCCATTGTTAGCGTACGCCTGCTGCTGTGATATCTGCTGTGCTCTGTCGTCGTCGCTGAAGGGGTCCACGGTGTCCCCGAGTGACTCGTGGTAATCTTCTTCCTCGAGCGCCTTGCCGTTCCATCTTGGCCCAAGGAAGGCATTGGGGCCTTCCCCGAATACGTATGCCAGGTCCACCATGCGGGGCACGTAGGCTTCATCGGCAACCCCACCAAAGGTACTGTCTGCGTGCCCCACGCCTTCTGCCCCCGGCTGCAGTATCTGGCCTTGGCGGCCGCTGGGGTGTACCCCGGCGTACCCTCACGAGAGGCCACTGGTGCTTGTGCCTTCTGGTGATGAAGTCGCTGTAGTCGTGAGGATGGCGCCAGCGCTCCTATTGGTGTTGTCACGTCTTCCAATCGCTCTAGAGGACGCCCGCGCCTGTCAAGGCTTCACCAGTGCCCCACCTGCGACCCGGGGCAGGGGTGAGGAGCAGAACGGCGGCGCGCCTCCGCAAGCGCAACCCAGTAGTTCAGCGACGCGTTCCAGCAGCACATCGCGGCCCCCCTCGGCCAGCCTACAACGTAACAGTTCCCGCGCCACGTTGAGCGCAGCCCTCGTGTTCGCCTACTCCCGTCAGGTGTAGGGTAATATCGCCGCGGCGTGGCTTGCAGATCGCGCCGCGGAGCGCGCGCGCTGGGACGCCAAAGCGGTGGTCGCCGGCCCGCGCCGGCCGCGGTCGACGGCGCCGGGCGATACGGGGGCCACCTGGAGCGCGGAGTTGAGGTCTCCATGGGTGGACGGTGCCGCCCGCACAGGCCGGGTCGCCCAGCAGTCGGCATGAGCTTCTTGATCATCGGCCATCAGGATTGCAGAGCGGTGACGGCACGAACAACAGAAGAAAAGATCTGGCGCACCTCTACCTGGTGCGCCAAATGTCGGATCACGGGTTCTCGAAAAACCCTTAAGGTTCGAACTCTAGGGTGCGCACGAAGATCTCTCCTTCCACCCTAGCTCGTCTACCCAACAACCCTAGGCCTAGCTCGTCAGATTCGTGGAACAAGGGACACAAAGTTTATACTGGTTTGGGCCACCATTGTGGTGTAATACCCTAATCCAGTGTGGTGTGGTGGATTGCCTTGCAGGGTGATGATGAACTAGTACATGGATGAACTGCCTCCTGAGGAGAGGGGTTCTTGTGCTCGGGTGAGCTTGTGGTGTGTGGCCTTCTATCTGATCAGCTCAAGATGAGCCCAATGGTGGGGGCTAGTCCTATTTATAGTGGCTAGGGTCCTCTTCCCAAATATTGAGCGGGAAGGGATCCCACAACGGCCAAGTTTGAAGGGGGACAGCTAGTACAAGCTATCCTGACAAAAGGTGGTCTTCGCCTGCCAAAGGCTCTGGTGGTCATGCCGTCGTGGGCTCCGCGATGACCTCCGTTCTGCTGTCTTGCTGGTCTTGGTCTTGTTGCACCGATATGGAAACCTTTGCCTGATGCGTTGGGACTCTTCGCCTGCACCTACTCCTTTAGCACCAAAGAGGAAATTGGCTCTCTGCGCCCGCTGGCGCCCGCCTGGCCTTGGTCGTCACTACTCACGTCACAAGGACCTCGCGAGGTGTCCCTTGCCTCGATATCTCCGATCCTCACGAGCCGGCCTTGTGAGGCCGCCCCAGGGGATGTCTTATGTCGTCCGCCTCGTGAGGCTTGGTCCCTCGCGAGGGTCTTGAGTGGTTGCTGAAGATGTTGGGCCATACCAAGCCGCTTGGTGAGCCACGCCCTAGGCTGCAGGCAAGCATGTCTGGGTACCCTCGTTCCAAAAAGCCGACAGTATGGATCTTCTTCGCACTCAACTCCACTGGCATTGAACTTTTTTTCAAAACTAACACCTTAATTCTTCCGTTGTCTTCCTTGCTTGCGTACAATCTCCTCAAATTTCTTACTTCTGGCAAGGTTCTTGTAAACACCTTTCTCTATAAATCCCTTCAATAGGCTATTTTCTTGCTCAAGTGTAACTAGGCTAAGAGAATCATTAGTGGAATCAAGAGTACTACTAGAAGCAACAATATCTGATTTGGCATGATTATTGTTACTACTATATGAAGAATCTTTCTTGTTCTTGTTGCTAGGTTTAACTTGTGGCATGTAAGTAGACAAGAGTAAACGTTTGGCAATGTAAGAAGAACTTTTCTTGTGAAGATCATCATTGATTGCTTTTAAGAACTCATGCTCTTGATCAAGGTTGAGCTTTTCATAGTGTAACTTCTCATGAGTCTTTAAAAGTTCTCGATGATCCTCTAAGGTAGTTTCATGAGTTAACTTGAGAGTGTTTAATTCTTTAGTTAGACGCTCAATCTTCTCCTTATAGTTGTCATTCGTTTTATCTTGATTAGTATGATTAATAGCAATTTCATCATATTTTTCATCGTAGGTTTCATCACTATTGCTACCAACAAGTAAATCATCATCTCCCAGCAAGTCATCTTCATCACTATTGACAAGGTTGTCAGAATCGCGATTCTATTATATGATTCTACGACTTTACGATCCAAACTAATCCCTTTGATTCTACGATTTTGGTTAGTAGAATCTACGTTTTTACAATCCTATTAGTTAAGATTCTATGATTTACGATCCTACCATTGGAGCTCCGATCCGATTCAGAATCACGATTCTGACAACCAATAGTATTGAAATCAAGATACTCGGGGTTTGATACCTTAGGGGCCTTTAGCCATGAAGCATCTTCCAATTCCTTCATTTAGTGAGTCAAATATGTCGTAGGAGTTGGTTGACACACGAGCAATTCCGGCAACACCTTCATCTTGAGTATCTTAGGAGTTGGAGTAGTAGCTTCTTTCGGAGTGGTCATCAGAGTCAAAACCAGATACCCATTCACCAACATGAGCTTGATGTCTTCGCCTTGTATAGCTCCTTGATGATTTGTCCTTCCTTTTTGAATCCTTGCTTCTATGAGAGGGTCTTCATTCATAACGATCATCTCTACTCCTTCTCTCTCTTGGTGGTGATTCTTCCCTTCTACTTCTCCTTTTAGGTGAGACTTCTCTTCTTTTGGGGGGAGTTGTACACTCATTGGAGTTGTGTCTGGATCTTCCACAATTGTAGCAATTCCAGTCACGACTAGAAGATCTTTTGTCATTGTAGGACCTTGACTTGGAACTTCTCTCTTTGCTTCTATTCTTGTAGAAGTTCTTCACCATTAAGCTCAATTCTTCATTGAAGACTTGTTCCTCACTTCATGATGTAGGAGCATCACACGAGGCTTTCTAAGCACCACTAGACTTGTTGTTAATCTCTTCTTTATCCTTGAGTGACATCTCATGAGCAACAATGCTGTCAATGACTTCCGTTTGCTTGAGATCTTTGTAGTTGTGCATCAATTGGATCAATGTGCACATGGTATCATGTTTTCCATCCAAGGCTCTTAGGATGTTCTCGATGATGAATCTGTTCGTCATTTCTTCACTTCCTAAGCCGGCAATCTCATTTGTGATGAGAGCAAGCCTAGAGTACATTTCAGCGACGCCTTGATAACCCACAAGTGTAGGGGATCAGTTGTAGCCTCTTTCGATAAGTAAGTGTGTCGAACCCAACGAGGAGCTAAAGGCAGAACAAATATTCCCTTAAGTTCTATCGACCACCGATACAACTAGGTTTGCAAGAATATAAAGAACACATAAATAAAACTAGGGGTTGTTAAGATAAAGACACAATAAAGTTAGTGACAGCGAGTGTGGAAAAGTGGTGGTAGGAGTTGCGAAATTGCCCCTAAGCAATTGACTACGTTACTAGACCGATAGCAAGTTTTATGTGGGAGAGGCCACTGCTAGCATGTCAACCCTTACTTGGAATTCTATGCACTTATGATTGGAACTATTAGCAAGCATCGCAACTACTAACGTTCATTAAGGTAAAATCCAACCATAGCATTACGATATATTGGTCCCCCTTCAATCCCGTATGCATCAATTTCTACGCTAGGTTGAAGCTTCTGTCACTCTTGCCCTCCAATACGTAGTCCTATCAACATACAACTAACCCTATGGTGTGATCCACGTGCGCGTCATATGATGGGCACGAAATGACAGCAACATAACCACACAGAATTTAAATCAATCATAGCAATTCATCAATCACCGATAGGACAACGATAATCTACTCAGACATCATAGGATGGCAACACATCATTGGATAATAATATGAAGCATAAAGAACCATGTTCATGTAGAGGGTACAGCGGGATGCGGGAGAGTGGACCGTTGTAGATAGATGGGGGAAGGTGATGGTGATGTTGGTGAAGATGACGGAGGTGTTGGTGTAGATCGCCGTCACACGGAGTGCCACCGGAAGCGAGGGGGGAGAGAGCCCCCTCCTTCTTCTTCTTCCTTGACCTTCTCCCTAGGTGGGAGAAGGGTTTCCCCTCTGGTCCATGGTCTCCATGGCGTGGGAGGGGCGAGAGCCCCTCCAAGATTGGATCTGTCTCTCTGTCTCTCTCTGTTTCTGCGCTCCCAGATTCTGGCCCTTCACCGTTTCTTAAATTCCCGGAGATCCGTAACTCCGATTGGGCCCATCTTTTGACACGATTTTTATCCGGAAATTAGCTTTCTTGCGGCGAAATAAGGGCATCAACCGCCTTACGGTGTTGCCACGAGGGCCCAGGGCGCGCCCTGGGCAGGGGGCGTGGCCCTCCCGGGCATCGTCTCGTGTTAGTTTCGCTTCCCAAAATTCACATATATTCCAAAAAAATCTCCGTCCGTTTTTATTCCGTTTGGACTACGTTTGATATGGATATTCTGTGAAACAAAAAACATGCAACAAACAGGAACTGGCCCTGGGCACTGGACCAATATGTTAGTCCCAAAAAATAGTATAAAAAGTTGCCAAAAGTATATGAAAGTTGTAGAATATTGGCATGGAACAATAAAAAATTATAGATACGACTGAGATGTATCAGCATCCCCAAGCTTAATTACTGCTCGTCCTCGAGTAGGTAAATGATAAAAAAGATAATTTTTGATGTGGAATGCTACCTAGCATAATCTTGATCATGTAATCTAATCATGTCATGAATATTAAGACACGAGTGATTCAAAGCAATAGTTTATCATTTGACATTAGGACAATAATACTTCAAGCATACCAATAAAGCAATCATGTCTTTTCAAAATAACATGGCCAAACAAAGTTATCTCTACAAAATCATATGGTCGGGCTATGCTCCATCTTCACCACACAATGTATTTAAATCATGCACAACCCTGGTTTTAGCCAAGCAATTGTTTCATACTTTAGTATTCTCAAACTTTTTCAACTTTCACGCAATACATGAGTGTAAGCCATGGACATAGCACTATGGGTGGAATAGAAGGTGGTGATAGACAAAAGGTGGGAGAAGGTCTCACATCAACTAGGCAAATCAATGGACTATGGAGATGTCCATCGATCGATATCAATGTGAGTGAGTAGGGATTGCCGTGTAACGGATGCACTAGAGCTATAAGTGTATGAAAGCTCAAAAAGAAAACTAGTGGGTGTGCATCAACTTGCTTGCTCATGAAGACCTAGGGCATTTGAGGAAGCCCGGCGTTGGAATATACAAGCCAAGTTCTATAATGAAAGTTCCCACTAGTATATGGAAGTGACAAAACAAGAGACTCTCTGTTATGAAGATCATGGTGCTACTTTGAAGCATAAGTCTGGAAACGGATAGTAGCATTGTCCCTTCTCTCTTTTCTCTCATTTTTTGTTTTGTTTTTTTAGAGGGGCTTTCTCTTTTTTTAGCCCCTCTCTATTTTTTTAGTCCATCTTTTTTTATTTGTCTTTTCCTCACATGGGACAATGCTCTAATAATGAAGATCATCACACTTTTATTTACTTACAACTCAAAGATTACAACTCGAAGCTAGAACAAAATATGACTCTATGTGAATGCCTCCGGCGGTGTACCAGGATGTGCAAGGATCTAGTGTAGCAATGACATTAAAAAATGGACAAGCCATGGAAACATCATGCTAGATATCTTACGATCATGCAAGGCAATATGACAATGATGATGCGTGTCATAATAAACGGAACGGTGGAGTTACATGGCAATATATCTCAGAATGGCTATGGAGATGCCATAATAGGTAGGTATGGTGGCTGTTTTGAGGAAGGTGTATGGTGGGTGTATGGTACCGGCGAAAGTTGCATGGTACAAGAGAGGCTAGCAATGGTGGAAGGGTGAGAGTGCGTATAATCCATTACTCAACATTAGTCATACAGAACTCACATACTTATTGCAAAAATTTATTAGCCATCGAAACCAAGTACTACACGCATGCTCCTAGGGGGGAGGTTGGTAGGAGTTAACCATCGCGCGCCCCCGACCTCCACACAAAGGATGACACTCAATAAATAAATCATGCTCCAACTTCGTCACATAACGGTTCACCATACGTGCATGCTACCGGAATCACAAACCTCAACACAAGTATTTCTACAATCCACAACTACCCACTAGCATGAATCTAATAACACCATTTTTATATCGCAAAACTATTGCAAGGAATCAAATATATCATATTCAGGGATCTACAAGTTTATGTAGGATTTTATGACTAACCATGTGAAAGACCAATTCATGTCAACTCTCTAAATAGATATAAGTGAAGGAAGAGAGTTTTAATTCTTTCTACGAAAGTTATGCCCACGCTCTAACAATTATAAGTGAAGCAAAAGAGCATTCTACAAATGGTGGTTATCTATGTGAAGAGAAACAGGCAATCCAAACTTCAAATGATGTAAGTGAAGCACATGAAGTATTCTATAAAGCCATACTCAAATGATATAAGTGAAGTGCAAAGAGCATTATATAAATCAACCAAGGACTATCTCATACCAGCATGGTGCATAAAATAAAAGGTGAAACCTAAATGCAAAAGACGCTCCAAGATCTGCACATATCATATGACTGAAATGAATCCGAAAACATACCGATATTTGTTGAAGAAAGAGGGGATGCCTTCCGGGGCATCCCCAAGCTTAGACGCTTGAGTCTCCTTGAATATTTACTTGGGGTGCCTTGGGCATCCCCAAGCTTGAGCTCTTGCCTCTCCTTCTTCTCCTCACATCGAGACCTCCTCGATCTTCGAACACTTCATCCACACAAAACTTCAACAGAAAACTCGGTAAGATCCGTTAGTATAATAAAGCAATTCACTACTCTAAGTACTATTGAAAACCAATTCATATTTTGTTTTTGCATTGTAGCTACTGTAATATAACTTTTCCATGGCTTAATCCACTGATAGAAATTGATAGTTTCATCAAAAAAAGCAAACTATGCATCAAAAACAGAATCTATCTAAAACAGAATAGTCTATAATAATCTGAACATTCACCATACTTCTGATACTTGAAAAATTCTGCAAAAATTAGGAAAAATCAACAAATTGTATAGAAAGACAGTGAAAAAAGTTTCAGAACCATTTGACGTTCCATCAAAAAATGTAAAATTGCGCACTACAGCCAAAGTTTCTGTCCTGCACCGCACAAACCAACAAGCATTGTAAACATCCTAAAGGCAAACCTTGGCACATTATTTTTATAACACAATGGAATTGTACAAGGGGATAATTATTTTTGTGGAAAATTTTCTGCAATTAAGATTCACAAGGTTTCCATGGGCATGAACAAAGTTCAAGGACGTCCCCCACTTTCACAATGCTCGTCTATATCACTTTCACTTTTCTTTTTGAAAAGGTTTTAGCTTCCCCTCTTTATATTTTTGTTTTTAAACTTTATAAAAGCACACAATAGAAATAAATGACTCTGTAAAACTTTCGGGTTGCCTCCCTGGAAGCTCTTTCTTTAAAGCCATTAAGCTAGGCATATAGTGCTCAAGTAATGGATCCACCAGGATCCCAAGGTATATCAAAGCCAATTTTAATTAGCAATGATTTGGCATTTAGTAGTGAGCACAAAGTGATATGTGTCATGAAACAACGAACTCTAACTCTCTTCCTATTCATAGGCATGTCATACAAGAACAATTCATGCACATCAATTAAAGGCCAATGCATAGTATAACTTGTTTCTTGCAATTTTATCGTGTTGGAAACATAGAGAGTCGGAGATGTAGTTTCTCTCTCATAATAATTGCAAGTAGGAGCAGCAAGGACATGCATATTATATTCATGAAAATCATCATGTGTAACGGAAAAAGGCAACCCATCAATATAATACTTAATAAGTGCAAACTTCTCCGATATAGTGTAGTTTGGAGAACTCAAAAAGATAATAGGACTATCATGCATGGGTGCAATAGCAACAATATCATGTTTAACATAAGGAACTATAGCAAGTTCATCTCCATAAGCATAGCAAGCATCATCAAAAAGCGATATTTCAAAAGAATCAACGGGATCATAGCAATCATCATAGCATTCATCCTTCGGTAAGCACGAAGGGAAATTAAACAATGTATGAGATAAAGAGTTACTCTCATTAGAAGGTGGGCACGGGTGATCAATCCGCTCTTCCTCCTTTTGTTCTTCGCTCTCCTCCTCATCTTTTTCATCCAATGAGCTCACAATGTCATTAATTTCTTCTTCCATAGACTCCTGCAAAATATTAGTCTCTTCTTGGACAGTGGAGGAGTCCTCAATATATGGTTTAACATAGGCATTAGAAGCATAATTATCATAACAATATTTAAATATGGAAAAAAAATCAGATTTGTAAAGGGTAGCATCATACTTTTCAATCAAAGAAGCAATTTCATAAGCACCCTTAAAAGCAACAAATTCTTCAATTTGTTGAACATCATAGTAACTATAAACACCCTTAGCATACGAAGATACGATTCCATTATTACTAAACTCACATTGGTACGGAAGGTGTTTCTTAGGGTCTTCAGAACAACAAGTAAAATCATATATTTCACATAAATTCCAAGTTTAGCATTGCAAACAATGAATTTGATCCAGTAAAAGTTTCCCTTTTTCATATATGCGGTGTCGCACATAACAAGCATGCTCATCTAAAGATTTGCCCTCAACTAAGCTAGTTGGGGTTTCAGCACGAGCACATAGGGATCGAAGATGATCCAAGTAAAAAGCTTCAGGAGTGTGATATATTTTTAGTGGTTCTTCAACCATTGGTTCAGCAGGTACCACTAATTTTTTTGGTATTTCGCGTTACCTACCCATAACTAAAGATAGAAAACAACTTAGAACATCAAATAAAATCTACTTAGTGATAAAGCAAAAAAGCATACACGAGAATATTCACCCCACGCTATTTCTCCCCGGCAACGGCGCCAAAAAAAGGTCTTGATAACCCACAAGTGTAGGGGATCAGTTGTAGCCTCTTTCGATAAGTAAGAGTGTCGAACCCAACGAGGAGCTAAAGGCAGAACAAATATTCCCTCAAGTTCTATCGACCACCGATACAACTCTACGCACACTTGACGTTTACATTACCTAGAACAAGTATGAAACTAGAAGTACTTTGTTGTTTTTGTGGGATAGATTTGCAAGAATATAAAGAACACGTAAATAATACTAGGGGCTATTAAGATAAAGACACAATAAAGTTAGTGATAGCGAGTGTGGAAAAGTGGTGGTAGGAGTTGCAAAATTGCCCCTAAGCAATTGACTACGTTACTAGACCGATAGCAAGTTTTATGTGGGAGAGGCCACTGCTAGCATGTCATCCCTTACTTGGAATTCTATGCACTTATGATTGGAACTATTAGCAAGCATCCGCAACTACTAACGTTCATTAAGGTAAAACCCAACCATAGCATTATGATATATTGGCCCCCCTTCAATCCCGTATTCATCAATTTCTATGCTAGGTTGAAGCCTCTGCCACTCTTGCCGTCCAATATGTAGTCCTATCAACATACAACTAACCCTATGGTGTGATCCACGCGCGCGCTCATATGATGGGCACCAAAGGACAGCAACATAACCACAAGCAATTTAAATCAATCATAGCAATTCACCAATCACCGATAGGACAACGATAATCTACTCAGACATCATAGGATGGCAACACATCATTGGATAATAATATGAAGCATAAAGCACCATGTTCAAGTAGAGAGTATAGCGGGTTGCGGGAGAGTGGACCGCTGTAGATAGATGGGGGAAGGTAATGGATATGTTGGTGAAGATAACAGAGGTGTTGGTGTAGATCGCCGTCACATGATGCGAGGGGGGAGAGAGCCCCCCTCCTTCTTCTTCTACCTTGACCTTCTCCCTAGGTGGGAGAAGGGTTTCCCTCTGGTCCATGGTCTCCATGGCGTGGGAGGGGCGAGAGCCCCTCCGAGATTGGATATGCCTCTCTGTCTCTCTCTGTTTCTGCGTTCCCAGATTCTGGCCCTTCACCGTTTCTTAAATTCCCGAAGATCCATAACTCCGATTGGGCTCATCTTTTGACACGATTTTTATCCTGAAATTGGCTTTCTTGCGAAGAAATAAGGGCATCACCCGCCTTATGGTGTGGCCGCGTGTGACGCCCGAAGACCAACGTCCCAGAAGATTCCAGATGTTCCAGGTTTCTCGTGTGTTTCATTTGTGCTTGTGTTATTTATTTTTGCATTGCATCATGTCATCATGCCATCATGTCATTTTTCTTTTGCATCTCAACTTAAATAAATTGTGTGGACCTTCGGTCCATTTAAATCGAGGGAGGTGTGACTTCTCTTTATAACATATAAAAGCCTCTCAATATATTAGGGAGCTATATTAAAAATATTCCATTGTTTTGGAATTAACCGCAACACACTTGCATATTTTTCCCATGCCTCTTAATTCAAGTTTCACCGTCAAACCTCCCTCTATTTCTTTTTCTGTTGTATCGAGACTCCTCCTAAAGTCTAGAATCCTTTCAAACTCCTTTGGGGCAAGCTAATATTTTTAGTTTGCACTTCCCTATTTTGTTGGAACTATTTTGTGGGGTTGGTTTTATTCCATAAAGCCTTTCAAAAATGTTCCATCTTTTATTTCTTGTTCGTGGCCTTTTCCTTAATATTTTGAACTATCTCTCTTTTTTGTGCTAAAGAATAAATAAAGAGAGAGAAGGAGAGTGCTAGACTAGCTGGGCTCCTTCCCAGTCGTCTCCCAGTTCCCACCCGCAGCCGGCCCGGCCTCCCCGCGCACACTTGGGCCTCCACCAGCGGCCAGCCTCCCGCTCCAGTCTGGCCCATCAGGCCCCTGCCACTTCCTAACCCTAGCGCTAACATAGCCCGACCCCATCGCTCCTCCGACTCCCGACCTCCGCTGCCAGCCGCTCTCCCAGCGTTCGAACGTGCCTCGCTCTTCCCCCGCAGCCTCGACCAGTTCTCTATCGCTCGAGTCCCTCTGCCTCGATCCCATCTCCTCGAACCCTCGTTCCCCTCTGCCCTCAATCCCCAGGCCCCATTCCATCGATCTCCCGAGCCCCGATGCGCCAGCGTCCCGCGCCCCTTCCTCTGGCCTCCAACAGCGCCTGGCGCCCGTGAGCCGCCGCCGCGTCCCCGCCATGTACCACCACCCGCCGCCACTTCGTCCAGGCGCCGCCGGCCGCCGCCTCCCCTCGCGTCGAAGCCGCCGGCCTCGTCCTGGCTCCCTCGTACGCGCCAGGAGACCACTGCACCTTCGTCGTGCGGCCACGAGTCGCCAAGGCCGAGGCCCGAGCGCTCCTCCCTCCGGCCTCCTCGCAGTGCCTGCGGGTCCCCTCCTCTACAGCCCCGTGCGGCCTCATCCTCCTTCGCGCGATGGATGCGCCTCCAGCTCCGTCTCTAGCGTCGGTCCGCCCCTGCTCGCCAAGCTCCGCAGGCCGAGCGCCCTCTCCTCTGGCTTCGCCCGTCCTCAGCCCCGCCGCGCCGTGTCCAGCCTCAAGCGCCGTTCCTCCCCTCCGCGCAAAAGGCAGCAGCCCCGCGACGGCGCCGCCGCGCCTCCTTCTACAGTCCCTACATGTCGCGCTAAGCATGCTGGTGCTGTGTGAAAGTGCAACTAATCCCCGGGTGGTTTTGGTAATTAATAACAACATATATATCATTGAACTAATATTTACTTGAGAATCATTTCAGAAAAGTTCGATGATATGGGTATGGAAATGTCTGAAGAAGTGGACCCCTCAAAATGCTAAGACAAGCATTGGCAAAAGCTCAAGACTCTTTTTTTGGTTTAGTGATCAAAGATCACATTGAGTCCATAGGAAAAGCCAATACTATTAAAAGGGGATGAGGTTGTGTTAATGATCTGGTTGCTCAAGTGCTTGGTGATCTAGCTCCCTCAACTATCAGCACTCTTCACTACTTAACACACTCATAAGTAATCTCGGACAAACCGATTCTGCAAACTCAGTCCCACCGAGATGAACCACCTCAGTTATTCTTCCAAACCCTAATTTCTCGGTCCATCCGATTTTGAGTTTCGGTCTCACCGAAAATGGACTGCCAACCTTCTGTAACCATTTGACATCACTTCGGTATATCCGAGTTGTTACTTTCGGTCTCACCGAGATGGCAAGCTCCAACCTTTGACTCACTTCGGACACACCGAGATGGTATTTTCGGTCCCACCGAAAATCCCAACGTTCACTATATTTAAACTTTCGGTCTGACCGAGTTTTAACTTCGGTCTCACCGAGATTGGTCAAATGTGTGTGTAACGGTTGGATTTTGTGTGGAGGCTATATATACCCCTCCACCCCCTCTTCATTCGTGGAGAGAGCCATCAGAAAGTCTACCACTCCTACCATACACTTTCTGAGAAGTGAACCACCTACCCTTGTGTTGAGATCAAGCCATTCCATTCCTACCATATGAAACTTGATTTCTAGTCTTCCCAAGTTGCTTTCCACTCAAACCTTTCTTCCACCACAGCCATATCAGTGAGGAGAGTTGAGTGTTGGTGAGATTATCATTTGAAGCACAAGAGCAAGGAGTTCATCATCATCAACACCGTTTATTAACTTTTGGAGGGTGGTGCCTCCTAGATTGGTTAGGTGTCGCTTGGGAGCCTCCGTCTTTGAGATGTGGAGTTGAACCAAGAAGTTTGTAAGGGCAAGGAGATCGCCTACTTCGTGAAGATCTACCCCGAGTAAGGCTAGTCCTCCGTGGGCGTAGGCCATGATGGAATAGACAAGGTTGCTTCTTCGTGGACCCTTCGTGGGTGGAGCCCTCCGTGGACTCGCGCAGCCGTTACCCTCCGTGGGTTGAAGTCTCCATCAACGTGGATGTACGATAGCACCACCTATCGGAACCACGACAAAAATCTTCGTGTCACCAAACTGCGTTTGATCTTCTCCACCTCTCTTTTACATGTGCAATTTACTTTCCGCTGCTATTACTCTAGAATTGCATGTGTAGGGTGATACTTGAATTGATCTTAATTGTGAAACTGCCAAAAACATTGCATGATCTAAAGGCAGATTTTTTATATTGTCAAGTAGTCTAATCACCCCCCCCTCTAGACCTACTTTCGATCCTACAAGTGGTATCAGAGCTTTGGTCTCCATTGTTTTGGTTTCCATTGCATTGGACTCCATAAGCTTGGTTTCACAGCCTAGGAGAGTATGGCGTCTAGTGAGGGTAATTATCGTAGAGGTCCTTACTTTGATGGTACAAATTTTGCTAGTTGGAAGCATAAAATGAAAATGCATATTCTTGGTCATAACCCAGCCGCATGGGGCATTATTTGTGTTGGTATGCAAGGTGATTTCTTCGAAGAAGGAAAAGTTCCGGATCGCGAAGCTACACCAGAAGAGTTGCGGATGTTGCAAAACAATGCTCAAGCCTGTGACATTCTCTTCAATGCTTTGTGTCCCGAGGAGTTCAACAAAATCAGCCGTCTTGAGAATGCTAAAGAGATTTGGGATACTTTGGTTGAAATGCACGAAGGTACTGAATCTGTGAAGGAATCAAAGCTAGATATTCTTCAAGGTCAACTTGACAAGTTCAAGATGAAGGATGGTGAAGGAGTCGCTGAAATGTACTCTAGGCTTGCTCTCATCACAAATGAGATTGCCGGATTAGGAAGCGAAGAAATGACCGACCGATTCATCATTAAGAAGATTCTCAGAGCTTTGGATGGAAAGTATGACACCGTGTGCACTTTGATCCAAATGATGCCAAACTACAAGACCCTCAAGCCAACTGAAGTCATTGGAAGAATTGTTGCTCATAAGATGACACTTAAGGATAAGGAAGAGCTTCACAACAAGGCAAGTGGTGCTTACAAAGCTACAAGTGATGCTCCTACTACCTCAAGTGACAAGCTAATTTCCAATGAAGAGATAAGCCTAATGGTCAAGAACTTCAACAAGTTCTACAAGAATAGAGGCAAAGAAAGAAGCTCAAAGTCTAGATCATATGATGAAAAGAGATCTTCTAGTCGTGATCGAAACTGCTACAACTGTGGAAGACCCGGACACTTCTCAAATGAGTGTACGGCTCCCCACAAGAGAAGAGAAGAATCTCCAAGAAGAAGAGCAAGAGATGAGTCACCTCGGAGAGAGAGAAGGAGCAGAGATGATCGTTATGAACGAAGACCCTCTCGGAGAAGCAAGGATTCGGAGAGGAAAGACAAGTCATCAAGGAGCTACACAAGAAGAAGACATCAAGCTCATGTAGGTGAATGGGTCTCCGGCTCCGACTCTGACAATCAATCCGATGGAAGCTATCACTCCGACTCCGACTATAGTCAAGATGAAGGTGTTGCCGGACTTGCACTCGTATCCTCCAACTCCAGCTCCTACGACTTATTTGATTCACCAAATGAGGGAATTGGAAGATGCTTCATGGCTAAAGGCCCCAAGGTAACACACCCTGAATTCATTGACTTTGATAGTGATGAGGATGACTTGCTTGGTGAAGATGAGCTCTTGCATGATAAATCTAGCGAGCTTAGTAATGATGAAAATGCTAGTAGTCTTTATAGTCGAGAAGAGTCGAATGACAAAGCTATGAAGGAGATTGAGCGTCTAACTAAAGAACTAAACACTCTTAAGTTAGCTCATGAAACAACTCAAGAAGATCATAGAGAGCTCCTAAGATCTCATGAGAAGCTACGCTTCGAGAAGCTCACTCTAGAGCAAGAACATGAGTTTCTAAAAGCGATCAATGACGATCTTCGAAAGAAGAGTTCTTCATATCTTGCCAAACGACTTCTCTTGTCTAATTTCTTGCCACCTATTAAGACTAAGCATGACAAGCATAAGAAAAATTCTTCCTCTAGTAGTAACAATAACAATGTTAAATCAAATATTGTTGCTTCTAGTAGTTCTCTTGATTTCACTAACAATGTTTCAAGCCAAGTTACACTTGAGCAAGAAAATAGCTTATTGAAGGAAATCATAGAGAAAGGTGTCTACAAGAGTCTTGCCGGAAGCAAGAACTTTGAGGAGATTGTTCGCAAACAAGGAAGACACCGGAAGAATCAAGGGATTGGTTTTGAGCGAAAGTTCAACGCCGAAGGTGTTGAGTGGGAAGAAGGTCAATACCCTACTCCACAGTTTGTTTCACAAAAGGAGAAGTATGATCCTACTTCTTCCAATGTGGAACAAGCTCAAGATGACCTTCCATCACAAGACCACAAGCTAAAGGCCAAGGACAAGCTTCAAGAGGAGATTGATGCATTCATTGAAGCACCTCAAGCCATGGTCAAGTGGGTTCCCAAGGACACATCAAGTTCTACTTCGTCAAGCTCAACTACAACACCAAGGATTCCCATCAAGATGATGTGGATCCCAAAGAAGAAGAACTAGTAGTTTCTTGAGGGTGACTCCGCAAACAAACTTCACTCATATTCATTTTGGCAAGAACTTGTGCAATCAACTTCCACATCATGCACTAGTTCATGGAGTCACAAACCCTCTTGTTGGTAAGTCAAGGGACAAGGTAATCATTGCTTTCATGGACATCATCTTTTGTGTACTTCACTCTATGTCTATGGATATTCTTGTTTGTTCCTTGTGGGACTAACCCATGTAGGTATTGAAAGTGCCCTAACCCAAAGGATTGCTCCCAACTCTTGATGATCTGCATCAACATTGAGCATCCACATCTTCAACATCTACATGAAGTCTTCTACGACAACCCAAGGTTAGTTTGGCCCTTTGAAAGGGGTTCTCACATCTAGGGGGAGCTTTGCTCTAAAAATTGAGCTAAAGCATCTCCAAATGATGTGAACACATAAATGCTTTATGTAAAAGTGGTAACCCCACTTGTGCTTAAACGATGAGTATGACCTATGATCAAATGTTCTCATTTGGCTCCTAAGTCAATATACTCATATATAGATGACCTAGTCATCGACAAATTGTGTGCTAGTAGCTAGAGTGTTGGTTGTGCATGTTTGACACATAGTTGAGTTACTATCTTATTGTGTGAGCATGTTGAATGCATGATTTTATCCATTCAAGGACATCCATTTGTTGTTTTGATTGTTTTGATTTTTTTTCTGGCCAAATGGATGGACAAGAATGCCTAAGCACCTTCTCTAGCTATCTATGCTTTCTTGTCTCAAATTCTATTCATGCTCATATCACAACTTTGAACAAGTCTTTTTCGGACAGTCCGAGTGAGGAGCACTCGGAGCCACCGATTCGTCTAAGGCTGACTTCCAAAACCTTCTAAGTCCATTTCGGTCTGACCGGCTTCTCAATCTCGGTCCAACCGAAACGCTTAGACTGATCTAGGTTTCATCTCGGTGAAACCGAGTTCAAACTCTCGGTCTGACCGATATGCGTAACTGCACAGCAGTTATACATCTCAGTGACACCGAGTTTTTCAACTCGGTCCCACCGACAGCATGGGGTTATATATACCTGAGGGCTGCGCGCGATTTAATTCTTCAAACCGTTCGCCCCCAAGACCCCTGCTGCCGTCGCCCTGGTCTACGGATCGTCGCCGTCGTCGCCTGTGCGCCCTCGCCGCAGGTCTCCGCCGCCGTCAACGGTAATCATCTCCACCATTGCCGCCGTAGAGGGATTCCACCAAGTTAGGGTGTATCCCGATCCCTTTCGTGCTCCCCATCCGATTCTTGCACGATAGGCTTGCCATGATTCAATCCACGTTTGAGATATTCCCTATACATTAGTTCAGATCCTCTAGTTTCGAGCAAAATTCTTAGGTTTAGGTTTCCACGGAATGCATCTCGGTGAAGCCGATTTTGAAACTCGGAATGACCGATTTGGCCTCTGGCCATTGCACTGCGTCATTCGGTTTAACCGAGTTGTGCCAATTGGAATGACCGAAACGTAGTTTTAGTGAAACCCTAAGTTATCGGTAGGACCGAAACCCATTTCGGTCTGACCGAAAGTGGTGTGTAGGTTTCTGTTGAACACTTCGGTTTCACCGAAACTTGAAATCGGTTTGACCGAAATACATTCTGTGAAAACTCAAAACTAAGTTTTGAACTCATTTTTTTTGCAAAAACCTCTGCAGTTGTGATAACTCTTCTACTCTGCCTATACCTTATCTTTTCACAGGTTTTTCAGCCATGTCAGATGTCAGTGACAGCCAGAACAGGTCTGAATCACCGTTTGCTGAAATTCCAGAGGCAGATACAAGTCCTGCTAGCAGCTCCAGTGATGATGGTGAGAGGAGCACCCCTAGTGGTTTGCCTCCTGCAGCCACCAGAACCCGGAAGAAGAGAACTTCTGATGATGAAGACTCTGACTTTGTTGCTGAGGAAGTTACCTCCAAGCCAAAGAGGAATGTGGTTGCCAAAGAGCACCAAGGGCAGCAGTCAAGGAAAGGCACAAGCAAAGTAAAGCAGTCAGCAGTTGCAAAGAAGCTCAACTTGGAAGAGCCTGCTCCAAGCAAGGTGAAGAAGACTTCCAAAAGGAAGAGGGTAGTATATGCTGAACCTCAAGTTGATGCTGCAGAAGAAGAAGAAGAAGATGCACCCCAGCCTCCTCCTCAGAAAGCTAAGTTCATGGGTGATGCTATTCGGGCTCAAGCCTCCTCTAAACCCAAGAAGCCTGCTCAAGCCAAGGCAGCTCCAGCCAAGCCCAAGAGAACAACCAGAAGCATTCCAGCTTCTGAGAAGAACAAAGGTGAGATGCCACCGTCTGAATCAGATGAAGAGCATGTGTTGCTCAAGCTCCGTCCCAAGTTGCCACTCCACAATGATGCCCATCCTCAAGCTGAGGACATGAAGGCAAGGAAGGACAAAGGTCTCAGGCTATGGAGACAGTCTGATCCATATGCTGTAAGGAGAAGGACTGCTGTGGACCCCAGATTCCACACCAGAGAGCAGCAAGATTTCTATGAGACCGTGCTGATGGATAAGAAGCCCATTGTTGCTGACACCAGGTATGTTGACTGGAAGTATATTGACAGTGAAGAGCACCGGGACTTCTTTCCCCATGTGCATGAGAGCTTTACTGCATGTGGAGTTGCTGATTTTGTGGGTCAAGAGCTGACAGCTTGGAATGACGAGATGATCATGCAGTTCTATGCCACAGCCCACTTCTATCCTGATGGCAAGATCTCCTCTGGCTTCGCCCGTCCTCAGCCCCGCTGCGCCGTGTCCAGCCTCCAGCGCCGTTCCTCCCCTCCGCGCAAAAGGCAGCAGCCCCGCGACGGCGCCGCCGCGCCTCCTTCTGCAGTCCCTACATGTCGCGCTAAGCATGCTGGTGCTGTGTGAAAGTGCAACTAATCCCCGGGTGGTTTTGGTAATTAATAACAACATATATATCATTGAACTAATATTTACTTGAGAATCATTTCAGAAAAGTTCGATGATATGGGTATGGAAATGTCTGAAGAAGTGGACCCCTCAAAATGCTAAGACAAGCATTGGCAAAAGCTCAAGACTCTTTTTTTGGTTTAGTGATCAAAGATCACATTGAGTCCATAGGAAAAGCCAATACTATTAAAAGGGGATGAGGTTGTGTTAATGATCTGGTTGCTCGAGTGCTTGGTGATCTAGCTCCCTCAACTATCAGCACTCTTCACTACTTAACACACTCATAAGTAATCTCGGACAAACCGATTCTGCAAACTCAGTCCCACCGAGATGAACCACCTCAGTTATTCTTCCAAACCCTAATTTCTCGGTCCATCCGATTTTGAGTTTCGGTCTCACCGAAAATGGACTGCCAACCTTCTGTAACCATTTGACATCACTTCGGTATATCCGAGTTGTTACTTTCGGTCTCACCGAGATGGCAAGCTCCAACCTTTGACTCAATTCGGACACACCGAGATGGTATTTTCGGTCCCACCGAAAATCCCAACGTTCACTATATTTGAACTTTCGGTCTGACCGAGTTTTAACTTCGGTCTCACCGAGATTGGTCAAATGTGTGTGTAACGGTTGGATTTTGTGTGGAGGCTATATATACCCCTCCACCCCCTCTTCATTCGTGGAGAGAGCCATCAGAAAGTCTACCACTCCTACCATACACTTTCTGAGAAGTGAACCACCTACCCTTGTGTTGAGATCAAGCCATTCCATTCCTACCATATGAAACTTGATTTCTAGTCTTCCCAAGTTGCTTTCCACTCAAACCTTTCTTCCACCACAGCCATATCAGTGAGGAGAGTTGAGTGTTGGGGAGATTATCACTTGAAGCACAAGAGCAAGGAGTTCATCATCATCAACACCGTCTATTACCTTTTGGAGGGTGGTGCCTCCTAGATTGGTTAGGTGTCGCTTGGGAGCCTCCGTCTTTGAGATGTGGAGTTGAACCAAGAAGTTTGTAAGGGCAAGGAGATCGCCTACTTCGTGAAGATCTACCCCGAGTAAGGCTAGTCCTCCGTGGGCGTAGGCCATGATGGAATAGACAAGGTTGCTTCTTCGTGGACCCTTCGTGGGTGGAGCCCTCCGTGGACTCGCGCAGCCGTTACCCTCCGTGGGTTGAAGTCTCCATCAACGTGGATGTACGATAGCACCACCTATCGGAACCACGACAAAAATCTTCGTGTCACCAAACTGCGTTTGATCTTCTCCACCTCTCTTTTACATGTGCAATTTACTTTCCGCTGCTATTACTCTAGAATTGCATGTGTAGGGTGATACTTGAATTGATCTTAATTGTGAAACTGCCAAAAACATTGCATGATCTAAAGGCAGATTTTTTATATTGTCAGGTAGTCTAATCACCCCCCCTCTAGACCTACTTTCGATCCTACACTGTGCTTCTTCGTCGGCCTCGTGTTGTTGTTTTGGTCCAGCAGATTTTCGTCAAGTTCCACGACACGTGACAAGTACATCTACGAACGGGAACGCCTACTCGACGACACTACACGACGCGTCAAGTAACTCTCCGATGCCCAAGTTCGACTACATACGGCGATACGTCAAGTACCACTACCGTCGGTGAGACCAAGTACCACTACATAACGTGTACCCCGATGTCGCAAGTACCACGACACGTAACGTGAACGTCTACCGTCGCCGAAGACCCGTGAACAACTACTTCCTCTTCGGCATGTACCACTACCATCGCCCGGAAACGATGGATGCGCCAAGTACATCTACGAACTCGACGCCCGAACGTCTACCGTCGCCCCGTGTACCACTACTTCCACTACGAATCGCGAGAACGACTTCTTCCTCTACGACCCGTGTACCACTACGTCCCTCTACGACCTCGAACCCCTCCGAGAAACAGATGTTCCGAAGGTATAACCCCGAGACGATGACCCGAGAACGTTTGATGCTTGTGTTGTATGAAATGTTTCCCGTGTGTGCACCGTGTCCGTTTCATCTTTTGTCATGTTCCTCGGTTGCCTCGTCGCCGACCCGTGGGAACCTGGCAACGGGATCACCCCATCATCTTGCATGTCTCGCTCACGTCTCCGTCACCTTTTGCACGGGACTCTCAACGATTTGCCAGAACCGAATTGTTGCGTTGCATCATTTTCGGATCGTTGCCGTGGCACCCTTTCCTTCCACCACGGTGACATATTCTTCATATCTTCTTCATGTCAACTTTTAATAAAATTGCATAAAACTTGATCATGTCATCCGCATCATGTTAACAACATTCTATATGTTAAATTATTGTTTGCTTATAATTACTAAACATGCTCATGGGGTTTTTCCGGATATTGTTGTTGTTATTTCCGGCTTCATTTAAAATGCCTAAATAGTGTAGTTTTATTATGCTTCACCTCTTGCCATGTTAACAAACATTTAATCTTGTCTTGTAAATAAACGAGAGTCAACTAAATAAATAAGGTGGTGTTTCGTCAATATGCAACTCGTTGCATATTGAGCTCCACTTAAATTGTAGTGTTGTTTGTGCACCTTGCCATGCCATGCATAATTAAACCGGACATGCATCATACTTGGATGTGCATCGTATGCCATGTTTATGCTTGTGTGTTTACCGTGTTGTTTGCTTCTTTCCGGTTGCTTCTCTTGTTAGCTTCGGTTTTGTTCCGGAGTTGTGAGGATTCACTCGATTATGTTGCTCCGTCTACTTCATGGATCCGTTCTTCTCCCTTGTGGAATCCCAGGCAAGATGATCATACCCTTGGATACCTTTAATATCATTGCCATGCTTAGTTGTCTCGATGCTATCCTTACATGTCACGCTACCCATCTTTTATGTCAGCCTCTCCTTGTTGCCATGAAACCTCTAACCTTGAAACCTTCCTAGCAAAACTACTGTTTTGGCTATGTTACCGCTTGCTCAGCCCCTCTTATAGCGTTGTTAGTTGCAGGTGAAGATGAAGTTCGTTCTAGGAGGGAACTTGTTGTTGGAATATCACAATATCTATTATTATATATTAACACACCTATATACTGGGCATGGGTGGAAGGCTTGGCCTTTTGCTCGGTGTTTTGTTCCACTCATGCCACCTTAGGCGCCGATAAACCGGCATTATGTTCCTTGATTTTGCGTTCCTTACACGATGGGTGGATGGGGACCCCTTGACAGTTCGACTATGAATAAAACTCCTCCAGCAAGGCCCAACTTTGGTTTTAATTTGCTCATAATAACAACTTAAATAATTAATTAATCACATAGGGGGTCATGTCCCCGGGTTCTTAATTCTACATAACAGGGGGGGCCAGTGCTGATGGTGTTGGTCCCAAACGGGCAGACTGCGGGAACCACCACGGGGAAACTCGAGGTTTGGGTCCTGTAGGATGACCCATCCGGTTGTGGCCTGAGACGAGATACGCGCGGCTACTATCAGGGTGTCGGCACGCCGGGAGGTCTTGCTGGACTTGTTTTACCATTGTCGAAATGTCTTGTGCTACCAGGATGCCGAGCCTGATCGGATTTTCCCTAAGATAAGGAGTGATGATATTATAATTATCACTTCAGCTAATCGTGAGAGCTTGTGATGGGCTAAGTTGGGACACCCCTGCAGGGTTATGATCTTTCGAAAGCCGTGCCCGTGGTTATGTGGCAGATTGGAATTTGTTAATGTCCGGTTGTAGAAAATTTGACAGAGGATCCGAAGTAAAACACACAACTGTGTGAGTAACCGTGACTGTCTCTTTTCACTTTGAGAAGAGAACACGGTGGGGTTATGTTTGATTCGTATGTAGTTCAGGATCTTTAGCGATCACTACTTTTGCGACCGTTTGCGTAGATGCTCATCTTATTCTGGTACTCGTAAGCTAGCCACCATATTATGCTTAGCCGCTGCTGCAACCTCACCACTTTACCTCTTCCTACCCATAAAGCTTTGCTAGTATTGATACCCATGGTTATGGGATTGCTGAGTCCTCGTGGCTCACAGATACTACAACACCAGGTGCAGGTTCAGCCGAGTTTGATGCAGGAGCTGGTTCAAGTTCTTCACCGGGAGTTCGATGAAGAGTGTTTCCGTTTGTTTGTGACGCTTCGACGATCAGTAGTGGTTTCCACTAGGATTCGATCCAGGCCTGTGGCTTTATGTTGTTAGGTATCTTTCTTTGGATCTTCGCCCGTAGTCGGGTTGTGATGTTTTGGTTGATGTTTTGCTTATGTAATGTATTGTGTGAAGTGGCGAGTGTAAGCCAACTATCTCCTTTTGCATTTTAATCCCTCTTTTACATGAGTCGTGCAAAGATACCAAACTTGAGATCATTCTAGGATGGGCTTATACCTTTAAGTCGTGCCTCGACACGTAGGAGGTATAGTCCCATCCTGGGCATTACAAGTTGGTATTCAGAGCCTTCTCCGACCTAGAAGCCCCCACTGATTGATCGAATCGTTGACGGTTGAGTCTAGGCACACACTTGAAAATCTTTTGAGTCCTATATATTATATCAGAGAGTAGGATTTATTTTGCTCCTCATCTCTTTTCATTCTGGTGAGGACTCCTGACGACTACTCTTGTATCTTCTACTTTCAAAAATTGCACCAAATTTTTTTTAGGATCTCGCGAGTATTGTTTGGATTATTCCGATGTCTTTGTGACGAGAACATTGTTCTCGATGCCTCCTGTCATTAGGGGTTATGGCAGTGTCCCGGGGAGTTGAGCTCCGAGGTGTTGTCGTCACAAATCCATCGCGGCAGTACTAGAATACTTAAGACGGCCGACATCGAAAACTCTCCTATGCGGTTAGTGGCAAGATAACCCCGACATCACCCAGTACTGGGAGGTAGTTCGGGAGTATTGCCATAGCTTGTATAGTAGATGCGTTTCGAAGGTCCGAGGTAAACGGTTTCCGAGAAAGACTGGTTATGTGTTGAAGGATGGATACAGCTGGATGTAGGATTAGAGTTGAGTGCGCGGTGCTTCCCCTGTATCCCCAACACCTGATTGCATAACTGGAAACTTTCGGAAATTAATAGGTGGGTTCATCCAGTAGTTCTAGGCATTCTTCCAACGGATGCACGATATGAAGTTCGGGGTTCTACATTGAGTGAAGTGGTTTTATGGACTTGTTCTGATCGGGAGTTGGATCTTAAAGGGTCCTTGGCTATGCTGATCCGGGGATTGCAAAACCCTTTTGTAACACGTTCCATGAGCTTTCAGCACGAAGATGTGGAATGAAGCTTCTATCTTGTATTTGTTCTATCCGATCCTTGTTGCTTTTGTTTATCTTTTCTTCTCCCTAGTGGCTTCTCGTCAAGCTGATGTACCTACGGAATTCATTCGTTCAATTCTCTGTTCGGATGATTTTGTGAAGATCATGTTGCATATCTACCCTTTGTTCTTGTTTTGATTCTGGTATTCGAGTTGCTTCGATGTCAAATGTTGATTCCATACCTTTCCTAATCGGTGTTCTCATACTTCTATGGGAGTGCCAGTCCTTCTTAATCATCAAGATGGTTATGTTAAATTCTTTTTCAACCGGTGTCCATTTTGTTCGTCTCAAGTTGTCTTTGTTTCCCCGCCCTCCCACCCTTCTTCCTCTCGGAGCCAGAAATTCTTAAATGAAAGATCCATTTTATTAATGTGATGTTTCTTCATTTGTTTCGTTCAATTTCATTATCCGGTGATTCTCAGGGAGATGCTCAAGAGCTTCAAGTTCATCATTCTTTTGTTCTCAAATTCTGCCGGTGGATGTAATTCAAGATTTCGGTGTTGATCTTATCCTTTTCCTCATTTCACAATATTTTCTTATTCCAGTGCACCAATTAATCATTCTCCTCTTGCTATTCATATCCGGAGTGTTGAAGATATCTCAGAAGATTCCCGTTTTCCATTCTTAATCCGTCGAGCTATTTTGAGGATTGTTATCTTATTCAAGCCATTTAATTCAATCGGTGCAATATCTCTTAAGCAATCTTTTCAATGATGATTTTCTTTGAGTGGGCCCTAACCCACAGGTCTTTTCCTAGGATCTTACCCGACTCTTCTTTTTTCCGGAGTTATTCTAAAATTCTTTTCAAAGTGTGACGTAAGAATGATTCCCATCAGTCACATGCCTTCTCCAAGATCGCTTTCAAATTCTTGTTCATCATTGGTTCAACCTTTTTAATTCTTCATTCCGGAGTGCTCAACAATTCTTATGGCATTTCTCGTCTTCATTCTCAACATTTGGAGACCGGAGAAGTGTTTCTCTTAAATCTTGGCCCGTTCTTTTGAAGATTCATGGTTCTAGCTTCATGCCATCCTCATTATTGTTCCGACTGTGAGGAATTCTTTTATACCCATCCGAAGCATTTCATGAATTCTTTTCTTTGTGATCCTCTGAAGGCCATCATTTCAGAAGATTCTTCGTTCTCAGTTTTCAACTTCGTCCCCCAAATATTCTTCATTGATGTCTCTTCGTTCGTCTCCTAATTCTTACGGTGGTTCATTCAAGATTACCCTTCCGTTGTTATCGTTGTAATTCACTCGTTCTTTTCATAATCCTACCGGTGGTTCGTTGAAGATTTACCCAAGCTTGTGCGAGATCTCTCTTTAATTCTTTGCAACGAGAATAAGTAGTATGCCAAATCCTTTGGTTGTCATCAATTTAAATTGGTGAAGGAGATGCATGACATAATTGTTATTCTTATTCCTTCAAGGTGATTTAATTCTTTTGTCTGGAGCTTGTTCATCATATCATATTCTCAGTTCTAAGTTGTTCATCTTGTTTTCCGGAGCTCCATGTTATTTCAATTATATCATTTCAAGCTCCATCCAATTCATCGCAGGCCTTGAATCTTATTATTTTCATCTTTCGCATCTCATGCTTTCATTACCGGAGTTCTCAGGGTGGTTCATCATGTTCTAATTCAACCTCGAAGTGTTCTTCAAGATTCTTGTTGGAGCTCAAGCATTCTTCATCAGGCTTTCCAAGTGCAATCCTTTCTACCTTATCTTTTCAGATGGTGTTATGTCATTCTTCACAATTCCTTCATGTTTCATGATTCACGAGTTATCAAGAATGAGATATTTAAACCCATCATTTTCTTTGTTCAGGAGATCTTTCCAACCCTTCAATTTATTCGTTGGAGTTATTTTGGGTTGTATTCACCTAAAAGCTTTCCCTGAGAATTGTTGCTATTATGGTGCTTATAAATGACCCAAATTCTTCATTTATCATTCAGGTGAAATAAGTTTTTCATCTCCTTGTTGATCTCAATCCAGTTAATTGTTTTTGTTAGTGGCTGGTTGTCACCTCATAATTTTGAGATGTTTTCCATAAGCCCACATCAAGCTTATTCTTTTCGTTGTTGATTTCCAACAACTCTATTCAATCCATCTTGGTCAGGATGCCTTTTCAATTCAATTTTGGGAGAAGTTGTCATTTTCTTCTCCGTTCTTTTCTTTCCAACGATCTATATTTTATTCGTTCATTCCGGATGCATTGTGATATTGCCCTTTTTGGTCCCATAATCTCGTTTTGTCAAGATCATGTTCTTTTCTTTGTTTATCTATCTAACTGGAGTGTTGTGCCCAACATTCTAGTTCCGTCATCTTATCTAGTTTGCCTCTCTTTTCAACCGGAGTGCTGTCTGAATCCTTCTTACCCCTTGTGCCATTCTGTCAATGTTCCGGAGGCTATATGTTGTTGTTTTCATCAAGTATCTTCCCAACTTGGCAAGTTCTTGTTCAATTCCTTCCATTTTCAGACGGAGTGCTGTCCAAATTCTGTCATTCTTATTCCTTGGCTATACCGTTGCAGTTTCATATTCTTTTGGTTCGTAAGCTCTTGTTTCATGTCTTTCAACCTTCAAGGTTCTCATAATGCTCCTTGTCCTTTTTTTCCAACGAAGTGTTTCATCTTCGTTCATCTCCGTTGTATTCTTCTTTCTTTTGGTCAACCTCTCAAGGTTCTTTGGTTTCACTCGTCTGTCAAAGAAGCAACTTTGTTTTACCTCTTCCTCTTCCGTTTTTACCCGGTGATATCTCTAGGATCTCGGGTCGAGATCCTCGGTTAGTGTGGGAGAGTTGTGACGCCCGAAGACCGACGTCCCAGAAGATTCCAGAAGATTCCAGATGTTCCGGGTTTCCCGTGTGTTTCATTTGTGCTTGTGTTATTTATTTTTGCATTGCATCATGTCATCATGCCATCATGTCATTTTTCTTTTGCATCTCAACTTAAATAAATTGTGTGGACCCTCGGTCCATTTAAATCGAGGGAGGTGTGACTTCTCTTTATAACATATAAAAGCCTCTCAATATATTAGGGAGCTATATTAAAAATATTCCATTGTTTTGGAATTAACCGCAACACACTTGCATATTTTTCCCATGCCTCTTAATTTAAGTTTCACCGTCAAACCTCCCTCTATTTCTTTTTCCGTTGTATCGAGACTCCTCCTAAAATCTAGACTCCTTTCAAACTCCTTTGGGGCAAGCTAATATTTTTAGTTTGCACTTCCCTATTTTGTTGGAACTATTTTGTGGGGTTGGTTTTATTCCATAAAGCCTTTCAAAAATGTTCCATCTTTTATTTCTTGTTCGTGGCCTTTTCCTTAATATTTTGAACTATCTCTCTTTTTTTTCTGCTAAAGAATAAATAAAGAGCGAGAAGGAGAGTGCTAGACTAGCTGGGCTCCTTCCCAGTCGTCTCCAAGTTCCTAGCCGCAGCCGGCCCGGCCTCCCCGCGCCCACTTGGGCCTCCACCAGCGGCCAGCCTCCCACTCCAGTCTGGCCCATCAGGCCCCTGCCAATTCCTAACCCTAGCGCTAACATAGCCCGACCCCATCGCTCCTCCGACTCCCGACCTCCGCCGCCAGCCGCTCTCCCAGCGTTCGACCGTGCCTCGCTCTTCCCCCGCAGCCTCGACCAGTTCTCTGTCGCTCGAGTCCCTCTGCCTCGATCCCATCTCCTCGAACCCTCGTTCCCCTCTGCCCTCGATCCCCAGGCCCAATTCCATCGATCTCCCGAGCCCCGACGCGCCAGCGTCCCGCGCCCCTTCCTCTGGCCTCCAACAGCGCCTGGCGCCCGCGAGCCGCCGCCGCGTCCCCGCCATGTACCACCACCCGCCGCCACTTCGTCCAGGCACCGCCGGCCGCCGCCTCCCCTCGCGTCGAAGCCGCCGGCCTCGTCCAGGCTCCCTCGTTGTCCGCGCCAGGAGACCACCGCACCTTCGTCGCGCGGCCATGAGTCGCCAAGGCCGAGGCCCGAGCGCTCCTCCCTCCGGCCTCCTCGCAGCGCCTGCGGGTCCCCTCCTCTACAGCCCCATGCGGCCTCGTCCTCCTTCGTGCGATGGATGCGCCTCCAGCACCGTCTCCAGCGCCGGTCCGCCCCTGCTCGCCAAGCTCCGCAGGCCGAGTGCCCCGAGCGCCCTCTCCTCTGGCTTCGCCCGTCCTCACCCCCGTCGCGCCGTGTCCAGCCTCCAGCGCCGTTCCTCCCCTCCGCGCAAAAGGCAGTAGCCCCGCGACGGCGCCGCCACGCCTCCTTCTGCAGTCCCTACATGTCGCGCTAAGCCTGCTGGTGTTGTGCTTCTTCGTCGGCCTCGTGTTGTTGTTTTGGTCCAGCAGATTTTCGTCAAGTTCCAGGACACGTGACAAGTACATCTACGAACGGGAACGCCTACTCGACGACACTACACGACGCGTCAAGTACCTCTCCGATGCCCAAGTTCGACTACATACGGCGATACGTCAAGTACCACTACCGTCGCCGAGACCAAGTACCACTACATAACGTGTACCCCGACGTCGCAAGTACCACGACACGTAACGTGAACGTCTACCGTCGCCGAAGACCCGTGAACAACTACTTCCTCTTCGGCATGTACCACTACCGTTGCCCGGAAACGATGGATGCGCCAAGTACATCTACGAACTCGACGCCCGAACGTCTACCGTCGCCCCGTGTACCACTACTTCCACTACGAATCGCGAGAACGACTTCTTCCTCTACGACCCGTGTACCACTACGTCCCTCTACGACCTCGAACCCCTCCGAGAAACAGATGTTCCGAAGGTATAACCCCGAGACGATGACCCGAGAACGTTTGCTGCTTGTGTTGTATGAAATGTTTCCCGTGTGTGCACCGTGTCCGTTTCATCTTTTGTCATGTTCCTCGGTTGCCTCGTCGAGGACCCGTGGGAACCTGGCAACGAGATCACCCCATCATCTTGCATGTCTCGCTCACGTCTCCGTCACCTTTTGCACCGAACTCTCAACGAGTTGCCGGAACCGAATTGTTGCGTTGCATCATTTTCGGATCGTTGCCGTGGCACCCTTTCCTTCCACCACGGTGACATATTCTTCATATCTTCTTCATGTCAACTTTTAATAAAATTGCATAAAACTTGATCATGTCATCCGCATCATGTTAACAACATTATATATGTTAAATTGTTGTTTGCTTATAATTACTAAACATGCTCATGGGGTTTTTCCGGAATTTGTTGTTGTTATTTCCGGTCTCAGTTAAAATGCCTAAATAGTGTAGTTTTATTATGCTTCACCTCTTGCCTTGTTAACAAACATTTAATCTTGTCTTGTAAATAAACGCGACTCAACTAAATAAATAAGGTGGTGTTTCGTCAATATTCAACTCGTTGCATATTGAGCTCCACTTAAATTGTAGTGTTGTTTGTGCACCTTGCCATGCCATGCATAATTAAACCGGACATGCATCATACTTGGATGTGCATCGTATGCCATGTTTATGCTTGTGTGTTTACCGTGTTGTTTGCTTCTTTCCGGTTACTTCTCTTGTTAGCTTCGGTTTCGTTCCGGAGTTGTGAGGATTCGCTCGACTATGTTGCTCCGTCTACTTCATGGATCCGTTCTTCTCCCTTGTGGAATCCCAGGCAAGATGATCATACCCTTGGATACCTTTACTATCATTGCCATGCTTAGTTGTCTCGATGCTATCATTACATGTCGCACTACCCATCTTTTATGTCAGCCTTTCCTTGTTGCCATCAAACCTCTAACCTTGAAACCTTCCTAGCAAAACCACTGTTTTGGCTATGTTACCGCTTGCTCAGCCCCTCTTATAGCGTTGTTAGTTGCAGGTGAAGATGAAGTTCGTTCCAAGAGGGAACTTGTTGTTGGAATATCACAATATCTATTATTATATATTAACACACCTATATACTGGGCATGGGTGGAAGGCTTGGCCTTTTGCTCGGTGTTTTGTTCCACTCATGCCACCTTAGGCGCCGATAAACCGGCATTATGTTCCTTGATTTTGCGTTCCTTACACGATGGGTGGATGGGGACCCCTTGACAGTTCGACTTTGAATAAAACTCCTCCAGCAAGGCCCAACTTTGGTTTTAATTTGCTCATAATAACAACTTAAATAATTAATTAATTGCATAGGGGGTCATGTCCCCGGGTTCTTAATTCTACATAACAGGGGGGCCAGTGCTGATGGTGTTGGTCCCAAACGGGCAGACTGCGGGAACCACCACGGGGAAACTCGAGGTTTGGGTCCTGTAGGATGACCCATCCGGTTGTGGCCTGAGACGAGATACGCGCGGCTACTATCAGGGTGTCGGCACGCCGGGAGGTCTTGCTGGACTTGTTTTACCATTGCCGAAATGTCTTGTGCTACCGGGATGCCGAGCCTGATCAGATTTTCCCTAAGATAAGGAGTGATGATATTATAATTATCACTTCAGCTAATCGTGAGAGCTTGTGATGGGCTAAGTTGGGACACCCCTGCCGGGTTATGATCTTTCGAAAGCCGTGCCCGTGGTTATGTGGCAGATTGGAATTTGTTAATGTCCGGTTGTAGAAAACTTGATAGAGGATCCGAAGTAAAACACACAACTGTGTGAGTAACCGTGACTGTCTCTTTTCACTTTGAGAAGAGAACACGGTGGGGTTATGTTTGATTCGTATGTAGTTCAGGATCTTTGGCGATCACTACTTTTGCGACCGTTTGCGTAGATGCTCATCTTATTCTGGTACTCGTAAGCTAGCCACCATATTATGCTTAGCCGCTGCTGCAACCTAACCACTTTACCTCTTCCTACCCATAAAGCTTTGCTAGTCTTGATACCCATGGTTATGGGATTGCTGAGTCCTCGTGGCTCACAGATACTACAACACCAGGTGCAGGTTCAGCCGAGTTTGATGCAGGAGCTGGTTCAAGTTCTTCACCGGGAGTTCGATGAAGTGTGTGTCCGTTTGTTTGTGACGCTTCGATGATCAGTAGTGGTTTCTACTAGGATTCGATCTAGACCTGTGGCTTTATGTTGTTTGGTATCTTTCTTTGGATCTTCGCCCGTAGTCGGGTTGTGATGTTTTGGTTGATGTTTTGCTTGTGTAATGTATTGTGTGAAGTGGCGAGTGTAAGCCAACTATATCCTTTTGCATTTTAATCCCTCTTTTACATGAGTCGTGCAAAGATACCAAACTTGAGATCATTCTAGGATGGGCTTATACCTTTAAGTCGTGCCTCGACACGTAGGAGGTATAGTCCCATCCTGGGCATTACACCATGAGGGCCCAGGGCGCACCCTGGCCAGGGGGGGCGTGCCCCCCACCCTCGTGGCCCACCCGGGCATCGTCCCGTGTTAGTTTCGCTTCCCAAAATTCACATATATTCCAAAAAAATCTCCGTCTGTTTTTATTCCGTTTGGACTCCGTTTGATATGGATATTCTGTGAAACAAAAAACATGCAACAAACAGGAACTGGCCTTGGGCACTGGATCAATATGTTAGTCCCAAAAAATAGTATAAAAAGTTACCAAAAGTATATGAAAGTTGTAGAATATTGGCATGGAACAATAAAAAATTATAGATACGACGGAGACATATCACGCCTTCACCATCCTTCATCTTGAACTTGTCGAGTAGACTTTGAAGCACTTACAACTTGGATTCCTTGACGGAGTCGGTACCTTCGTGCATATCAATCAAAGTATCCCAAATTTCCTTTGCATTCTCAAGACGGCTGATTTTGTTGAATTCTTCGGGGCACAATCCATTGAAGAGTATATCGCATGCTTGAGCATTGTATTGCAACATATTAAATTCTTCCGCGGATGCTTCACGATTCTGTTCCTTCTCATCGAAGAATTCACCTTGCAAGCCAACACACACAATAGACCAAACGGCGGGGTTATGTACAAGAATATGCATTTTCATCTTATGCTTCCAACTAGCAAAATTAGTACCATCAAAGTAAGGACCTCTACGGTGGTAATTTCCCTTGCTAGACGCCATACTCTCCTAGGTTGTGAAACCAAGGCTATGATCACCAAAGCTATGGAAATGACGACAAATGGAGACCAAAGCTCTGATACCACTTGTAGGATCGAAAGTATGTCTAGAGGGGTGGGGTGATTGGACTACTTGACCAAATAAAAACGTAACCTTTTCCCAATTTGAAGTCTTGGCAGACTTTAGCAATTATGCACAAGTCAAGCAATCAACCTACACATGCAATTCTAAGAGTATAGCAGCGGAATGTAGAGCAATTGCATATGAAGGTAAAGGTGGAGTTTGAGGGAGAAAACGCAATGTAGACACGGAGATTTTTTATCCGTGGTTGCGATAGGTGGTGCTATCGTACATCCACGTTAATGGAGACTTCAACCCACAAAGGGTAACAGTTGCACGAGTCCACGGAGGGCTCCACCTATGAAGGGTCCACAAAGAAGCAACCTTGTCTATCCCACCATGGTCATCGCCCACGAAGGACTTGCCTCACTATGGTAGATCTTCACGAAGTAGGCGATCTCCTTGCCCATACAAACTCCTTGGTTCAACTCCACAATCTTGACGGAGGCTCCCAAGTGACACATAACCAATCTAGGAGACACCACTCTCCAAAAGGCAATAGACGGTGTATTGATGATGAACTCCTTGCTCTTGTGCTTCAAATGATAGTATCCCCAACACTCAACTCTCTTTCAAAGGATTGGATTTGGTAGAAAGATGATTTTAGTGGAAAGCAACTTGGAGGAGGCTAGAGATCAAGATTTATGTGGTTGGAATGGAATATCTTGACCTCAAAACAAGTGTAGGTGGTTCTCTATCAGAAAATGTATGTTGGAAGTGTAGGCATGTTTTGATGGCTTTCTCCACGAATGAAGAGTGGGTGGAGGGGTATATATAGCCTCCACACAAAATCTAACCGTTACACACAATTTACCAAACTCGGTGGGACCGAATCAGAGAACTCGGTCAGACCGATTTAGTTCATAATGTGACCGTTAGGCATTTGGGTGGGACCGATATGATCAACTCAGTAGGACCGATTTCATTAGGGTTAGGGCATAACATAATCTCGGTGAGACTGATTACACAAACTCGGTAGGACCAATTTTGGTAATAAGCTTACTAGAGAGTGGGTCAGGCAAACTCGGTAGGACCGATTCACTCGTTTCGGTTGGACCAAAACGTTACGAAGGGGAAACAGAGAGTTTGTATTGCGAACTCGGTGGGACAGATTGCTCATCTCGGTCAGACCAAAATGTTACGAAGGGAAACAGAGAGTTTACAATCCCATCTCGGTGAGACCGAGATCCCTATCGGTGAGACCGAAGTGACTAGGGTTTGTGGCAATGGCTTTGTCAAGAGAACTCCGTGGCGCCGGATAGAAGATTTTGGTGGGGTCGAGTTTGACTTTTGGTTTGGGACATATGTGGCTGTGAGAAAGTGGTTGAGGGTTTTGGAGCATATCACTAAGCATTTCGAGCAAGAAACCCATTAAGCAACACCTCATCCCGTTTTAATAGTATTGGCTTTCCTATGGACTCAATGTGATCTTGGATCACTAAAATAGAAAATGTAGAGTCTTGAGCTTGAGCCAATATGTGTCCTTAGCATTTTGAGGGGTCCACATTTCTAATCCATGCCATGCCAATCATTGAATTTTCCTGAAATATTTATCTTGAGATAGCATTAGTTCAATGAGCTATATGTTGTTAGTAATTACAAAAACCACCTAGGGATAGTTGCACTTTCAGCAGCACTCCGAAGAGGCGCGCTTGCCAGAGTGGGTGCAAAAGGCTTGGCCTGGGCCAGAACCTTGCCGGCGACTAAGGTTTTGCCGGTCTTCTTCCCCTCGGGGGCTCAAGTGGCAGGAGCAAGTGCCTTGGCGGCAGGTACTACCTCCGCTTCCTGGTAGAGCTAGTCGGCACAGATGAGTGTGTCATTCTTGTCAGAGCTGACAGTTATGCTGCTTATCCGGTCGGGCATCTTCAGCATGTTGTAGGCGTAGTGTGATGCTGCCATAAACTTGGCCAGTGCTGGGTGGCCAAGGATCCCGTTATATGGCAACGGGATCTTGGCTACATCAAAAACGATCTTCTCTATCATGTAGTTGAGTTCACCACCAAATGTAACTGGTAGTGTGATCTTACCCTTTGGCTGGCTTCTCCCCGGATTGATCGCTTGAAACGTGCCCGTCTCTTCGAGATTCCGCATGGGAATTTGCAACTTCTTGATTACTTGGGGTGAGATCAAGTTCAGACGGGCCCCACTGTCAACTAGCATTTTCGTCACCTTGAGGTTGGGAATTGTTGGTGAAACCAACAACGGAAAGCACCTGACCGTGGTTGTGTGATCAGGGTTGTCCTCGACATCGAAAATGATATGCGTGCTGGACCCATTTAGTGGCTTCTAGGCATCGATCGACGGCTCCGCCACATTGATCTCCCGCGCCCACTGTTTAAGATGGCAGCGAGAACAATGCAACGAGGCGCCGCCATCGATGCACATGGCTTCTGTGGCCTTTTGAAATTCTTGGTAACTAGACTCGTCGTCCTCTTCATGGTCATCATCTTCCCTTCTTGTTGCGGCCTCGAGCAAGCGTCTCTTGTTGCTTCTCCTTGCCGCGGCGCCTCCCTCGGCCACCATGCTTCTTGCTGGACCCCTCGGCACCATCCTAGGCCTTCTCCTTGCCTCGTCTCTCATACTCAGCTTTCTGCCTCGCCACAAGCTGTTCAACTTGCCGGAAGTTCTGGAGGTCATGGACCTTGGTGTGATGGATCTTGCAATATTGCTTGTCGGAGCACTCCGACTTGTCAGCAGCCACCAAGTCCTCGCAGGAGGAACACCCGATAACTTCCTTGCCAGGGATGTCAACCTTAGCCTTCTTGGCGGTGCTGGGGTCACCGTATTCCTCGACGGCAAGCACGGTCATGCCCCTGCGCTTCCTATTGTGTCGCCCACCTTTCTTTGCCGGGGTGGCGGCATCATCGTCTCCAAAATCGCTTCTCGCGTCGGCATCTTTGCCGGGGTACTTCCTCCCTTCTTCAGCACGGGCACATCTGTCGGCCAGAACATATAGTTGGGCAACATCCCTAACCTTGTTCATGGCCAACTCCTCACGCATCTTGCGGCTGCGCATTTTCTGATGGAACGCGCAAATGGCAGCGGCAGGATGAACATCTGGGATGTTGTATTGCGCACGGCTGAATATCTGTATGTACTTGCGTAGGGATTCACCATCCTTCTCGGGAATGAGATGCAAATCACTTGCCTCGCCAGGAGCTTGATGTCCTCCGGTAAAGGCGCCAACAAACTCGTGGCACATGTCCGACCAAGAGGAGATGGAGTCTATCGGCGGGTGCATCAGCCGCGGCCTGACGTTGGGTTTGAGCACCAACGGGAAGTAGTTGGCGAGAACCTTGCCGTCCCGAGCCCCGGCAACTTGAATCGCAATGGTGTATATGCTCAAGAACTCGGACGGATGGGTCTTGCCGTCGTACTTCTCTGGGACCTGAAGTTTGAATGTGCGGGTAGTGGGCCATTGGAACTGCCGCAACTCACGAGTAAAAGCTGGACAACCTACCTCCTAAGGCAGGTCACCAGAATCCCTCGGTGCAGGCCTGTACGCAGTGGGCCCTACACGCCTATCGGATTGATGCCGTGCTTCCCATCGCCGCTCGATGGTAGTTCGAGCGTCCCCTTTAACCCACCCCAAAGAACTTGACGTTGGTCGCGATAAGTTCGTGGATCAGACGAAGCCGTGGATCCATCATCATGAGCATCGACCCGTCAAGCGGGCGACTATTGCTACCGTGGTGGAGGGGAGTGCACTGTGGTTGCGGCTCCGCCGGCCCTTCTGCCGTCGGCGCGCTCCGGCTCGGTGGACCGACGCCGCGAGGGGCCTGCCTCCAGGTATCGATCTTTATCGGTGTGGGCAATAAGGCTCTGGATAGCAGCCCTCCACTCTTCTTGCATCTCCACGGCAGGAGGGATGTCGAGGAGCAGCTGCACTTGCGCCAATGCTTTCGCTGGCGTAGGAGGCACCGACAAGCGCGAGGAACGGGAGGTGCTCGGACTTCTAACCATGTTAGAAGGAGCGCCGTCATGGTTCCGCGGCCGCGTGCCATCTCGTGAATGATGCAGAGGGCTCTTCCCGCGGCGGAGATTGGGCTCACCAACATTGCGGCGCTGTTCGTTGTGCACGCCCTGGGAGGACCGCGGTGTGGGCGCTGACAGGGGTTTCTTTGAGGTCGCTGCACCGCCTGTAGGCAGCATGGCTCCGCTCTTGGAGATCCCCATGCCGCCCGTGGATGGCACGACTTCATTCTTGGACGCGGTGGCGTGCGACTCGTCGTTTTGGGCACGAACAATGCCGCTCGCTTGGCTTCAATTGCCAGAGTGTCGTGGATGCTCGCGAGCCACACCCCAACCACCATCCACGACTACCCCGTCGCCCGTACGCGCTCGCACGGGCGGATCGGCTCCAAACGAACCGATCGCCGTGATCCCCTACTTCTTTGGAGCCATGGTGATCGATGAAATGACGCGCTAACCGGTAGATCAGGTTTGCAGAAGTCTTCTTCCCCTACCTGGCGCGCCAAAGATGTCGGTGCAAAACGACACCTACGGGGTCACGTGGATCCCTTCTACGGTTTGGGAGGGAAGAGGGGTAGAGCAAAGAGCGGATCTAACGATCAACACGATGGATTTTTTTCCCAGGTTCGGGCCGTTGAGAATTGTAAATCCCTAGTCCTGCTTGAGTGTATATTGTGTGTTCTTGAGCTTTGGCTCGCTGCTATGCATGCAAGCTGGGCCGAGAGGTTCAAAAGATCGAATCCTCCCACTACAAAAAAATACACTTCCGTGATGATACGTGTTTGTCACAATAGGTCACGTTTTCTGTCATACATGTACATCCATGAAAAATTTATGACAAAATCAAGATAGTCATACTTGTGTTGTCGTAGAAGTGTTCCATGCCATTACCAAAATTATCATCACGGAACTATCCCCTTCCATGAAGATAAATCGCGCGTCACAGAAGTGCTTTCGTCAACGGTGACCGACACGTGGCATCCACCGTAACGGAACGCCGTTAAGCTATCGGGTATGGTTTTGGATCCGATAACTGTTGGGGAACGTAGTATTTTTAAAATTTTCCTACGATCACGCAAGATCTATCTACCAGATGCATAGCAACGAGAGGGAAGAGTGTGTCTACGTACCCTCGTAGACTGGAAGCGGAAGCGTCAAGTGACGCGGTTGATGTAGTCGAACTTCTTCGCGATTCATCCGATCAAGCACCGAACGTACGGCACCTCCGCGTTCAGCACACGTTCAGCTTGATGACGTCCCACGAGCTCTTGATCCAGTTGAGCTTCAAGGGAGAGTTTCGTCAGCACGACGGCGTGGTGACTGATATGATGTATTCACCGGCGCAGGGCTTCGCCTAAGCACCGTGACGGTATGACCGAGGTGTGTTTCTGTGGAGGGGGGCACCGCACACGGCTGGAACAATTCAACTTGTGTGTCTTTGGGTGCCCCCCTGCCCCCGTATATAAAGGAGCAAGGGGGGAGGCCGTCCGGCCCTTGTTTGGTGCGGCTAGGGATGCAATCCTACTAGGAATAGGATTGCAATCCTATTCCTAGTAGGAACCACCAAAGAAGGAAGAGAGGGAAAGGAAAAGAGGAAGAGGTGGCGCCCCCCCCAATCCTAGTCCAACTAGGAACCCTAGGTGGGGCGCGGGCCAGCCCTATGGGCTGCCTCTCTCTTTTCCATCAGGCCCACTATGGACCATCCCCCTTCGTAGGGGGTTCCGGTAACCCCCTCCGGCAATCCCGTTAAATCCGAAACTTTTCCGGAACACTTCCGGTGTCCGAATATAGTCGTCCAATATATCAATCTTTATGTCTCGGACATTCCGAGACTCCTCGTCATGTCCGTGATCTCATCCGGGACTCCGAACTACCTTCGGTACATCAAAACTCATAAACTCATAATACCGATTGTCATCAAACGTTAAGTGTGCGGACCCTACGGGTTCGAGAACTATGTAGACATGACCGAGACTCATCTCCGGTCAATAAACAATAGCGGAACCTGGATGTTCATATTGGCTCCTACATATTCTACGAAGATCTTTTATCGGTCAGAACCGCATAACAACATACGTTGTTCCTTTTGTCATCAGTATGTTACTTGCCCGAGATTCGATCGTCGGTATCTCTATACCTAGTTCAATCTCGTTACCGGAAAGTCTCTTTACTCGTTCCGTAACACATCATCTCGTGACTAACTCATTAGTCTTTTGCTTGCAAGGCTTATTGTGATGTGTGTTACCGAGAGGGCCCAGAGATACCTCTCCGACACTCGGAGTGACAAATCCTAATCTTGATCTATGCCAACACCACGAATACTTTCGGAGACACCTGTAGAGCATCTTTATGATCACCCAGTTACGTTGTGACGTTTGATAGCACACAAGGTGTTCCTACGGTGTTCGGGAGTTGCATAATCTCATAGTCATAGGAACATGTATAAGTCATGAAGAAAGCAATAACAGTAAAACTAAACGATCATAGTGCTATGCTAACGGATGGGTCTAGTCCATCACATCATTCTCCTAATGATGTGATCCCGTTGATCAAATGACAACTCATGTCTATGGTTAGGAAACATAACCATCTTTGATCAATGAGCTAGTCTAGTAGAGGCATACTAGGGACACTCTGTTTTGTCTATGTATTCACACATGTACTAAGTTTCCGGTTAATACAATTCTAGCATGAATAATAAACATTTATCATGATATAAGGAAATATAAATAACAACTTTATTATTGCCTCTAGGGCATATTTCCTTCAGTCTCCCACTTGCACTAGAGTCAATAATCTAGCTCACATCGCCATGTGATTTAATACCGATAGTTCACATCGTTATGTGAATAACACCCATAGTTCACATCGCTATGTGACCAACACCCAAAGGGTTTACTAGAGTCAATAATCTAGTTCACATCACTATGTGATTAATACCCAATAGTAATAAGGTGTGATCATGTTTTGCTTGTGAGAGAAGTTTAGTCAACGGGTCTGTCACATTCAGATCCGTATGTATTTCGCAAATTTCTATGTCTACAATGCTCTACATAGAGCTACTCTAGCTAATTGCTCCCACTTTCAATACGCATCCAGATTGATACTTAGAGTCATCCGGATTTAGTGTCAAAGCTTGCATCGGCGTAACCTTTTACGACGAACTCTTTATCACCTCCATAATCGAGAAACATTTCCTTAGTCATCCAGTTACTAAGGATAATTTTGACCGCTGTACAGTGATCTACTCCTGGATCACTATTGTACCCCCTTGACAAACTCATGGCAAGGTACAAAACATGTTTGGTACACAGCATGGCATACTTTATAGAACCTATGGCTGAGGCATAGGGAATGACTTTCATTCTCTCTATATTTTTCTGCCGTGGTCTGGCTTTGAGTCTTACTCAACTTCACACCTTACAAGTCAGGCAAGAACTCCTTCTTTGACTGATCCATTTTGAACTACTTCAAAATCTTATCAAGGTATGTACTCACCGAAAGTCTTATCAAGCGTATTGATCTATCTCTATAGATCTTGATGCCCAATATGTAAGCAGCTTCACCAAGGTCTTTCTTTGAAAAACTCCTTTCAAACACTCCTTTATGCTTTCCAGAAAATTCTACATCATTTCCGATCGACAATATGTCATTCACATATACTTATCAGAAAGGTTGTAGTGCTCCCACTCACTTCTTGTAAATACAGGCTTCTCCAAAAGTCTGTATAAAACCATAAGCTTTGATCACCTCATCAAAGCGTATATTCCAACTCCGAGATGCTTGCACCAGTCCATAGATGAATCGCTGGAGCTTGCACATTTTGTTAGCACCTTTCGGATCGACAAAACCTTCTGGTTGCATCATATACAACTCTTCTTTGAGATATCCATTCAGGAATGCAGTTTTGTTATCCATTTGCCAGATTTCATAAAATGCGGCAATTGCTAACATGATTCGGACAGACTTAAGCATCGCTACGGGTGAGAAAGTCTCATCGTAGTCAACTCCTTGAACTTATCGAAAACCTTTCGCAACAAGTCGAGCTTTGTAAACAGTAACATTACCGTCAGCGTCGGTCTTCCTCTTGAAGATCCATTTATTTTCGATGGCTTGCCGATCATCGGGCAAGTCAACCAAAGTCCACACTTTGTTCTCATACATGGATCTCATCTCAGATTTCATGGCCTCAAGCCATTTTGTGGAATCTGGGCTCATCATCGCTTCCTCATAGTTTGCAGGTTCATCATGTTCTAGTAACATGACTTCCAGAACTGGGTTGCCGTACCACTCTGGTGCGGAACGTACTCTGGTTGATCTACGACGTTCAGCAGAAACTTGATCTGAAGTTTCATGATCATCATCATTAGCTTCCTCACTAATTGGTGTAGGAATCACTGGAACTAGTTTCTGTGATGTTCCATTTTCCAATTCGGGAGAAGGTACAATTACCTCATCAAGTTCTACTTTCCTCCCACTCACTTCTTTCGAGAGAAACTCCTTCTCTAGAAAGGATCCACTCTTAGCAATAAAAGACCTTGCCTTCGGATCTGTGATAGAAGGTGTACCCAACAGTTTCTTTTGGGTATCCTATGAAGATTTACTTCTCCGATTTGGGTTCGAGCTTATCATGTTGAAACTTTTTCACATAAGCATCGCAGTCCCAAACTTTAAAAAAAATGACAGCTTAGGTTTCTCGTCAAACCACAGTTCATACGGTGTCATCTCCACGGATTTAGATGGTGCCCTATTTAACGTGAATGCAGCTGTCTCTAATGCATAACCCCAAAAGCAATAGTGGTAGATCGGTAAGAGACATCATCGATCGCACCATATCTAATAAAGTACGGTTATGACGTTCGGACACACCATTACACTGTGGTGTTCCAGGTGGCGTGAGTAGTGAAACTATTTCACATTGTTTTTACTGAAGGCCAAACTCGCTAACTCAAATATTTTACCTCTACGATCATATCGTAGAAACTCTTATTTTCTTGTTACGATGATTCTCCACTTCACTCTGAAATTCTTTGAACTTTTCAAATGTTTCAGACTTGTGCTTCATTAAGTAGATATACCCATATCTGCTCAAATCATCAGTGAAGGTCAGAAAATAACGATTCCCGCCGTGAGCTTCAACACTCATTGGTCTGCATACATCAGTATGTATGATTTCCAACAACTCTGTTGCTCGCTCCACAGTTCCGGAGAACGGAGTTTTAGTCATCTTGCCCATGAGGCATGGTTCGCAAGTACCAAGTGATTCATAATCAAGTGATTCCAAAAGTCCATCACTATGGAGTTTCTTCATGCGCTTTACACCAATATGACCTAAACGGCAGTGCCACAAATAAGTTGCACTATCATTATTAACCTTGCATCTTTTGGCTTCAATATTATGAATATGTGTATCACCACGATCGAGATCGAACAAACTATTTTCAATGGGTGTATGACCATCGAAGGTTTTATTCATGTAAACAGAATAACAATTATTCTATGACTTTAAATGAATAACGGTATTGCAACAAATATGATCAAATCATATTCATGCTCAACGCAAATGCCAAATAACATTTATTTAGATTTTACACTAATCCCGAAAGTATAGGGAGTGTGCGATGATGATCATATCAATCTTGGAACTACTTCCAATACACATCGTCACTTCATCCTTTAACTAGTTTATGTTCATTATGCAACTCCCATTTTGAGTTACTACTCTTTAGCAACTGACCCAATATCAAATACCGAGGGGTTGCTATGAACACTAGTAAAATACACATCAATAATTGTATATCAAATATACCTTTGTTCACTTTGCCATCCTTCTTATCCGCCAAGTATCTAGGGCAGTTCCACTTCCGGTGACCATTTCCTTTGCAGTAGAAGCACTTAGTTTCAGGCTTAAGTTTAGCTTTTGTTTTTCTTCTTGAAGTTCCCCTTCTATCCCTTTGCCCTTTACTTGAAACAAGTGGTCTTATTAACCATCAACACTTGATGTTTTTTCTTGATTTCTACCTTCGCCGATTTCAGCATTGCGAAGAGCTCGGGAATTACCTTCGTCATCCCTTGCATATTATAGTTCATCGCGAAGTTATACTAACTTGGTGATAGTGACTAGAGAACTTTGTCAATTACTATCTTATCTGGAAGATTAACTCCCACTTGATTCAAGTAATTGTAGTACCCACACAATCTGAGCACATGCTCACTGGTTGAGCTATTCTCTTCCATCTTGTAGGCAAAGTACTGTCAGAAGTCTTATACCTCTCGACACGGGCATGAGTATGAAATACTAATTTCAACTCTTGGAACATCTTATATGCTCCATGGCGTTCAAAACGTTTTTGAAGTCCCTGTTATAAGCCATAAAGCATGGTGCACTAAACTATCAAGTAGTCATCATACCGAGCTTTTGTCAAAAACGTTCATAACGTCTACATCTGCTCCTGCAATAGGTCTGTGACCTAGCGGTGCATCAAGGACATATTTCTCTGTGCAACAATGAGGATAATCCTTAGATCACGGAACAATTCCGCATCATTGCTACTAACAATTTTCAACTTAGTTTTCTCTAGGAACATATAAAAAATGAACGGGGAGCTACATCGCGAGCTATTGATCTACAACATAGATATGCTAATACTACCAGGACTAAGTTCATGATAAATTAAAGTTCAATTAATCATATTACTTGAAGAACTCCCACTTAGATAGACATCCCTCTGGTCATCTAAATGATCACGTGATCCAAATCAACTAAACCATGTCCGATCATCACGTGAGATGGAGTAGTTTTCAATGGTGAACATCTTATGTTGATCATATCTACTATATGATTCACGCTCGACCTTTCGGTCTCCAGTGTTCCGAGGCCATATCTGCATATGCTAGGCTCATCAAGTTTAACCCGAGTATTCTGCGTGTGCAAAACTGGCTTACGCCCGTTGTATTTGAACGTAGAGCTTATCACACCCGATCATCACGTGGTGTCTCGGCACGACGAACTTTCGCAACGGTGCATACTCAGGGAGAACACTTATACCTTGAAATTTAGTAAGGGATCATCTTATAATGCTACCGTCGAACTAAGCAAAATAAGAAGCATAATAAGATAAACATCACATGCAATCAAAATATGTGACATGATATGGCCATCATCATCTTGTGCTTTTGATCTCCATCTCCAAAGCACCGTCATGATCACCTTCATCACCGGCGCGACACCTTGATCTTCATCGTAGCATCGTTGTCGTCTCGCCAACTATTGCTTTTACGACTATCGCTACTGCTTAGTGATAAAGTAAAGCAATTACATGGCGATTGCATTTCATACAATAAAGCGACAACCATATGGCTCCTGCCAGTTGCCGATAACATTACAAAACATGATCATCTCATACAAAACCGTATAACTCATCATGTCTTGACCATATCACATCATAACATGCCCTGCAAAAACAAGTTAGACGTCCTCTACTTTGTTGTTGCAAGTTTTACGTGGCTGCTACGGGCTTAGCAAGAACCGTTCTTACCTACGCATACAAAACCACAACGATGCTTCGTCAAGTATGTGCTGTTTTAACCTTCACAAGGACCGGGCGTAGCCACACTTGATTCAGCTAAAGTGAGAGAGACAGACACCCGCCAGTCACCTTTAAGCAACGAGTGCTCGTAACGGTGAAACCAGTCTCGCGTAAGCGTACGCGTAATGTCGGTCCAGGCCGCTTCATCTCACAATACCGCCGAAGCAAAGTATGACATGCTGGTAAGGAGTATGACTAGTATCGCCCACAACTCATTGTGTTCTACTCGTGCATATCATCTACGCATAGACCTGGCTCTGATGCCACTGTTGAGGAACGTAGTATTTTTAAAATTTTCCTATGATCACGCAAGATCTATCTACCAGATGCATAGCAACGAGAGGGAAGAGTGTGTCTACGTACCCTCGTAGACCGAAAGCGGAAGCGTCAAGTGACGCGGTTGATGTAGTCGAACTTCTTCGCGATTCAACCGATCAAGCACCGAACGTACGGTACCTCCGCGTTCAGCACACGTTCAGCTTGATGACGCCCCACGAGCTCTTGATCCAGTTGAGCTTCACGGGAGAGTTTCGTCAGCACGACGGCGTGGTGACGGATATGATGTATTCACCGGCGCAGGGCTTCGCCTAAGCACCGCGACGGTATGACCGAGGTGTGTTTCTGTGGAGGGGGGCACCGCACACGGCTGGAACAATTCAACTTGTGTGTCTTTGGGTGCCCCCCTGCCCCCGTATATAAAGGAGCAAGGGGGGAGGCCGGTCGGCCCTTGTTTGGTGCGGCTAGGGATGCAATCCTACTAGGAATAGGATTGCAGTCCTATTCCTAGTAGGAACCACCAAAGAAGGAAGAGAGGGAAAGGAAAAGAGGAAGAGGTGGCGCCCCCCCTAATCCTAGTCCAACTAGGAACCCTAGGTGGGGCGCTGGCCAGCCCTATGGGCTGCCTCTCTCTATTCCATAAGGCCCACTATGGACCATCCCCCTTCGTAGGGGGTTCCGGTAACCCCCTCCGGCAATCCCGTTAAATCCGAAACTTTTCCGGAACACTTCCGGTGTCCGAATATAGTCGTCCAATATATCAATCTATATGTCTCGGACATTCCGAGACTCCTCGTCATGTCCGTGATCTCATCCGGGACTCCGAACTACCTTCGGTACATCAAAACTCATAAACTCATAATACCGATCGTCATCAAACGTTAAGCGTGCGGACCCTACGGGTTCGAGAACTATGTAGACATGACCGAGACTCATCTCCGGTCAATAACCAATAGCGGAACCTGGATGTTCATATTGGCTCCTACATATTCTACGAAGATCTTTTATCGGTCAGAACCGCATAACAACATACGTTGTTCCTTTTGTCATCGGTATGTTACTTGCCCGAGATTCGATCGTCGGTATCTCTATACCTAGTTCAATCTCGTTACCGGCAAGTCTCTTTGCTCGTTCCGTAACACATCATCTCGTGACTAACTCATTAGTCTTTTGCTTGCAAGGCTTATTGTGATGTGTGTTACCGAGAGGGCCCAGAGATACCTCTCCGACACTCGGAGTGACATATCCTAATCTTGATCTATGCCAACACCACGAATACTTTCGGAGACACCTGTAGAGCATCTTTATGATCACCCAGTTACGTTGTGACGTTTGATAGCACACAAGGTGTTCCTACGGTATTCGGGAGTTGCATAATCTCATAGTCATAGGAACATGTATAAGTCATGAAGAAAGCAATAGCAGTAAAACTAAACGATCATAGTGCTATGCTAACGGATGGGTCTAGTCCATCACATCATTCTCCTAATGATGTGATCCCGTTGATCAAATGACAACTCATGTCTATGGTTAGGAAACATAACCATCTTTGATCAATGAGCTAGTCTAGTAGAGGCATACTAGGGACACTCTGTTTTGTCTATGTATTCACACATGTACTAAGTTTCCGGTTAATACAATTCTAGCATGAATAATAAACATTTATCATGATATAAGGAAATATAAATAACAACTTTATTATTGCCTCTAGGGCATATTTCCTTCAATAACACGTTAACAGCATCGACCAATGGGGTTTTTCCACGTGTAAAATCATCATTGGCTGGAGGAAACACGTGTCGGCTCACCGTTGGGACAGATGTCATCCCCTCATTGGACCAAAAGCGCCTATGATACGTTGACACGTGGAACGGCCCAACAGAGGCCCATTCGTGGGAAAAGGTCGGCCTGTTTGACTTGGTCAAAAGGTGGCGGGCCGGCCCATGGCAAGCCTGTTAACGACATGTTCGCATATAGCCCATTTACAACCCTCTAACCCATGGCCCGTTTACGGCCTATCCGAATTAGGCCCAGTAGCGTCATCTGGGCCGTCCAATATAATTCCAGCCCGTTTTAAATTCCGGCCCATGTATGGCCCATGATGTCTTTCGGCCCATATGAGGCCCTTAGCAACCCTCGGCCCATTAATCGCCCGTGGTAAAACTGGCCCGTAATGAACAGTGCCCAACAGAGGCCCATTCCTATGAAAAGTCCGGCCCATTTGACTTGGTCAAAAGGTGACGGGCCGGCCCACGGCAAGCCTATTAAAGGCATGTTCACATATAGCCCATTTACAGCCCGCTAACCCAGGGCCCGTTTACGACCTCTCCGAATTAGGCCCAGTAGCGTCATCTGGGCTGTCCAATATAATTCCAGCCCATTTTAACTTCCGGCCCATGTATGGCCCATGACGTCTTTCGGCCCATATTATGTCCTTAGTAACCCTCGGCCCATTAACGGCTCGTGGTAAAACTGGCGTGTAATGAATAGTGTTTCACTTTATACCCATTAACGACCCATTATTCCGTTGGGCCGTTTCTAGCCCATGTTATCTTTCGGCCTTCTTAGGGCCCATTTATTCTTGGGCTTATTTCCAGCATTCGTTTAGTTTCGGCCCGTTACTGTCATTTTCTGCTTGTGGGCCAAATTCAGCCCATGGTTACAGTCGGCCGATTTGTGGCCCGTTAATATGTTGGGCCGTTTTCATAGCATCATGAAATATGGCCGATTAATGATGGACCGTTATGGTCGGCCCATGAACGAACAATTTCAACTCTAGCCGATTTACGACCATAATGTGGTCTATTATTGGCCCATGTTTGGTCAACCGATCATACGGCCCGTAGAAGGCCCATTGTGTCTACGACCCATATAAGGCCCACTGTATCTACGCCCCGTAGAAGGCCCATTGTTTCTACAGCCCTTAGAAGGCCCATTGTTTCTACGGTCCGTAAGAGGCCCATGTTAACTACACTAAATATGTAGCCCATGGTTAATGTGGCCTAGTTTTAAAAAATAGGCTATTGCAGCCACTAGCAAACCGTGTATTAAGAACTACACTGACTACAAGAAAACAAATAAACAAGACAATAAGAAACTAAATAGGCAAGCAACTTACGCTAGGCTATCACGGCTATTACACATATTACATCCACTAGGCATCAAAGTTCGCCACCAGTGCAAATATAGGGAACAAAGCAGCATATAAACGCCGCAGCAAAACAAGTCCAGAACTGAAACCACTTCAAAAGAGCTCAAGAAACAATATCCTGGGTACCCATAATGCTGGCAAGATGCTTAGCAAGCTTATTACCTTTCTCATGTTTGGCGCTTAAATCCTCCAGCACTTGCTGTTGCACCAGAAAGTATGCATCTGAATTCTACAGGGACTTCCTCAGTCCTTCGGCTTCCTGTCGCATAACATCTGATCTTGTCTTTCAACTTGAAGTTGAGACTCAAGAAGCCGAACTGATTCAGGCAGCGAGTTCGAAGAGCTGGTACCAGCAGTAGTAGCTAGTAACTCGAACACTACATCAAGACAGGACTTTGGGGTTGTCTCAGTGTCTTCAATATAGTTTTTATCAGCTTTCTTGGAGAACAACAGGGATGTCTCACTATCTTGACCTGATCTGCATTACTTCCTTTACCATTGCATAACGGGGTACTCTTCTCCAATATTTTATCCGTGTTCTAAAGGAGAAACAAACAAACACATCACGGATTTACAATGTAGTATATGAAACTCATTTTGGTAAACCAGTTCAGTAGTAAGGTGGACAGGATAACATCATGAAACAAACATATATCTATGTAGTATGGTCACTGTATGGTCTATATCATTCTAGTTTATGTTGGAAAATCAATATAGATATAGTTCGAATCATATCTATTTAAGACAAAGCAGCATAGATAGAATATAAGTGTGGGAAACTACACATCAATAACAACACTTGTAATGTGCATGGCATGAGAACATAACTGTTTATTCAATTGAAACTGAAATCAACATAGAGCAAGTTACAACAGCAAACACATTAAAGAAACAGGTTTAAAACATACTTGTTGCGCCATTGGAGTTTCAATTGCATCCTTCAAATTTGAAGATAGTTGGTATGAGTAAATACAGTGATGCAAGAGCAAAGTAGTATGAACCATAGCTACGGAACCTGACCTGAGAACAATTCTTCTTCTACTTTAAGCGTTGACTTGGGGTTCGGAGTGGTGGTCCTCATGCTTTGGGAACTGCAGTTGCCTTACTAATTGCTCGTGTTTGGGTGCTCTGTGGTGGAGACGGTGCTGTGTCAACGAGAACTGGGTTACTATCTGCTGGGGTTGGGGTTAGAAGGGGTGTAGTTGTTTCTCTGTCCAACTGGATAGGGGTACAATCTGCGTGAGTCTGGGTTATGCGTGGTGGGGCTGGTTCTTGGGCAAGTACAACCGTGGTTCTATCTCCATCGATAGGTAGCACGATCTTTTCTGAAGACCGTGTTTTTACTCCCACAGATACTGCCATCACCCCCTCCAATTGAAATGGCTGATTAACAAGAAAAGTAATTGAATGTACAGACATTGTAAGATAGACAGGTGCAATGGATAGTAGGGAAGAACACAGGGCATGAAATAATTCACATTTATGTTGTCTAACCAAACAAAATAACATGACATAATTTCAAATATATGATGGCTAATTAAACAGGATAGCATTACACAATTTCACATGTATGATGGCTAACTAAACAGGATAGAATGACATACTTCAAAATATGATGACTATGTAAACAGGATGACATGATATAACTATACGATGTGTCTATTAAAGTGGTTGGCATGCCATAAATCACAAACATGCCGTCGATGGAAACATGATGGCATGATATTTCATGGATAGAATGACATAATTCAAAATATGATGACTATGTGAACAGGATGAGATGATATAACTATATTATGTCTTTAGAAAATGGGTTGGCATCCCATAATTCAGATACATGCTGTCTATGTAAACATCATGGCATGATATAATTAAAATATATGATTTATATACTAAGGAAGTGAGCAGAGGGCAATCGCATATATGATGTGTCAACTAAGGAGATGGCATTCAATATCATGTATATGATGTAAAAACTAAGCATTGCAATACAACATATGCATGATATGAGTAATATAACTCTGCCAAGTTTGAGCATACACCTCAGGGGGATACTAGGACCGGTCATTTGCCTCTGAATCCTCCTCTGAAGAGCTATCTATAACCAGCAACATATCAGCTTCACAAGGTAGCATTGTCTGCTCTGAAGACCTTGTTTTCACTCCAGATTTCTCCATCACCAATTCAAATGGCTGATGCACAGGAAGAGCAGTTGAATATACAAACATTGTCGACAAAAGCAATGAGAAAAACAAAAAAAGGTCGGCATGATATAATTCACATATATGACGCTTGGCTAAATAGCATGGCATTGCATAATTCAAATATATAATGCCTTGCAACAAGATACATTGCATAATTCACATATATAATGTCTTGCAAAAAGATGGCATCGCATAATTCACATATATGGTAATTAGACACTAAACAGGTGGCATTCACACAAATCATGTCTAAACTAAGCAAATGACATAGCAATGCAACATACCATACGCACGATATGAGCAACATAACCCTGCCAAGTTAGAGCATGCACCTCGGGGGGGGGGGGGGG
>LR738711.1:432023468-432123868 GCA_902687465.1 Secale cereale | reverse complement strand
CCCCACCCCCTGAAAATCGACTGACCCAAAAGTCGATTCAGTCGACTGAAGTGTAGCTAAATGGGAGCAGCATCGCAAGCAATAGCAAGAGCGAGAGCAGCAGCAAGAGCAAGAGCAAGAGCAGACCAGGCAGGGGACCGAGAGCAAGAGCAGAGCAGCAGCGCAAGTGAGAGCTAAAGCAACAGCAGCTCCTACTGATGTGGACGTCGCCGCAGAGGGAGCGACGCCATGGAGGAAGTGCCTACGATGCCGTCATGGATGGAGTCACGCCATGTCGGCTCGGGACCGAGCGCCGGCAGCACCATGAGATCGAATCAAGAAGAAAATGCGGCGATTAATGTACAACCTCTTTAGTGGTGCCGATTAGGCCACAGCTTCATTCGAGGAAATGGTGATGGTGATGCTCTTCTGGTGGTGCAGGTTAAGATGATGGTGTGCGAATGGAAGTGGCGCGAAAGACGAGGGGAACATCGGGGCAACTCCTTGGAGGTGGAGGACGGGATGGCTAAACCGGCGGAACGACCAGATAGATGACGGATCCTCATCTGGTATGGTGGATGAGGAACGTCGAGGTGTTGCTGTGGACGACATCGTCGGGGAAGAGGCTCCGGCTGGGTGGCGGACGGAGGAGGGTGTGGGGCTTCACGGGTTTTGCCGTCCTCGATGTACGAATGGGTGGGCGGATGGGATGGGAGTGGGGAACCATGGCTTAGGGACCCGCTTGTCCGAAATGTGGGGTAAGTTACAAAAGTACCCCCACCAATTTGAGGCGGTTCTTTCTGTTCAGGGGTATCACGGGCATTTCGCGTGTCGGGATTTCACAGGAGGTGGGAGTTTTCGCGTGCGTTGAAATTTCGGAATAGCAAGGCGCGGGTTGAAATGGAGGGAGTTGTCGGAGCACAACGAGACGAAGATATATCTTAAATATTTCGGGCTAACAAGGAGTGGGTTGAAGAAGCGGGAGTTTCACAGCACGATAGACAGAGACGCTAGCTTGAAATTTCGGCATAACAAGGCGCGGCTTGAAATTTCGGGAGAACAAGCTTAACGTGTACCCAAAAAAGACAATTTAGACTAGTATGATATACTACATACAATGTGTTTAACACACACAACACACAGACATACACCATTTAGACTAGTAAGGTACACGTGCATTGCACGCATGAGATTTGGCAACCAAATTATGAATAAATACCACATTAGAGCATGTAAGCTTTGAGTCATATATGCATGATGTAGATGTTCATTTAATTCTTATAGTTCATTTCATTCAAAATCATCTAGTTTTTATAAGAAAGCTAATCTATTTTAAGATTCATGGAATTATGCATTGTAAGGCATAAAGTAAATACAAATCATGTAGAAAAACATTTGGGCAATTCTGATACGGAAGATTCTAGAACAAAGGAGAAGTGCTTGTGTTTTGAGGTTTGTGCATTATGCTTAAGTTCAACCATAGAGTCTTGTAGATAGTACATGTGGCAAAATCTGGTGGAATCTAGATGATATCCAACGGCCAGTAGTGCTCAAATTTGCCACCTCTGCAACATCGGATTGGCCTCATCCAACGACCATCTTTCAAAGTTAAAGTTATCCGCACACTATATAAAAAAATATAAAATAGAATATATATACAGGGGTATAGATATAGATATGTGATGCGAAATCGACCGATCATCTCCAATTAGAATAGTGTGTCCATGCACAGGTGCAATGTGGCCAAACGATGTCTGCCATCGGTATCTAAAATTCAAACCAATCTGACCTTGTTCAATGTGTATACATTGCAACATGCTCATTTGCAAACCACACCGCGCAGATCTCCGTTATATTCATGCATGCATGGGTTTTGTCAGGGATATTACTAGCAGGTATGAACCGGCTAAAGTAAACCGGATTATTATAATATGTTTGTGTGGTTGTAATATTTAGTAAAGGCTACGGCCCATGAGATCTTAGGCCCATATGTAGAGTTATGGTTTGTAAACCGCCTGATGATGTAACTTGAGATATAAGGAAAGAACAGAGGCCGAGGCGGACACAAGTATGAGCCGGCCTCGGGACTCTGTAAACCGGACCGGGCGTCGCCTCTCTATATAAAGGGACGACCCGGCGACGGTTCAAGGAGGAGCAAGAGACAACCCGTCGGGACACAGGCAAGCAATCCGCTCCCTGTTCATCGACGCCCAAGCAATACCAAACCAAACTAGACGTAGGCTTTTACCTTCATCGAAGGGGCCGAACTAGTATAAACCCTCTGTGTCCTTTGTGTGTCTTTAACCCCTTCAAGCTAACCCATGCGATGGTTCCATCATCAAGTCCACTAAACCGGACATCTGCCGTGTTATTTCCACGACAGTTGGCGCCCACCATGGGGCCTCCGCACGATGGTTTCGAGTTCTTGAAGGGCAGCTTCGAAGGACTCAAGGGTTACGTGGTCGGCCAGATGACCAAGAGTCGTCGCGGCCGGATCTACATCGACGACGCAGGTTGGGGACCGGAGGCCGATTCAATCGAATACGGGTACCAGGTTCCCTTCGGTGGCATCCACGTCTTCATCGGCAAGATCGGCGAACTGGGACCTGAGCCGGACATCTTCCCCAGCATCATCGAGCCGGCTCAGCATGCGAGATCGGCCCGGATTCAGCCCGCCATGAAGCACGTCTTCGTTTTTAGCGATTCACAGGGTCCGGATCGGAATCCGGTGGTGAAACAGTTGTCTACTCCGACGACGAGTCTTCATCCAGAGAGACAGAGTCTTTGTATCAGTTGCAGGACGGCCGGTCTGAGGGTGAGTCCGACGGAAACAGTATTCCGGGCCCCTCTGACCCGCCAAACCGGGTGGCTGTCTTTATGGCCGGTTCACGACCTACGCCACAGTCCACGGCGATCGGGGCGACAGCAGAAGCTGGTGTAGGGGGAAGTGGCCAGGCCCTCTCGCCCACTGAAGTTCTATCCACCTTATTCGAGGAGTTTACAGCCCGAGCCATGGAAGAAGTAGCTCCAGCAGACAAGGCGCAACATGATGCAGAGCTCCTTCAGTTAAAGGGCCGGATTGATCAAGCAAGGGAAGATCTAAAAACAGAGAAAGCTATCGTAGCAATAAGGCAGGCAGAACTAAATGATCAAGCTTTTCATCTAAGGATGGAGCAGGCTTCTGTGCAGGGAGTAAGGGGTTAGAAATATCAATCTCGTCTACCGTCGGTTTACGAAGCAACGGATCTGTTCAGAACACCCGGGGCTGGGACCAGTAATGATCCGGCTTCAAACCGGAGGGGCCCTCCAAGGGATGAGCCGGTTCAGCAGCCTACTGCAGAGCAAGACCGACGGATCACATCTGCACCTCACGTTCTGACTCCTCCGGGTCACTATTCGAATCCTTTGGACAATATCGTTGCTACCGCTTCGCGCTTGGCTGCTTTACCCATTGAGGGGACGTCTCCAGTGGCGTTGGAGGCGCGCAGGGTCAAGGATCTGCTTAATACGGCGTTGGTGCAACAACAAGCATATTCTCATAGCCGGGAGAGGCTCCATTCAACACCACGCCCCAGCCGGAGTTATACTAGGCATTGGGAGGAACCAGAAGTGTCTAGCAGTGAACGCAGGCGACATCGGCGCAGATAGGATAATCCGGCAGGCGCGGATGCACAAGCTCAGGATGTAAACCGGGTTAGATCGGTGGACCGGGAGGAGATCCGTCAAACAACGCCGGTTCACACAGCCACAGCAGAGACATGAGTCACGACAAGTTCCTTTGGGGTGCAGTGTCTTATCCCTGCTTTACGGAGCGTGAAGTTGCCCAAGGATTTCAAGGGTCCACGAAAGGTGCCCAATTACACAGCAGATTTAGCTCCAGAAGCTTGGGTTGAGAGTTATGAGATGGCCATGGAGATGCTAGATGTGGATGAAGCAGCTTGTGCAAAATACTTTACTATGATGCTTGAAGGTACAGCCCGGACCTGGCTGAAGGGTTTACCCCCGAATTCCATCGGATCATGGGGAGAGCTACGTCGCCAGTTCATCAAAAATTTTAAGGATACATGCAAGCAGCCGATGTCAATAGTGGATCTAGCAGCCTGTGTGCAAGGAGAACAGGAATCTACAAGTGCATGGGTGCGACGAGTATCAGAGATCTTGCATTCTTCGAACAATATCAATCCCAGTACGGCAATAGTAACTTTAGAGAACAATTGTCGGTTTGAGTCTTTAAAGCTGAAACTGGGACGGCTTAAACGAGATTGTAATGATATGGGAACTCTCATGAGTGCTCTGGTGAAGTATGGGGACTCGGACAACACTAAGTACCCGGAAGCCGAGGGAGACAAAGCAGGGAAAGTAAACAAGCCCGGTAAACCGGCGCAGGTTAACCCGGCTACTGCAAGCTTCTTGGGCAAGCGGAAGGCAGAAGGTGGCTCCGATTTCGTGGCCAATACTCAAGTTCAAGAGGGTTTCCAGCGCAATAGGGGCAAACCACCCCCACAAACCGGCGGAGGAGATATCAGTTGGGACCAGGAATTAAGTCAGCCTTGTCCAAAGCATAGTACAAGGGGACGGCCAGCGAAACACACTATAGGAGAGTGCAGGCCCTTGATGGAAGCCATAATGGGCCGCTTCAATTCTAATGACAGGCCTCCAAATAGTGGTTCAGGCCCGGGGTTCTATGGTCCAGGTCATCAGGGGAGCAGCTCCGGATCAGGATATCGGGGCAATAACAATGGTTATCAAGGCCGGGCCAGTAATCAATACGGTCAAGGCGGTTATAATAACCAAGGCAATCAGCCGCACGGTCAGGGTGGTTACAATAACCAAAGCAGCCAGCAGCCGGGCCAAGGTAATCACAACCACCAAGGTAATCACAACAACCAAGGTAATCCGCGGCGTCAGCAACAGCAGCAGCAATCTGGATATCAGAGCAATCCGAAGGAGCTAAGTAGTGGGCAATATTATGTATTCACCACGAGTTTGTGTAAACGAGATCAAAAGGTTTTAAAGCGAGCAGTCCACGTGGTTGAACCGGCGACGCCGCAATTCCTGCGCTGGTCAGAGTAGCCCATCATCTGGAGTAGGGAGGATCACCCGATGCGGGTGGATAATCCGGGCCACTTGGCCTTGGTGGTAGCACCACAAGTGGGTGGCTACAAGTTCACTAAAGTTCTTATGGATGGCGGTAGCAGCATCAATATCTTGTATTAAGAGACCTTCCATCGTATGGGCTTGACAGATAAGAAGCTAAGACAATCAAACACGGTATTCCATGGGGTAGTTCCAGGTAAGTCAGCTTATCCAGTTGGGAAAATTGACTTAGAAGTTACCTTTGGAGATGAACATGATTCCAGGTCGGAGATGATAACCTTTGAAGTCGTCAAGATCCGGAGCCCTTATCACGCCCTATTCGGGAGGATGGTTTATGCCAAGTTTATGGCTAGGCCGTGTTATGTTTACCTGCAGCTCAAGATGCCGGGTCACAAGGGTACAATCACGGTTCATGGAAGTCGCAAGATTGCGTTGGAGTGTGAAGAGGGAGACGCTGCTTACGCGGAGGCAGTATGTGCTACAGAGGAGATAAATTCTATAAGGATAATGTTGATCCGGCAGATATGACCCCGTTGAAGATGCCGACTACAGAGCATGATCCGCCGTTGAAATTTAAATTGGCAGAGGAGACCAAGCAGGTTGATTTTGTGCCAGGCGATTCATCCAAGCAGTTCACAATCAGCGCTAACCTTGATCCCAAATAGGAAAGCGCGCTCATCGAGTTCATCCATGAGAACCGGGATATCTTTGCATGGAAACCTTCTGACATGCTAGGTATACCGAGGGAACTCGCTGAGCATAGTCTTAATATTGATCCGAAGTTTAAACCGGTCAAGCAGTATCTGTGCCGCTTCAATGAAGAGAGGCGCAAAGCTATAGGAGAGGGGGTGGCCAGGCTTTTGGCCGCAGGGTTCATAGTGGAAGTTTTCCACCCAGAGTGGTTGGCTAATCCGGTGCTAGTGCTAAAAAAGAATGGAAAGTGGAGAATGTGTGTGGACTACACAGACCTCAATAAAGCTTGTCCAACAGATCCTTTTGCTCTCCCTCACATTGATCAGATCATCGATGCTACAGCAGGATGTGAGCGGCTAAGTTTCTTGGATGCATACTCGGGGTATCACCAGATCAAGATGGCAGTTAAAGACCAAGAGAAGACGGCTTTCATAACTCCTTTTGGTGCTTTTTGCTATGTGCCTATGCCTTTTGGGCTCAAGAGTGCCCAAGCAACCTATTAGCGTTGCATACAGAACTGTCTTAAGGGGCAGATAGGAAGAAATATTCATGCCTATGTGGACGATATCATGGTGAAGTCAAGGAAAGAAGAGACACTGATAGAGGACCTCAAGGAGACCTTTGACAATCTTAGGGCTTATAAAATGATGCTTAATCCGGAGAAGAGTGCTTTTGGTGTTCCGGCAGGCAAGCTCCTTGGATTTTTGGTATCAAACAGAGGAATAGAAGCTAATCCGGAGAAAATCAAGGCAATCACATCTTTAACAAAACCAGTTTGCATTAATGATGTTCAGCGTATCGCTGACCGGATCACAGCATTGAGCCGGTTTATTAGCCGTTTAGGGGAGAAGGCGATTCCACTTTATCAGATGCTGAGAAAGACGGATCGGTTTATATGGAGTGATGAGGCAAATGCTGCATTTGAGGATTTGAAGCAACAGCTAGCAAGGCCACCGGTCCTAGCTGCCCCTGTTGATAACGAACCTTTGCTGTTATATGTCGCCGCCAACGCACGGGCAGTTAGTGTGGCGATCGTGGTGGAACGCAAGGAAGCAGGAAAGGAATATCCGGTTCAGCGTCCGGTTTATTACGTGAGTGAGGTACTCATTGAGTCTAAGCAGACGTACCCACATTGGCAGAAGCTGGTATATGGCGTGTTCATAGCAAACCGGAAGTTGAAGCACTATTTCCAAGGTCATCCAATAACTGTGGTTAGTTCAGCACCCTTGGGAGACATAATCCAGAACAGGGAAGCTACGGGTAGAGTAGCAAAGTAGGCCATTGAGCTCAGCCCACATGAGTTGAAATATGTGCCACGCACCGCTATAAAATCTCAGGCATTAGTGGATTTCATCAATGATTGGACGGAATTGCAAACACTGGAGGAAAAGCCGGATCTTACATATTGGACGATTCACTTTGACGGTTCAAGACAGTTAGAAGGCTCGGGGGCTGGAGTTGTCTTAACTTCCCCACGAGGTGATAAGTTTTGTTACGTCCTTCGTTTATTGTTTCCTTGCACTAATAATGCAGCAGAGTATGAAGCATTGCTTCATGGCTTGCGGATGGCAAAGGAGATGAACTTGAGCCGGGTTAAGTGCTTCGGCGATTCAGATTTGGTGGTGCAGCAAGTTTCACGCAAGCGGGATTCGAGAGATCCCCTCATGGCAGCTTACAGACGAGAAGTAGAAGCAGTTGCTGGATATTTCAAAGGATATCAAGTGGACCACATAGACCGACGAAGGAATGAAGCGGTTGATGCTTTAAGCCGGTTGGGTTCTCAACGTAAACCGGTGCCGCCAAATACTTTTTTGGATGAGCTGCACAGTCGTCAGTACAAGTACCATCAGAGGAAGACCTGGCTGTTCCTGATCCGGAAGCACAACTAGTGGCAGCACTTCATGTTATTCCGGATTGGACGCTGCCCTATTTGGCGTATCTAAGCCGAGGAGAGCTGCCGGATGACGAAATAGAAGCACGACAGATAGTCCGGCGTTCTAAGTCCATGACAATTGCAAACGGGGAACTTCATCATCGCAGTGTCTCTGGAGCATTTCAGCGGTGTGTATCAGCTGAGGAAGGTTGTGAGATTCTTCGTGAGATCCATGAAGGGGATTGTGGTCATCATGCCAGTTCAAAATCATTGGTGTCTAAAGCTTTTCGACATGGGTTTTATTGGTTAACAGCTCACGCTGATACGGCGGATCTAGTCCGGAAGTGTGATGCTTGCCAGAAGTTTTCGCGACGTGCTCTTGTTCCGGCACAAGAACTCCGGATGATACCAATAACCTGGCCGTTTGCAACTTGGGGGCATGATATGGTTGGGCCCTTTAAGCGATCCAAAGATCAAAAAACTCATCTACTTGTGGCGGTGGATAAGTTTACAAAGTGGATTGAGGTAGAGCCTGTGAGCAAGTGTGATGCGGCCACAGCAGTCAAATTCATCAAAAAGGTAATTTTCCGGTTTGGCTTTCCACACAGCATCATCACAGACAACGGCACCAATCTATCTAAAGGTGAGATGGAAGAATTTTGTCAACGAGAACACATTCGCCTAGATGTCTCTTATGTGGCCCACCCTCAAACTAATGGTCAAGCTGAAAGAGCAAACCAGGAGATTTTGCGAGGTATCAAGCCCCGGCTTATGACTCCCTTGCAAAGAACACCTGGTTGCCGGGTTGAGGAGTTACCCTCTGTCCTTTGGAGTATCAATACTACACCAAACCGGTCCACATGTTACACACCTTTCTTTATGGTCTATGGTGCTGAAGCGGTCCTTCCAAGCGATATCCGTCATGATTCATCAAGGGTGACAGCCTATGTTGAAGCGGCCAACGAGCAGGCAAGACAAGACAGTTTGGACCGGTTGGATGAAGAGCGTGATATAGCAGCAGCACGGTCTGCGATTTATCAACAAGATTTGCGCAGATATCACAGCCGCCGGATCAAGAGCAGGACATTCCAGGAGGGAGATTTAGTGCTCTGGCTCATCCAAGACCAAACAGATATGCACAAGCTGTCCCCACCTTGGGAAGTGCCCTTTGTGGTCAGCAAGAATCTGCACAACGGTTCATACTACCTGGTGGACGTTCGAGAACACAAGGACTCACGGACATCGGAAGAGGAGACAAAGAGGCCGTGGAACATTGCCCTCTTACGGCCCTACTACACCTGAGCCATGAGCTCCACTGTATCCTATGTATATACTATGATTAATGAATAAACCGGCACCCTCGGTAAACCGGGGGCTCAGCCTTTTTTCCAATACAAATATCTTATGAGGACAACCATATATATATTATCATATGTCATATTTCAAACATATCGATCGGTTTAAAACTGATTTTGCAGCATATATATTCAGAAGCAATAAAACTCCCTGAAAAGTATAAGGTCACATCCGGCTCAAAGAGGATGCTTCACGGAAACCCTCTGGATGGTAATCCATCCAGTGATTGGTTCAAGATTCACCCATGGTTCTATGGAACCATGAGGCCCTCTGGACAGGCGACAGCCATCCAGTGATTGGCTAAAGTTTTACCCATGGTTTCATGGAACCATGGAGGCCCTCTAGACAGGCGACAGCCATCCAGTGATTGGCTAAAGATTCACCCATGGTTCTATGGAACCATGGAGGCCCTCTGGACAGGCGACAGCCATCCAGTGATTGGCTAAAGTTTTACCCATGGTTTCATGGAACCATGGAGGCCCTCTGGACAGGCGACAACCATCCAGTGATTGGCTAAAGTTTTACCCATGGTTTCATGGAACCATGGAGGCCCTCTGGACAGGCGACAACCATCCAGTGATTGGCTAAAGTTTTACCTATGGTTTCATGGAACCATGGAGGCCCTCTGGACAGGCGACAGCCATCCAGTGATTGGCTAAAGTTTTACCCATAGTTTCATGGAACTATGGAGGCCCTCTGGACAGGCGACAACCATCCAGTGATTGGCTAAAGTTTTACCTATGGTTTCATGGAACCATGGAGGCCCTTTGGACAGGCGACAGCCACCCAGTGATTGGCTAAAGATTTTCTTATGGTTCTTATGGATGATCCGGCCACATCCATCGACCGGCCCTCTGGATGGTAAGCCCATTCCATTGATTGGCTGAACCTTGCTTTGAGCCTGGCAGCTCGTAAAAAGCCTCGACTACACGGTTTTATTTGCAAATTTGTATTTCTGATCTTTATGTGTTATGGTTCTTTAATCCGGAGTGGGACAATTCAAGAAATTGACCACACATGTACAAAGTTAAAAATCTTGGTTATGAGCACCAGCATGAGTAAAAAGTCTGGATCATAAATACCAGCATGAGATAAACCGATGCTCAGTATAATCCGGATCATCCATTAGGCAAAGCCAAGTATAAGCTACAAATTTCTGGATAAAGTTTCAGCGTGATATAAACCGGTGTCCTTTATCAAGCCCGGATTATTTATTGGATTTATGAAGGTTTTCAGCGGGAATTTTAAATTCTACCGGATTAAGAGTATCGAGCATACTTGATTTCAGGTATAGAGTTGTTTCTGATATGAGTATATACTTACTTGATATATCATGAGAACAATTTAATGGGTCCAACGGTCAAACCGTTAGGACATATTTTCAAATATTATCAATGCAGGAACAGATGATATATAAGACAATCCATATCAGACCAAATTGGCAATGATAAAATAAGAAGTCGGAGTATCCAGAGCAAAGCGGACAATGTTTTCAACTATCCTATTACAAGGCAGAGCAAGCTTGACGGATTAAAGATTGTTCGGCAAAATGAGACTGCAACTACAAAGATATGTTATGAACTACGCTCCCTCCTGCTGCGACGGCTGGGCATCGACTTGATCCGGAGTCTCCTCCTCTTCTTGAAGCGGCTGGAAGTCAGGGACGCACCAGTCGATTTTCGTTAAGGCACGAAAGTACATCTCTTCATTGATGAGTTCAGACGGTTCAATATCTGGAGCGAAGGTATGAGGGCGCACTGGTGGGATTAGATTGACGGTATCATAAACCGGCCGCTCCACCCGCTCGTTCTGCAAATCATACCCCGGATGATACCTGGATAGGTCTAATTCGGCTGCAAGTTTGCTGGCGAGAGGGCGCATCTCCTTCGTCAAGATATGGAGATCCTTTGGAGTAAACGCTGATCCGTCTTCTTTGGTATTTGGATACCCATTTAAAGCTTCTTCCGTGTCAAAGTCCAGAACCCAGGCTTTCGCTCTGGTAAGCGCCATGAGGGCACCGGCTCGAGCAGCAGATTTCTTAACTTCCTCCAAACGCATTGGCAAAACAGACAGCTTTTCCAACGTGCCTTGGATGGTAGTGGGGGCCGGTTTATTGAATGATGTTGCACTTATGATCCTTTGAGCGCCGGAATACAGCTGCTCGACCAAAGTATAACATGCCTTGAGTTTTTTCCGTAAGTCATTCCCAAGATGGGTGACACGGCGCCCTGCGTATAATTATCACAGTTAAACCGACACGGATTGAAGGTTACAACGATAAAAGACAGAGTGCAGATTAAAAACTTACCGAAAACAGCAGAGGTCATCAAATCTATTTGCCGTTTTAAACTGGTTAACTCTTCAGTCACCGGATTAAAGGCTTCTTCAGCGTCCTTTACCCTTTTCTCCAGATCTTTTTTCTGAACTTCAAAGGCGGTCCGCTCTTCTTCAAAGAATTTTTTCAGCTCTTCAGCAGTCTTTAAACTAAGCTTCAAGTCTTTCTTGGCCTTAGCAGCAGCAGCCTCCGTTTCAGCAAGTCTGCTCCGGAGTTCGTTGACTTCTTCAGCCCTCCGGTTTAAATCAGCCTGCAAGGAAAATCAAGTGATAAGGAGCAAAAATCAGACAAGTCTCAAGCACACAAACAAGTTGTCTACTTGACACTTGGGGGCTAATGGGCAGTTGAAGCAGTAAACAGCAGCAATTCAAAGACAAAAGTCTCAAGCACACAAACAAGTTGTCTACTTGACACTTGGGGGCTAATGGGCAGTTGAAGTAATCAAAAGAAAAGTCAAGCAAGTCCCAGGCACATAAACCGAAATTATGCCCCTGGCACTTGGGGGCTAATGTAAAGATCATTTGCTTCGTCAGGAAGTACCGGTTCACCTTCTAAAGATAGCTAAACCGGAACTTGGGGGCTACTATGATATAGTCAGAAGCGTAATGAAAGCGGAAAAAACAAAGGCAAAATGTTTACCTCATACTTGTCCTTCATCATGTTAATCAATCCTGCTTCATAATCTCGACCAGTGTGAAGCCGGTTCAAGTACCCGGAATAGAGTTCCTGGGCACTCATATCGGCGAAACTGGACAGCTCAGTACTCCATTTGCCCTTCTCTTGATACAGCTTCTCCGCTTTAGCCGTATGCTTGGCTAAGACAGTGGGCTCAGCAGGAGGGGTATAAGCTGTGTGAGTTATTTCAACTTCCGGAGAAGTAGTTGTTGGAGGTGGGGTCGCAGTGTGAACCGGACTAGGAGGAGCCGGATTGACCTGAGGAGAGTTGGCCCGGGCAGGATTTGGCGGTTCATGAGCATCCTCAGCACTGGGATTCTCAGGCATTGAAGTATGATTTGTAGGCGCAGGATTTTCAAGTGGAATGGTGGGTTCGCCTTCTGGTGGGACAGTGGTATCCGGATCAACCGCCGGATCATCAACAATAGTCTCAGCAGTGGGTTTGTTGGCCTTGGGGTTTTTTTCTAGGCTTTGGCTTGCTGAAAGAAGTTGGGAAAAGAAGTTAAGACTATAAAAGCAAAGTGCAATCATAAACCGGATAAATTAAAAAGACTTACCCTGGGACAGTTTTCAGTGGTGGAAGTTGCGTGGCAGTCGATTCATCGGAAGAAGATAATGGAGTCTCCTGATAATCAGGGTCAGACGGTTTAAGAGGTTTGCGTATAAGCCCGGCCTTGGAATGAAGGAGGGTTGGAGAAAGTATAACCTCAGAGCGGCGCCTCCGAGCCGGAGTAAGAGATATTCCGGATAATTCCACTGCAAGACCGCTATGACGAGTGGTCCGACGAAGGGCTTCATGTTGTTGTTTCTTCAAAAGAAAATTAGGATCCAATTGAGCATAAGGGTGAGAAAACTGATATTTACGGACTGTCCGACGACTTTTTTGTGAAAGTGGTTCTGAATCGGAAGAAAGGATAGTTACCTCAACTTCGGCCGGTTTATCTCCTTCAGCCAACTCCTGTAAAAAGCTATCATTAGATACAGATATGAGTAAAAGCAAGCAAGTTAAAGCCGGATTAATTCATACCTCAGAGTCCGGATCGTCGTCTTCAGCGTGAGAACTGGAGCCACCAGCCGCTTTTCTCTTCTTGCTAGCAAAGGTTTTCCGGCGTGCCTGTTTTCCGGTTTTCTCCTGAGGTTTCCTCTTCCAAAAGGGATCCTCAGCCTGTTCAAAAGAAAAAAGATAATTGAAAGAACGGTTTAAAGGAACGGATTACAAATACATGACAGAGAATAAGACTTACTGCAGGTAGTCGGTTTTTTTCTGTAGTATGGAGCCAACCCGGTTTGGCTGCATTCCTCTATAGGAACATTGAGCATTTTCTTGGCTGATTTGATAACTTCTGACTCGGAAAGTTTCTCCTTAGTAAATTGTTGAGGGTCATCCGGTTTACCAGAATACTTACACATCAAGCTTGGACGCCGGCTCAAAAGAAGGATCCTCCAAGAGAGCCAGCAGCGTGTAAAATCTACTCCGGTTAAACCATTGGCCATAAAGGCCTTTAGCCTGGCAAGTTGCAAGGCAAACCGGGGCCGCTCCGTAGAACTGAGGCGCTGGGGCAGGCTCGGCAATGGGTTTTCTCCCTCGGGTGAAGTGTCAATACAGTAAAACCAAGATTTATTCCAGTCCTTGGGGTGCGTATGAAGAGCGGCATGAGGAAAGACTACGTCTCTCCTTTTCTAAATACTGACCCCGCCTAGCTCTTGATGAGGTCCGCTGGTCAGTGCGCCGGTTCAGGTGAAAAAAATCTCGGAACAGATCAACAGACGGTTCTTCTTGCAAGTATACCTCGGAGAAAACTTGAAAATCACAGATATTGGAAACAGAATTGGGACCTATATCCTGAGGATGGAGTTGGAAGGCAGCAAGTACATCCCGGAAAAACTTTGAACCGGGGGGGGGGGGGTGAAGCCTCGAGCGATGTGGTCGAAGAAGACAATAATTTCCCCCTCTTTGGGAGTAGGAGGGCATTCTTCTCCTGGAGCCCGCCATTTTAAAACGGCCTGAGGGCCTAAGGTGCCGTTTTCGGCAGCATTGGCTAAATCTTCTTCTGTTACAGTGGAGGGAACCCAGTTGCAAGAGACAAACTTTTTTGCCATAGCAACAGATGAAAAGAGTGCTGAAAAGATAAAGTGTAAAATCGGATTATTCGAGTACAGCAGTTTAAACCGGAAGACACATGCAAGGGTCACGCTACGGTTTAGACAAGGGACTAATGATATGGTTAACCTGGCAATAAACAGGGAGCTGTGTTACTACCGGCTCATGACAGCAAAAGAGAAAGAGCTAAACCGTCGCGTTCATCTTTAAAATTTTCACAGGAACAGTGTATGATAGTTTAAACCAGAGCATACTAAACAGATCTACAAAGGAGAAGAAACAGGTTTTCACAGACAGCTAAAGTGGAACACATCTGAGCACACAAGAAAAAGAAAAACAAATGCAAGGATATACGGGAAGAACTACAAGGGTCTTATACAGAGCGGATAAATCTACAGGCTGAATATGAATGACAAAATATCTAAAGCATACCGCAGCAGAGTAGAGCTAAATTTTAAAGGGAAAGATCTAAAGGTTATTACTGAGAACTTGGTGCCTAAGATGAATAAGGTAAAGATTCACTGAGGTTCTAATGGCGGAGATGCGAGAAAGAACCCTAGAGTTTACGGATCTACAATGAGGAAGAAGAAGGAGTACCTGAGAAGTGGCGGCGGAGTTTTCTCTGGTCAAGCTCAGGTCGATGCAGCGGCCGGCGAGGACTTCGATTCGGCGGTCGACGGCGGCGGTTCGAGCTCGGGTGACAGTGGAGTTTGGAGCTCGGGCGATGGAGGAAGAAGAACGAACGGAGGAAGATGAAGAATGGGGCAGCGGTATTTATAGAAAGGCAGTCCCGAAACGACAGGTGCGAGATTCGAGGAGGCAAAGGATCAGATAAAGATCCTCTGTCGCCTCGATTTTCGGGACAACCCTTAAACAAAGCCGATGGACAGCTCGCGGCGTTAAATGCGGAAGTGATGTCACAGTCAGATTAAGTGATTCTCGAGGATGACGTCAGGGCCGGTTTACAAAAATAAGAAGATACAAGAAGGAAAATTATGCAAGACAGAGGAGATTGATGTGAACAAGTTCAAATCATTCTGGGTCCTAATGTCAGGGATATTACTAGCAGGTATGAACCGGCTAGTGTAAACCTGATTATTATAATATGTTTGTGTGGTTGTAATATTTAGTAAAGGCTACGGCCCATGAGATCTTAGGCCCATATGTAGAGTTATGGTTTGTAAACCGCCCGATGATGTAACTTGAGAGATAAGGAAAGAACAGAGACCGAGGCGGACACAAGTATGAGCCGGCCTCGAGACTGTGTAAAACGAACTGGGCGTCGCCTCTCTATATAAAGGGACGACCCGGCGACGGTTCAAGGAGGAGCAAGAGACAACCCGTCGGGACACAGGCAAGCAATCCGCTCCCTGTTCATCGACGCCCAAGCAATACCAAACCAAACTAGACGTAGGCTTTTACCTTCATTGAAGGGGCCGAACTAGTATAAACCCTCTGTGTCCTTTGTGTGTCTTTAATCCCTTCAAGCTAACCCGTGCGATGGTTCCATCATCAAGTCCGCTAAACCGGACATCTGCCGTGTTATTTCCACGACAGGTTTCAAACATCATGATCTCTTATTCAAATATTTGAATTCAATTTTACATTGATTATGACCTCACCTAGTCTTTTACACCCACACATTGGTCTTCTCTTTATAATTGTACCCCTAACTTTCTCTCGTGCATGCATGCACACACACTACCAGTTGGCATTATCAATCGCACACATGCAATCTTTTTCTTCAGGTCGGTCTCCCATGAAGGCACACACACACACACACATCCCCCTCTCCATCATATCGGGCATTCTTTATCTCTCACATGCATGCGCAACGATCGATGTTCCTCTATGTGTGTGTGTGTGTATAGCTAGGTATTTCATAGTTTCCCACATAAACCGATCAATCTATATATCTAGTGAGGTCTCACCCTCTTTCCCACGTCCACATCGATCAATCTATACCTCTCTATATAGGATTACATATATAGATAATACACCCACATTAATTATATATCCAACGCCCCCTATCATCATCCATGCCTTCCGTTTCATCTCTCAAACGTGCGCACAATGGCGAAGACAGGGGCAGCAAGGGCCCTGCCCCCCTAACATCACTATATATCGAGGCTAATATGAATGTGATCATTAGAAAAGTGCTGGTAAATATGGTTTAAGTTGATGAATTGGCCCTCCTCGTAAAGGATTAGCAATGCTTGGCACCCTAGCTCATGGGATATTTTTCATTGCTCCGCCACTGCGCGCAACAGCACACGTTCTCGCCCCCTCTAAATATCGATCTCGTAGTTGTGCACTCCTTCATAGGCTCCCTCAACTCGGCCCCTCGCACCATCTTCTAGCCCCCCACCGGAGTTTTCCACATGTACAATCTAGCATGAACTTAAGCATAATGCACAAATCTCAAAACAACAGTTGTTCTCCTTTGTTGTAGAATCTTCCATATCATAAGTGCCCAAACTTTTTTTCTAGTTGAACTGCCATTATTTGTTTTTTACTTTATGCTTTACAACGCACAATTCCATGGATCATAAAACAGATTAAGGGCTTCTTTGATTCAAAGGATTCTTGAAGGAATTTTGGAGGATTCTAATTCTTAGGATTTTTTTCCTATCTTGGTTGTTTGATTCGTAGGATTGTAAACCATAGGAATTTTGCCATATGATTCATTTGCACTAGATTTCATAGGAAACATCCCATTCACTCAAACCTCTTTGAAAGAATTCTGCGTTTTTTCTATGCACAATCAAACACTCGTACCATCCTATAGGATTCAAGATGACATTCCACTCTAATCCCATGTTCTTCCTATTCCCATGTTTTGGAAATCCTACGAATCAAAGAGGCCCTAGGTTTTTTGTAAAAACTAATTGATTTTGAATGATATGAACTATAAGAATTAAATGAAGGTCTACATCAGGCATATATGACTCAGAGCTTACATGCTACTGTGTGGTATTTATTCGTAATTTGGTTGAAAAATCTGACGCATGGAATGCACGTGTACCTTACTAGTACTTCAAGTATGTGCAAAACACAATGGCACGCTACATAGTGTTTCTCTTATAGTTCATGAAGACACATGGCACATGTGGAGGCGTTGTCACGACAACCTTGTGTGGATTGATCTTAGTGACGTGCTGCTGGTTCCAGAAGAATGTACTCGTCCTCCCTGAGTTGCACTGGCGGTACATGCACGAAGCGAAGATGTGCACACACGCCATGCACGCACTCATTCCCTCGCACGCACACGGTGGGTACACGGGCGGACACAATTTTTTACCAAGATCCACCCCATGTGATAATTTGACGCGTGTAAAGTCCTTCACTTCATTGATGGTCAATTAATACAGCGCATGCAAATTGAGTGGACGTGAGTTCGGAAGAAAGACATTACTACTCCACTGTGCGCATGCGGGTAGTTAAATCATGGATTGCTAGTAGTACTTCCATTGGTCTCCTTCGTATTTTGTGCCAATTTTTGACAGTAACATAATATTTTCGCATCTGAGCAGTGTAGTCTACTTGAAATTTATGTTCCACTAAACTCATCGGGAGCCGTTTCGGGCCTCGAAACCAAAAACCATCAATTAATATTTACCTTGTGCTTGTCATATTCGAAAGTACTAGTGCTACAATTAAGTGCAAGCCTGCTCACACCTACCAGTACGTACCAAACCTAAACGTGTTCCATGTAGGTTTTAGTACTAGTGCTAGTACTTAGGTTATAAAAAGAGGAACTACCTAATCGAAAATTACTCTACCTTCCTCCTCATAAGTCCTCCTTCTTCGTCCATCCTTGCCATTGCCGGTGTGCAGAGCTCTAGGTCGAGAACTACTTGTAACAAGGGAGCAGCAACCATGGCTGCGGAAAAAAAGAGGGCTCGCCACCACGCAGAGACTTCGAAAGATCTCTCATGGGCAGGCGATGGCTCCCAGGAGCGCCCTAGACACGGAGGCGAACATGCCAAGCTGGCGGTGCTGGAGTCGTTATCCCTCGACGGCATGCCCGGTCAGCTCAATAAGCACCTCAATAAGCAGAAGGAGTTCATCCACGGCTTGGTGGAGCTGTTGAAGGAGAGCCTCGACGACATGCCCGCTGAGCTCAATGAGCAAGGGGAGTTGACCGCCAGCTTGGTGATGCTGTTGAAGAAGAGTGTTGCCTCAGAGAAGAAGGCGACTGGAAAAATCCTGCAACTTCAGGAGGACAAGGTGAAGCTCTGCCACGAGCTCAACCTGCTGAAGGAGGAGAACGCAGGATGGCAGAAGTTGCATGAGAATAGTATTTCCTCGATGAAGATGTTGCAGGCCCTCGTCATGGAACAGAAGGAGGAGTTGGCGAAGCTCCGCATTGAGCACCCGGCTACTGTCAAGGTACGTAATGTGGCCATGGAACAGATGATGAAGGCTCGCGTCGAGAAATCCCGTGGCATGGACACAATGATGAAGATGGCGGAGGAGACGTGCAAGGAGATGGAGGTCATGGAGGCGATGAAGAAGCAGTTACGACTCCGCGGCCAGCAACCCTTCATGTAGTGAGAGCAGCACCCTAGACTTTTGTGTGCGTCTTCATTCTTTTTTTGGGGTGATAATCCTCCTTCTTCTTTTGCTCCTGTGTTTCTTGTTTTGCTTCGGGTGTTTCACCGCACGTGTCACCTTCTCTGCGAGGCATGAATAGAACAATGCTAAAAATGAGATGACTAGCAAATGAGATCATTCTTTATCGCCAATAGAACAATGCCTCTTGCTAGTAATATATAATAAGAGTAGAGAGTAGAGGATATGTCACTGGGCTACCGTGTTTCGTGCTCCTCCGTCGTACTCTAGTGGAAAACTTGAGTATACCGCACGGTTCTTTGCTCCTCCTCAGGTCGTCGGCACATTTATACGAGCATTCAAATCACAAGGCCCGGCCTTACAATAGTAATGAGCCGTCAAATCACAATGGCCCTCGCCTCTCGTGAAAAGGACCAAGCTAGACTGCCCCGCCCTCTAGCCTTTTAAAAAATGTATACATTTCTACAGTAGTAGTATCGATGGATTGCGCCATGGAGCAAAACTAACGACATGTAATTAAAGAAAAAAGGTGGTACATATAGAGAGCGCTCGTCGCCAAATTATGCATATACTATATGACACTACCCACTATGAAGGTACTAGTAACATAGACTAGTAACAGGTCTATGTTACTCTCCACTATGACCAGCCAAAGTCAAGGCGCGGATACCAACGAGGGCCTGGTTGTGTCTATACTTGGACAACTCACCTGACGGCATGCGCACCAGGCAGACGAAGCTCGTGTCGTGTTGGTTCCGTGTGCGGCCCGCACATTAACCAAAACCTCGCGCCTCCAAGGAGCAACGTGAAACCTATGATAGAGCCAATTAGATGGTTGAGAACACTACAATTCGTAGCTACACATGCGTGTGTGAGAGAGGATAAGTGCGTGCGTGCACCTATTCTCAGAGTACAACTGTATGTGGGTGGCATTGACCTAGGGAGAATTGATGGTGCGTGCGAGAAGTCCCGAGAGATAGGTGTAATGCGTCTGAAAAAAAGACTAGTCTATAGCTCGCCACGAGGCTATTCCTGTAGAACGCCAAGCGTTAGATATGTATCTGACGGTGCCAGTTTTTGCACGTACACAGCAGTAGAAAAAGAACTAGTACCGTGGCATATGCTACACCACGGCCGAGAAAACATGCCAACGTTACGCCATCCAGGAATAGTGCCGCACTTCGAAACTAGAACCGTCAATAAATTTTGAGTGCGTCTCGTCACATTCCAAATTACTACTACTACCATGCTATATTTAATTGCAAACCTGTTCACACCGATCAAAACCTAAACGGTTTCCCACTTAGGAGCGTATTAGTAGTACTCGTTTATAAGATGACTGCACATTCCTCCTCAACTCTTCATCCACAAAAAACAATCAAGTCAATCAAGCCATAGCCAGCGTGAGTTCTGGGTCGAGAGATTTCCACCAGGGAGAGGTGATCATGGAAGAGGAAGCACGAGAGATGTCCCGCCTCGCCGCGAAAGCAGCCGACATGTCCAGCCGCGCAGCAGTAGCAGCATAGAGGTCCCGCCGCACCGCTGAAGCAGCACAGAGGTCCCGCCATGCCGTCGATGTAGCAGACTGGTCCGGCCACGCTGTGGAAGCAGCAGAGATGTCCCGCCGTGCCGCCAAAGCAGCACGGACGTTCCGCCGCGCCGCGACGGCCTGGGAAAATTTCTCGAGGGCAGGGGAGGACTCTTACAGGCGCATGCATGCGATAGTCCAAAGCCAGATGGATCAGATCTCCGGCTGGGTGAGGATGCAGGACGAGGCTACCGATGTCATCCGGAAACTGGGGGAGGGAAATGCGAAGCTCCGGGGTGAGCGCGACCTACTGAGGGCGAAGATCGCCGGAAGGGCGAAGCAGGAGGAGACCGCTGCCGTGTTGCAGAGGACGGGCGTCATCATCAAGAAACTTATGGACGAGACTGTCATGCTCCTCATCGAGCGCTACAGGCTGGTGGAGGAATCCATGGATGCTGCGAAGCAGCGTATTAAGGACATGAAACTGATGAAAGAGATCATCGCCCCCCGCGAGAACTAGTCTCTGCGACCTGCATCACATAAAGAAAGTAGAGATCAGCGAGCCAGATTGTTGTATGCGTCTTCCTTCTTCTTTTGCCCTTGTGTATATCGGGCGTAGCCGCATGTGGCTTTTCTAATTATCTTCCTAATTATGTAAGACAATTATTATCGACTCTCATCGTCCTTATATATATTCATCAGTCTTGATATAAGTCGCAATAGATGCTATATAGGTCCGTCGGATCTTACATCAATATCCATGCAAAATTTCCTTTTCAGATTTTCTTTTCTCTCTCTTATATCTCAGTCGAGTGAGACATTGCCACGCCATTAAACAGAGGCTCGGGCACCATTAATGGAGACATTGGGAGAGAGGTAGATGGCAGATGGAGGTCAAAGGGCTCTCCCCCCGATAAGCACGCGCAGGGGTATGATCGCACGCCTCCCGTACTCAAATAGCTACCCTGACGACGCCTCTTAGCTAATAAAAAAGGGGACACATGGCGGCACGTAAATGGTAAATAGAACGCCCACGGTTTCAATAATACTTGTGTTTCCGATTGTAACGTGACATCACTTGTTCCAAAAATGACTTTGTTGAATGTTAATGTGTGCGCCTTCGCAAATCGGACAATAAAATTACCACATCATGTTGGTGCCATGTCATGGCACCAAGCCAAGTTTCATGATTTTTATGCTTGTTTCGGATTTACCGGAAATAAAAAACCAAGTTTCTCAATGTTTCCAGCCGAGCCATGACGCCCAGTTGTTTGAATTTCATTCTAATTTCTGGCATGGGACCTAGAAATTTACCTGAGGACACACATGTGATTTTTAAACCAGCTTTGGTGCACTGGAGCATGTGCTTGTATTTAAAATTTAAATTATGCACACAAAGGTCACACGTCCCCTCTCAGAACCACAAGCCTTCTTGAGAGAACCTCCGGTTTGCCAGAAACTTATACCAAAACTTGTCCCTATTCTGCAATTTTTTTTACCACAGCATGGTTGTAACATGACATGACACCATGCCAAGTTTCCTGATTTTCACGCGTGTTTTGGATTTACAAGAATTTCAAAACCAAGCTTCTCAATGTTCTCGGCCGAACCACGATGCCCAGATGTTTGAATTTCATTCCCATTTCTTGCATGGGACCTAGAAATTCAGCCGAGGACATACATGTGATTTTTCAGTCAACTTTGGTGCACGGGAGCATGTGCTTGTAGTTCAAATTTGAATTATGCACATTAAATGACCAGAAACTCAATGAATGTATAAAAAAGGCCAAATGAACCAGGAATAATTCCAAAATTTAACAGGTCACTCATATAGTTCTATGTTGCCTCTGTAAGGAAAATCTGGCGGGAGGCAGCGTATATTGTTTCGCACACAAAGGTATAAAGAAATAAAGATATTAGCCCTACTTAATTCTTGGGCTCTTATTATTTATGCCACTAGTTGTGTATCACTACTCAGTTTTGCCATTAGAAGTTACAACTACCCAAAAAATGCCATCGATCCGTGAGATGCCTTCTCAAAAATGCAATTAGGTATCTAAAAAATGTTATCGTTAAGTTAGATGTTTGCTCAGAAATGCCATTAGACATTGTTATTTTCACGTCAAACCCGTTGACCATGTTACATGACAAAAATAAGCCGATTCTCACAATGATAAGGTAATGATGTCCAGCACAACACACCCCTCAAATAAAACTAAGCACCCTGGAATTATTTGACAAAACTAAGCACCCTGAAATTCTTTGACAACTAAACTACTGGCTATATGATGTTGGCCATATATATATATTGTACGTATATAATGTCAAGAAACGAGTTGTAGTACTATACCAACTAAAAGATGAAATGTACGAAATATAACGAGAAGAAATATAACATAGTTCTGCTGGAAGCTCAGCACAACACACCCCTTAAATAAAACTAAGCACACCAGAAATTAAACTAAGCAACTAATCATGTAGACACTGCATTTGAACCACCATGAGCAACGACACTGCCACCTTACTTGGAGTCCTCGTCCACGTCCTCAACTTCGTCCTTGTCCCTCTTCCTCTTGGGCGATACTTCTTTGCTTGAACCGTACACTTGGCTCTTGCTCTTCATCCAACCCTTGTAGATATTGAAACAAAGGTAGCTATCCATTGCAGCGTAGTGGATGTGGTCTATAACTAGTATAGTCCACTGCCATGCACGATGAAACGTGTGCGGAGGTTTCTTCAGTTCACCGTACATAGGATGAACCATGGCTCCTGCCAGGGTCAGCATTGAAGGCTGATCAAGGGAGGGCACCAGCCCTTCCTTCTGGAGGTCCCAGGGGTCGCCTACAACTAAGCTTATCCATCCCAAGATTTCCTTGTCGTTCCTAAAGTCTACATTAACGAATTTGACAAGGCCGCCCTTGAGGAAGTTCTTAAATTCCTCGCACTCAACATCGGCATGGCATATGTGGTAGACCAAGCATAAGTCATGCGCGCAAACCTGGATCACGGCGGGCTTCTTCTTCTCTGCCTCCTTTAGTTTCTTCTCTCTTCCTAGGACTGTGATGTACTCAACATCTAGCCCAGCGACCCACTCATCATTTGAGTTTTCGAACATGCGTTTGAAGCGAGCAAGGCATTCTTTCACCGTTGCGGAAGAACGGGTGTAGGTGATGTCGAACTCATCACCAGTGATGGTTTTAACCTTGTACTCACCGCGGATCATGGAGATTTGGGACGCCATGGATTTGGGAGTAGGGTTAGGATTAGTGGAACTGCCGTAATGTGAAAGGATGGGACGATATCGATTGTAAAAATGTTGAGTGGGGGGCGCGTGCAAATGGCAGGGTAGTGGCTTGCCTGGTGGATAAATGGATTCATGTACAGTACTATGGGGCCCAATTAGATGTCATGTCTACTCGACGCCCAATTAAATGGCTTTCGATGTCATGTCAAGCATCGGGAAAATTACAGGTGATACGAAGCTTTCCATTCTCCCATGATACAGGCTTCCGAGAGCCCTTGGATCTGAGATCGAATAGTTGCATGGCGTGATTCTAGACCTATGGGTGAATATCCTATCCTGGAGGGTTATTCTGCAAATTTTCAAATACTTAGCATGCGACCGTTCGATCTGAGATCCAAGGGCTGCGAGCAGCCCGTATCATGGTCGCGCCTACCACGACCGCTGCCTCGCTCGCGTGGTCGCGCCCTTGGAGATTTAACACGGTGCGTTAGGCTATCTGATGTTGGCATGTCATACATAGTCATCACTTAGGCTGGTCATAGTGGGGAGTATCATATACTAGTATCATGCATATGATACTAGTGTTTGATACTACATCCGTAGTGCATAGTATCATATTTGGTTTCATAGAATGGTTCATTTATTTCCATGCATGACACATAGTAGCACATCATTTAATATGATACGATATCATGATATGATATTCAACCCTCTCTTACTTCATTAAATACTATGCCACCTCATCAAAACTGCCTAGTTGGCATGCATGATACTACGTATGATACTAACATTACGGGTAGCCTTAGTCACACATACAACAAGGTTAGCTATAAGGTTGGCTATAAGAGTATTTTTTGTTTACTTCTCTATCTCTTTCTTCCTAGTATTTATTGCATCTGCCAAGTAGTGACCTCTTCCAATGAAATGGTGCTTTGATGAGCTGCTATGGGCATTAAATGGCTTAGCAACTCAAGTCCCCAATGCATAGGTGCTTAGTTTTTTGTTGCTAAGTTTGCTTCATCTAGGTACACGCGCTTATCACCGTTTCTTCCTGGGGTCACCAAACTAGTCTCTCTCTTCTTAATTAACTTGGCACATCAAACTTTATGCCTATGTGGCAGGCTTAGCACCTGTACGATCAAGTACAATAGTGGGCTATAAGCCCGCTTTACATGGCATTTTTGCATATGTGGGGGAAAGAGGCAAGGAAAAAGTGGAGGAGTGGGCTCTGAAGCAAGAGCCAGCCTCTACATGGTGGAGCATCGGGAGAGGCACCTTTATGGAGGTGGTCAGGAATCCATCTTGGCAGTTAAAATGATAATGGCAGGTCAAATCACCGGGCCCCACCTGTCCAGCAGTAACTCACTGTCAAATCACACAGCCCTACATTTGCAGCAGCCTACTCCCTCAACTTCTCGCGTCTCTGTCGAACCGACTAGGCGGAACTGCCCCACCTACTGCGCAGGAAAAGCCGTGCGCTCGACTTTTAAATAGTACATTATACTAATTTTGTATCCATGGATTGCGCCATGGAGCAAAGCCTCAAGAAAATGGCGGTACACATATATGGAGTATACAGCACGCCCGTCGCGTTCGCATCGCACCCCAGATAGTTGGTCGGTCTGGCACGCCGCTCTCCAAATGGAACGTGCGTCATATTGTGTTTTCACACACATGTTGGACCGCAATTGAGAACCGACCATAGGCACACTCCCCGGTCCCGCAAGTCCGTTGAGTTAATAGAAGTATATACATTGGTACCTGGACGATCCCTGTAAGACACGGAATATCAGTTCGTCCATGCATGTGACCAGACTCCAGCAGACACGGCTGGATTGGCTATCGTCTACATATCGTGCAGATTGTGTTGTACAGGGCTGTAGTTCTGGTGAGAAATCTAAAAAAAGGTTTCTTGTCATCTCGCAAAATTAGATGTCATGTGCTTTGGATCACTGCGAGGGTTAAACATTGACAACTGCGTTGGGCTAGTCATTGGGGGCACATGCACAAAGACTACTCGGCTCCCATCTAGGTCAAGCCAGCTACGTGAATTAGGACATCTATCGATGGACCCCTTTTCTACGAGTTTATCTTTAATTTGAGCTTTGATCCTCGTCTAGTTTGTCCGTCGGGATTCATCTTGTCTCCTTTGGGCAGTGAGGTTATGATTTCTTGTCATGTGGCATTTTTTCGTGTTATATGTTATAATCCGGTGCTTCAGATCAAAATGACGACAACTGTGCCTCCGGGGCACGTGCATGAAGACTTCTCGACAGTCATTGCCGAGGTCAAGCCGGCTCCGGCCGGTAGACGAAAGAAAACTAGTACTCCACTATATAGGGAGGAGCCTCTGCACTTGCTTGCTAGTGTTGCTCTCTTCACACTGTCTCGTCCTCTCTAGATCTAAACACGACAGCTGTGGCCACACACACTCTCTCTCTCTACTCACCGTTGGTCACAGATCCAGTCGGATCGTCTCCGCCGGGGAAGGTGAGAAGGTGCAACGTTCACGCGGTCGTCTTCGGCGACGACTCTTACCCACTGCCGGCGGATCTCGATAAGCGTGCCTTGCCGTTCTCTCCCAAGCATCACTGGCGATGGAGGGCCTCCCACCCCTTCTTACTCGCTGCCGTAGTGTGGGCAGATCCGGCCTCCCGCCGCCCACCTAGCAACATCCCGGGGACCCTCAGGTATAACTTCCTTCGAAACCGGCCTTGCTCTACTTCCCGAGCTCCTGACGTCGCTGCATTTGTATCTTTTACTATTTCTCAGGCCCCCTTGTGTAGATAGGATCGATCGGCTGTTCGAAAACCACCTAATTTTTTACTGTTAAGAGGTAAAACTAGTTCATGCACTCGAATCTAGTAGTACTTGGTTCAAACAAGGAAGAAAGGGGTGGGGGTGGGGGAAGATTTGTTACCTGAATCTAGGACTTGGTCGAAAGAGGAAATAATGGGGGTGGAAAGTAGCAGAGACTGGCTATCCAACTGGTCTCTAGGTCTAATAGGGAAATAAAGGGAACGCAGTACAAACTCAATATAAACCCGATCTATTGGTTGAAAAAAGGAAGAAAGTGGGGACTGGGGGACAAGTCAACAGAGTAAGTCCAGCACTAGATTTTCTAGCCTCACACAGTATAAGGTGGCTATATACCGAACAAAAATGGGACCAACCCAGATATCCTCTTCTGATGTTTGTTGCCCCGAGCCGCTCTTATGTAATGCCACTGGTAAAATGTAGCAGTTGTACTTTTAAAAGTAAGGACACGTTAAACCAATGTTGTTTTCAATGTAATGGCTCCAGTAATATGAATCAATGACACTTTTTTTTCATGTCCTGCTAAATTTCCCATTAAGATAAGTTGCTTCTTTTCATTTTCTGATGGAAATGGAACCGGGGCTGGAGCCCTTTTCTTAAAAAAGAAGAAGAAGAAGAAGTTGCTAGCTCATGGGACATTGCTTCATTTTAGGTGAACTGCACCAAAAGGTCCCATGAATTGAATCATCCATGTTCGTGACTGGTGTCATCCCTTCTACGATGGCATTGACTGGTTCCCATCATGAGGTATGTTCCTTTTTGGTCTGACCGTTTGCCAAAGATCCGGCATGTTGATCATACTCTTGTGCTACTGTTTTGGCACTGCCATGATAAAGCAGTAGTGTTATTATTTTGCACCTTAATCTAGTGGCACTATTAATTTGAGGCAATGTTTTGGCACCGCTAGTGCCACTGCTTTTTTTATATGTCGAAAGAGGGGGTTCCCTTCGATTTCATTGAAGAAACCCAACCATAGAGAACCATTATCCGACAACATCTCAGTGTAAATGGGCATTTATGCAACTACTACTAGAACGGACTGAGTACTAGCAGGAGACAAGTTCGCCACATAAGCTAGGTAGGTAGGGGGACGCAGCACCAACTCGACCAAGTTTAGATTACAACCCAAATGCTACCACAGAAACATCAGGGGGAAGATAGGGACCGAAAGAGCTAGCTTCAGCATCCCAGTCTAAGCACCCCCGACCTTCATCCTTGGGACGCACGATACACCTCGTTTTCCACCTGCTCGACCCTAGTGTCACTGATAAAATGAAGTAACAATACAGTTAAAATAGAGCGAGTGTCCTCTCTATCATTTCATTTTCAATGTAGATAAAGAAAGTGCTTCTCTTTGTTAATGTATGTTTCATCAACTAGTCCCATTGCTAATGTTTAAGCGTTTCTGCAAACTGGGGTGCTTAATTTTAGTTGATCTGCACAAAAATAGAGATTTGAATGTCTCAAGGCACGTCCTTGTACTAATGTTGTACACTGATGTTCATCACTGGCAGAAGGTGTATCGGGGAGACTTGGGTCGATTTCCAGTATGATGTAATATTTTCTTTTATTTATTAGTGTATGTTTCATCAACTAGTGCCACTATAATCTAATCACGCCTTTTCATTATCTGTGCAAACAGGGTTATTCAGCTGCATGTTGGTGGAACTGCACAAATGTACGGATGGAACCGGCATATATGCAAAGTGTGAGGTGACAAGTAAAAATTACCTACACCAACCCTGCTCCATCTAAGCATTGGCATCCACCACCATCAGTGGGATGTGTGGTGCTCACTATGGAGTATCGATCCCAGATGGAGCATCCACAAGAGATTGAAGGATCGAGCATCTATAGGGTGCCGTTTGTGATGGTGTCGTGCCAGAGCGAGCCGGTGGAGTCTTCGTCGACCGAACCCAACTGCAAGAGGAGAAAAACAGTTGGCCTGACGACGCTTCCCCGCCATCCTCTCCCTCGCCGTTCACATCGTCTCATGGGGCGGCTGTCTGCCGCCGAGGAATAGGGGGAATCCCCACCCCAAACCAATAGTCGGGCAGGTTGTGAATTGTCAGGAGGAGCTTAGGGTTGTTAGTATTTGCAGGTTGTGAATTGTGTTTTGCGTTGTGTATTTTGAAAGTACTTTTAGATATGAATGTCTTTTGAATTTCAGATTTGCAGTATTGAGCATATGAAGTATTTTATGAATTCTAGAGATCTATTTTTAGCACTTAAAAAAATGTAGTTTCATAGGAGTATAAAAGTGCAGACAATGTGATTCTCAGAGAAGAAACTACAAGTTTCAGTTTCAGATAAGAAACTCCAAGTTCAGTTTCAGATAAGAAACTGCAACTTTCAGAGGCAGAGCATTTATATTAACACGGCCTTTTCAAATAGTGTTAACATCATGCTGGAAGTTTTATTCATGGTCGAAACTGGAACTACCAGCCGATTAACATCATGCTGATCAATATTATTGCATAGCACATCTTCATATGATGCACAGTCAAAAAGATATGCTATTTTCAAAATGTCCACACAATGTCGAGTGTGCGAAAAACAGAGAAAGCGAGAGCCAAAGTTTTGGCAACTGTAGGACATGGTGTGCGTAGATGACAATTGGGACCCACATGTCAATAAAGGCAGAGGCAAAAATTTTGGAGATATTTTCTCTGCACTTAAAAAAATGTAGTTTCATAGGAGTATAAAAGTGCAGACAATGTGATTTTCGGAGAAGAAACTGCAAGTTTCAGTTTCAGATAAGAAACTACAACTTTCAGAGGCAGAGCATTTATATTAACACGGCCTTTTCAAACAGTGTTAAAATCATGCTGGAAGTTTTATACATGGTCGAAACTGAAACTACCAGCCAGTTAACATCATGCTGATCAACATTCATGCATAGCACATCTTCATATGATGCACAGTCAAAAAGATATGCTATTTTAAAAATGCCCACACAATGTCGAGTGTGCGAAAAACAGAGAAAACGAGGGACGAAGTTTTGGCAAGTGTAGGACGTGGTGTGCGTAGATGACAATTGGGATCAACATGTCAATAAAGGTAGAGGCAAAAATTTTGGAGATATTTTCTCTGCACAGGTGGAATCGAACCCGGGCAGAACAGTTGTCGGGTAGTGTCACTCGGCCACTGGGCTAGTTCAGTTGTTTCGTTACTAATAGGGCACTTCCTAAGGTGGTCGGATCTCCTCCTGCGCTCGACGCGACGCCGCTGTCTGCCGTTGTGAACATGCTGAACAAACAAGAGGAATCTGGAGAGGACTGTACGTGGAGAGGCGGATAGTTGGGACCCACCAGGTCTATGGCCGTACGAAAGCAAGTGCCTCTTCGAAAAAAATACTTCCGCGTAATGCTATACTGACGTTGGGGCCCATGGGTTTGTCAACACTGTTACATTTTTTTAGGTGCTTCAACATAGTTACTATAGGAGATAAATTCAGAACAAAGCCGGGGAGCTGGCGGGTATCATTTATTATCACTAGGGCAGCAAGTATCAGCTGGGTTTTGGGCTACCCCGTCTAGGCTTTCTTTTTTAACATGCACAGCCCACGACCTCGGATGGAGGTCCATAGGCCTGTTTGTATTTTCTTGAGGGCCGTCATGTATCGACCGGTCTATGGACCTCCCATCCGAGGTTTTATTTTTCCTGAAACATCGGCAAACCAATTTATGTATTTTTTTAAGAAAACACAGAGATCTGTTCTATTTTTCTATATAAGAATAGGAACGCTTGGTCCAACTTATGTTTCCCTTCTAAATATATTATATATATTTAAATTATTTTGTATGTTATTATATATTATTGTTATTGTCATCATATATTTAACATATACTTACATATGTAAGAAAACAATATCCCACATCTTGTTAACTTATAAAAATAATTTCTTAACAATAAAATCCTGGATTTTTTTGGCAACGAAAATCCTAGTGATTGTGTACAAAAGCTTGGTAAGATTTAAGGACCAATGTAATAATAAATCACTTATTATTTAATTATATATATATATATATAACAAAATTCTCAGCCCCTGTTTATTTTTTGATAACATTGTTGCGCGCACCCCAACATTGTAATTAGAATCAGCCTAGCAAAATTGTGTATTTCGAGAAAGTGCAAATGTCCTGTAATTTTTTAGGAAAAACATAAATGGGCCGCATGGACGCTACATTATTTGTTCACCCAGCCCAACTAATGGACTGTAATTCAAAAAAAAGATCAAATGGACTGTAAATTCGACCCCGCAAAAAAAGACACTAAATTCTGAAAAAATGGGTTGAATATGTGCCACATTTTTGGAGGCCGAAATGTGGACAATTAGGCTAAAGCCAATACAAGTCGTTGTCAACTTAGTCAACAAATGATTCTGACATCGTTAGCCGTTGGATTTACATTCAACGACCGGCATCCATCTTCAATCTCTCGTCTTCTTCCTCCAGCGCCGCCGAGACCACTTACTCACGCATCCTACTGCTGGCAGCTCTGCTTAGCACGCTTCACTATGAAGCGCTGCTCCACCGTTAGCCAGGCCATCCCTCCACCACCTTGGATGCGCTCGACGGGGACTAGTCAACGTGGTCAACAAACGACACCATCGGAAGTAGACTGTGCGTGGAGAGGCTGACAGCTGGGTCCATGGCCGCAAGCAAGGAAATGCCTCCTTATCACGCGCAAAATAATGATTCTTCCACCTGACAGCTGGGACCCACTGAAAGGGCCTCTGTATTTCGCGAAAAAACATTCCCACCGCTGACAGGTAGGACCCACCAGCTATATCTTCGCACGCAAGGAAGTGCCTCCTTATTACACATAAAAAATGAATACTCCCCCTGCTAGTTGGGACCCACCTTGCTGGGAGGCGGAATTGTGGGCCTACTAAGTTGACGGGGACGGAGTGCTTTGTCAACTTAGTCACTATGAACGATTCTAGCTCTAGTGACCGTAAGATGTCCCTCCAACAGCCATAGTGCTTCTTCAACCTTTGGTCTTCTTGCTCCAGCCTCCTAAAGCAGCGCCAGTCGTGCTGCATGCTCCTGCCAACCGTGGCCGGCTATGCTACCACGAAGGCCTCACTGCCCACCTACTATTCCTACCGCTGACCAGGCCCTGGGCAATGGCAGCCTCACACCGTAGCCGAACCAGTGACCTCTCGTACTCCTCTCTGCGCGGGCTTCCACTGCCGCGTCTTCCCCGGCTCCGTATCGTCCCCCTCCTAGGCCTCGCCGTCGTCCACCGCCCTGGTGCTCTCGACGTGGCGTGGTGAATGTGGTCAACGAACGGCTTCCATCGGACGAGGACTGTGCGTGGAGAGGCTGACAGCAGGGTCCACGACAATAGCAAGGAAGTGCCTCCTTATTACGCGGAAAATAATGATTCCTCCACCTGATAGTAGGGACCCACCGGACGGGCCACCGTATTTTGCAAAAAAATGCTTCCCCCCTGACAGCTGGGACCCACCGGACGGGCCATCGTATTGCGTGAAAAACGTTCCCCCCGCTGTCAGCTTGGACCCACCTGAAGTGCCTCCTTATTACGCACAAAAAAATGAATACTCCCCCGGCTGGTTGGGACCCACCTTGGTGGGAGGCTGACTTGTGGGCCTACTAAGTTGACAGGGACGGAGTGCTTTGTCAACTTAGTCAATATGAACGTATCTAGCTCCAGGGACCGTACGATGTCCATCCAACGGTCGTAGTGCTTCTTCAACCTCTGGTATTGTTGCTCCAGCCGCCCAAAGCGGGGCCGATCGTGTCGCATGCTCCTGCCTCCCATGGCCGGCTATGCTGTCACGGAGGCCTCACCGCCCTACTATTCCCAACGCTGGCCAGGCCATCCCTCTACTCACCCACACCCCCTCTTATTCTGCGGCAACGGCAGCCTCACACCACAGCGAACCAGTGAACCCTCGTACTCCTCTATGCATGGGTATGCACTGCCGCGTCTTCAACGGCTCCGCATCGTCCCCTTCCTAGGCCTCGCCGTCGTCCACCGCCCTGGTGCTCTCGGTGCGGCATGATCAACGTGGTCAAGGAACGGCTTTCGTCGGACGTGGACTATACGTGGAGAGGCTGACAGCTGGGTCCACGGCCGCAACACGGAAGTGCCTCCTTATTACGCGCAAAATAATTATTCCTCCACCTAACAACGGGGACCCACCGGACGGGCCACCGTATTTCGCAAAAAAAACATTTCCCCCTGACTGCTGGGACCCACCAGCTACATCTTCGCACGCAAGGAAGTGCATCCGGGCAAAAAAAACCGATTCGCCCCCCTGACTGCTGGGACCCACCAGCTACATCTTCGCACGCAAGGAAGTGCCTGATAGTTGGGACCCACCTGGTCGAAGCGTACGTAGGATTCTCACTATGGTCGCGAATGTGTACGTACATATTGGTCGATTTAGAGGCACGCACGTGTCGTAGTAGAGGCGCGCACGTAGCATGTACACGTACGTACATCGGCAAGTGTGCAAGAAAGAAAATACGGCCACGTACGTACATGCGAGCTGGGTCTCGAATGCCTACTCGCGCATATGTACGCCCAGGGCTCGTGTACATGGCTGGGTCGGAATGGAGAAACAACGTCGTCGTCGTGTTCATGGGGAGCCAATCGGCTGGGTCGGAACGGAATGCGTCGTCGTGTTCATCGGGAGGGCTTGGACGGAACAGCTGATAGAAACGAGGCTTGGCGTACCGTAGAATGGAGGAAACGGGCATGTGTTCGACCGGCCACGATCGAAACGGGATCCTGTTCATCGGGAGGGGTCTGGCGTACCACAAGATGGAGGAAACAAACCTCCTATGGTCGAAACAGGGTCATGTTGATCGGGAGGGGTGTGGCGTACCGCAAAACAAAGAAAACAGACTTGTGTTGGAGCGCTACAGTGGAAACGGGGGTCCTGTTCATCGGGAGGGGTGTGGCATACCACAAAACGGGACTCCACGGGATACTGTTAATCTCCACCGTCGACCCCCTCCAGCCTCCACGGGCTACTGTTCATCCACCGTCGACCACCTCCTGCCTCCACCTGGGACTGTTTAGCCTCCACCGCGCGCTACTCCACCGGCTACTATTCAACCAACCCTCTCCATGGGCTCCTATTCAACCACCCATCCACGGGCTACTGTTCATCCAGCCCTCCACCGTCTATTGTTCATCCTGCCCTCCACGGGGTGGTCCTGTTCATGCAGCCCTCCACGGGGTCCTGTTCATGCAGCCCCAACCGGCTCGATCGATCGGGGTCCTGTTCATCCAGAGGCAACACCACGGAGTCCTGTTCATCCACCCCCACCAGGAACTGTTCATCCAAACCCCCCAGCAATGCTCACTGTTCATGCAGAGGCAGCATCGATCGGCTTCAGTTAGCAGTAGTAGCAAAGGAACCGCTCGATCGGGTTCAGTTAACAGCCATCGAACGAACGCTTGGGTTGAGTAACGCGTAGCCTGTAGTGCAATCGCTCAGGTTCAGTTAGAGCCCAACGCCTCGCTCGGGTTCAGTTAGAGCCCAACGCCTTGCACCCACGCGCGTGCGTGTACGAGAGAAACACGCATCGCTCGGCCCCGACCACCCACCGTAACCAGTAACACCCGATATTTTCCTCGCCCTCGCTTCTACCACGGTTTTTTCCATCATGGACGGCCCAAAGAATGTCATGCAACTGCGTCTCCGGCCCACCCAGGACGAGAAGCCCATTTTCTGTCATGATTTTTTGTCATAGAAGTAGGACCCCATCACATCTATGGTGATACCGTGTTTTGTCACAATTATTGTCATAGAAGTGTCATAAGTATGACAGAAAAAAAATTCGTTTCGCCCAAAATGTCACGGATGTGTCTTTTTTTGTAGTGTTCTCCAGTACGCAGTGGGCCTCCTTTTATAAGTCCAAGGGGTTGCCACAGTGGCATAGATGAGGTGGAAAGTAGCTACAGTGTTTATGTTTATCATCGACGTCTTAGGACAAACGCATTAAATCTGTTGCTTACGTGCTGCTCATCTTTATCAGGGACGGGAGTGGAACCCATCCCGTCCATCGCTGCCCCTCTCTGTCTCAACACGCGTCTATGCCGACGAGGCATGAAGTGCCAAGTTAGCTGGCCAGCTGCTGCGCTCGAGAGGTGGTAGGATCTTCGCGAAGATCAGCATGCCACCACTTAAGCGCTTGCCAGGCTGGCAGGCCGGATTCTGTGCTAGAGTGGTGACGGGGTGGCGGAGCCTTGCCGTGGGCATGCCGACGTCCCCGGCAAGGATCTTGCCAGGGCCTCATAGACGTCTCTTGCGAGGATCGTGCTAGGTACCTCATCTTGCGGCCTTCACAAAGATCTGCATGCCACTACACGCGCGCCCCTGGGTCTTGGTCTTGACGTTGTCGATGGCGTCAGAGCTCTAAACCCTGAGGGTGGTGCTCTTGTTAGTGCCCGGCATGTTGCTCCGGCAAGGTTCTTGCCGAGGTCTCGCAAGCCGTCCCGGCAAGGATCTTGCGGGGGGTCCAACTCGCCCTCTGCTCTCTAGCTTGGTCGCTCCTCTTCACCTTGCATCTATCCTTGATCGCCCCCGTCGGGCCTTTCCGCCGATGTGGCTACGACTGCCCGTGCACAAATATGGGGTGCTAAAGGGCCCATGCTTTAGTACACCGACACGGGCCGTATGGTGGACTGGCCAAACATGGGCCAATAATGGACCACATTATGGGCCGTAAACGGGCTAGACTGGTACACGTCTGTTCATGGGCCTAACATAACGGGCCTTGAATAGGCCGACGAGTATAACGGGCTTAATTCCATCGATAGCCATAACAGGTCGTTAATGTGACGTATTTGATGACGCTATGAAAACGGCCCAACAGGTCAATGGGACCCAAACGGGCCGACTTTAACCACATGCTGAATTTGACCCACAAGCGGAAAAGGCCAGTAATGGACCGTAAGCTACCGATGCTTCAAATCAGCCCAAGAATAAATGGGACATTAAAAGGGCGAAAGATAACACGGGCTGTGAGCGGCCCAACGGAGTAATGGGCCATCAATTGGTATAAAGCGACATATTGTTCATTATGTGCCAGTTTCACTACGGGCCATTAATGGGCCAGGAGTTATAAAGGGCCTCATATGGGCCGAAGGACGTCATGGGCCATACATGGGCCGGAATTTACAATGGGCTGGAATCATATTGGATGGCCCAGATGAAGCTAGTGGGCCTAAATCGTAAAGGCCATGATGGGCCGTGAGCTATCGGGCCTGAATGGGCTATATGCGAGCAGGCCGTTAGAGGCTTTCTATGAGCCGACCCGTTATCCCTTGACCAAGTCAACTAGGCCGGCATTTTGACCTGAATGGGCCACTATTGGGCCGCGCAATGTGTCGACGTATCATAGCCGCCTCCTATCCAGTGGTTAGTTGACATCTATCCGCACGTGGAGCCGACACGTTGTCCCTTCGGCCAATGAGAATTTTACATGTGGAAAATCTCCATTGGTCCTGGCTGCTAACGGGTTATTGGATCCAAAACCGGACCCGATAGGGTTAACGGTGTGTCATTACGGTGGATGCCAAGTGTCGGTTACCCTTGACGGAAGCATTTCCATGACGCATTATTTATCATCATGGAAGTGGAAACTTCCATGATGATAATTTTGGTATTGTCATGGAACACTTCTACGACATCACATGTATGACTATGTTGATTCTGTCATAAAATCGTCATGGAAGTACATGCATGACAGAAAACGTAATCTACTGTGACAAACACGTATTATCACGGAAGTGGTTTTTTTTGTAGTGTATACTACCTCCCCTACACATGAAACTGCCACATAAGCGTTCGGGTTGCGCTTGGCTCTTCACCTCTTTGAGAAGTTGAACATTGATGGTACGACTACAGTGGGGTACTACTAGTATGTTTCTGGCCATCTGACACCGAATGAACTGTTGCATGTCCACCGCGTGCGGGAGGGAGAGCGTGTAGTGAAAGCTTCTCCTAGTCCTGCGAGCCACCACGCTCATGGGCGAGGGAGAGGGCGTTGTAATCAAACTTCTCCTTGTTGTACGAGTTGACGCGACACATCAAAGTAGTGCACTCGATATATTTCAATAATTTGTGTTTACTGATGCATTAATTACAATGCATGCATGCATGCATCCATGTCATGACTTTCCTTCTGATACTTGCATGTGTTGATTTAATGCACCTTGAAGTAGTATGAATATGTGACGGTAAAACTTTCTAATGCCACGGGCCTAAAGTGAGGGATGGTGGTGCATGAGGAGGATGACATCATGCCAATGGAACATGACCTAATGATGGAGCTCTCTATGGTCTCTATGGACCTCACCTTGCTCCACTGCCCCTTGTGCCTATGCCCCTTGAAGCCTCCAGTGTATGATGTTCGAATACACCTCGTCTGTTCGGCTGACCGAGCAAGGTGCGGATTTCTTGATTGATGTGCTATTCGATTGATTTGTATAGTGCAAAGGAGGGAACCTGGCCTGTGTGGACTGCCGCGGCGAGCTCCCTAGGAACCAGCGGCAGTGCCAGAAGTGCGAGTTGATGCGGCACATCAAAGTAGTACTACACTAGTAGTACTCACCCGACTGCGCACTAGGCACATGAAGCGCGTGTCGTGTTGGTACCGTGTGCGGCCCACACATTAACCAAAACCTCGCGCCTCCAGCTCAGCCTCCACGTTTTAAATTTCTCAATCTCAAGGTGAAGGAGCAACGAGAACCTATGATAGAGCCAATCGGATGGTTGAGAACACTACAATCAGTAGCTACAGATGTGTGTGTGAGAGAGGACGAGTGCGTGCATGCACCTCTTCTCTTCATGTATAACATACTAAACTCAGAGTACAAGTGTATGTGGGTGGCATCGACCTAGGGAGCTAGATATGGTGCATGCGAGAAGTCCCGATAGACCAGGTGTGTGCGTGGGAAAGAGGGAGAGAGATGATATGTGTCGATGTAATGCGTGTGAAAAATAAGAGTAGCCTATAGCTTGCGACGATGCTATTCCTAGCGAACGCCCCAATAACCGTAGGATATGTATCCGACGGTGCCAGTTATTGCACGTGCACAGTAGGAAAATAATAATGCCGTGGCATATTACAAAACTGCTACACCATGAGCGAGAACGCGTGCCCATGTTATGCCATCTAGGAATAGTGTCACACTTTGAAACTAGAACTGTCAATAAATTTTGAGCTTGCGTCTCATTACATTCCAAATTACTACCACACTATATTTAATTGAAACCTGTTCACACCGATCAAAACCTAAACGTGTTCCCACTTAGGAGCGTATTAGTACTCGGTTATAAATACTCTACTCCAAGATGACCGTACATTCACCCTCAACTCCTCATCCACAAAAACAAACAAGTATTTCATCATTGTTCCCTTGTGTGTGCCATGGCCCGCATGAGTTCTGGGTCGAGAGATTACTGCCAGGGGGAGGCGAGCATGGAAGTGGAAGCACGAGATATGTCCTGCCTCGCCACCGTTGCAGCCAACATGTCTCACTGCGCCGCCATAGCAACACAGAGGTCCCGCCACGCCATCGATGCAGCAGACTGGTCTGACCGCACCGCGGTAGTAGTAGAGATGTCCTGTCGTGATGCGAATGCAGCAGGGAGGTCCTCGCGTGCCACGGTGGCCCGGGAAAATGTCTCATGGTCAGGCGAGGAATCTCATAGGTGCATGCACGCTATGCTCGATGGCTTGATGGGTCGGATCTCCGACTGGATGAAGCTGCAGGACGAGATGATTACCTCTTTTGAAAATGCTACCGCAAATCATCTAGGGGAATAGGGGAGAGAAGGCGAAGCTCCCCACTGAGCGTGACCTATTGAGGGTGAAGATCGCTGGAAGAGCGAAGCAGGCGGAGGAGATCGCTGCCTTGTTGAAGAGGACGGGCGTCATCGTCAAGAAAATTTTGGGCGAGAATGCCATGCTCGGAAGAGCGCGAAATTTTGGTGGAGGAATCAGTGGATGCTGCCAAGCAGCTTATTAAGGACATGAAACTGATGAAAGAGATCATCGCCGCTCGCCGTGAGAACTAGTCTCCGCGACTTGCAGCGCATAAAGAAAGTAGACATCAGCGAGCCAGATCGTTGTATACATCTTCCTTCTTCTTTTGCCGTTGTGTATTTCAGGCGTAGCCACATGTGACTATTTCAATTATCTTCCTAAATATGTAAGACAATTATTATCCACTGTCGTCGTCGTTATATATTCATCAGTCTTGCTATTAGTCATAGTAGAGGCTATATAGGTCCGTCGGATCTTACATCAAGATCCGTGCAAAATTTTCTTTTCAGATTTTTGTTTTTGTCTCTTAAATCTAAGTCGAGTGAGACATAGCCACACCATTAAACAGGGGCTCAGGCGCCATTAATTGAGACCTTGGGAGAGAGGTAGGTGGGAGATGGAGGTCAAAGGGCTCTCCTCCCGATAAGCATGCGTAGGGGTTTGATCGCACACCTCCCGTACTCAAATAGTTACCCCGCATGACGCCTCCTAGCCAATACAAATGGGGACCCGTGGCGGCACATAAATGGTAAATAGAATGCCCATAGTTTCAATAATACTTGTGTTTTTGATTGTGATAACAATTGTTCCAAAATGACTTTGATGATTGTTAATGTGTGCGCCTTCGCAAATCGGACAGCAAAATTACCACATCATGTTGGTGCCATGACATGACACCAAGCCAAGTTTAATGATTTTCATGCGTGTTTTGGATTTACGGGAATTAAAAACCAAGTTTCTCAATGTTTCCGACCCAGCCACGATGCCCAGATGTTTGAATTTCATTCCCATTTCTTGTATGTGACCTAGAAATTCACCCGAGGGCACACATGTGATTTGTCAACCGTCTTTGGTGCACTGGAGCATGTGCTTGTAGTTCAAATTTGAATTATGCACACTAAATGACCAGAAACTCAATTAATGTATAAAAGGCCAAACAAACCTAGAATAATTCCAAAATTTAACACAACACTCATATAGTTCTCCGTTGCCTCTGTAAAGAAAATCAAGGGGGGCAGCGTATATCATTTCGCACACAAAGGTGTCATGTTCCCTCTCGGAACCACGAGCCTTCTTGAGAGAAGCTCTAGTTTGCAAGAAGCTAGTACCAAAGCTTATTCCAATTCAGCCAATTTTTTTACCACAACATGTTAGTGCCATGACATGACACCATTGCCAGGTTTCATGATTTTCAGTCGTGTTTTGGATTTACAAAAATTTTAAAACCAAGTTTCTCAATGTTCTCGAACGAGCCACGATGCGTAGATGTTTGAATTTCATTCCCATTTCTTGCATGGGACCTATAAATTCACCCGAGGACACACACATGTTATTTTTCAACCAACTTTGGTGCACTGGAGCAAGTGCTTGTAGTTCCAATTTTAATTATACACATTAAATGACCAGAAACTCAATTAATGTATAAAAAATCCAAATGAACCCAGAATAATTCCGAAATTTAACACGACGATCATATAGTTCTATGTTCATCTGTAAAGAAAATCGAGGGGGTAGCGTATATCGTTACGCACACAAAGGTGACACGTTGGCTCTAAGAACCACGAGCCTTCTTGAGATAAGTGTAGCGCCCAAGATGCGATATCCCGATCACGTGATGAACTCATGATTGGGGCACAACCACATTTCGAGTGCATAGCAAGGTGGATGTCATTACAACATACCATGTACTTAATAGAGGGGAATATGAGATAAGGGCTTACACTCGCCACAAGTACAACATTCATACAACAGTGCATCAAAACATAGCATTCATCATGCAGAAGAGCAGGATCCGACTACGGACGAAATGAAACGAAAAAAGGAACGATATCCACCCTACTAATCCCAGGCTCACAACCCGGAACCTATCATTGATCAAATAAGAAGAAGCAGAAGAACTCCAAAAGCAAACATGCATCGCTCTCACGTCAAATCATCACATTACCTGTACCTGCAACTTTTGTTGTAGTAATCTTTGAGCCACAAGGACTCAGCAATCTCATTACCATGGGTATCAAGACTAGCAAAGCTTAATGGGTATGGAAGGATAAGTGGTGAGGTTGCAGCAACCGAGTAAGCATTTATATGGTGGCTAATTTACGAGTTCAAGAGTAGAAGAGAAACTATACATAGCAGTCGCAAACTAGTAATGATCAATAAGTGATCATGAACAACGTATGAGTCAATCATAAGCCCACCATATTCTATTCTCGAACTCACTTGAAAAGAGACGGTCAAGGTTACGCACACGGTTGGTGTATTTTGTTTCAGATCTTGTGTCAAGCTCTCTACAACCAAATATTATAAATTTCCAATCTGCTACATAACGGCGGGCATGGATTTCGAAAGATGAAACCCTGCATGGGTGTCCCAACTTAGTCCATCACAAACTCTCATGATCAGCGGAGGTAAATCTCCATTTCGGAACAACCCGATCAAACTCAGAATCCCGGTTCACACGACATTTCGACAATGGTAAAACTAATCCAGCAAGACCACTCGACGTGCCGACACCCTGATAGTAGCCGTGTGTATCACATCTCAGGCCTCGATCGGATACGTCAGCCTACAGGTATATACCAACCCTCGAGTTGCCCCGAGGTGGCCCCGCAGTTTGCCCGATTGGGACCAACACCATTAGCACTGGCCCCCTGTATTATGTTGAATAAAGAATCCTCGAGGTGATCAACCACTTTGCAATTTAATTGATTAATTTAATATTATTATGTTAGCAAAAGCTAAAGCCAAAGTTGGGCCTTGCTGGAGGATTTTTATTCAAAGCAAACTATCAAGGGGGCCCATAAACCCCGTTCGTGTTAGGAGCGCAAAATCAAGGAACATAACACCGGTTTAGCTGAAACTAGGGCGGCAAGAGTGGAACAAAAAACCAGGCAAAAGGTCAAGCCTCCCACCCTTTACCAAGTATATATGTGCATTAATTCAATAAGAGATATTGTGATATTCCAAGATATCCATGTTCCAACATGGAACAACCTGCAACTAGCAATGCTATAAGAGGGGCCGAGCAAAGCGGTAACATAGCCAAACACCGGTTTGCTGGGATGGTGAAAAAGGTTAGAGGTTGTTCCATGGCATATTGGGAGGCTTGATAAACAAGTGGTGGGAAGCGCGACATAGCGATAGCATCGAGACAACTAGCATAGCAAAGATAGTAGTGAGATCCAAGGTGACGGTCGTCTTGCATGAGATTCCACTAGGAAGAAGACCGGGTCTATGAAGTAGCCGAACAGGCATCGTCGGACGAATGCTCACAATCTGCAATGTACCCGGAACTATCGACAATAAGCACAACCAGAATGAAGCAAACAACATGGTAAACACACATATCATAACCATGGCATGATGCACAATCAAGTATGATGCATGTCCGGTTAAATAGGCATCGCATGGCAAAGTGCAACAAACAATTCTACAAATTAAGTGGAGCTCAATATGCAACGAATTGCATATTGATGAAACACCACATTCACATATTTAGTTTCATCCTAGTTATGTACACGACAAGTTCAAAAGTTGTATAACATGGGAAGAGGTTAGGCAAGACAAAGCTACCTATCTAGGCAAGTTTAAATGAGGCGAAAAATAACACATCACTATTTCGGAAAATCCCCATGTGCATATAGAATTTTTTAATGCCAACAACAATATTAAACATTATAAATGTTGTTATCATGATGCGGATGACATATACAAGTTTTTAGAATTTTAATAAAATGTTGACATGGGCAAGTTTTGAAGCATTTGTCACCATGTGGAAAGAAAGGGTGTTACGGCGACGAATCCGAAAAGGATGCCACAACAACATATCAGTTTCGGTAGCTAATGGAGAAACCGGTGCAAAAGAGCACATGTGGATGTGAGCGTGTCATGCAAGATGGTAGGGTGCTTCCGGTTACCAGGTTCTTACGGGTCAGTGGCATGGAAACGAGGGTCGTGCACGAAATAGGTCTAGCATAGTGCAAACCGAGCATCTCATACAACTCATGCATTTGTCCATGGGTCATCATCTCTGCGGTATACCTTTGAAGCGTGCATTTCATGGCGGACCGAGTTTGAGCGAAGTGAAGGAAGTAAACGTTCTCGGGAGGTCGCAGTGGAAGTAGTGGTACACATATATGGTAGTCATACACGTATCAGAGAGGAACTTGGCGTATCCATGTACTTGGGGTTCCAGTGTGGTAGATGTTCGGCATCCGTGCGGTCTTGCGGGTGGGGTACTTGGCGAACCCAGTGGTACATCTTGGCGACACATGGACAACGGAGATGGTCGTGTAGTTGAACTTTGTGGACACCCGAGTCTCGTTGGGTACTTGTCGTTGATGGTGTCTTAGAGCTACGGTCTTGGCGTCAACAGAAACAGGAGGTGGAGGCGCATGAGGGCAGCAAGGTTGTGTCTTGGGCGGCAGTTGGCGGAACCGCTCGGAGCCAGCCAGGGAGGCTACAGCCACGGTGTCGCTCAGGGAGGCCATGGCGAAGGGGAGAAGTAGGGGACCAGCCTGGCCGGAGAGGAGGACGACAGCGCGAGACGAGAGGAGGCGAGCTCCATGGCAGTGGGAGTGACGTCGGTGGTGGGAGACGGGTGGCGCGAGGGAGCGAGGGGGCCTGGGGCACCTCACCGGCGGTTGGAGCTGCCTAGGGACGAGGCGGCCGGGATGGATGACTCGCAGGCAAAGTAACGAGGAAGTGGGCGGGAGCGAGGAGGAAAGGCGTCACGAGGAGGGGCGACGGGGAGGCGCTCGCCGGAGTCGGGGCTGAAGGGGTCGGATCGAGGGGGAGGTCGCGGCGCGAGGAAGAAGGAGTTGGGGATCGCGAGGAGGTAGGAGGAGAGCAGGGTCAAGCGTGGGAGTCTAGGCAGGTGACGGCGGATGGGAACGAGGAGGAGGGATCGATAGATGGGGATCGATCTCGCAGGCGGCTAGGGTTAGGAGGGGGCCGACGGGGCCTTGGGCCATGGTGGGTCAAATCGGCCAGTTGGGCTACAACGCTGGCTGGGCCAGTCCGGTGGGGAGGAAAATGGCCAGGGTCCTAAACGACTTCAAAAGAAAATGGAACATGTTTCTTTCCTTTTATTAAAAAGGAAGAATAGATATATTTATTTGGCAAGGCAAATAAATACACGTTGAGTTCAAAACTGACGGGGATTTACTTTGACATATTTCAAATCACGACAACTTGAACCAGAGTAAATAGGAGAAAGGTCAAGGTTAGAATATTTGAAACGAGAGAGGTTTAAAAATATAAGTTTCTTTGGGTTGATTCCAAATTAATGGAATGTTTAATAGTAGCTCCCTAAATATTGAGAGCCTTTTATATGTTGTAAAGAGAAATCATCATTGTGAATATCCCTCGATTTAAATGGACCAAAGGTCCATACTATTTGTTTAGTTGAGTTGCAAAGATTTGATGACATGATTGCATGATGATATGATGCAATACACAATAAAATAAAACATACAAATAATTCACACGGTGAAACTTGGAAACCATGGAAGGCATCTGGAGCGTCGGTCTTGGGGCGTCACAAGAAGCTCCGGTTTGCAAGAAGCTTATACCAAAACTTGTCCCAATTCGGCCAATTTTTTTACCACAACATGTTAGTGCCATGAGATGACACCATGCCAAGTTTCATGATTTCCAGGCGAGTTTTGGATTTACAGTAATTTAAAAACCAAGTTTATAAATGTTCTCGGCCGAGTCATGACGCCCAGATATTTGAATTTCATTCCCATTTCTTGCATGGGACCAAAAAAATCACCCAAGGGCACACATGTGATTTTTCAACCAACTTTGGTGCACGGGAGCATGTGCATGCAGTTCAAATTTGAATTATGACATTAAATGACTAGAAACTCAATTAATGTATTAAAAAGGCCAAATGAACCCGGAATAATTCCAAAATTTAACTAGGCACTTATATAGTTCTATGTTGCCTCTGTAAAGAAAATCAAAGGGAGGCAGCGTATATCATTTCGCACACAAAGATGACACGTTCCCGAACCACTAGGCTTGTTGAGAGAATCTCCGGTTTGCAAGAAACTTATGCCAAAACTTGTCCCAATTTGGCCAAAAGAATTACATATGAAAATAGGGTTTAGATTATCCCGAACATCTCTCTACCTAGACCAATTTATTGTGATTTGAATTCATCATAAAATGGATTGATGGTGGAAAGGATGTGGTGATGTGTAGTACACTCGCCCGGCAAGGCGTGCCTTTGGGCCGCAGCGACTACGCGCGTATGGTGGCTTGGGTTCATCAACCTTCCAACCCCCCCCCCCTACGGGTGCCATGGGCCTCCTTTTATTGATCAAGGGATCACCATAGTGGCAAATGGTCATTATCGACTGATATGATAGCGAACAGTGCTATCATACCTAATTCTGCAGGCTAACAGGGCACATTAAATGCACCGCTTAGTGTCACATTGCTGGTCGCCCGACAAGGCTCGTCGGGATGTCTTTCCAGCTCCGCATCTACTCCCTTGACATGTCGCAAGACGAGTGTCCTTTGTGGGTTTCTACTTTCTTCCATAGGGGATGACTGCCATGTGGCGAATGGCTGCCACTTAATCACTTCGCGACTTGACACTGCACTGATTGACGACGTGGGTCGTGCTTGAGTAGCAGGCGGGGTGGTTTATCCCGCCGACCCCCGGCAGGCCCTGCCGGGGAGTCTGATAGCTTGTTCCTGGTGGTGGCCTTACCCCTTGTCGGGCTCGCCTACCCGGCAAGGGAGGCTCTCTTCTTGGCTATATCTCGTTCTCCTGGCTTGGCCTTGGTCTCTCTGGCTGCGTGTTGGTTCTCAAACCTTGGGCTTGCTCTTGTGCTTCATCCTTGGTCTTTTGCCTGTGCATAGTTGGGCAATAGACCCAGGGTTTGTTGCACCGACATAATCCCCCGGGCCTGCCCCGAGCGCGCTACTGAGCGATGTCGGGGTAGTGTCTAATAAGTGCACATGCATGATTGCTGAAGGGGTTGGCCCCTTGAGATTTCCTTTGTTGCTTCATTCATCTTGATTTGGGGACGGTTTGACATTCCCCCACGCGTTAGTGCAAAGCCAATAGTGGTGGGGCCGCTGTAGTGAGGGCCCGTGAATGAGTTTAAAGCACGGGGTGGAAACCGCCAATTTACTCTTCCTTACTGTGCATCCTTATCCTTAGCCACGTATGCTCACTCATTGCACGAGGTAGGTAACGGAGGCGCGTGGCGTGGGAGAGCGCCTTGAAGTGGGTCCGCCCGCCTTGAATTGGCGGATGAGGACGGTGGTCGCCCGTTGATGGAGCGGCTTCTCTCCTTGCCCCGCCTATAAAAGGAGGGGCAGAATGGAGCGGAATCATCCATACTTGCCTTCATGTTCTTCTTCCTCTCTTGTTCTCTACTTCCTTTGCCGATTTCGAAGGGAGAAGCTCGGGGCCAGCCCCCAGGCTTCTGTTTGAGGCTGTTGTTTCTTCATGCTGATGCTGGTGTCCGGTGAGTGAGCCTGGTCCTTGACGTAATGGGTCTCTTGGTCTCTTTGAGGCTCGGCCGGGAGGCAGGGCTGGAGATCATTGGTAATCCCAGTATTGCACCTCCCAGAGGTCTTGGGTATGATGTCGCTGAGGGCGCGCCTTTCCGCCCGCCAAGGTGGGGAGCGACACTGTCGGTACGAAATGACACCTATGGGATCACTGGAATCCCTTCTACGGTTGGCGGGCGTGGAGTTGTGCAAAGAGCAGGTCTAATAGTTAGCACATTGATCGTTTACCCAGGTTTGGGCCGCGAGGATGTGTAGTACCCTAGTCCTGCTTTGGTGTATATTTGAGTATTCTTGAGTTCTTCAGCTAGCTATGTTGTCTATCCACCTTTCTAGGATCCGAATCCTCCTCCAGTATGCCGCGGGCCTCCTTTTATAGTCTGAAGGGGCTACCACAGTGGCACACAGGAGGTGGAAAGGTGTACAGCGTATAGGCTTATCCCATGCCATTACGGGACAAGGCACATTCAATGCGCTGCTTAGGTGTCTATTTACTTTATCGGGGACGGGAAGGAAGCCCGTGCCGTCCGTGGTCGCTCTGTCTGGTCGCGACACGCGTCTAGGCCAGCGAGGTAGGTAGCTGAGGTGGCATCGCGGTAGGGTCTTCACGAAGATCTGCATGCCACTACGTAGGTGCTTGGCTAGCTGGCCCAGGAACCACGTATCACCACGTGGGTGCCTGCCTGGGCCAGCGGGTTGGCCCCCGAGCTGGGGTGGCAACGGGGCGGCAAGAGCTTACCGCTGGCTTGTTACCATTCCCGGCAAGGTTCTTGCCGGGGCCTCCGTGAGTGCCCTGCAACAAGAGGCTTGTCCGGGCTTCGAGGTGTCTTCGGCAAGGAGCCTTGCCGGGGCCTCGCGGGCGTCCTCGGCAAGGAACCTCGCGATCGCCATGTCTTCCGGATCTTACCTTGGGAGTCACAGATCTTTGTCTTCACAAAGATCTGAATGCCATCACGTGGGTGCTTCCCGAGCCTTGGCTCCACTCTTTGTTGATATTGCTGGAGCCCATAGGCTTCGAGGATGGCCACGACGGAGGCGTCTGAGTGGATCGCCCTGGCAAGAGCCCTTGCCGGGTGGCGCACAAGCCGGCCCGGCAAGATTTCTTGCCCGGGGAGCCTGTCTCCTTTCTTGGCCTTCTCGTGCTGTTTGTCTTGGCGTCGTGTTGATTGTCTTGGGCTTTGGTTTTACCTCGGTCCACTTCTCCTGTTCTGCTTGGTGCGGCCGTGCGCGCGGCTCCGACTGTCCGTGCATGAATAAGGGGTACAAAGATGCGCCCCTTCTTTTGTACGCCGACAGGAACCCCCGAGCCTGAGCCACACATGAGCGCGACACGTTGTTGGGCCAGGCCCAAAATGGTGTGCGGGCACGCGGGGCGGTTTTTACTACGGTAAAACTTTTCGCGCGCTGCGCTTCCCTCGACCTGCGTTGAATGCGCGACGTGGAGGGGTGCGCGTGACGTGGGTGGCATGCGTGGGGGCGGTTCCCGCACGCATGTGTCATATCGTAGAGGCGGCTCGCGCCTTCCCCGTAAAAAGACAGAGGCGTGGAGGCGCGACTCTTTTACTGGACGGTCTTCGGTCATAGTTTTGAAGGCGCCCATGCTCCCCCTCCCCCTATAACGGGGTAGGGAACGGTCTCCTCACCCGTCCTTTCGACCTTGCACGTTCGCCACGCGTCCTTCATGCAGGTGCGAGCTTTGGAGGTGGGAAACCGGGCCGTCGCTGGTTGGGGCAGCGGGTCGGTCCCGATTCCATGCGCCCCTGATGGCTGGATTCGCTGAGCGGGGCAGCTGGGTATCGACCCCGCCTCATTATAAAGAGGGGGAGAGAGGGAGCGCCACCCCACATTCTTCAGTATCCGTCCTCCTTTATCTTTGCTTCTTCCTCTCATCTACCATGGTGAGAGCAGGTTCTGGGCCTTCGTCGGTGGCAGCAAGGGTCGCTGCTCGTCAGCGCGTCTCTCCCTCCCTTGAGCCCGAGGCGGCAGAGCCAGCCACAAGAGTAAGGGGAGTGGGCATGGCTGAGGTCGCCACGGCGGTCGGGGGAGAGGGGCACGAGGTGGCGCGGCAGTCATGCCTCTGCCAGCGGTGCCTCCCGCGACAGAGGGTCACGTCGGGGACCGGCCCCGTGAGTTCTTCATCAGGCTGCGCCAGCCACCGCGCTGTTGTCTGCGTCTCCCCACCCCCTTTGCAGCGGAGATGGAGATCGACCCACCCCAGACCCTCAGTTTGCACATGAGGGGCTGCGAGACCGGGGGTACGCGAGTCGACGTTGACTTTCCCCGCCCCTTACGTCATGTATCTCCCTCGCGGGTGGAAGACGTTTGCCTGCATCCATATCTTGATGGCAGGGCTAGTCCTCTATTTCAAATTAATGGAGGGCGGCCTGCTCTCCGTCAAGGTCTTTGGAGATCTTGGGACTGGGCTGAAGTGCTGCGTAGAGAGATCTTCCGACGATGGAGACTCTTCCTCGAGCGGGAGTGACGAGGAGGACAGTGACATCGGCGACGAGGGGGCCGAGCGGCGTAATGCCGACTCTGACTTCGACTGACCGCGCTGCTCCTCCCTTGGTCACGCACCTTGCCGAGGGCCATCCTCGCCAAGCTCTCCTTCGGGGTGCTCCCTATCGTCTCCTTGGGCGGCCGGCGTAGGAGGGCCGGAGAAGGCGAAGAAGGCGGGTGGCGGCCATTAACTCGGAGCACATGGGCACCGACGCCTTCATCGCGTTCTGGCGAGCCGCTGCCTTATCTTCTAGCTTTCTGCTCTTCGCACCTCGCCTAGGCACTCTTTTTGCACTCCCGCTGTCCTATTCCATCCTCTTAGGAGAGGAACAAGAAAGCGATTACGGGCATCTTATCTCTTTTTAGTTTTTAAGCCTACGTGCCTTTGCTGAATTTAAAGCTTGTAATCCCCCTTGTCCATGTTTTTCTTTCCGTACGAACTGTACCTGTACGGGATGTTTTTAATGAAAAGGGGTGTTTGCCGAGTTCTTCGTGCGTGAGCGAGGCCCATGCCAAGGACGAGTCCTTGTTATTTTTATAAAAAATGTTATTTCCCGGCAATAGGCCTTGCCGTTTCTCTTCTTCGGCCGATCGTTCTCACGCTCTTGGCGGAGGTAGGGGCGAAGTAGAGTTAGGCTCCTCGTTCATTTCTTCGCCACCGCAACTACTTCCAAATTCCGGCACAAGGAAAAAGGGAGTACGGTGGTTTTAAGATATAAACAAGGTTTCACATGTCCCAATTCCATACGGAAATGTATAGCAGGGGGATGAAAAACTTATCTGAATCCGCAGCCCCCGGCAATCTTGGCTCGCCGTGGATGGATCCTTACATCTTCAGCCCCCGGCAGGCTTGCCTTGCTGGGGTTGGGGCGTCAGTTCGTTGCTCTTTTCCCAAGTGGCTCATCGGGGGATAAGCTGTGGACCAAAGAAGGAAGAAAAGCCGCACACCCGACCTCTAGGCTAGGGGTTAGTCACCACCAAGCACTATCAACCCTAACCGAGGAAGGGACTCAACCTACCATGCATGCTATAACTTAGGGCGCTAGCGCTTCATTTATTTATGCTCAGGGTCAGTGTCTGGCTTTGTACAAAGGGTTACATGCCTTGCCGGCAAGGCTTGTACAAAAGGGGGGCTTGCCGGGAGTCCCGGCAACCACGCCTTACGGGTAAAACCTGCGAAGATGTTCATTGTTCCAGGAGTTACTCACCGGGATCCCATCTTCGGTCTCCAGGTGGACTGCACTAGGCCTGGTGACTCGTATTACCCAATAAGGGCCTTCCCACTTTGGCGTCAACTTGTTGGAATTCTTAGCCGACTGAACGTGCCGAAGAATAAGGTCGCCTTCCTCAAAGCTTCGGGCATGAACCTTGCGGCTATGATAGCAGCACAAGGCTGGCTGGTAGCGCGCTACTCGTACAACCGCCCGAAGACGATCTTCCTCGAGGAGTGTTGCGTCATCTTGTCGCAGTCGCTCTTGCTCAAGCTCATCATAAGCAAGCACTCCGGGTGACCTGTATGTGAGTTCTGTGGGGAGAACTGCCTCTGCCCCGTAAACGAGGGAGAAGGGTGTCTGGCTGGTGGCTCGATTTGGTGTCGTCCTGATCGACCAAATAACCGTCGGTAATTCATCGGTCCAACGCTTTCCGCACTTGTGTAGCCTGTCAAAAGTCCTTGTCCGGAGGCCCCGCAGTACCTCAGCATTTGCACTTTCTGCCTGGCCGTTGCTTCGTGGATGTGCAATAGACCTTGTCGCCGAGGTGTTGCATATATTGCATGAAGGTATTGCTTGTGAACTACGTACCGTTGTCGGTGATAATTCTGTTTGGTACACCAAAACGGCAGACCAGGCCCGTGAAGAACTTGACGGCTGACTGTGCTATCTCCTTCCTCACTGCCTCCACCTCCGGCCACTTTGTGAACTTGTCGATTGCTACGTACAAGTACTCAAAGCCCCCGACAGCACGGGGAAAAGGGCCCAATATGTCGAGCCCCATGGCCGAGAATGGCCAGGAGAGAGGGATTGTTTGGAGAGCTTGAGCTGGTTGATGAAGTTTCTTCGAATGGAACTGACACGTTTAACACTTGGTTACTAATGTCGTTGCATCCTGGAGGGCAGTGGGCCAGAAGAAACCATGTCGGCATGCCCTGCGGGCAAGGGCTCTTGACCCTATGTGGTAGCCACGTATGCCTCCATGTATCTCTGCCAACAGCTCCAGTCCTTCCTCCCGGGTGATACCCTTCAATTTCACGCCGTTCGGTCGTTTCCTATAAAAGATGTCGTCGACAAACTGGTACATGGCGGACCGACGGGCTACTTTCCCCGCTTCTTCCTGCTTTTCAGGAATCTCCCCGGTCTGGAGGAATTGGACGGTATGCCGGAGCCTGGGGCTCGACGGCAAGGACCAAAGGCATTTCTTCTGCTATGGGAGCGATTGCCTCTATAGCTAGGGCTTGATGCCCCGCCGGAGTCTGTTGCCCCATGGCAGGCTCCGCATCTCCGGCAACACTTTTGCCAGCCACCCCTGTGGGTTCGGCAGGAAATTACTTGCCGGGGCTTGATTTCCTTCGCTTGCTTGGCTCAGTCAATGGTTCAGCAGATGGGTGAAATAATCAGAGCACAAAGGTACCTGGTTCCACAGGTAGTTTGTGGGTGGCGTGTTTTGACAGGCAATCATCGATGTCGTTCTCCGCTCGGGGGACGTGTTCAACTTGTATACCATCAAAACGCTCCTCCAGTTTCCTTACTTTATCCACCTAGACTTCCATCAACGGGCTCTAGTAATCTTTGTTTACTTGCCTGACGACGAGTTGCGAATTTCCCCTGGCGATGAGCTTCTTGATCCCGAGGTCCGCTGCGATCCTGAGACCGGCGAGCAGTCCCTCACACTCGGCATTATTGTTTGTTGACACCTGCCTTTGGAAGTGCATCTGGATTACATACTTGAGGTGCTCTCCGGTGGGTGCAATGAGCAGCACTCCAGCACCGGCGCCTTGCAGCGAGAAAGCCCCATCAAAGTACATAATCCAGTCGCGACTCTCACCCTTGCCGGGGAGGGTAGTCTCCTGGATCTCCTTGTCGGGTGTTGAGCTCCATTCTGCAACAAACTCTGCCAAGACTCTACTCTGAATCGTCGAAGTGCTTTCAAATTTCAAACCGAAGCTTGACAGCTCCACGGCCCACTCCACAATCCTCCCAGTCGCATCTGGGTTGTGCAATATTCGTTGCAACGGGAGGCGGGTGACGAAGGTGATTTCGTGTGCTTGGAAGTAATTACGCAGCTTCCTCGAGGCTATAAGGAGGCCGAAGAGCAATTTATGCATGCCGGAGTATCTTGACCTAGCCCCCTATAATAGGGAGCTGACACAGTAAACCGGGTGCTGCATCATCTTTTTCTTCTGCATCACTCCATTCAGTCGCGTCTCCATGGCCCTAGTAGCATCAGGTGCTGTCGCTGCTATCACTTCTGTATTGACCTCCCTCTGGGCCACTAGCACGGCACTGACCACTTGGTTCGTTGCCGCTAGGTACAGCAGCAACGGTTCTTGTGGTTTAGGCGCGACCAGTACCGGTGTAGAGGAGAGGTATTTCTTCAAATATTTTAGTGCCGCTTCGGCTTCAGGGTCCACTCCATCGGGCCCGGCTTTTTCAAAATTTTGAAAAAGGGAAGGGCGCGCTTGGCAGATTCGGAGATGAACCTGCCCATGGCAGCAACACACCCAGCAAACCGACGCACATCCTTGATTCACCTGGGCGCTTCAATCTGCTCGATGGCCTTGATCTTGTCGGAATTTACTTCAATTCCACGTTGTGACACGAAGAAGCTGAGAAGCTTGCCGGACGGGACGCCGAAGACACACTTTTCAGGGTTCAGCTTAAGGTTGATCTTGCGCGGATTCGCGAATGTCTCTTCTAAGTCTTGCACGAGCGTTTCTTTGTCCTTGGTTTTGACCACTATATCATCCATATACGCTTCCATATTTCTATGTAGATGAGGCTCAAAACCAATCTGGACCGCCCTCGCAAATGTTGAGCCAGCACTCTTCAATCCGAAAGGCATCCGCATAAAGCAATACGCACCACATCGGGTGATGAATGCTATCTTTTCTTCATCTTCTCTCGTCATGAAGATCTGGTGGTAGCCCGAGTAAGCGTCGAGGAATGATAACAAGTCACACCCAGCCGTGGAGTACACAATCTGGTCGATGCGTGGTAATGGGAAAGGGTCTTTTGGATCATACTTATTAATGTCTGTGTAGTCTATACACAGCCTCCACTTCCCATTTGCCTTACGCACTACCGCCGGATTGGCCAACAACATTGGATGGAGCACTCCTCTCACTAGGCGGGCTACCTCTAACTTCCTGGTCTCCTCTCTGATGAACTCTTGCCGCTCTAGAGCTTGCTTCCCGACCTTCTATTTGACAGGTCGCGCATGAGGGCAGACAACAAGATGGTGCTCAATCACCTCCCTAGGAATGCCAGGGATGTCAGACGCTTGCCATGCAAACACAGCGACATTCGCCCGCAGGAAGCTGACGAGCGTGTCTTCCTATTTGCTGTCGAGGGCGGAGCTTATGGTGAGAGCCCCTCCCGTGCTGTCCTCGTTGACGAATACCCGCTTGGTTTCTGGTGGAGCAGCTATGGATTTCTTGCTCTTGCCGGTAGAGCTCTCTGGCGTGTTCTCGACGGGAACACTACACTCCGAAGAGGAGCGCTTGCCGGAGTAGGCGCGAGATGTCTTCCCGGTCTTATTTCCTCCCGGGGCTTTAGTGGCAGGAGCAAGCGCCTTGGAGGCAGTCGCTACAACTGCCTCCCGGTAAAGCTGGTCAACGCTGATCAGCGCATCCTTCTTGTCAGAGGGGACGGTAATGATGGACATCGGCCCGGGCATCTTCAGCGTGTTGTAGGCGTAGTGCGCCGCCGCCATGAACTTGGCCAATGCTGGGCGGCCGAGGATCCCGTTGTAAGGCAAGGGTATCTCGACTACCATCGAAAACAATCCTCTCCATCATGTAGTTTAGCTCGCCCCCGAACGTCATGGGTAGCGTGATTTTACCCTTGAGCTGGCTTCTCCCTGAGTTGACTCCTTGAAAAGAGCCTGTCTCCTCGAGGTCCCCATCAGGGATTTGCAGCCTTCTGACCAAGATGGGCGAGATTAAGTTTAGGCCGGCCCCGCCATCAACCAGCATCTTCGTCACCTTGAGGTTGCGTATCGTTGGTGAGACCAGCAGCGGCAAACACCCGACCGCAGTTGTGCGGTCAGGGTGAGCCTCGGCGTCAAAGATGATAGGAGTGCTGGACCACCTCAGCGGCTTCTCGGCATTGAACAACGGCTCCACGGCTATGATCTCACGCGCCCACTGTTTTAGTCAGCGGTGGGAGGAGTGCAAAGAGGCGCCGCCATCGACGCACATGGCCTCCATGGCCTTCTGAAACTCTTGCTCGCCGGACTCGTCGTCCTCCTCGCCATCATCATCTTCGCGCTTCTTTTCACGGCCCTGGGCAAGCCGTTATTGTTGGTTATTTTTGCCGCGGCGGTCAGGTTGGCTACCACGTTTCTTGCCAGATCCTTCAACGCCATCTTGGCCTTTCTCCTTGTCTCGCCTCTCGTACTCGGCCTTTTGCTTCTCCGCGAGCTGCTCGACTTGTCGGCAGTTCTGGAGGTCATGGCTTTTGGTACGGTGGATCTTGTTGTATTGGTTGTCAGAGCTTCCCGGCTTATCGGCAGCCGCCAAGGCCCGACAGGCAACACATCCGGTGATTTCCTTGCCGAGGTCGTCTGCCTTGGTTTTCTTGGCGGCACCGGCATCGTCGGATACCTCAATGGCAAGCACAGCCCTCCCCTTGCATTTTTTGTTACGGCGTCGACCGTTTTTTGTTGGGGCGACGACGTCTTCATCTGAGGAACCGGTTTCCACACAGGCATCTTCGCCGGGGTACTTCCTTCCCTCTTCAGCCCGGGCACATCTGTCGGCTAGAACGTAAAGTTCGGCCACATCCATGACTTTGTTCATCGCCAGCTCCTCCTGCATCTTGCGGTTGCGCACGTTCTGGTGGAACGCGCTGATGATGGCGGCAGGATGAACGTCTGGGATGTTATACTGCACTCGGCTGAACCTCTGTATGTACTTGCGCAGGCTTTCACCTTCCTTCTGGGGGATAGCATGCAAATCGCTTGCTTGGCCATGAGCCTGGTGGCCTCACGTAAAAGCGCCAACAAACTCATGGCACAAGTCCGACCAGGAAGAAATGGAATCCGCCGGCAAGTGCATCAACCATGACATAAAATTGGGTTTAAGCGCCAACGGGAAATAATTAGCGAGCACCTTGTCATCGCACGCCCCAGCAGCTTGCATCGCGATGGTGTAGATGTTGAGGAACTCCGATGGATGAGTCTTGCCATTGTATTTCTCGCCGACATCGGGCTTGGAGGTGCGGTGGGTGGGCCACTAGAAATGCCGCAGCTCACGAGGAAAGGCTGGGCAGCCTACCTCGTAAGGTAATCCCCCAAATCCTCCCGGTGCTGGGTTGTCTACAACAGGCCCCGCATGTTTATCCGACTGGTGGCCCGCCTCGCGTCGGTGCTCGATGGTGGTTCGAGTGTCCTCGTGGGCACGCTCTCGAAGAACTTGGCGCTGATCACGGTGGGTCCGCGGGTCGGACGACGCTATGGATACGTCATCGCAAGCGTCGTCCCGACGGGCCGGCACACGTGAGAACTGGTGAGGCGGAGGAGAGTGCACCATAGCCACTGCGCCGCAAGTCCTTCCGCCGCTGGCGTGTGGTGGCTCGCGAGAGCGTCGGCCCGAAGGCCCCGCCGGCCGAGGTTCGTCCTTGTTGGCGATGGCGACAAGGCTACGAACGGTAGCTCTCCACTCGTCGAGCTTCTCCGCTGCAGGAGGGAAATCGAGGAGCAACTGCGCGCGTGCTAAGGCTTCCGCTGGCGTGGGTGGCGGGGAGAGCTGCGCGGATCAACACGCGCTATGACTTCTAACCATGTTAGAAGGAGCTCTATCACGGTCCCGCAGCTGCACGTCGCCTTCGCTGGTGCCTCGGCGGGCATGCTGATCTTCTGCATCTCGTGACTGATGCACGGGGCTCTTTCCGCGGCGGCGCCCGGGGTCCTCCGTGCGGCGATGCTGCCCATCGCGCGCGACCTGGGAGGAACGCGCCATGGGCGCTGCCGTGGGCATCTTGGAAGTCGCCGTGTTGCCCGTGCGGGGTACGACGCCGCTCTTGGAGGGCCCTGTGCCGCTTGCGGTGGGCCTGGCTCCACCCTTGGACTTGGTGGCGTGTGGCTCATCATCTCGTGCACGAGCGACGCCGCTTGCCAGGTTTCGGCTACTGGAACAGCGCGGGTGTTCGCGGGTCGCGCCTTGGCTCCCATCCGCGACCACCACATCGCTGGCCTGTGCTGGCACAGGCTGTTCGGGTGCAGACGAGCCGACCGCCGCGATCGTCTTCTTCTTAGGAGCCATGGCGATGAGGAATCGCTACCCTAACAACTAGACCAGATTTTCACAACTGCGCCCCCTACCTGGCGCGCCAAAGATGTTGGTACGAAACGACACCTATGGGATCACTGGAATCCCTTCAACGGTTGGCGGGCGCGGAGTTGTGCAAAGAGCAGGTCTAAGAGTCAGCACAGCGATCGTTTACCCAGGTTCGGGCCGCGAGGATGCGTAATACCCTAGTCCTGCTTTTGTGTATATTTGAGTGTTCTTGAGTTCTTCAGCTAGCTATGGTGCCTATCCAGCTTTCCAGGATCTAAATCCCCCTCCAATACACCGCGGGCCTCCTTTTATAATCTGAAGGGGCTGCCATAGTGGCACACATGAGGTGGAAAGGTGTATAGTGTATAGGCTTATCCCATGCCATTACGGGACAAGGCGCATTCAATGCGCTGCTTAGGTGTCTATTTACTTTATCGGGGACGGGAAGGAAGCCCATCCCGTCTGTGGCCGCTCTATCTGGTCGCAACACACGTCCAGGCCAGCGAGGCAGGCAGCTGAGGTGGCGTCGCGGTAGGGTCTTCACGAAGATCTGCATGCCACCACGTAGGTGCTTGGCTAGCTGGCCCAGGAACCACGTATCGCCACGTGGGTGCCTTCCTGGGCCAGCGCGTCAACCGCCGAGCTGGGGTGGCGATGGGGCGGCAAGAGCTTGCCGCTGGCTTGTTACCGTTCCCGGCAAGGGTCTTGCCAGGGCCTCCGTGAGTGCCCTGCGGCAAGAGGCTTGTCGGAGCTTCGAGGTTTCTTTGGCAAGGAGCCTTGCTGGGGCCTCGCGGGCGTCCTCGGCAAGGAACCTCGCGATCGCCATGTCTTGTGGATCTTACCTTGGGAGTCACAGATCTTTGTCTTCACAAAGATCTGCATGCCATCACGTGGGCGCTTCCCGCGCCTTGGCTCCACTGTTTGTTGATATTGCTGGTGCCCATAGGCTTTGAGGGTGGCCGCGACGGAGGCGTCTGAGTGGATCGCCCCGGCAAGAGCCCTTGCCGGGTGGCACGCAGGCCGCCCCGGCAAGAGTTCTTGCTGGGGGAGCCTGTCTCCTTGCTTGGCCTTCTCATGTTGTCTGTCTTGGCATCGTCTTGATTGTCTTGGGCTTCGGTTTTACCTCGGTTCACTTCTCCTGCTCTGCTTGGTGCGGCCGTGGGCGCGGCTTCGACTGTCCGTGCATAAGTAAGGGGTACAAAGATGTGCCCCTTCTTTTGTACACTGACAGGCGCGCCTCCAGCCCCCCGGCTGCTCTGGCTGCTTTTTGTTCTTCTGCTGGAGGCGCCGGGTTGGGGCCTGGGCGCTTCCTGGGAATTGCGGTGATGAAGAGAAAGCGGGAGAGGACAGAGAAGGCGGAAGGCGCGGGGTCGGCTCGGAGTATGGCTACCCTGACGCGCTTGTCCCCTTTTGGGGACCTGCCGCCTCGTCTTTCCGCTCCTCTCCTCCCTCCGTGGCACCATCGTCACTAGCCTCCTCCAGTGGTCGCCGAGGTGGGATGTTCTCTTGGTGCCTTCGCCTCCCCTCCAGCAGTCTTTCGGATGAGCTTTTGTGGATAACTCCACAGGCACTCTAGCCGGGGCTTATTGCCGGCCCTGGAGATGGTGACCAGGGGGCGCTGCCCCATCTCCTACGCTCCTCCTTGGTAGCCTCGCCACTCCCAGTCTTGTCAGGCTGTGCTTGGCAGGCCCGGACATGACCAGGGTGAGCTCCCGCTTGGGCGTTCCTTTTCTCATCCTTTCCTTCATCGCAGTGCCTGAAGCTGGTGTAATGCCCCGGATGTAATACTTTCCCTTTTGGGCATATAATATATCTCCGGCTTCATCTATTTCCATTCCGGGTTCTTTGTCTTTCGGGTTTCGTCGTTTTGTTGTGTGAGTGTGTGGCATTCATTCATAGCATGTAGACATGTGCATCGCATTGCATTTGTGTTGTCGGTTGCATCCGGTTCCACGCGTTCCTTCCCGTTGTCCGTTTCGCGTTCCGGAGCTCCCTCATGTGTCCGTGACGTCCCGTAGGCCTACTTTGGTGTTTGGGCGTGTTACGTTACCGGTGTGCCGCGAGGTTGTTGTGTGTGTGTTGTTGTTTTGTTGTGTGCAACCCGCCTCTCAAATCTCGTCGCGTTTGGACTCCGTTGGCTATCCCATCAGTTATTCGTGTGGGTCCAAAGTGCCTTCACTTTGTGTCCCAGAAACACCCCTACAGCAGCCCACTACCCTCTCCTAGGCCCATCTAGACTACCCCCGCGATCGGATCCGTCGGATCGCGATCGGAGGGCTCCTAACACCCCCACAATCCCTCAAACCCTAAAATCTGCTATTTATAGACCCTAGGTCTATTTTTGGACATCCCTAGTTTTCATCTCCTCCTTCCCCCTATTTTTCTGGATCTGGCCATCCCCTCCTCTCCACTTGGCTCCATCCCCCTCGAAGCTGCCGCTGCTCCTTCCTTCGAAGCGACCGACCAGATCCTCTCCGCCAGCCGCAAGTCAACGCATCGCTCCAGCTGGCTCGGCCTCCGCCGATCGATCCCGCTGGGCTCCCGCTCCAGGCCGCCTTCGGTCGTCGCCTCCTCCCAAGCCGCGAAGGACCACATCGCCGCCACCGCGTCCGCTGGCCTGGCCCGTCGCGCCAGGGCCCAGTCACCCTCGCTAGGTCGGCCTCGCCCCTCAGCCAGGGCACCGCTACTCCTCCGCGCCGCCGCGTGGGCCTCCAGCACCCCGCGGCCCGAAGCCAGGCCGCTCCCTCACCGATCCGCGCCGAAGACCCCGAGCGTCCTCTGCCAGCGCCGCCAGCCGCGCGGCCCGCCTCCCAACAGGCCGCCTCCCTTCGCCTCGCAGCCTTCGCGCGGGCCGGGCTGCCTCCACCGGAGCCCCGAGGCTGGGCCGCTCGCCTTCCTCCACGCGGCTCGTACCGCGCCGGGCCCAGCCGAAGCCTCCAGCCGGATCGGGCCGGATCCATCTCTCCGGGCCCGTTTATTTATTCAGCAGATCTAGGTTGGTTTTCTAATCCTAAGTCCCAGATCTTTTAGTTGCTGATGCTATATTCAACTACTGATAACTTCTAGTGTGATTGTCCGTTTCGCGCAAATAGCATGTCCAGACGTTCGTGGTGATTAGCACTACGTTTCATCTTTTGGTGTCATGCATGTTAGAGATCATCTAGGTGCTTGTTTTTCTGTTGCAAGAGTGCATCGTGATAAAACTGCTGCTATGTGATGTTTTTATGTCATCTTTGCCATGTGATATCTTTTAGCTCGTTTGTCCGAATGATGCAATTGACATGTCCACGTGTTCGTCTTGCCATGCTCTACAGGTTGTTTGTGTTAGGTTGCATGATAGATTTATTCTTGCCATGTTTATCATCGTTGCAAAGTGCCATGTGGCTGTGATGTTGTTACACTTGTTATGAAATGCCATCTTGTTGAGCTCGTTGCTATCGTTGTGTTTATCTCCATGAAGCATGCTTGTGTGTTTCGGAATCACCATCATGTGTACTTTGATGAGGTGCTTACCACTTGCCATGTTTAGTTTCGAGGTGACTTAAACATGCTCTTTTAGATGCCATGATGAAATTGCTGTTTTAGGACTTAGTGGATTTTCACTAAGTCTGAAATCTGTAACGTTCCGATGCCATGTTTGAGTGATGTTCTAGGACAAACCATGATAGATTTTGAGTGGATCTTGATTGTTCCTTGTAGTATATATTGTTGGCTTTCCATTCATGTTCTCACATGCTTATTTGAGTGGCTGTAGCATGTTTAACTTTTGCTCCAAAGTTTCAATAAAATTCTGCTGCCAGAATTTTATTGTCAAGTTCAATATGTCCAAGCTTATTGCTATTGATCCGTGGCTCCTTTGGGGGTGCACCTTTGGACTTATTTGCTGTAGGATATGTATAGTTTATGTTCATGTCATTTTCCATGATGTTTGAGTGCTGTAGCTTAATTATTTTGTGCTCCGAAGTTGCTATGTTGCTGTAATTTTCAGCTTTCGCTCATTTCTTGTTTCGGGCATAACTTTTAGCCCGTAACTCCGATTTCAGCGAGTCCTATATGAAACTTGATTGATTTTCTGTGTAGATTCTTAATATCATACTGTTATCATGTTTTGGGGTGTTTTGCTTGAGTGCTATTTTACGTGCTCCGTGTGCATCCTTAGTGCATCCTTCATGCATCCATCATTTTTCGAGTGCGCATTGCATCTTGTTGATTTGTGCCTTGTGTGATTGTATTGTTTAGAGCCGGAAGCTAAGACCGAGTACGGGTACGAGCACGAGGTTACCAACGAGGTTGAGCACGAGGACCCTTCTTACGATCCGAACGACTTCTCTTCAAGCAAGATGACCGAACCCCGATAACATTACTATCTTTGCCTATTGCTAGTAGTTCCGATCTATAGTTTTTCCTCGCTGCCCATGTTCTTCCTGTCAGCCTCCTACTTGTAACCATTGCCATGCTTAACCACCCTACCTATGCAAACCGTTGCTTGGCTAAGTACGCTTCGCTCAGCCCTTCTTATAGCATTGCTAGTTGCAGGTGAAGATCGAAGATGCTTGCTTCATGTCGAAGTTTTGTTGGGTTATATCACACTATATAATTGCTAAATGAAATCATCTATATATTGGCAAGGGTGGAAGGCTAAGCCTTTTGCTTGGTGATTTGTTCCACTCATGCCGTTAGGAACCGTATAAACCGGTGTTATGTTCCTTGATTATGCGTTCCTAACACGGTTGGGGTGTATGGGACCCCCTCGATAAACCGCTAAGTGCTAAGTCTTTTCCAGCAAGTCCCAACATTGGTACTATTTGCCTAATAACAAACTAAACTTGCATAGGGAGTTATAAACCCTTTTTCTTTAATCTACAACCCCGGGCCAGTGCTCCACATGAGTGTTGGTCCAAACTGGGGGTCCTGCGGGGCCACCTCAAGGAAACTCGAGGTTTGGTAAAAACCCGTAGCATCACCCATCCGGTCGTGTCCTGAGACTTAGATACGCGCGGCTACTATCAGGGTGTCGACACGCCGGGAGGATTTGCTGGATTAGCCTTACCTTAGTTCGGTATATCTTGAGCACGGGATGCCGAGAATACTCGGGTCTTCCCACTTTGGAGTTGCGACTCTGCGGATCATGGGCTTGTAATGGGTCAAGTTGGAACACCCCTACAGGGTTATGAACTTTCGAAAGCCGTGTCCGCGGTTATGTGGCAGATGGGAGCTTGTTAATATCCGGTTGTAGATAACTTGACACAATGTTTCGAATACACTACCAGCGTGTGTTCCGTGACCGTCAATTTCCGAATAGGGATTCGGGAGTTGAACACGGAGGGGTTATGTTTGTTGAGCTTAGATAGGATCACTTCGTGATCACTTCTCGTCCGAGGCTTCCTCTTCTCGCTCTCACTCACGTAAGCTAGTTGCTAGTTGCTGCTGCAGACACTTATTCTTTTCTTCAGCCTTATCCTCTCCCAAGGCTTAAATAGTCTTGGTACCCGGGAACGGGATTGCTGAGTCCTCTGTGGCTCACAGTTACTTCACCACACTAGATGCAGGTCGAGCTGTGAGCTATCCAGGTGATGGCACCGAGCTGGATTGGGAGTACGACGAGGAGCATAGTCGGTACTATGTTCGTTATCCGGATGATCAGTAGTGGAGACTTCTACTAGGATTCGATCCGACCTGAGGATGTTACTTAAGTTTAGTATCTTGACATTTGGTTTTGCCCTTAGAGGGTTGTGATGTTCTTAATGTATGATGTTTGAGACTTGTATTGTATTTGTGTGACGTGGCGATCGTAAGCCAGCTATTTATGTTTACAATCCCCTCTTCTACATGAGATGTGCAAAGATTACCAAACTTGAGATCATTCTAGGATGGACTTATGCCTTTAAGTCGTGCCTCGACACGTAGGAGGTATAACTCCATCCTGGGCATTACAAGTTGGTATTCAGAGCCTTCTCCGACCTAGGAGCCCCCACTGTTTGATCGAATCGTTGACGGTCGAGTCTAGGCACACACTGAAAATGTTTTGAGTCCTATATATTATATCGGAGAGTAGGATTTCTTTGCTTCTCATCCCCTTTCTCTCTGGTGAGGACTCCTGACGACTACTCTTGTCTCTTCTATCTTCAAAAATTGCATAATTTTTTTTTAGGAATCCCGCGAGTATTCTGGGATTGTTTCGATGTTTTTGTGACGAGGATATTGTTCTCGATGCCTCCTGACATTAGGGGTTGTGGCAGTGTCCCGGGGAGGTGAGCTTCGGGGTATTGTCGTCACAAGCATATCGCGGCAGTACTAAATACTTAAGACGGCCGGCATCGAAAATCTCTCCTATACGGCCAGTGGCAAGATAACCCCGTCATCACCCAGTACTGGGAGGTAGTTCGGGAGTATTGCCATAGCTTGGTATAGTGGATGCTTTTTGAAGGTCCGAGGTACACAGTTTCCGAGAAAGACTGGTTATGTGTTGAAGGATGGATACACCTGGATGTAGGTTTAGAGTTGATTGCGCGGTGCTTCCCGTGTATCCCCAACACCTGATTGCATAACTGGAATCTTTCGGAAATTTATAGGTGGGTTTATCCAGTAGATCGTAGGCATTCTTCCAACGAATGCAGGTTAGTGAGTTCGGAGTTCTACATTGAGTGAAGTGGTTTATGACCGATGTTACTATCAGGAGTTGCATCTTAAAGGGTCCTTGGCTATGCTGATCCGGGGATTGCAAAACCTTTTCGTAACGCGTTCATATGCTTACAGCACAAAGATGTTAGAACGAAACTCCTCTCTTGTGTTTGTTCCCATCCGTACCTTGTTGTTTTCTTATTTTCATTTTGTCCCCTATGTGGCTTCTCGTGAAGACTGATGTTATCATTTAACTGAGAATTTCATTTGTTCCTCTTGTTCGAATGTTTTCATTCGTTCTTATTGTTCGAATGATTATTGTGAAGACTTGTTGCAATTCATTCCATTGATTCAGCTTATGCCTTCTGTCAATCAATTGCTGATTCGTGGTCATCTCTTTCAGGATGGCTCCGAAAAGGGTTCCCAACGCTAACCCAGAGGGTGAAGAGGTCCCAGAACGTCCTCCTTCCCCTCCTCCTCCGCCTGAGGCTTGGAGAGCGACCTTGGGGTCAGATGAGCTTTTGGGGAGCAACAGTAATTACAAGCTTAGCTAGCGCCATACCAGTAGTAGGAGATACATTGATCCGGCAGCGAGACCCGCCCTGGTTGTAAAGCGATTATGCAGACTACAGCTCAGAACACCCAGATGTTGATGCAGATGATGCAGCAGATGCAAGCTAATCAAGCTAATCAGGGTGTTTCAGGGAATCAAGGCAACTTCTTCAACCAGCAGCACCATGCTACTCTCAACCAATTCCTGGCCAATAATCCAAAAGCTTTCAGTTACTGTGTCGACCCTCTTGATGCTGAAGATTGGCTAACCGATATCAAGAAGCATTTTGAGTTCAGTAATGTGAAGGAAGATGATTATGTGAAATTCGCATCGTTCCAACTCAAAGATCAAGCAGCTGATTGGTGGCAGCAATACAAAGACTCCAGGCCAGGTCAAGTGATCTCTTGGGAGAATTTCTGCAAGGATTTTCGCTCGCACCACATTCCTACAAGTGTCATCGAGGGTATGCATGAGCAATTCCGCAACCTGAAGCAGGGCTCCATGACAGTCTATCAGTATAATGTCAAGTTCCAAAACCTCGCCTGCTATGCTAAGCAAGACATTCCTGATGCCAAGAGCAAAATCTACCAGTTCCGTGGAGGTCTCAAAGATGAACTTCAGCTTGCTCTCACTTTGTTCGAGCCCGATGAATTCGACAAGTTCTATAACATGGCTTTGAATCAAGAAGCAGCTCAGCTTAAGATGGAGGCTTCTAAGAAGAGAATTCGAGATGCCGTTCACTCTTCCTCATCGTCTCAGATGGTCTCGAAGCATCAGAAATTCTGGCTTCCTCCTCCTCCAGTGATTCGAGCTCCTTACAACAACTCCAATAACTCCAACTACAAGAACTCTGGTGGACGTGGTTTCTCCCACCCACCCAACCCGAGCAACCAGTCGAAGAAGCAGTTTCAGTCTCAAGGCTCCAAGTCAAGTGGTTCTCATTTCCGTCCTCTCTCAGAAGTGACTTGCAACAAATGCACTCAGAAAGGTCACTATGCCAACAGATGTCCGAATCCGAAGCGTCTTCCACCTCCTCCACCTATGAGTTCAGCTATTGTCAGGCATGATCCAAAGGCAGCAAGGGTCAATCTGATGAGTGCAGCGCAAGCGGAGAATTCTTCTGATGTCATTTCGGGTAACCTTCCAGTGAACTCTTTTCCAGCTAAAGTTTTGTTTGATTCGGGTGCTTCATGCTCTTTCATGTCTCAACCTTTTGCATCCAAGTATAATGTGGACATCAAAAGTTTGCCAAGGGAGTTATCAGTTGTTTCTCCGGGGAGATGAATTCATTCCAGTATATATGCTCCGGATGTTTCTATTCGCATGGGTGATTATCGATTTTTGGCTTCTCCAGTGGTTCTTGGCAATTCTGACATCGACCTCATCCTCGGAATGGATTGGCTTTCTCAGCATGATGCTCACATTGATTGTTCTCAAAAGGAAGTCAAGATGACTCATTCTGATGACGATGTGATTATCTTCGCCTCCAGGGATAACACTATCAGGCTTTTCTCTCTCAATGATAAGGGCGAAATTAATGCCATATCTCAAATTCCGGTGGTGAACGAATATCAAGACGTCTTTCCTGAAGAACTTCCAGGCATGCCTCCACACCGTCAGGTGGAATTCGTTATTGAACTCGAGCCGGGTACTGAGCCAGCATGCCGGCGTCCGTACAAGCTCTCTCCGGATGAATTGAAGGAATTGAAGAAGCAGCTTGATAAACAGGAGAGTATGGGTCTCATCAGGCCTAGTACGTCTCCTTGGGGCTGTGGTGTCTTATTTGTGAAGAAGAAAGATGGCACGGAGCGTCTCTGTGTTGATTACCGGCCATTGAACAAGAAGACAATAAAGAACAAGTATCCGCTCCCCAACATCAACGAACTCTTCGAGCAGCTCAAAGGAGCTAAAGTGTTCTCTAAGCTCGACCTCCGAATGGGCTATCATCAAATTCGCATTCGCGAGGAAGACATTCCCAAGACGGCCTTCAGAACAAGCTACGGCTCATACGAGTATACCGTCATGTCCTTTGGTCTCGCTAATGCTCCTCCTACCTTTTCGAGGATGATGCATTACATCTTCAACCCCTATACTGGCGAGTTTGTGCTTGTGTATCTGGACGATATTCTGGTGTTTTCCAAGAATGAAGAAGATCACGAAAAGCACTTACGTCTGGTTCTTGATCGACTCCGAGAGCATAAATTCTATGCCAAGTTCTCCAAGTGCGAGTTTTGGCTCGATAAGGTTTTGTACCTGGGCCACATCATCTCAGCTGACGGCATTGCGGTTAATCCCGAGAAAGTTGAAGCAATTGTCAACTGGGAAGCTCCTCAGAACGTCAAGCAGCTCCGCAGTTTTCTGGGTCTTGCCAGCTATTGCAGAAGGTTCGTTGAGAACTTCTCCAAGATTGCCAAGCCTCTTTCAAACTTGCTTCAGAAGAATGTCAAATACTTTTGGTCTCCAGAGTGTGAAGTGGCATTCAAAACTCTCAAAGAAAAGCTCGTCTCTGCTCCAGTTCTGACTCCTCCAGATGAATCCAAGCCCTATGAAGTATTCTATGATGCTTCTCTTCAAGGTCTTGGTGGTGAGCTTATGCAAGACAAGAGAATTGTGGCATACACTTCTCGTCAGCTCAAGCCAAGTGAGAAGAACTATCCCACACATGATCTCGATCTAGCAGCTGTGGTACATGCTTTGATTACGTGGAGACATCTGTTGTTGGGCAGAAAGGTCGACATCTTCACTGATCACAAGAGCTTGAAGTACATCTTCACACAGCCGCATCTGAACCTCCGCCAGACTCGTTGGGTTGAAATGATCCAAGAGTATGATCCCAGCATTGAATACACTCCTGGCAAGGCGAATGTGATTGTAGATGCTTTGAGCAGAAAGGCATATTGCAACAGCCTTCTTATCAAGCCGTGCCAGCCTGAGCTTTGTGAAGCATTCAGGAAACTCAACCTCCAAGTTGTTCCGCAGGGTTTTCTTGCAAATCTTCAAATTGCTCCTACCTTGGAAGATCAAGTCCGTGAGGCCCAACTCAGTGATACCATGGTGAAGAAGGTGAAACATGCTATTGCTAAGGGCATTCCGAAATATAAGTGCTTCCGTGTTGATGAGAGAGATACCTTGTTCTTCGTGGACAGACTCGTTGTTCCCAAAGGTGATCTCAGTAAGCTCATAATGGAAGAAGCACATGATTCTCTCCTTTCCATTCATCCTGGTAGTTCCAAGATGTACCAAGACCTCAAGCAGTCTTACTGGTGGACACGCATGAAAAGGGAGATTGCCCAATTCGTGAATGAATGTGATGTTTGCAGAAGAGTGAAAGCAGAACATCAACGTCCAGCAGGTCTTCTCCAACCTCTTCCTATTCCCGAGTGGAAGTTCGACCACATTGAAATGGACTTCGTCACTGGTTTCCCTAAATCCAAGAAAGGGAATGATGCTATCTTTGTGGTGATTGACAAGCTTACCAAAGTCGCTCACTTCCTGCCAATCAAAGAATCCATCAATGCAGCTCAATTGGCAGAGCTGTACACTTCCAGAATCGTGTCCTTACATGGCATTCCTCAAGTCATATCCTCAGACCATGGAAGTTTGTTCACATCAAGGTTCTGGGACTCCTTTCAGTCCGCCATGGGCACTAAGATCAGGTTCAGCACTGCTTTTCACCCTCAGACTAGTGGTCAAGTCGAGCGTGTGAATCAGATTCTAGAAGACATGCTCAGAGCCTGTGTCATATCTTTTGGCATGAAATGGGAGGACAGCCTTCCATTTGCGGAATTCTCTTACAACAACAGCTTTCAAGCAAGTGCCAGAAAAGCTCCGTTTGAAATCCTCTATGGCAGAAAGTGCCGTACCCCTCTCAACTGGTCTGAAACAGGCGAACGTCAACTTCTTGGCAATGACTTGATCTCAGAAGCCGAAGAAATGTGCAAAGTCATACGTGAGAATCTCAAGGCCGCTCAGTCGCGTCAGAAGAGCTACTATGACGGCAAGCATCGTGATTTGGCATTCAACATTGATGATCATGTTTATCTCCGTGTGTCTCCGATGAAAGGCACCCAAAGATTCGGTATCAAAGGAAAGCTTGCTCCTAGATACGTCGGGCCTTTCAAGATTCTTGGCAAAAGAGGCGATCTAGCCTATCAACTTGAGCTCCCTCCAAACTTCGCCAATGTTCATGATGTCTTCCATGTGTCTCAACTCCGCAAATGCTTCAAGGCATCTGAGCGCATGATTCCGTTTGAAGAGATTGATCTTCAACAAGACCTTTCCTACCGAGAGCATCCCGTTGCAATTCTCGAAGAAACCGAACGCAAGACCCGCAACAAGTCCATCAAATTCTTGAAAGTCAAGTGGTCATATCACACAGACCGAGAGGCTACGTGGGAACGAGAAGATCATCTTCGTTCCGAGTACCCTTCCTTTTTCCAGTCCTAGATCTCGGGACGAGATCTTTTTGTAGTAGAGGAGAGTTTGTAATGCCCCGGATGTAATACTTTCCCTTTTGGGCATATAATATATCTCCGGCTTCATCTATTTCCATTCCGGGTTCTTTGTCTTTCGGGTTTCGTCGTTTTGTTGTGTGAGTGTGTGGCATTCATTCATAGCATGTAGACATGTGCATCGCATTGCATTTGTGTTGTCGGTTGCATCCGGTTCCACGCGTTCCTTCCCGTTGTCAGTTTCGCATTCCGGAGCTCCCTCATGTGTCCGTGACGTCCCGTAGGCCTACTTTGGTGTTTGGGCGTGTTACGTTACCGGTGTACCGCGAGGTTGTTGTGTGTGTTGTTGTTTTGTTGTGTGCAACTCGCCTCTCAAATCTCGTCGCGTTTGGACTCCGTTGGCTATCCCATCAGTTATTCGTGTGGGTCCAAAGTGCCTTCACTTTGTGTCCCAGAAACACCCCTACAGCAGCCCACTACCCTCTCCTAGGCCCATCTAGACTACCCCCGCGATCGGATCCGTCGGATCGCGATCGGAGGGCTCCTAACACCCCCATAATCCCTCAAACCCTAAAATCTGCTATTTATAGACCCTAGGTCTATTTTTGGACATCCCTAGTTTTCATCTCCTCCTTCCCCCTATTTTTCTGGATCTTGCCATCCCCTCCTCTCCACTTGGCTCCATCCCCCTCGAAGCTGCCGCTGCTCCTTCCTTCAAAGCGACCGACCAGATCCTCTCCGCCAGCCGCAAGTCAACGCATCGCTCCAGCTGGCTCGGCCTCCGCCGATCGATCCCGTTGGGCTCCCGCTCCAGGCCGCCTTCGGTCGTCGCCTCCTCCCAAGCCGCGAAGGACCACATCGCCGCCACCGCGTCCGCTGGCCTGGCCCATCGCGCCAGGGCCCAGTCACCCTCGCTAGGTCGGCCTCGCTCCTCAGCCAGGGCACCGCTACTCCTCCGCGCCACCGCGTGGGCCTCCAGCACCCCGCGGCCCGAAGCCAGGCCGCTCCCTCACCTATCCGCGCCGAAGACCCCGAGCGTCCTCCGCCAGCGCCGCCAGCCGCGCGGCCCGCCTCCCAGCAGGCCGCCTCCCTTCGCCTCGCAGCCTTCGCGCGGGCCGGGCTGCCTCCACCGGAGCCCCGAGGCTGGGCCGCTCGCCTTCCTCCGCGCGGCCCGTACCGCGCCGGGCCCAGCCGAAGCCTCCAGCTGGATCGGGCCGGATCCATCTCTCCGGGCCCGTTTATTTATTCAGCAGATCTAGGTTGTTTTTCTAATCCTAAGTCCCAGATCTTTTAGTTGCTGATGCTATATTCAACTACTGATAACTTCTAGTGTGATTGTCCGTTTCGCGCAAATAGCATGTCCAGACGTTCGTGGTGATTAGCACTACGTTTCATCTTTTGGTGTCATGCATGTTAGAGATCATCTAGGTGCTTGTTTTTCTGTTGCAAGAGTGCATCGTGATAAAACTGCTGCTATGTGATGTTTTTATGTCATCTTTGCCATGTGATATCTTTTAGCTCGTTTGTCCGAATGATGCAAATGACATGTCCACGTGTTCGTCTTGCCATGCTCTACATGTTGTTTGTGTTAGGTTGCATGATAGATTTATTCTTGCCATGTTTATCATCGTTGCAAAGTGCCATGTGGCTGTGATGTTGTTACACTTGTTATGAAATGCCATCTTGTTGAGCTCGTTGCTATCGCTGTGTTTATCTCCATGAAGCATGCTTGTGTGTTTCGGAATCACCATCATGTGTACTTTGATGAGGTGCTTACCACTTGCCATGTTTAGTTTCGAGGTGACTTAAACATGCTCTTTTAGATGCCATGATGAAATTGCTGTTTTAGGACTTAGTGGATTTTCACCAAGTCTGAAATCTGTAACGTTCCGATGCCATGTTTGAGTGATGTTCTAGGACAAACCATGATAGATTTTGAGTGGATCTTGATTGTTCCTTGTAGTATATATTGTTGGCTTTCCATTCATGTTCTCACATGCTTATTTGAGTGGCTGTAGCATGTTTAACTTTTGCTCCAAAGTTTCAATAAAATTCTGCTGCCAGAATTTTATTGTCAAGTTCAATATGTCCAAGCTTATTGCTATTGATCCGTGGCTCCTTTGGGGTGCACCTTTGGACTTATTTGCTGTAGGATATGTCTAGATTAAGTTCATGTCCTTTGCCATGATGTTTGAGTGCTGTAGCTTAATTATTTTGTGCTCCGAAGTTGCTATGTTGCTGTAATTTTCAGCTTTCGCTCATTTCTTGTTTCGGGCATAACTTTTAGCCCGTAACTCCGATTTCAGCGAGTCTTATATGAAACTTGATTGATTTTCTGTGTAGATTCTTAATATCATACTGTTATCATGTTTTGGGGTGTTTTGCTTGAGTGCTATTTTACGTGCTCCGTGTGCATCCTTAGTGCATCCTTCATGCATCCATCATTTTTCGAGTGCGCATTGCATCTTGTTGATTTGTGCCTTGTGTGATTGTATTGTTTAGAGCCGGAAGCTGAGACCGAGTACGAGTACGAGCACGAGGTTACCAACGAGGTTGAGCACGAGGACCCTTCTTACGATCCGAACGACTTCTCTTCAAGCAAGATGACCTAACCCCGATAACATTACTATCTTTGCCTATTGCTAGTAGTTCCGATCTATAGTTTTGCCTCGATGCCCATGTTCTTCCTGTCAGCCTCCTACTTGTAACCATTGCCATGCTTAACCACTCTACCTATGCAAACCGTTGCTTGGCTAAGTACGCTTCGCTCAACCCTTCTTATAGCGTTGCTAGTTGGAGGTGAAGATCGAAGATGCTTGCTTCATGTTGAAGTTTTGTTGGGTTATATCACACTATATAATTGCTAAATGAAATCATCTATATATTGGCAAGGGTGGAAGGCTAAGCCTTTTGCTTGGTGATTTGTTCCACTCATGCCGTTCGGAACCGTATAAACCGGTGTTATGTTCCTTGATTATGCGTTCCTAACACGGTTGGGGTGTATGGGACCCCCTCGATAAACCGCTAAGTGCTAAGTCTTTTCCAGCAAGTCCCAACATTGGTACTATTTGCCTAATAACAAACTAAACTTGCATAGGGAGTTATAAACCCTTTTTCTTTAATCTACAACCCCGGGCCAGTGCTCCACATGAGTGTTGGTCCGAACTGGGGGTCCTGCGGGGCCACCTCAAGGAAACTCGAGGTTTGGTAAAAACCCGTAGCATCACCCATCCGGTCGTGTCCTGAGACTTAGATACGCGCGGCTACTATCAGGGCGTCGACAAGCCGGGAGGATTTGCTGGATTAGCCTTACCATAGTTCGGTATATCTTGAGCACGGGATTCCGAGAATACTCGGGTCTTCCCACTTTGGAGTTGCGACTCCGCGGATCGTGGGCTTGTAATGGGTCAAGTTGGAACACCCCTGCAGGGTTATGAACTTTCGAAAGCCGTGCCCGTGGTTATGTGGCAGATGGGAGCTTGTTAATATCCGGTTGTAGATAACTTGACACAATGTTTCGAATACACTACCAGCGTGTGTTCCGTGACCGTCAATTTCCGAATAGGGATTCGGGAGTTGAACACGGAGGGGTTATGTTTGTTGAGCTTAGATAGGATCACTTCGTGATCACGTCTCGTCCGAGGCTTTCTCTTCTTGCTCTCACTCACGTAAGCTAGTTGCTAGTTGCTGCTGCAGACACTTATTCTTTTCTTCAGCCTTATCCTCTCCGAAGGCTTAAATAGTCTTGTTACCCGGGAACGGGATTGCTGAGTCCTCTGTGGCTCACAGTTACTTCACCACACCAGATGCAGGTCCAGCTGTGAGCTATCCAGGTGATGGCACCGAGCTGGATTGGGAGTACGACGAGGAGCGTAGTCGGTACTATGTTCGTTATCCGGATGATCAGTAGTGGAGACTTCTACTAGGATTCGATCCGACCTGAGGATGTTACTTAAGTTTGGTATCTTGACATTTGGTTTTGCCCTTAGAGGGTTTTGATATTCTTAGTGTATGATGTTTGAGACTTGTATTGTATTTGTGTGACGTGGCGAGTGTAAGCCAGATATTTATGTTTACAATCCCCTCTTCTACATGAGATGTGCAAAGATTACCAAACTTGAGATCATTCTAGGATGGACTTATGCCTTTAAGTCGTGCCTCGACACGTAGGAGGTATAACTCCATCCTGGGCATTACAGCTGGGAAAATGAAAAGAGGGGATATGGGGCACTTATCTTTTTTCAGTCTTAAACTTGTAGGCGAATGCCAAATTTTAATTCAAATAATGTAATCCCTCGAGTTCATCTTTGTGTTCTGTAATGCTTGTACTTGTATCAGCATGTGGATGAAAAGGATGAAACTTGTCGGGAACTCGTGCATGTGTACGTCCATGCAGAGGTGGAATGCCTCTTTAATGCGAATAAACAAGTTTTCCCCGGCAAGATATCCTGCCAGCACCCTCTTCGTCTGCGGAAGAGCCATGTCTGCTGGGGAACAGACAGAGGGGCCATCCCCCCGCCAACTCCTTTTTATCAAAGGTTACTGCGACCATCCCGACCGAAGTAGCGTTCGAGTCAAGGATGGGAGCACCTAAGTTTCAAGAGAGAGTGGCAGGGTTTTCTCATGCAAAGTTATAGCTTTACAGAAAACTAATGGACAAGAGGTAAACTTATCTCTCTGGCTTGCCGGGGATCGCTGTGCCGTGCAATCTTCTCGTCCCTTGTCGGAGCCAAGTTCGCGGCAGGAACCTGCAACCCCATGTAGATGAGAATGAATGCAGGATGCAATCCTATATATATGCATATGCTAATGCAGTGATTTTGGTGTGCTTGTGTATGCATTCAATCTATTTGGGCCCCCCTACAGTGCTTCTTTATTTTCTCTTGCATGGGGTTATTGCCCCGGCTTTGTTGAGAAGGGTGGCTGCCAGGGGGTGCCCAGCAGACTCGCACCTTATGGGTAGTACTTATAGAGATGCTCAGTATTCCATGAGTTGCAACTGAGTGTCATCTCCGGTCTCCAGACGGACTACGGGTTTGGTGACTTGTACAACCCGGTAAGGGCCTTCCCACTTTGGTGACAACTTGTTTGTACCCTTGGCAGACTGAACACGCCTAAGGACAAGGTCACCTTCCTCATAACACCGGGCATGAACCCTGCGGCTGTGATAGCGATGCAGAGCTTGCTGATAGCGTGCAACACGCGCAGCGGCCCCAAGATAGTTCTCTTCGAGTAGCATAGCATCGTCACGCCGGTGCTGATCTTGCGCTACTTCATCGTAGGCAAGCACTCTAGGAGACCCGTAAATGAGTTCCGTGGGGATAACTGCTTCTGCGCCGTAGACTAGGGAGAAGGGAGTCTGCCCGGTAGCTCGGTTAGGTGTCGTTCTGAGGGACCAGAGAACTACCAGCAGCTCCTCGATCGACCGCCTGTCGTGCTTCTGCAACGTATCAAAAGTTCTTGTCTTGAGTCCACAAAGCACTTCAGCATTCACCCTCTCGGCTTGTCCATTGCTCCGGGGATGTGCCACGGAAGAGAATGAGATCTTGCATCCGAGGGCATGAACATATTGCATGAAGGCGTGGCTCGTGAATTGGGTGCCGTTGTCAGTGATGATCCTTGCCGGAACTCCGAAATGACACACCAATTCTTTCATGAACTTGATAGCTGACTGGGCAGTCACATTTCTCACAGTAGTTACCTCTGGCCACTTTGTAAATTTGTTGATGGCAAAGAACAAGTATTCAAAGCCCCCGATTGCTCGGGGGAAGGGGTCGAGGATATCGAGCCCCTAGACCAAAATTGGCCATGAGAGAGGGATTGTCAAAAGAGCTTGGGCAGGCAGGTGTGTTCTCTTGGAATGGAACTGACTGGCTTCACATGTTGTGACGAGATCGATAGTATCTTGGAGGGCTGTGGGCCAATAGAATCCTTGTTGGAATGCTTTCCCAACTAACGCACTTGATCAAGGTGTGAGCCGCACATTCCTCTTTGAATCTAAGCCATCAGTTTTTCCATCCTCCCGGCAAACACACTTCAATTTCACACCGTTGGGTCTCCTTCTGTACAGAGTGTCATCGACAAACTGATACATACTGGCCCTGTGAGCTACTTTGTCTCCTTCATCTTGGTTGCCATGGAGTTCTCCGGTTTGGACGAAGTGGACAATGTGCCTTGCCCAAGTTGGAGCCTGAGGCTCAGCAAAAAGGACTAACGGCACCTCCTCTGCTACGGGAGCACTAGTCTCATGCGCATGGCCCTTGGGCCCGACAGGAGGGGGTAGTCCGGCAGGCTGTGAGGAGTTGTTTCTGGCAGGGTCTCTGCCGGGAGCAGATCGCTCTACTGGGAGAGGCTTACTGTAGTCCAACTTTCTCCTCTTCCAGGCCATTGTGGCTGGTGATACGGAGGGCTGAGAGAGACAGTGAACAAAAGTTCATGGTTCCACAGGAAGCTTTTGTGCAGCACACTTTGACAGGTGATCAGCTATGTTGTTTTCCGCACGGGGTACATGCTGTGTTTGCAACCCATCAAAGTACTCCTCCAATCTCCTCACTTCCTCGACGTATGCTTCCATCAATGGGATTTGATAATCTATGTTGAATTCTCTCACCACAAGCTGTGAATCTCCTCGTATGATCAGCCTCTTAATTCCCAATTCTGCTGCAATCCTGAGCCCGGCATTCCTTGCCGGGGGCCTCAGCTTTAGCTTTCTTGCCGGTACTAGGCGTGCCTGAACCTTCCACAGTCATCACTACCTTATCTCTTGGTTTCTTGTTGCTCTTCTTCGCCTTCTTCTGACTGGTTGACTCATCTTCATCCTCTGAATCAACATTGAGGCAATCTTCCTCTCTGGGAAATTTCCTTCCTTCCTCCATCTGAGCACACTTATCCACCAGTGTGTATAGTTCCTTCACAGTCTTGGGAAACCGCACACACATTTTGGAACGAATGCGACTATTGCACACATTGGACTGGAAAGCTGCTATAACGGCTGCTAGATGGATATTTGGAATATTTTTATGAACTTTACTGAATCTCTATAAATACTTACGGAGGGTTTCTTCTTCCTTCTGCTGAAGGAGTTGCAGGTCACTGGGCCTGCCAGGTTCCAGGTGTCCACCGGTGAAGGCTTTGATGAACTCATGGCACAGATTCGCCCATGACGAAATGGAGTTCTCTGACAAGTGCATCAGCCAAGACCTAACATTGGAATTGAGGTCCAAAGGGAAGTAGTTGGCGAACACCTTCTCGTCTCTTCCCTCGGCAGCATGAACAGCAATGGTGTAGATGCTCAGGAACTTTGCCGGGTTTAGCCTCCCGTCGTACTTCTCAGGTATCTCTAGCTTGAACATGCGCATGAACGGCCAACAGACTTGCCGCAACTCTCGTGTAAAGGCAGGCCAGCAAACCTCAAAGGGCAAGCACCCGCCAACACCGAACGTGGGCTCGTCGGCATCGAGGCCGTCGCGCCCGTCGGTTGGGCGAGGTTTGTTGCGGCGTCGATCTACTATAGTGCGTGCGTCTCCCCGTCGCCTATCCACCAGGGTCTGATGTCGGCCTGGACGTGCCCGAGGGTCAGAAGAGGCCATCGAAACATCGTCGGGGTCCTGATTTGGTTGTGCTCGCGCCGGCTGCCGTGGCGGGGACTGCATGGTGGGGATGGCACCCTCTGTTCGGCCAGTTGTGCAGGCGGCTGCTGTCACATGGGGAGGTTGTGGTGGGCAGGCTCATCGCGAGCCCCCAGCTTCGGCGAAACCGAGCAGGCTTCGGATGGTGGTGCGCCATTCATCCATCTGCTCGGCCGCTGGTGGGAACCTTAGCAGCAGCTGGGCTCACGCCATGGCTATCGTGGCTGTGCTTGGCATGGATGTCGAAGATGTCGACCGCACCGTAGCCTGGCTCCTAATGACGCCAATGGCGGTGGTGGCGGCGTCGTGCCCGCCCTGCTGTGGAATGACCACCCGAGCACTGGGATTGCGCAGCGGTGGTGCTTGAAGATCAGCAGCTCCACCCAGTGCAACGGTCTAGTTGGCTCGGCCCGGAGGGATGCACGTGCCGCAGTCGCTCCCCGGGTGGGGACGACTGGAGGGCGGTGGTTTTCCCAGGATCGAGTGTCGTCGTCGCGGCTGCGCTCATCGATGGGTGGAAAGGGTGTGGTTGGAGCGACACCCTCTACCGCACCTTGTTGTGCGTGATCGACGAGATATTGCTGGTGCTGCCCTCCTATGACACCTTCAGCCACCGTGTCGGCGGTTGGGGGAGTGGAGGTGGCGCCACCTTCTCCAACCACGCCCCTAGTGGCGCACACGTCCTCGCTTGTCTTTGCATCCCCCCGCATCATTAGAGGTTGCGGGTGGCATGGCCTTCGAGGTAGATGGTTGGGCCGAAGGGCTGGATTTCTTCTTCTTAGGGGCCATGTCGATGGCGTCGTCAAAGATGAAGATAGCGATGAAGATGACGCGCTGTGTACGCTTTCAGTTTCGCGCAAGCGCTCCCCTTACCTGGCGCGCCAAAGATGTTGCAGGATATCTGCAGCCACCTATGGGACGGGGCGGCCCCTTGCTGGTTTGGCGGGGAGACAACGTGTTGCAGAAATAGCAGAATGGCGCACGTCAGCGCGACAGAGAGCACACATTCAATTTACCCAGGTTCGGGCCGCCACGAGGCGCAAGACCCTACTGCTGCGTTGGTGGATTGATGGTGGAAAGGATGTGGGGATGCGTAGTACACTCGCCCGACAAGGCGTGCCTCAGGGCCGCAGCGACTACGCGCATATGGATGCTTGGGTTCATCAACCTTCCACCCCCCTATGGGTGCCATGGGCCTTCTTTTATAGATCAAGGGGTCACCAAAGTGGCAAAATGGTCATTATCGACTGATATGATAGCGAACAATGCTATCATACCTAACTCTGTGGGCTGACAGGGCGCATTAAATGCACCGCTTAGTGTCACATCGATGGTCGCCTGGCAAGGCTCGCCAGGCTGTCTTTCTAGCTCCGCATCTGCTCCGTTGACACGTCGCAAGATGAGTGTCCTTTGTGGGTTTCTTCCATAGGGGATGACTGCCATGTGGCGAATGGCTGCCACTTAATCACTTCGCAACTTGACACCACACTGATTGACGACGTGGGTCGTTCTTGAGTAGCTGGCGGGGTGGATTATCCCCCGCGACCCCCGACAAGCCCTGCTGGGGAGTCTCTGATAGCTTATTCCTGGTGGTGGCCTTGCCCCTTGTTGGGCTCGCCTACCCGGCAAGGGAGGCTCTCTTCTTGTTGATATCTCGTTCTCTGGCTTGACCTTGGTCTCTTTGGCTGCGTGTTGGTTATTCGAATCTCTTGGTTCTCCAACCTTGGGATTGCTCTTGTTCTTTGTCCTTGGTCTTGTACCTGTGCACAATTGGGCAACAAACCCAGGGTTTGTTGCACCGACAACATCCCTCCCCCATATTATTTCTCTCTCGGCAGCGACGTCCACACCAGCAGTGGCTGCTGCTGCTACTTCGGCACTCACTCGCGATGTTGCTGTTGCTCTGTCTCTCGCTCGCGCCACGGCTATGGTCTTGCTGTCAGTCGCACTTCTGCTCTGCTCTTGCTCTCGTTCGTGCTGCTGCGCTGCACTGCTCTTGCTCCCGGTCGCACGGCTGCTGATGCTACACGGCTTGCTGCAACTGGAGGAATTGCTGATTTAGCTCTCGGTCGCGCTACTGATCCAGGCGCAGTTGCTATTGCTTCTGCTGTTGCGCGAGCTGCTCTATGCTATTGTGTCCCTTGCTCCAGTGGCCTAAACTTCTATTGCAGTGCTCTGGTATTAGTGCAATTAGTTTTGTGAGTAAAATTCGGTTTCGATAGTAAAATTCAGTTTTGACTGTAAAATTCAGTTTCTTCAGTTAAGTTAAGAGTCAACGGTATTTACAACATCTATTGGAGCGGCCGGGGTGCGGCTGATGCATTGTACATCTAGCACTTTTTGTTGATTTATCTTACATCATATATTGCAGATGCTATTAGAATCCCACTTCAGATTATCGCTACCTGTCTTGTCCTGCTTCAGCCTCACCGTCGTACACCTCACCGGAGCTGCTCCAATGATAGAACCGTCCATCACAGCGGAGCAGTACCCTCGACGCTATCTCCAGAGGCATCAGATCTTCTCCCCTGCCTCCGACAGTTACACCAGCCTCACCATCCTCCACGTCCAACCCAATGATGCTTAGCTCGACAAGGATATGCCAAAGAGGTTGTACACTCATCGCATCACTTTTTTACTCTACATAGATGTTGATTCCTTTTGAACCACAAAGGATACACCAAAGCAATTGCAAATCTAGAAAGAAATGAAGGGTGGTCACAAATTTAACAGCGATAAAACTAAATGCCCTTTCGAACCACAATTTGAATTGGTTTAGAAGTTGCAAATATAGAAAGAAATTCCTATGCAGGAAGCACATGACTAAGGGGTTGTTTGGTTCCTATGCACACCTTGCTATACTTTGCCACACCTCACCTTAGGAAAGTTTCACCAAGTTAGGTAGGTGTTTGTTTCTAGCCATACTTAAGGCAAGAATGTTCTTATCAGCAGTCAACCCCACATGTCATAGACACAAAAAGTGTGGCAATATTCCCTTTGGCAAGGCAAAGTGTGGCTCACAATTTGAGCGACTCAAGGTAGGCAAGTGTGGAAAAAATCATGTGGCAATATATGGCAAAGGTAGTCACAATCCATAGAGCCCCTAAGTGCATTAGTGGCATATGATAAGATTCTAACTTCATAAATCCATGTGGTTTGACTTTAATTTGACCATGTTTCTCTCCATTCCGTTGTTCTTCCAATTCATGTGAACCAAACACCCTGGTTGATAGAAATCCTATGTTTGCAAATGCTCCATTTTGCACGTGCATTCCTATCCTATTCCTTTGTTTTTTCTGTCCCTGCATTTTTAGAATCCTCCAATTTTAAGGAGCACTTACAGATTTACTTCATTTACAGATAGGCGACAAAGACAACTCTGTGTGTTTTGTCCCGCTTCTGCCGTGTCGTCGTCCACCCCACCTTAGGTGCACCATGAACGGAAGCGTGCACCGCAGTAGAGTTCCCCCCTGCAGACCTCCTTTCACCGCCTCAGATCATCTTCCCCGTTGCTGGCAGCCACGATTATTACGTGCTACTTTATTGTCTTATTCACCTCTTAGAGTCATATCGAGGCAACAACAAATAGTATCTCTGTCTACTATCTTGTTCTCTCGGGTCTTCTATGTGGTTCATGTTGGGTGGGTAACAACCAATAGAGGAGCCATCGTCTGTGTTTTTAAACTGTAGCTATCATTTGCCTGCAATCATTAGCTTTGTATCTATCCACTAGTTGCTACCATCAGTCTTGATTTCTCCATGCACCCCTTAGGCCGTACATAATCTAACTAGGTTTCTTTATTATGCATGTCAGTTATTGTACACAATCATTCCGAACATGTGGAGAAAAATATAAGACCATTACGTGGGAATATAATGTCATGTAGACGCCGCTCCATGATGGGTGTAGTGGGCCCCCTCTACCCATTCCAGATTGTATTCCAGAGGAAGATAACTGTTCATAGTGGGATTTAGAGGTAGCCGACCACTCCTATTTACCCCCTGAGGTCTTTACTCTAACCTGGCGTGCTGATGTTGGTCATATCATGCATATCGCGCCTCGCATTGCTTACTTTATACATCTTATATGTCATCAACTTAGTTTAGATTTGCTTTGTGTGAATGCCACCTATTTGGTTTCTATATCATATATGTGAATTATGCAATGCTATATTGTTTAGTGTAGCGACCAGACCTCAAACAGTCTGATCTCTGTGCATCAGTGTCATCCCTGGATCAGTAATGCTGACACGCACAGTACTTGAAGGATTTATAACAGAGTAGCAATCACACACTTATTACATCGATAGTCCAACGATGAATTTATTACAAATAATATGGCTGAAGGCCATCTAATACGATAACAGCGGAAGGCTTGGAAGATAAGTGAGTCCATCAACTCCAGCGGCATCACTGAGTATAGAACCACGACCTAAAAGGGCATCTTACTCGTCGTCTGAAAAGTCTGCAACATGAAACGTTGCAGCCCGAAAACGGGTCAGCACATGGAATATGCTGGCAAGGTAACACAAGAGAATGCAATGGAAGTAAAGCTATACTGTATGCAATATGGCTGGTGGAAAGCTCTATGGTTAAGTTTTTGCGTAAAGCCAATTTTTCCCTACTTCAAAGGAATAGATTTTAATTAACTAACATGGTAGTTGAAACATCATTGAGAAGATAGACATCCTCTCGACCCCAATTAAAGTTCATCATTAAACCCAACAATATTAAATTAGAGTAACATGATGAGATGCACATGAAAATCCAAGTACTAGATACTCAAGACGTCCATAACCGGGGACACGGCTAATCATGATCAGTTTGTACACTCTGCAGAGGTTTGTGCACTTTTCCCACAAGACTCGATCTCCTCCGTTTGGTTTCTCGCACTGCATGGTGTTTGAGAAACGGATGACCGAGACATAGTCTTTCAGAAGCGCTAGCACTTTACGATCGGCTGGACCGTACCAAACTACATCCCCTACATCTGCTAGTCCACCACTGTAAGAGTTCGCACGACTTACTCATACTATGCTAGAGCCCATAATAGCATTGTGGCTGCACACAGAAGTTTCTAGTATGAATAATCTCATGATCCCATTGAGCCTGGGTGGCGGTCCAAAAGAAAAACAGACAATCGCTGGAATACCCAGGTGCCTCAATCCACCCAGATGTGTATTAATGTTGCCACCTTAAGTTGAACCATTAATTAACAAACTCACATCTATCATGGATTTCACTCACCCAATCCACGTCTACGAGCATAGCATGTCCTATCAGCAAACGTAGAAGTAACTCCCAAAGGTTTGAATGTAATGCAGGTAATAGGTACTACCTCAATCTACTTCCCAATCCCAAAAGTTAATTGGTCCTACTCATGCAATGTGTGAGGGTTTGACTAATGCAATGAAAACTGGGTAATTGGAAAGTATGATCAAAGTGTCACTTGCTTTGCTGATGATCCGCAAAACCTAGATATTCAAAGTAGCAAGCGGCGCACTCCGGGTACTCTATCGCAATCAAACAAGCACACAATAAGTACTTAACTAATGCACGGGTAAAACTCAAATAAGAGATCTAACCAGAAAGTTCAATTTAAGAACTCTGGTTTGCAAAAAGAATCAACTCGAAAGAAGCAACGAAACTCAAACTGCAAAAGAAACGAGCTCCGGTTTACTAGTTTGCCTAAAGTCAAATTTTACAGTAGCCAAAATCTTGTTCCAGTTGATTAAACGTAAAGAGGGCTTCGATACGAAGATCTGGGATTTTGAATCACCTGATTCCGACTCTCGAGCGAAAAGAAAAACGAAAAACAAGATCAGGGCAGAAATCGCGATCGGAATAATCACGGATAAATACCCCGAAAAAGAAAACGGACGAACAGGCTAACGAACGAACGTTCACTGTCTGCGGCTAACTAACGAAAACCGTTCGTTAAAACGAACGTACGGACGAACGTCCGCTAAATAACTAAACCGACGGAAAAACCGAACCGATCTATCTAAATAAAAAAACAGATCTAGGGTTTTCATAAAAAAAACCGATTGGTCTTTTGAAAAAAAAAATGGCGGCGGCGGTTTCTACCTCGGCTCCGGTGGCGAGGTCCGGGGGCTCCGGCGGCAAGGCGACGACGGCGCGGCGCGGGCGGCGGCGGCGCGGCGCGGTGCAGGCGGTGGCAGCGGCGGGAGGTGGCGGCGCGGGACGGCGCGGCGGCGGCGGCAGCAGGCGGCGCGGCGACGGCTGGCGGCGGCGCGGCGCGGCTAGGGTTAGGGCAGGGGGCGGCGGCTGGGCTGGGGCGGAACGGGCCGGGGGCGCTGGCTTATAAAGCCCACAGTCCTACTCCTATACGAATCCTAAGTCGGTTCACTTTTTTTCTTTCTAATAGAGTCCCGGCGCAGAAAAACTAACGAAAGAAATACCAAACAGACTCCAAAATTCACGAAATATATTTTCACTGTCCTCTAATAATATTTAGGTCAAAGTGAACATTTTTCCCGGACGTAAATGCAGTTTTGAAAAACGCGCAATTTTCCTATGCTAATAAATCCGCAAATAAATCCAGAAAAATACCAAAAGTGATTTTAACATTTTTCCTCCAATATTTCTGTTATTTTGGAGAAGTCATATTATCTTCGCTCATAATTAGTATTTAGAAATATTTTTATGAGAGAAAAATAATTAGAATCACACTGTCCTCGTACCGGTATTCGAGCGAACTCAAATACGAAAACGGTAAAATTCCCAACTCTCTCCGTAGGTCCTTGAGTTGCTTAGAATTTCGAGTAACGCCACAAAAAAAACAAAATGCAAAAGCATGCAATGCAAATATGATCTATGTATAACATTCCAAATTGAAAATTTGGGATGTTACATTTAGCCAGGCATCATATACGTGAATGATGCAATGCCATCCTGTTTAGCCAGACATTGTATATGTGAATTGTATCGTGCCATACTATTTCTTTCATCATGTGTTCCATTTGTCGACAATGTTTGTATATTCATCTACTCTTCCTGTGCATCAGCCAATTGAGTTGGTGATGGGAATATCTGGGGTGAAAACAAAGTCCTTTCAGTAGTCAGTGCTACCTCTTGATGCAGAATTCTTGCTGGTTACAGATAGCTCCTCAAAGGAGGATTCAGAGATAGATGATCAGTCGTATTCCCCCCAAGGTGGATGCTCTAACTTGGCAGGGTTATATTTCTCATATCATGCATACGGTGTCAATGCCTCCTTTTCATTTTCTATATCAGGTATGTGAATTAATAAATGGCATCTTTTTTAGCTAGTCATCTTATATGTAGTTATGCAACACCATCTTGTGTAGCCACACATCATATATGTGAATTTTCTCATGATGTCCTTTTTTTCATTATGTATTCCATTTGTAAACAATCTTTGTATATTAAACTACTCTTCATGTGCATCATCCACTTGAGTCGGTTATGAAAAAATCTGGAGTTAAAACAAGGTCTTCCGAGCAGACAATGGCACCTGTTGAAGCATATATCTCGATGGTTACAGTTAGCTCCTCAGAGGATGATGCAGAGACTGATGACCAGTTGTATGTCCCACCTGAGGTGTATGCTCTTAACTAGCAATGTTTATATTTTTCATATCATGCATATGGTGTCCTGCATTGCTTAGTTTAGACTTCATATACACAATATTCAAATGCCATCTGCTTAGTTTACAGATCATATATGCGAGTGCCAGCTGCTTAGTATATCAATCAATTATGTGAGATATATCATGCCATCATGTATACTTAGACAACATGTATGTGTATTATTTCATCCCAACCTATTTAAGAAATACATCATATAGTTATGTCATGTAATCCTATTTAGGTACTCATCATATGTTGAATAATGCCATTTGTGATAGCATGGCTTATTAGGATGATAGACTACTCATATCAATAAGGAATTCCTTCTTTTTTGGGAGCCCATTCGGAGAGAACTACAAAGTTAAGCATGCTCAGCTTGGAGTAATTTCAGGATGGGTGACCGACCGGGAAGTTGCTCCCGGGTGCGCACAAGTGAGGACAAAGTGCGCAGAAAAGACTAGTATTGATATGTGGGCCAGTCTAGATCCTGCAAAGAGTAATGACCACCCGCGGGTGTGTCTGGGGCGTTACAAGTTTGTATCAGAGCCGACCCTCGCGGTTACACAGATGTTTTCGGACAGGTGCTCGGTCATGTTATTCATGACGTCTATGACCCGTCGTGGCACACGGCATGGCACATGTATCAGACTGGATGCACAGACGTTTGTGCCAAGAGGGAACGGTCCTTTGGCCCGACGAGGACGCCGGTTCCTCTGAGTGGGGGTGTATGTGATAGCCTGGATTATTAGGGATGATAGGGGGTGCATAACGGGTCGTTAATGGGCCATAATACATTACGGGACGAATAAGGCCCAATTTGTCGACGGGCCACGGTCGGGCCGACTGTAACCACGGGTTGAATTTGACTCATCAGGGGAACATGCTAGTAATAGGCCGTATGTATCGATGGCTGGAAATGAGCCCAAGAATAAATGGGCCCTTAGAAGGACGAAAGATAATACGGCCTGGAAATGGACCAACCGAGTATTGGGCCGTTAATGGGTATAACTCAACTTACTATTCATTCCTGGCCAGTTTCGCCACGGGCCACTAAAGGGCCCAAAGATAGAAAATTCCTCGTATGGTTCAAAAGACGTCATGGGCCATGCATGGGCCGAAAGTGACAACATGCTAGAAATATAATTGATCACCCACATACCGTTATTTGGCCATTTTCAGAAAGGTCATAATGGGTCGTGATTTAATGTGCAATGAATTGGCTATACACGAGCATGCCTATAATATGCTTTCCGTGGGCCGGCCCGTTGACTTTTGACCATGCAAACGGGCCAGCCTTTTTAAAACTGAATGGGCCACTTTTGGGTCATGCCACGTGTCAACGTATCATAGGCACCTCATGTCCATTAGTCGGTTGACTTATGTCCGCACGAGGAGTTGACACGTGGTTCCTTTAGCCAATGAGAATTTTACGCGTGGAAAATCCTCATTGGTTGTCCTGGCTATTAGCGGGTTATCGGGTCCAAAACCGGACCCGATAGCTTAACGGCAACCCATTACGTTGGATGCCACGTGTCGATTACCCACGAAAGCACTTCCATGATGCACCATTTATCATCATGTAAGTGGACACTTCTGTGATGATAATTTTGTTATTGCCATGGAAAACTTCTATGACAGCACGGGTATGACTATCTTGATTCTGTCATAAAATCGTCATGCATATACATGCATGACAAAAAAGTTACCTAGTGTGACAAACACGTCTTATCACGGAAGTGGTTTTTTTGTAGTGTTGACATATGATTTCATTCATAGCCTCTTTCAGTTTACTCGACAGTAACTGAGATATTTTCCTGTCACAACCTTGAAAGGGATTAGTTAGATATAATACTTTGAAATGATTTGTGACGAAGAATAAGTCAATAGCATTTGCTCAGATCACGATCAGAATCCACATGAGATATAAGTTCCCTTGCAAGTTAGATACTCGAGGGGAATCATATATGTGTTGCTCATAGTATATATGCTTCAGAAGAGGTTTTCCTGCAACACAGAGGATACGACGGAGATATGCAAGGAAAAACAGCTTAATAGTCAGAGAGAATTCGCTTTCGAATCTCAAGAATTTTATTCTGAAGCTAACTTTCTTCTCCTACAAGGTTAGATAGTGAAAGATAATCATCATAGAATATCTAACCATTAGACATATATAGTTTCAACGAGTGCAATATCTCTTCCAGAGAAACATAATTTCTAATCCTCCTTGGAATGCTTTTACTTTCCCTACACGATAGATTAACATCGAGGATAATTTCTGCAAGGAGGTAAAACTTTCGATTGCACCTGCAAACAAATAACTTGAAACAAATATCAATGCAGGGGGGTTATTAATCGTACATGATGACCAAGTATTCCAACACCATAGGCGATGCACCAATCTTCCAAAAGCAAATAGTTCGACCAAAACCAAATAGATCGAGGGAAAAGAAAATGGCTAAAGGAAAGACCTTGCAAATAACCAACTGATCTATCGCTCCATTTTCTTCTCCCTCCTTTTGTCAACAAGTGTAAAAACAGAAAGAGAATGCATGCGAGGAACAAGTCGTCCGAAGAATCCTTAGAATCAACGCTCAAACTATTCGGCGAAGCAGAGCGAGCGATGGTCGAGGATGAAGCAGGAGTTGGAGACGCAGCATGGGCTTCGGTATCATCTTCAGTAGTAGCAGCGCGGGTGCATCTAGCTTATAGATAAAGGTTCCTGATGTGTCTTCCAAAATATCATCTCGTGCGATGAATAGTAGGCCCGTGGAGGCCGAACGCTGAAGAAGCACTGGGGTTTGCCTTCAGATTTGTGGAACTTCAAACAACTGAAGATGATCATATTCTCTCTCAATTCCCTTAGTGGAAAGTTGTTTGCGAGAATAATACTTGCGCAGAAGGTTCCATGAGCGCTTCTTTTGCTCCTTCTCATACATAAGAGTTTGATGAGCGTAACTGTGAAGTGGATTCAGCCCATCCATCATTTCCAGCTTCTCTTTGCGGTTGATCTTGATATGGCTTTCCAGGGCTCGCCGACTGTGAAGACAAACGACATATAGTGAAGGATTCTCTTCACAAGGGATTTCAACTTTTGCCTTCTTGACCTTCGGAGGTTTAGTAGAAGCGGACATAGACGCAGAACCAGTAGCATCCATCGATGTTTTTTCCTTTGTCGATATGCTCCACACTCCGGAGTGTGTCATGGACTAGTGGCATGAAAACTTTTAGGACAAATGGGCAGAAGAACTTCTCCTCAATGAGCTGCTCAATGGCAGACATGACTGAAGGTGCATATGAATTCAAAGCTTGAGGGTTATCAGCTACATAGGCAAGTTGCGAATGAAAAGATCCGGAACATCAAAGCGTATACCCTGAGCTGTGGCTAGAAGAGAATTTGTCAGGATGACATGAATAGTTTCTGGCCTGTTTGTGGGTGTGAGGGAGTTGCAGAGGATGTAGAACAACACTTTCTTGTCGTAAGCTAGATTCTTTGGATTTGCTTCGGTACAGTCATCACCAACAATATTGGGGTCCATCATCAAATGAAGTTGAGCTTCATATACTTCCAATAGTGTAGTCTGTGCTCTTGGGTAGCATCAAATTCGCATCGAGGAAGATTCAACAGTGCTAAGATCTTGTCGGCCGAACATTTGATCTTTTCTTCTCCCATCATCCATTCGAGAAGCCAAGTACCACAATCACCAAGGTCTCCTGAGATATAAAGAGTGGAACAGAACTGAAGGATTGCTTCACGATTCTAGCCATGATTGTAACGAGGAAGCTCTTCAGGAAGAGTTGCTCAATTTTCTCCATGGTATGATGGAAGCAGGGTAAACTTTCGAGCTTAGCAAAATCCAAAATCTTGTGCTTGAAAATGTGATTCTTCTCATACAGAATACAAGCATAGTACATGGCATGTTCCTTTGCCTAGAATCTTGGTGACAAGGACGTTCGTTCTCCTTCATATGGACTGGCTCCAAAAATCTCATGTTTCGAATGATGAAACTGCTCATTGAATGGAGAACCATTCTGGCCATCTTCGACAGGAAATGATGGAAAAGTTTTTAGTGGATTTCTCAGATGTTCTTCTTCGCCCATAGTCCGGGTCCGAATGTCAGCAGGTGCATGCACACCTTCTTCAATAGGCTTGAGAGGAGCATGAGGCATCCTAGATTTCTTTTGCATATATTGCTTTGGGGGATTTGATGGACTATCATTTTCGCTCACTGGAACTCCTTCAACAACTTTCTTTCTTTAGGGAACTTGGGCCTTTTCTTTCAATGCATCTTCTTCGGTTGGAGGCACAATGACTTCCTTCTCAGACACTTGTGGCACAACTAGTGGAGCATTTTCTTCTTGAGCCATTGGCTCATCAGGTTTCTTTTCTTCCTTTTCTATCTGTGGAGTAGTGGAATTAGGAGCAGGATCAACATCCATCTGGGTAGGGGCACCAGATGATGTGACTGGGGTGGACATGTCTCAAGAAGCATTTAGCTCCCCCTCTTTCTTGTTAGTCTCCTCCTTATTAGATTCGACGAGCTTTGCTTGCAATTTTCTCGGAGGTGATGGAACTACCTTCTCAACTTTTATTTCCTTGTCAACACCATGAACATGGGATTGATGATTTGGTGGAGCATTTCCTTCATCAGTCTTTTCCAGGAAGATATCAACAACTTCATGTTGTCCTTCGGCTGCTGGAGTAGGAATGATAACCTCTACATGACCTGGTTACTGCATAGGTTCATCTTCATTAGGTGGAGATGGTGGAACCTGCTCCAAGGCGGTACTTGAATCAATTGGAGCATCAACATAAAAAAATCTGAAGGGGGCGATCTTTGATTCCTTTTGGCTTGCTAGCTCTCGCTTTAGCCTTTTGACGTTATTCTTCTTTCATTCTTCTTCGAGCGAGATCAGCCTTGCGTTCAATCTCCTCATTTCTCCCATCACACAACTGGGATACTTCCATATGCAGACGAGAATGCAATTCAATTTCCTCATTTCGCATTAGACTGGGAGTCTTGGTGAGTTCAAGAATCTCTTTGTTTAGATTCTTTGTTTCGAGTTTAGAGTTAGCCTCTCTCCTCATTTGCTCGACAGTTCGCTTGTCCTTGGCAGTTTGATTCATCTTCTTGGAGATCTTTCTCAGCTCAATGAAGTGCTCCATTTTGGTAACATCATTAGGTAATCCTTGACTACCTATGTCATTAGGTTTTGCATCGTAAGCATCACTTTCAATTACATCTATCATCATATGGAAATCATACTTCTGTTCCACTGTGGAAGCAGGAACATTGGGTCTGGCCTTCTTAGAAAAAGCATCGACTTTTCCTTCAGATTGCAGATTTCTCTATGTAGCCGGCCTGGACAATGATTTCGAAGCTTCATAACATGAAGGTTTTTCAGTGTGTGCATGCCTTCGTGATTTCCTTGGAGAGGGCAAAACTTTCCCTAGTGAAGGGCTCTCATGAGGCTTGTTAAGAATGGCACATTGATCATACATCGGATTTTCATCAGAAGCTTCTTCACTTGATGACTCCTCAGATGAGTCAGAAACGTCATTGTTTGATTTCTTAACAAAGGTTTTCTTTCAGGGAGAAGGAGGGGAAACATATTTCCTTGACTTGCTTCCCTTGGAAGCAGAGGCACGATTCTTTTTCTTATGAATGTCTTGCTGAGTTAGCGCGACATTTTTTTTACTTCAACTCGGTTTTTCTTTACTTCTCTAGCATCACGCTTGGCTTTAGCCTTCGCCCTCTTGGCTACTTCATTGGGAAAATTAGCAATGGTTTTGAGGGAGTCAAGATGACCATTTGGTGGCTGTTGAGGTCTGACTTTTTCCTCATATGGACCAATGCAATTCCCAGCAATGCGGCATTCCATGGTGGTGCGAAGGCAAATAGAATCTGGTAATTCTCACAATTTTTTCATAATTGAACCGTTTGTTTGCCCAGTGGCGACGAATCCTTTGAAGCATGTTGTTGCAGTCTGTTGTTGATTCGCCTTCTGGTGGAGTTCTGTAACTATCTGGATCAGACATCTCAACAGTGTTATTCTTTTCTCTGCCACCACCACCCTTCTTTGGATTACCATCGGAGAATATAGTCAGTGCATTTGTGACAAAATCATCCTTGGGCTGACTATGAGCAGAGGGAATTTCCTCATCATCTTCTTCGGATTCAGACTTTGGTGTTTCTTTGGTGCTTTGGGAGGCTTCGAAGATTTTCCTCCTCCAGTCAATCTCATTCGTTCAAACATTGGAGGATACTGAGCCAAATCTCGATCATAACCTCAGAACTCACAACTATGCCATGACCAACCTATGAAAAGAATAGATACAAGTGAAAACATAGTAGGGGCCTGAGCATGCACAGAAAGTATTTTGAGCAAAAAAACATGTTTTTGGAAGAACCATAGTAATTCATGCTCGAGATGGGAAAGATGTCGTTGATAGATTCCAACCTGGCAAGTGAGAGTTCAAAGGTGATTCAAATACTATCTAATCTTTCGTACAACTGCACATGAAACCTAGAATAAGGAGAACCAGTACATGGAAAAACTACAAACCGCACCCGTCAAAACGTAGTGAATCCTAAAGATCTACTCCGATGAGATAAATCGCGGAAAAATGCGTCGGTAAGAACTGCCCTATGAACATAGGTGAGGATAGGAATAGTTCCTGATCTAAGCACCCTAACTTGGCAACTTAGATCGGCTACAGCAATGTGGGAGGAGAGATTACCGCATCGACGTTAACATCTCTGATGAAGTATCACTGGAGTTGCACGGCAAAGCTCCTCGCCGGAGTTGCTTCGAGGAAGGGCTCGGATGAAGGAGGTTGGACGAGAGATTTAGGGGATGGAAGGAATGAGACGAAGTGATATGGTGAGGGGTATTTATAGCTATGATATGAACTTCCTCTCCGAAATCAACGACCCAAAGATGCGGGACATTCCGCATTCGACGGACATGATCACGATCATGGAGATCATGGGTACGTATGTGGAAACCATTTCCTGCGAAAATCTCGGAAGAGATCGGGCGACCAAAAGCTTTGAAGAAGGGCAAACGCCAAAATTGAAAAAAAGTTCGAAGTTGATTTCTTTCGCAACCAAGGACGTCGTACATAAATTTTATTCAGGTCAAATTGCATGCTTATAATGAACAACATAAATTTTCTTCTTGTGTGTATCAGTTGCTGAAATGTATCCTGAAGCTCCTTCTTCGTCATGTCCTCCCCGTCAATCTCGTCGGCTTGTGATCCTGCCATGGTTAGCTGCAATACAAACACACAAGAATATGACCCTACAAACTACTAGAAAGTGGTGGTGGTGGGGTGTCACAAAAGCATCAAGCAAATCTCAAATTCTTACCAGTTCTTACCTAGCAGTAGGTGGTGATCGGAAACTGTTGTAGTCAAAACTCTCAAAGCTTGGACAAAGCGGTTGCCAGATGGTGTCAAACACACGACGTAGTTGTATGTGGAGCTGGGAAGGCTTACGATATGGTAGGAAAAAATCAGCAATAATCCATTCAGAGATGCAAAGTTGAATAAACGCTCAACGACGGTACTGTGCTTGTCCTATGCTAGACCGTGCTAGAGACGCGGGCCTAGAACACTAACAAAATCACGTAAACAAGGGAGGAGCACACTCTGAATCTCTTTTTTTTGCACCTTTTTCCTCTCTTTTTTGCTCCGCATTTTTTTCGAAAAAGTCTACAAATGGTCTAAAAACTATCTAGCCAGAATCTTTTTGAGCTTGCAGCTATTTTTCTTCTCCGGGTATCACGGAAGTTGGGGAGTCTGACTAGATCACGACTTGTAGTATGGTGTGATTTGGAAGTCTAAAATACAGGAACAAATACTGGACTCGTACTGGTGGCGGAGATGAATCTGGTGGAACTCGGACTGGTGGCGGATATGTGATAGAGGTGGACTCGGATTGGTGTGATATATATGCGGTGGTATATGGCAGCGGTGATGACGATGGTGGTATATGGCAGTAGTGATGACGATGGTGGTATATGGCAGCGGTGATGCGTATGGTGCGGAGGTGGTGTGACAAACTGTGACCAAAACTCGAAACTCTAAAAGGCAAGACACTAAGACCAGCAACTTGACACAACGATGCAACCGCCAATTCAACAAAGCAAAAACAGAAAAGATTATGCAATGGCTGAGATTGGTTTGTATATGATGAACTAACCCTAATTTTATTTTTTGGCTTTTTTGTGGGCAATAGGTATGAAGAACAGACTCGATCTAAACTATGAAAAACTGTAAAATCTCACCGAGCAACCTTGAAATCAGATACCAATTGATAGAGGCAAAGGTGTCCCGATGTTTCGATGAGATAGCGATCATTTTTTGTGGTAGTCAACTTTGATGATCCAACTACGAACATGCGAGACGTCGCGCCTTAGAAATCGCTAAACCAACTTCCGCGGTTTATTGACCATGCCTGAGCATGAACTACCTAACCATGAGGGTCTATTTCCTCCGAGCAAACGAAGAACAAGAAAGAAAATGTGATTGCAATCTGGATATTGCGAATATAAGAGGAAAGCATTATTGATGAATGTGGGGTTCTGTAACGCCTTTGTCTTTTCGTTGAACAAAAACAAAGTGCATGTAGTTGCAACTATGGCGAACTTTAATCTAAACAGAACCCAAAGTGTAAACGATGCCTTAAGGGCTGTATATATGGAGTAAGGGGGAATTTCGCGACCCCTTGGTGGAGGGGTCCGAAACCAACCCTAACTCTGTTTCCCCACATATACGGACTCTAAAAATAGCATATACTGAAGTATTTCGAAATTACATGGACCTGCCTCAATAATAAGGTGACGCAGTACCTATAATAGCCTTTGGACAAAATTTATAAAGTAGCATCTTGTATATTTCGTCCAAGCATTAATGCCCTCATTATGTTGGCTTCAGAGTCCTAAAGTCACCACTTGAAACTCCGTTGTTATTCCCCTTGCGCATGCCCTCATCTCCATGCTTGATCTTGCTCCAATGTTCATCCTTCTTGTCCAAGCTAGGCCCTTCATTTTGTAAGCAAAACAAATGTATCCAATTTAGGCAGCATCGTATTCTCATAAACATTAGAATCGTTACCAAGAAATGAAAGTACCTGGTAATTTAATTGGCGCACATGAGCTCTAGTAATTGGTCCAATATGTATAGCGGCATGGGCTGTGGGTGTAACAATGGTATTGATGTCCTCATCATGTAGCTCATTCTTCTCTGCAACGCAGATATTCTTTGGTGAAGTTCCTCGAACTTGACACAAGAGACAACATTCTCTTCGGTTCTGCAGGGACTATTTCTCTCTGTGTGCACTAGCAGACAAATCAGTCCATGCCTATTTCTGTCAACAATCTCCAAAACACAGGATGGAAAATATTGCACCAACAGAAGCCTTTGCCGATGCAGTCATCTCAGCGTTGTCTACGCATAGACTAGAGCCGCAAGCCAGAAGTCACCTTCAGGAGCTGCCGAGGATCATGCCTAGAGAGACGCATAGCTCTACACCTTTTCGCACTTTTTGGTACTTGTTACCAAAGGGGGAGAAATTGTATAGATCATTAGGCTCCCAGAGAGAGTATCTCGACTTTGCTCATTGGTTTTTCTTGTGTTCTTGCTACTATTTACGTTTTATGTGTGCTAGTTTGGTCATTTGTGTGTGAGATACTACTTTGGTTATGTGTGATTGATCATACTATGCTACATGTGATGCTTAATGTTTATCTCTATCATTATTTGTGTATGATCATTCACTTACATTGTTGATAATACATGCTTACTATTCCATTCATATCATTTTGTGCGCTCCACCAAGTTGTATGTGACATGGAAGAGTGACCCATGATCCTAATCAATTGTGCATTTGCATTTGAACGTAATATTTTTAATACTGCACAAATTTAGATGGAGCTCTTTCTTATCACATACTTCTCAAAGTGATGATGTATTTCATTGATTTAATCATTTATCGAAGCTTTGATCTATATGTTTTCATCATTTACCAAAATGGGGGAGATTGAAAGTGCAACTAATCCCCGGGTGGTTTTCGTAATTAATAACAACATATACCTCATTGAACTAATGTCTACTCAAGATATATATTTCAGGATGATCAATGATTGGCATGGCATGGAGTAGAGAAGTGGACCCCTCAAAATGATAAGGACAAAGGTTGGCAAAAGCTCAAGACTCTATATTTTCATTTTAGTGATCCAAGATCACATTGAGTCCATAGGAAAGTCAATACTATTAAAAGGGGATGAGGTGTTGCTTAATGATCTGGTTGCTCAAGTGCTTAGTGATATTGCTCCAAAACCCTCAGCCACTTTCTCCATCCAAATATGTCCAAAACCTAATTCCTAACTTGTCCCCACCGATATTTCCTACCCGGAGCCACTGAATTCATCTTAGCAAAGCCACTGCCAAAACCCTAACAATTTGGTCTCACCGATATGAATCTCGGTCCCACCAAGATGGCCTTGCCAACTCTATGTTGCCTTCTTGCAATTATTTCGGTCCCACTGAGATATTGCAGTCGGTCTCACCGAGATGGTTTGGTTGATTATGTGTTGCCCTATTGCTTCGCTTCAGTCCCATTGAGATGAGGTGTGCCCTAAGCCATAGCACATCAGTCCCACCGAGTTGTCTCAGTCGGTCCCACCGAAATTCCTAAGGTTCATTTTTTTTGCACAGATCAATGCCATCGAGTTCTCAAATTGGTGCCACCAAGATTGGTCGAAAGTGTGTAACGGTTGGATTTTGTGTGGATTCTATATATACCCCTCCACCCCCTCTTCCCCGGAGAGCCATCAGAACATGCCTATGGTTCCACCATTCATTTTCTAAGAGAGAACTACCTACTCATGTGTTGATATCAAGAGATTTCAATCCTACTATTTGAACCTTTATTTCTAGCCTTCCCCAAGTTACTTTCCACCGAAATCCTTCTTCGACCATATCCAAATCTGTGGGAGAGAGCTGAGTGTTGGGGATAATATCATTGGAAGAACAAGAGAAAGGAGTTCATCATCAACACACCGTCTATTACCTTTTGGAGAGTGGTGTCTCCTAGATTGATTGGTTGTCGCTTGGGAGCCTCCGACATGATGTCGAGTTGAATAAGGAAGTTTGTAATGGCAAGGAGATCACCTACTTCGTTAAGATCTACTCTACTGAGGCAAATCCTTTATGGGCGATGGCCATGGTGGGATAAACAAGGTTGCTTCTCCGTGGAGGGTGGAACCCCTCCGTGGACTCGCGCTGCTATTGCCCTTCACGGGTTGAAGTGTCTATCAACATGGACGTACTATAGCACCACCTATAAGAACCACGCCAAAAATCTTCGTGTCCCTCTTGTGTTTCTCCGTGGAGGGTGGAACCCCTCCGTGGACTCGCGCTGCTATTGCCCTTCACGGGTTGAAGTGTCTATCAACATGGACGTACTATAGCACCACCTATAAGAACCACGCCAAAAATCTTCGTGTCCCTCTTGTGTTTGCCTTCTCCAAACCCTTCCCTTTACTTTCATATGCAATGTTTTACATTCCGCTGCTGTACTCTTAGAATTGCATGTGTAGGTTGAATGCTTGCAATGTGCATATTGTTAAAATCTGCCAACAACTCAAATTGGGAAAATGAAAGATTTTTCTTTGCTAAAGTGGTCTAATCACCCCTCTAGTCATACTTTCGATCCTACAGAATGCTTGCTACTCTGTTAACAAAATAAGCTATGAACACATGAAATCCTCTCTTAATGAAATCAAGGAGCGCATCAAGAAGACCAAGATCCAAGATCAACTTGCCTGAAGTGACGGACAGAGTCAAGTGCTAGAAGCAGCCCCTTGTCAGCGATGCAAACCCGGCAAGGTGATGACCCGACAAGCTTCGTGGCCAGCAAGCACCTTCCTCGCCACCTGCCAGCGCTCCACCTCACCAAGCAGCTAGTCGCTAATCAGTGCGGTGTCGAGCCCGTAGGTAGTCAGTTGAAGCTTGCCGGACACGTGTCAGCAGAACTGAGGGAATTTTACCTTTATTGACACCAGTCGGGGTGGCGTGTCAAGATAATAGGAGTAGCCAGCTAGAGCGGTGCGATAGCCTTGCTCGGCTTCTCATCCTCTTGACAGATAGCGGCCACATTTAATGCTCTTTATCTTAACTAGAAGAGTTAGGTATGATAGCACTGTTTGCTATCTAATCACTAGATAAAGACTGTTTTGCCACTGTGGTAACCCCTTAAGATATAAAAGGAGGGCCATGGCAACCTTTACAAGGCTTCGAATCTAGCAGAACTCCACGCATAATTATGCACGTAGCAGTTCTCTCCTAGCACCTTGCCGAGGGAAAGCACTCCTTGTGTCGGGGATATACCCCGCGGTATAAACCGGCCAGAATTATAACCCAGCCGGACTTGGCGTTTTACTTAAGACGGTTTACACTTGGCAATTTACTGGTAACCCGGCAGGCGGATCATGCATGACAAGGCCCGAGGCCCAGAAGCTGGTTCATATTATGGTGGGCCGGTTTATGAAGAAAGCACAAGGAATATTCTCTTACAAAGGAAGCAAGACTAGGACTCCTTGTAATAGAGCAATCCTAATCCTACTAGGACTAGTCATGTAACCCGCCCCTTCAACATATATAAGGAGGGGCTCGGCTCCCCAAAGAGGGACAAGCTACAAGCAGACAAGTTCTCACAAGTTTCTAAGGCTAGACACAAAGAGCCGGTTTACTGGCAACACCATGAGGATCATAATGAGACCTAGCCTCAAACAACACGTAGGGTTATTACCGGATGATGTTTCCCAGGGCCCGAAGCTGTCTAAAACCTTGTCTTGCATCGCGTCTCTCGATTCCACTCAACCCCTCTCAAGCTACTACATAGATGCGCGGCCTCACGACTAAGTCCGCTAAACCGGGCATCTGCCGTAACAATTCCACGACAGTTGGCGCCCACCGTGGGGCCTGCGCACGGTGGTGTTGAGTTCTTGGAGGGATCTTTTCTAGTGACCGAGAAGCTCGCAATGTGCCGGATTAAAGAAGAATCTACATCATCAACACGATGAGCTGTCGGAATAGTGAAGACCAGACTGAGATGGAAAATAATTGGGGTTCTGCGTTTAGTTCGCCGCCGACGCGAGACGATCAGTCTAAACCGACCGAAGATTGGTTTCATCGCGTCCTCCTGTGAAATCACAAATTCCATCGGGAGCGGAAAAAAGGCTTCCGCTGTCCGATCCGCCGAGACCGACACTTATGATTTGGGAAGGCTCCATCATCCGTATCTGATTGGGAGCATCAGATTCCATCGCTATCGCATAGCGTGGTTCCCTAGGCGTGCTGCCAATTTTTTCAATGGGTCAAGGCCAAAAACCAGATACAGGTGGACCATCGATGGAGAAAAAACCGTCTCTTGATGGTAATCCGCGAATTGCTGCAGCTACTTCAAATACAGCTGTTCGAATCCGTCATGACTCGGGAGCAATCACGTATCGAGCACGGCGGCGGTTTGCGGCTTCGGGAAGTCTCCGGGTCGACCTAGCCTGTGCGCGTGTATCAAGGGTCCGAGTGCTGATGTATGCAAAAAACAAACCCCGATGGATTCACCGGCTCCTACGTATGAATAGACATCAACTGGTACAAACAGTGTACACGTATTAATTGACGCCGACCAGGATGAGGACTTGGTGCGGCCGCTGCTACTACATCAAATTAAAGTTGCACCTGCTGCTTGTTCAAGTCCCGAGGGGATTGGGACTGCTCCATGCTCCATATCATCACGCAAGGGAATTACAACTACCTGCTACTACTACTAGTTGATTGCTTGCACGCTGTAGCCGGGGCTCCAATTCCCAGTGCAACCTGGCGAGTCGCCGTTGCCGTACGTACAAGCTTCAAGTGGCCGAGATACATCCTGTTTGCTGATGGGAGATCCTCAAGTCCCAAGGACATCCACACAGGTGCTACTTTTCAAGTCAAGACAAAGTTGAAACCAGCGATCCGTCACCACGTAAACCACGATTTGGAGAAGGAACCAGGCGTAAGCACGGACTCGGACGACCCTTGTTGTCGAGTTGCGGTCGCCTGCTCTGCCGCTGCCCGAACCGACCGCAGACACAGCTCTGGCCCGCCCGCGTCTGTTGCAAACCGCCATCGCCGCGTCTCGTTTCGGACCCGACAAAAAAAATCCAAGGATGACGCCAGGTGCGATTTTTCCTATGTATTTTATCAGTACATGTCAATTCATCGGACAACAATTACTCTCGCAAGTAGTATTTTTTATGCAGGATGACTATTAAAAGCGGTAGCCGGATCATCATTACGGTATGCCAGGGATGCACGTTCAGCTGTGTTGCGCGGCTTCACGAGCATGTGTGTTGCGATCCGGTTTACATCAATGCGCACGTGTCGGCTTGCCTGTCCGCGCCCACGCGTGCTGGTCTCCAACACCGCGGCTGACTCCCTCGCCGATAAACGTGCGCACGCCACCGCTCCCGTGGTCCGGTCTACATTAACACGCCGGTGCCGCACCCGATTCAGTTGTCCGCGCCCGCGATTAACTAGCCCGCACGTGCTGGCTTACAATACCGCGGCCGACTCATCTATTTACCGGGCGAAACAGACATGGAGCGCGTGTCAGCATAATTTTTTCATTGCCGTTCTTCCGGGCCATGCTGTCGACAGATACACGTGCAAATTGCCGCCCCCATTACCGCGTTTACATCAAAACGCGGCCGACTCATCTGTTGTCCAGGCGAATCAGGTGATATCTATCCTATTTATTTCCAATACATATTCATCCAAGCAAGAATACAACGCCCTGCTGTATTTTATACGCAGAAAAATTATTCATTACAAAGCGGTATTATACCGTGGAGATGGGGGCACGCCAAACATCGTTCGACACAAGTGGTCGTCGTTATTCCACGGATTCCCGCGCCGGTTTACAACGCCTAGGCCGTCTCTCGCAACCGCGCCGGTTTACAATGTCGAGGCCGTCTCTCGCGACTGCGCCGGTTTACAACGCTGTGGCCGTCTTTCGCCGCGCCGGCTCACAACGAGGAAGGCAACTGAACCGTGTGCGCCGGCCGACCCATCTATTGTTCGAGCAAATCAGGTGTTATCCCTCCTATATATTTTATCAGGACATTTTAATTCCTCTGAGCACCATTACACTGCCCTATTGGTGTTTTTTACAGGTAAAATCATTGTTATACCGCGGATATAAAACATGCATTGGCGACGTGCTACAACGGTGTTTTCCTCCGTGTTACATTACCTGATGAACGAACGGCCGGTTCACGCGTCCACACCGGTTTACTACGTGGAGGACAACTTGCTCATCTGCGCCGGTTTACAACTGCGACCGATTCATCTGTTTGAGCCGCCTCTGATACTGCGGTCGTTTTACAGTCCGCCCCGCGGTCCGGTCCGTTCAACATACCAGGTTGACTCACAGACCCCGATGGGGATCATGAATACATCAGGCGATATCCATCTAAAGTTTATTCTTCTTAATATATATCATTTTCATCAAGAAAACAAGATGTGTGGGGACCCCGACTTAAGAGTCGAGATCACCGAATGCACGTGTACAGTGATCCCAGAGATCAATACTCACTGAACACACAGAAGCTGAATAACAAGAGTCTTACATCCATACATACCGTCTTACACAAATTAAGGCCATTATGGCCAAGTCTTACATAAATAAAGCCTCACGGGCTGAATAGCAAATAACTCAAATAGCGGAAGTCTTCGATGATAGGTAGAACCCATGCCATCTGCCTTAACCCTACATGCATTCTGACTGGGGTAGCGTCCTAGTTCGCATGTTCGTCTCCAAAGAACTCTTCCTCAAATTCCTGTTCATCCATGCCTGGCCAATTAAATAACCAGTGGCAAGCCAATGAGTACTTTGAATGTACTCGCAAGCAACCCATGATGTGGTTCAAATTAACAATGCAAACTGAACAATAATGAGCAATCTAGCAATGGGCTAGAATAAATATTCTACCATCAAGTTTTATGCATCAATAAACTCGCGTAACCTCGAAGGCAGGTTACCGATATCAACATGAATATGATTCAACTCATCGAGTCAAGTCTCCACCTTGACTCTCATGCACACACATGGTTTCACAAACATTGGACGTAGCCCAAGAGCGGTTACCCAACTGTCCTTGACCGTGGACACGGCTATTCAAATAGTTTTACACTCTGCAGAGGTTGTACACTTTACCCACAAGATCTGGGAAGCTTTCGTGTCATCCACGATCCCGCAGTACCTCAAGTACTCGGGGGAAGCACCCGGTCATTATCTTTCCTTAGACAACACTAGCATAGAGTCCACTCGTTGGTACACGGCCCTCGGGTACAAACAATAGATCACGGGACTTGCCCTAATTTCAATGTCACGCGTACCCGAAGGGACCAACGGTGTGTCCAGTGCCCTATGAAAACAGTCATGGTCGTCTATCCAAGCACGACCCCGTCCCAGAAAAGACCTCAAGTCTTCCCGTCACTAGTAATGCGGGCACCATGCTAGTATCGGCCTAACTAATCCATAACGCCCCGTCCCATAAGGGGTAGAGTGGTTGCACATGTATGGTTGGAATAACGGTCGCAACTTAAACCAATCCGTTTGAAAAACACACACTTGTCTCGGTACACCACTATGTCATCAAGTGGTTACCCAACTCATCATCTCCCTCGGGCATGAATGGCACCCGACGGGGTTTTATGCAAAGATTCCAACCACGAAGGTTCGTGTCACACATGCATCACTAAACACCACTACTAACTATTTGCATGCCACCTAGCACATAGCAAGATCAAGATCAAGGCATGCATCATGTGGTGGTTCAACTAGGTCACCGTTGTAATGCTATCATCATGCTTTGGAAACAAACGGGTTCCGAAGAACAAGTGTATCATGGTCAAAGGGCTGCTTGCCTGGATTGGCTTGGTCTTCAAAGTCTTCAAATCCTTCTCCTTCTCCTTCTTCAGCAACTTCGTCAAATACGGTATCTATACGTCGCATTATAACAACGGAAAAATAAGACCACAAATAAAACAGAAAAATCAAAGTGCTCAGAAAAATGTCAACTTATTTTTGTTAAATACTAGAGGGGCATCCAGCCCGGCCGCTCGGGCGCCAGCGCGCGCACGTCAGGTTTTCAAACCTGACGGGCGGGGCCCGGCGGTCAGCGGCTGTGAGGGGAGGGAGAGAGGGGTGAGGATGACAGGCGGGGCCCGCCTGTCATCTCCAACCTCACAGCCACGGCGACGGCGAGCTCACCGGCGTTGATTCCGGCCACGGCGACGGCAATGGAGGGCAGGAACGGACTCAGCGTCGAGTTGCGGAGGTAGTGGTGGTGGTGCGGCACGCCGCGGAGGTCGGGTTCGTCGGCGGCGAGGTGGGACGGCGGAGGGTCGTCGGGAACCTTCTGGCCAGCTCGTTTCCGGCAGTTGCAGAAGGGGAAAAAGGAGGGAAACGCATCAGTGATGCATGGCGGTTCTAGATCGAGCAATAGGAGGGGCGGAGGAGGCCCGTACTGCGAGATCGCTGGCGGCCCGACGCGACGGAGCTCCGGTCGATCCCGAGCACTGAAGCTCTCTGGGGTAGAACGAGTGGTGCTGGGGGACTAAGGAGGATGTGGTGAAGCTGCTG
>LR738711.1:432005322-432023396 GCA_902687465.1 Secale cereale | reverse complement strand
ATAAGCGCGCCCACGGTCCACCGTGGACTCGTGCGCCGGCGAGGTTGCAGGCGAGGCTAGAAGGGGTTCTGGTGCCTGTGATCAAGCCGGGGAGGATGATGGACGTGTTCCACGTCCAGTTGAGGGGAGAGGAGGAGCGGGGAAGCTTCCAGACCATGCGCGCGTGCGAGCCCGAGGAGTGGGCGTCGCGGGCGGCCGGTGCGCATGTGGCGACGGCCACTGGAGGGCGCAGGAGGAGGGGGACAGCGCCGGTGGAGGCTGCGGACGTCGAGGCGCGTTGAGAGGCGCGAGGGGGGAGCTCGAGGCTGTCGGGGGCAGACTATTGGCCGAAGCTACAGTGCGTGGGCGCACTGTAGCGCGCTCTGGAGCGCCCTTATCGCATGCCACGGCATGCCATTGGCCCTCTGGACGCGTCCACCATGTCTGGGGGGTCCAGGGTGATGCAAGCACTACGGTTGAAGCTTTGGATGCTCTGGAGATGCTGTGAGAGAGAAGAGAGGCTGGTGACTTGGTAGAAAATGGATGAACAGCATGGTGAACTAGGGTTTTTTACCCCTCAATCATGGAGCTGGGGACTTGGGGAAGTTACTGGAGGTAGCTAGTAACCAGATGAACGTGTGGTAGAAAGTTGAGGCCAAGGTAAAAGGTAAAAGTGATCAAGAAGAGGGTTTTAGTAATTCTACAGAAGGTGTTTGATCAGTGTTTGGTCAAGCAAATGATCTCCACTTGCCATGACACTTAACAGGATTGAATGACATGTGAAAATAGGGTGCTTCACCAAATTTGGGCTCATTTGAAGAAACTAGCCAATGTAACTTTGGTGAACCCTAGAAATCAACAGAAATGGCTTCATCTTGTTTGAGTCAAGCTAATCATCTCCCCTTGATGCACCACTTGGTTTAGCTTCATCATTTGGGGTATTGATCATGCCCACAAAGTTTGAAGCTCCAGGTAAAAAGTTGGTAATGTAAATTTGTTCAAATTTGCATTTGAACAGAAAGGGTTTTGGGCTGTTCTGATCAAGTTGCTCTATTCCAAATCTTGTGCCATTTGGTCTAGATGCCTTATTAGGCATTTCTAGCATGTGCACCAAATTTGAGAGCATTTGGACAAGTTTGGCAATGTAAAGTTGCTCAAACTTCAAATATGGACATAATGGTTATGGATGGTTTTGAGGATGTTTTCTTGCTTCCCTAGGCATGGGACTTGGCAAGATCACCAGATATGTCATATATGACATGATAGAATTTCCCTGGAATTTTTGGAGAATATTTCCTTTATAAATATTTCAAAAGCTTGAAATATCCAGAAAGGGTTTTAGAGGGATTAGCCCATTATTTTGAACATGACCAAGTGCTGAAACTCTTATATATGGATAATATATGTCCTCTGAGTCTCCCTAAATTTTGGCAAATATTTTTGAAATACTTAAATAGTTTTTCCCTATTAAAGACCATTTCTGGCCTTAAGAAAAAGCTTTTAAATAAAATAGGAAAATAACTTTTAAAATTATACTTTTGTGGTTTCTGGGAGTCCTATGACTACTAGGTTTCAAATGTACCTTTTGAAATAATTTTCTCACCCTAAATCAAGCACTTGCAGTGCAATTCTCAATTCAGGGGTTTTCGGAACACTAAATTTATAAAATATATTTTGGCCAAATTAATTTTGTAAGAAAATACTATACTGTTATATAACACTTGGCATGATCATTGGGCAGAAGTTTTGGGTGTGGAGATGAATTCTACAAGAGGTAATAGTTGACTTGAATGAGCACATGAAAAAGCACATGAAGAAAAACTCAACTCCAAATAAAAGCCAAATGATGCTAAAAAAACTTGTTGGTCGAAATTTTCATGCTTCATTGATGCAAATAACAGGTTACAAATGCAGGGTGTGACAGACCTACCCCCCTTACAAGAATCTCGTCCCCGAGATTCCTAAACTAGGTCTTAAAAGAGATCGGGAAACTCGGATCTAAGATAGTCTTCACGTTCCCAGGTTGCTTCTGCTTCGGTGTGGTTGCTCCACTAGACCTTGAAGTACTTGATGGTACGGCTTCGCGTCCGTCGCTCTGCGTCGTCCAGAATGCGGATGGGCTTCTCGCGGTAGGTCAAATCAGGCTGTAGATCAATGGCTTGGTGATCAACATCCTTGTAGAGACTAGGCTTGTCTGGAACTTGGAGACATTTCCGGAGTTGTGACACATGGAATACATTGTGCACTTCGGATAGCTCAGGTGGTAGTTCCAACTGGTAAGCCACTTCTCCTCGTCAGTCGGTGATCTTGAAAGGGCCAATGAACCTTGGTGCGAGCTTCCCCTTGACGTGGAAACGCTTGGTTCCCTTTAGAGGGGTTACCCGCAGGTACACATGATCTCCGACACGGAAACTCATGTCTCGGCGTCGGGTGTCAGCATAACTCTTCTGCCTTGACTTGGCTGCCTTCAAACGTTCTCTGACTTGTTGGACTTCCTCTTATGCTGCGCGGAGAATATCTGGTCCAAAGACTAGTCCTTCTCCAGTTTCTGACCAGTTGAGGGGTGTGCGACATCTACGTCCGTACAACACCTCAAATTGTGCCATCTGAAGGCTCGACTGGTAACTGTTGTTATAGGAGAACTCGGCAAAAGGGAGACAATCTTCCCACTTGGCTCCATATGCCAAGACACAGGCTCGGAGCATGTCTTCGAGAATTTGATTTACTCGTTCTGTTTGACCTCCGGTCTGTGGGTGGAAAGCTGTGCTAAAGGACAACTTGGTTCCCAAGGCTTCTTGGAATCTTCTCCAGAACCTTGAAGTAAACTGGGTGCCTCGATCTGACACAATCTTCTTGGGAACGCCGTGAAGACTTACGATTCGGTTGATTTAGAGAGTTGCCAGCTGGTTGCCTGAGTAGGTAGTTTTGACAGGAATGAAATGGGCCACCTTGGTCAAATGGTCGACTATGACCCAGATGGAGTCATGTCCCCTATTCGACCTTGGTAAACTAGTGATGAAGTCCATTCCGACTTTATCCCACTTCCACTCAGGAACTTTGAGTGGTTGAAGCAATCCAGCAGGTCGCTGATATTCAGCCTTGACCCTTTGGCACACATCACACTTTGCAACATAGGTTGCAATCTCTCTTTTCATCCCGTGCCACCAGAATCGTGCCTTCAAGTCTTGATACATCTTGGTTCCTCCGGGGTGGATGGAATACGGAGTGTCGTGGGCTTCTTGCAGGATCAGGTTCTTCAGCTCTGTGTTGTTTGGTACGCAGATGCGGCCTTTGTACCAAACAATCCCGTGCTCGTCTTCAGAGAATCCTGGGGCCTTGCCTAGCTTCATCTTCTTCTTGATGCCTTCAATGCTTGCGTGTCCATCTTGTGCCTTCTTGACTTCGTCCATCAGGGTCGGTCTGACTTCCAAATGATCCAGAAATCCAGGGGTGACCAATTCCAAACTGAATTGTTCGAACTCCTTAAACAAGGCTGGCTGCCTTTCTTGAATAACAACATTCAAGGAGCAAGCCTTCCTGCTTAAGGCATCGGCCACCACGTTAGCCTTCCCGGGGTGATATTGAACACTGAGGTCATAGTCTTTGATGAGTTCCAACCATCTTCGTTGCCTCATGTTCAATTCCTTTTGGGTGAAAATGTACTTCAAACTTTTATGGTCTGTGTAGATCTCACACCATTTCCCTAGGAGGTAATGCCGCCATGTCTTCAAGGCATGAACTACTGCCGCTAACTCAAGATCGTGAGTAGCGTAGTTCTCCTCATGAGGTCGTAGCTGCCTGGAGAGGTATGCTATGACTCGGCCTTCTTGCATCAGAACGCTTCCCAGTCCAGTTCGAGAGGCATCACAATATATCACGAACTCCTTGTGAATATCGGGTGTTGCCAGAAATGGGGTGGTGGTCAATCTCTTCTTGAGTTCTTGGAAGCTTTCTTCGCAATTTGGCGTCCACTCGAACTTCTTGTCCTTCTTGAGGAGCTGAGTCATTGGCCGTGCAATGCTAGAGAATCCTTCCACGAATATGCGGTAATAGCCCGCAAGTCCGAGGAAGCTTCTGACTTCCTTGACGGTCGTTGGAGATTGCCATTGGGTCACAGCTTCGATTTTTGCGGGATCAACTGATAATCCTTCCTCGGTCAAGACATGACCTAAGAATCCAACTTTATGCAGCCAGAACTCACACTTGCTGAATTTGGCATACAGTTGGTGCTCCCGAAGCTTGTCTAGGACCATCCTCAGATGCTACTCGTGCTCTTCCTCCGACTTCGAGAAGACAAGAATGTCATCAATGAAGACAACAACGAACTTGTCCAAATATTCCATGAAGACTTTATTCATGAGATACATGAAGTAGGCTGGGGCATTGGTTAACCCAAAGGACATGACCGTCCACTCGTACAGGCCATATCTGGTTACGAATGCCGTCTTCGGAATATCTTGGGGTCTGATCTTCAGCTGGTAGTACCCAGATCTGAGGTTGATCTTGGAGAACACCTTGGCTCCGCTGAGCTGATCAAACAGATCTTCGATCTTGGGAAGTGGATATTTGTTCTTGATTGTAACTTCATTGAGGGAACGATAGTCAATGCATAAGCGGATGGTACCGTCCCTCTTTGCCACAAACAGAACAGGAGATCCCCAAGGAGAGGCACTCGGGCGGATAAATCCCTTCCTCAGCTGCTCTTCCAGCTGCTTCTTCAACTCAGCTAATTCTTCCGTCCCCATTCTATAAGGCTTCTTATAGATGGGTCCTGCTCCGGGCACGAGCTCGATGATGAACTCAATGTCACGGTCAGGGGGCATTCCCGGTAGTTCATCCGGAAAGACATCAGGATACTCACATACCACCGGTACTTGCTCTAGCCCAACTTCAGACAGACAGTTGACTTGAGCGGCTTGAGCGGAAGAGGAGTTGGGAGCAAACTTGACTTCGACTCCTTGGTCATTGGTCACAGTGACTGTCCGATTGGCACAGTCTAACAAGCCTTGATGCTTACTGAGCCAATCCATCCCTAAGATCACATCCAAGCCTTGCGATCTTAGGATGATGAGGTCTGCTAAGAAGTCTACACCATTAATGGTAATACTGACTCCTTTACAGCCTATCTTGGCTCTCATCTCGGCTCCGGGGGTTTGTACCACCATAGGGTTATTCAGGGGTGTAGGGGTCATGCCACTTTTTAATGCAAATCTTTGAGTGACAAATGAATGCGTTGCTCCAGAATCAAACAAGACAGTTGCGGGTGCTGAGTTGACAAGGAACGTACCCAGCACGACGTCCGGGCCTTCCTGGGCTTCTTCAACAGTGACGTGATTCACACGCCCCTTCCCATGGTTAGGTGGATTGCGAGGAGCTGGGTTCCTTGGTGGCATCCCGCGGCCTTGTCCCTGGTTCTGCGCATTGGGGCGCGGGGCATCAGGCTTCTTGTTGGGGCACACCCTTGAGATGTGTCCGGACTGACCACATCCAAAGCAAGTGACTTGGTTTGGATTGTTGATCTTGTTGCCACCACTAGTATTGGGGTTGAAAGCTGGCCTCGGGTTGGCATATTGCTGAGGCTGATAATTGGTACGAGGTGCAGGAGCTCTTGGTTGCTGATAGGTTGGCTTGGCCGGGGCTGACTGCCACGGACGAGGCTTCTGGTTGCTGGAACTTCCCTTACTGACCAACTTGCGCTTGCGAGTGTCTTCCAAATCACGCCGCTTGTCTTCAAGCATAAGTGCCTTGTTCACCAGGTCAGGGAAGGATGGGCAGTCGCACACGACAAGCGAGTATTGCAGAGTCTGATTGAGGCCTTCCATGAAGCGCTCCCTTTTTGCAGCATCAGTGCTGACATCTTCAGGGGCATACCTTGACAGAACACTGAACTTCTGCATGTACTCCTTGACAGTGCCACTTCCTTGCTTCAGAGCTCGGAACTCACGCTTTTTGATAGCCATGATTCCGGAAGGAATGTGGGCCTTGCGGAATTCTGCCTTGAAGTTGACCCAAGTGATGTCTTGTTCAACATGCATGACCTTGAATCCATCCCACCAAGCTCTAGCAGTCCCCCCGAGGCAGTGGGCTGCATAAGCCACCTTCTCGCGGTCTTCGGTGCATCCGACTAGTTCTAGTATTTCCTCAATGGAGCAGACCCAGTCGTCTGCATCCAGGGGTTCAGCAGTCTCGATAAAGGTTGGCGGTGCATCCTTCTTGAACTCTACCAACGTAGAACGTCCATTGCCATTCCCCGCCGGCTGGCGGTTGTTGGTGATAGCTTGAGCAATCAGCTGAAGGGCTGCAGTGTTGGCTTGGCGTTCCTCTCGGAAAGCTTGGAGAAGCTGAGCCATGTCCATGTTCAGAGGAGGTGGTGGTGGTGGAGCTTGGTCATTGGTTTTGTCGTGGCCTGCCTCTGACTGAGCGGATGCTCCGGCTTCAGGCTGCTGGGTAGAGGTACCAGTACGAGTTACAACAGGCATCCTGTTGGAGCGGTAAAAGGTCTCATGACTTGGAAGAGGGAAAGCAAGATAGATGGGTGCCTAGTAAGGGGGTGGGTGTGACACTAATCAAATCATGCAAGGGCCAAAAGGCCAAAACACATTCATTAAAATCCAAATGGGTGATGTAGTCGTTTACATATTCCCGAAGGAAGAATACGACATACATCCAGACACAACAAAAGCAAACGCTAGATGGTTTCATATGAACCATACAAGGACTCGACTGCGCACAGGGGTTACACGACCTATCCTACCGTAGAGGTCACAACTGGCATATCCGAGTAGCGAATAATGCCTAAGCGGCGGAATGCTCGGTCGCGTATTCCGGCTCTTCTGGGTCTTCCTCCTTGTCTTCATCTGTCTGGGCCCCCTTGTCACTTGAGGGTGTGGGGGAGTGGAGGAGTTGGATACGACGGTGCTTCGTCGGTGGTGGAGGGAAAAGCTTGCGATATTCCCTTGCCGTCATCCGGCGTTGCCGAGGTGGTTCTTCATTCTTGGAAGATACATCCTCGGAGGGCCTTCCGCCTCGATATGCGATAGCGGACTGTCCAGAAGGTGCTCCTTCCTTCTTGATCCTATTTGTCTTCTCTTGAGCTCGAGGAAGAAGTGCCTTGGTCTTGTGAAGTTCCTCTCGAAGCTTCATCGATTCCGAGGCCAAGTCTTGTGCCAAGCTGTCGGCACATAGACTGAAGTAGGTCTGGAACCGAAGTGAGAGTCCTTCCTTTAGTGGAGGGGCTAGTGCGCTGCTTTCTTCTTCACCTTCCTTCCGGTAAGGTAAGAAGCGAGTTGTCATCTTGGCTGCCATCTCCGGAAGAAGCTCGCGGAGACGGGTTAGTGCCTTGAGTGCAGCAGCCTCGACAGCGAGAGGTAGTGTTGCCATCTGGGGTCCCTCGAAAAACCAACTTGTGGGAGGATCGTTTGCCTTCACGATCACTTCCACATGGTACTCCACCTCAGTGTCGCTAACCCAATGCTCAAGGTAGGTGAGGATGGGCGCTCGGTGGAACTGACACTCCTGGAGGCTATCCTCGAGAAGCAAGGCAAACCCAGTGGTCAGGTGCTCTTCGGCTACAGCGGCCATCTACAAATGTGGAATAGGAGCGGTTAATAAGCTGATGAAATCTCAGGTTTAGAAAAGAAGAGAGGTTCAGATGGTTTTTGAAAAAAGGGTCTCATCTAACTAACGCCCATGCTAACTAAGGCTTCCTACAGTCAGGATGGCTCTGATACCAGCTCTGTGGGGACCCCGACTTAAGAGTCGAGATCACCGAATGCACGTGTACAGTGATCCCAGAGATCAATGCTCACTGAACACACAGAAGCTGAATAACAAGAGTCTTACATCCATACATACCGTCTTACACAAATTAAGGCCATTATGGCCAAGTCTTACATAAATAAAGCCTCACGGGCTGAATAGCAAATAACTCAAATAGCGGAAGTCTTCGATGATAGGTAGAACCCATGCCATCTGCCTTAACCCTACAGGCATTCTGACTGGGGTAGTGTCCTAGTTCGCATGTTCGTCTCCAAAGAACTCTTCCTCAAATTCTGGTTCCTCCATGCCTGGCCAATTAAATAACCAGTGGCAAGCCAATGAGTACTTTGAATGTACTCGCAAGCAACCCATGATGTGGTTCAAATTAACAATGCAAACTGAACAATAATGAGCAATCTAGCAATGGGCTAGAATAAATATTCTACCATCAAGTTTTATGCATCAATAAACTCGCGTAACCTCGAAGGCAGGTTACCGATATCAACATGAATATGATTCAACTCATCGAGTCAAGTCTCCACCTTGACTCTCATGCACACACATGGTTTCACAAACATTGGACGTAGCCCAAGAGCGGTTACCCAACTGTCCTTGACCGTGGACATGGCTATTCGAATAGTTTTACACTCTTCAGAGGTTGTACACTTTACCCACAAGATCCGGGAAGCTTTCGTGTCATCCACGATCCCGCAGTACCTCAAGTACTCGGGGGAAGCACCCGTTCATTATCTTTCCTTAGACGACACTAACATAGAGTCCACTCGTTGGTACACGGCCCTCGGGTACAAACAATAGATCACGGGACTTGCCCTAATTTCAATGTCATGCGTACCCGAAGGGACCAACGGTGTGTCCGGTGCCCTGTGAAAACAGTCATGGTCGTCTATCCAAGCACGACCCCGTCCCGGAAAAGACCTCAAGTCTTCCCGTCACTAGTAATGCGGGCACCATGCTAGTATCGGCCTAAGTAATCAATAACACCCCGTCCCATAAGGTGTAGAGTGGTTGCACATGTATGGTTGGAATAACGGTCGCAACTTAAACCAATCCGTTTGAAAAACACACACTTGTCTCGGTACACCACTTCGTCATCAAGTGGTTACCCAACTCATCATCTCCCTCGGGCATGAATGGCACCCGACGGGGTTTTATGCAAAGATTCCAACCACGAAGGTTCGTGTCACACATGCATCACTAAACATCACTACTAACTATTTGCATGCCACCTAGCACATAGCAAGATCAAGATCAAGGCATGCATCATGTGGTGGTTCAACCAGGTCACCGTTGTAATGCTATCATCATGCTTTGGAAACAAACGGGTTCCGAAGAACAAGTGTATCATGGTCAAAGGGCTGCTTGCCAGGATTGGCTTGGTCTTCAAAGTCTTCAAATCCTTCTCCTTCTCCTTCTTCAGCAACTTCGTCAAATACGGTATCTATACGTCGCATTATAACAACGGAAAAATAAGACCACAAATAAAACAGAAAAATCAAAGTGCTCAGAAAAATGTCAACTTATTTTTGTTAAATACTAGAGGGAAATATAAGATGGGGAAAATTCTTAGTTGGTGTTTTGGAGTGACAGAATGGAATCTAATGATTTTAGAACAGGAGTTTTATTGCTCAAATTTGAATTTAAATTTGAACAGAACAGAAAAGTTTCATGGATATGTGTGAAAGTGACACCATTAAATAGGTTGGAATATTACAAGAATTTAGGAGTTGGAATTATTTTATTTGGACCAATATTCATTTTTGTAAAAATGTTTGAAGTTTTTACAGAAAAGAAAAGAAGAAAAAGCCCTGTGCAACTGCGCCAGAGGAGCCACAGTGCATGGCCCAGGGCATCCAGCCCGGCCGCTCGGGCGCCAGCGCGCGCACGTCTGGTTTTCAAACCTGACGGGCGGGGCCCGGCGGTCAGCGGCTGTGAGGGGAGGGAGAGAGGGGTGAGGATGACAGGCGGGGCCCGCCTGTCATCTCCAACCTCACGTCCACGGCGACGGCGAGCTCACCGGCGTTGATTCCGGCCACAACGACGGCAACAGAGGGCAGGAATGGACTCAGCATCGAGTTGCGGAGGTAGTGGTGGTGGTGTGGCACGCTGGGGAGGTCGGGTTCGTCGGCGACGAGGTGGGACGGCGGAGGGTCGTCGGGAACCTTCTGGCCAGCTCGTTTCCGGCAGCTGCAGAAGGGGAAAAAGGAGGGAAACGCATCAGTGATGCATGGCAGTTCTAGATCGAGCAATAGGAGGGGCGGAGGAGGCCCGTACTGCGAGATCGCCGGAGGCCCGACGCGGCGGAGCTCCGGTCGATCCCGAGCACTGAAGCTCTCTGGGGTAGAACGAGTGGTGCTGGGGGACTAAGGAGGATGTGGTGAAGCTGCTGGTGCCGTTGGAGAGGCTCGGGGGGAGGGGGGCTTATATAGCCGCGCCCACGGTCCATCGTGGACTTGTGCGCCGGCGAGGTTGCAGGCGAGGCTAGAAGGGGTTCTGGTGCCTGTGATCAAGCCGGGGAGGATCGTGGACGTGTTCCACGTCCAGTTGAGGGGAGAGGAGGAGCGGGGAAGCTTCCAGACCGTGCGCGCGTGCGAGCCCGAGGAGTGGGCGTCGTAGGCGGCCGGTGCGCGTGTGGCGATGGCCACTGGAGGGCGCAGGAGGAGGGGGACAGCGCCGGTGGAGGCTGCGGACGTCGAGGCGCATTGAGAGGCGCGAGGGGGGAGCTCGAGGCTGTCGGGGGCAGACGATTGGCCGAAGCTACAGTGCGTGGGCGCACTGTAGCGCGCTCTGGAGCGCCCTTATCGCATGCCACGGCATGCCATTGGCCCTCTCGACGCGTCCACCGTGTCTGGGGGGTCCAGGTTGATGCAAGCACTACGGTTGAAGCTTTGGATGCTCTGGAGATGCTGTGAGAGAGAAGAGAGGCTGGTGACTTGGTAGAAAATGGATGTCCAGCAGGGTGAACTAGGGTTTTTTACCCCTCAATCATGGAGCTGGGGACTTGGGGAAGTTACTGGAGGTAGCTAGTAACCAGATGAATGTGTGGTAGAAAGTTGAGGCCAAGTTAAAAGGTAAAAGTGATCATGAAGAGGGTTTTAGTAATTCTGCAGAAGGTGTTTGATCAGTGTTTGGTCAAGCAAATGATCTCCACTTGCCATGACACTTAACAGGATTGAATGACATGTGAAAATAGGGTGCTTCAGCAAATTTGGGCTCATTTGAAGAAACTAGCCAATGTAACTTTGGTGAACCCTAGAAATCAACAGAAATGGCTTCATCTTGTTTGAGTCAAGCTAATCATCTCCCCTTGATTCACCACTTGGTGTAGCTTCATCATTTGGGGTATTGATCATGCCCATAAAGTTTGAAGCTCCAGGTAAAAAGTTGGTAATGTAAAGTTGTTCAAATTTGCATTTGAACAGAAAGGGTTTTGGGGTGTTCTGATCAAGTTGCTCTATTCCAAATCTTGTGCCATTTGGTCTAGATGCCTTATTAGGCATTTCTAGCATGTGCACCAAATTTGAGAGCATTTGGACAAGTTTGGCAATGTAAAGTTGGTCAAACTTCAAATATGGACATAATGGTTATGGAGGGTTTTGAGGATGTTTTCTTGCTTCCCAAGGCATGGGACTTGGCAAGATCATCAGATATGTCATATATGACATGATATAATTTCCCTAGAATTTTTGGAGAATATTTCCTTTGTAAATATTTCAAAAGCTTGAAATATCCAGAAAGGGTTTTAGAGGGATTAGCCCATTATTTTGAACATGACCAAGTGCTGAAACTCTTATATATGGACAATATATGTCCTCTGAGTCTCCCTGAATTTTGGCAAATATTTTTGAAATACTTAAATAATTTTTCCATATTAAAGACCATTTCTGGCCTTAAGAAAAAGCTTTTAAATAAAATAGGAAAATAACTTTTAAAATTATACTTTTGTGGTTTCTGGGAGTCCTATGACTACTAGGTTTCAAATGTACCTTTTGAAATAATTTTCTCACCCTAAATCAAGCAGTTGCAGTGCAATTCTCAATTCAGGGGTTTTTGGAACACTAAATTTATAAAATATATTTTGGCCAAATTAAATTTTTAAGAAAATACTATACTATTATATAACACTTGGCATGATCATTGGGCAGAAGTTTTGGGTGTGGAGATGAATTCTACAAGAGGTAATAGTTGACTTTAATGAGCACATGAAGAAAAACTCAACTCCAAATAAAAGCCAAATGATGCTAAAAAATTTTGTTGGTCCAAATTTTCATGCTTCATTGATGCAAATAACATGTTACAAAATGCAGGGTGTGACAAGATGCTTTGATCAGTCTATTTTGATATGCAGGATAATTCTATAAGGGACCAAACAGGACATGCCATACAAGCGCAACTCTCTTATAGGTGCCCTACCTTAGCGGTCACAAGAGGGCGACAGATCCCAAAACAAAAAAATGTTCTTGTCCCTAGGGAACCTTCCTTTGATAGCAAATGCAATATTTCTTGCCCCTTGGTTGATCACTCCGTTTGATGGCAAAAGAAAAAATTGTTCTTGTCCCTAGGGAACCTTCCTTTGATGGCAAATGCAATATTTATTGCCCCTTGGTTGATCACTCCCTTTGATGGCAAAAGAAAAAAACTGTTCTTGTCCCTAGGGAACCTTCCTTTGATGGCAAATGCAATATTTCTTGCCCCTTGGTTGATCACTCCCTTTGATGGCAAAAGAAAAAAAAACTGTTCTTGTCCCAAGGGAACCTTCCTTTGATGGCAAATGCAATATTTCTTGCCCCTTGGTTGATCACTCCCTTTGATGGCAAAAGAAAAAACTGTTCTTGTCCCTAGGGTACTTCCTTTGATGGCAAATGCAAAATTTCTTGCCCCTTGGAAGATACATCCCTTTGATGGCAAAAGAAAAGTTCTTGTCCCTAGGGGTACTTCCTTTGATGGCAAATGCAATATTTCTTGCCCCTTGGAGTACATCCTTTGATGGCAAAATAAAAAGAGTCATAGCCCTTTGGGTCGCACCCATTGATTGGCACATATGGAGCCTGGCAGCTCGTAAAAAGCCTCGACTACATGGTCTTATTTGCAAACTGTGTTTTGTGTTTTGTGATTTTTTTCAATGTTTTCTATGGTTTTTTGATCCGGAACTGGGCAACTTCAAAGTTGACCACATATCATTATTGCATAATGACCCGGCACTTGGGGGCTACATGATATGGAATATTCAGTTTCATAGTGATTGGGATGAACAATCCGGATTTCTTCAAGATTGCAACATTTATATTGAAACAAATCTTAAGCTATCAATATGTTCTCCGCTTAAGACTTGGGGGCTACATGTGATATGAATATAATGGAGGAACATCTTCAAATTTTCAGTTTTGAGTAAACTAGGAAGCTCAATTGAGTGACCCGGTGTTGGCAACAATCATAACCCGGTGTCTATAAACAGTCATGACCCGGAATGATCAGTTTTTTATAACCCGACAATGGTGGTAATCATAAACCGGCATCTTCAAGCCAGCTGGATATCACTTGAATATTTCAAAGACCAATATTTTTGTCAAGTCAGAGCATTGAAGGCCGACTCAAATGGATTCTTGATTTACAATATTTTTTCTACAAGCAAGTTGATTATGAAGCTGGTCTGTTGACTCGGATTTTCTAGAAGAAGGAAAGGACAAGGATTTAAGGATGATCAGATGCCGGTTCAGGAAAATATTTTGACCCGAAGCACAACCTATCAAATTTGTTCTCGTGTTTATGTATGTAGGAAGGATCAAGTTTACCATGGATAAATCCAAGCTAAACTGGGGGCTAATGTCGGGGATATACCCCGCGGTATAAACCGGCCGGAATTATAACCCGGCCGGACTTGGCGTTTTACTTAAGACGGTTTACACTTGGCAATTTACTGGTAACCCGTCAGGCGGATCATGCATGACAAGGCCCAAGGCCCAGAAGCCGGTTCATATTATGGTGGGCCGGTTTATGAAGAAAGCACAAGGAATATTCTCTTACAAAGGAATCAAGACTAGGACTCCTTGTAATAGAGCAATCCTAATCCTACTAGGACTAGTCATGTAACCCGCCCCTTCAACATATATAAGGAGGGGCAGGGCTCCCCAAAGATGGACAAGCTACAAGCAGACAAGTTCTCACAAGTTTCTAGGGCTAGACACAAAGAGCCGGTTTACCGGCAACACCATGAGGATCATAATGAGACCTAGCCTCAAACAACACGTAGGGTTATTACCGGATGATGTTTCCCGGGACCCGAAGCTGTCTAAACCCTTGTCTTGCATCGTGTCTCTCGATTCCACTCAACCCCTCTCAAGCTACTACATAGATGCGCGGCCTCACGACTAAGTCCGCTAAACCGGACATCTGCCGTGACAATTCCACGACACCTTTTACTTGGGCATACACCCAAATCTAATACAACAAAACATGACTAGGTTATTACACCTAAATGGTGGCCCGAACCTCGGTAAAGATCCTTGCGCCCTTTGTCAGTCCTGCTCTTTGCGTTTAGTGCCTCCCCTTGCTAAATCAGCAAAGGGGCTCATTGGCCCCATAGATCGTCGATCCACACCGACAAGGTGACAGATGGTTGACCAGAATTGCAATATGCAGGTGTGGTTGTTCACCGTTTAGCCGGCCGCAGCGCGCTCTGCACGATGCCCTCCGTGCTATGCTCGTTGTTGAGGCGGCCCTGGTGCGCTCTGCTCGTGTCCGTCCGCACGTTTTGCTCACCATTGAGGCAGCCGCGACGCGCACCGCTCTGGCGTCCCTGCGCGCGCCCTGCTCGCCGTTGAAGAAAATTTACAATGCCAATGGTTAATAATTGTCTTACATATTCGAGATAATTTAAAATGCCACATGCGACAATGCCAAAAACACACATGACCTACATATGCTTAGTGACTTAAAATGGTGATCTGCAACATTTGCATACACTTATAATGAAATATAGGCCAAAAGGCTGAGCTGGCGGCCTTTCGACGATGGTCCTCTCGGACTCCATGATCTGCATAGCACCCTTGTGGCCATTCACTCTGAGTGCCCGGACCCGCGACCAGGGTACCCGTCTCTGCCTACGGTTCTAATGGCGTTGAGAGGCTCTTGGGGCTGCTGCGCCTCTTCAAGTACAGCTTGATAGTGTGCAATCGCACGCATGACACCCCCAAAGAATCACTCCATCTCCATGTCTCTACACTGGTAGCAAATTCTATCCGTCACCTGCATCTTCAAGATATCACACTAGCGACGTACTACTTCAATGGGGAGATCAACTCCGCCAAGGATGCGCTCGAGCCTGGCCACCACATCATCAGGATCAAGGTTGCCACGGCTGACGATGGCAATGATGAGGCCGCAGATAGGCTGTCTCGTAACTGAATCACAGAGGTCCTTTGCCCATTCCTGGCGGTGCATTAGGATCTCGATGGGCATTGGGGACGGAGGCTCTTGGGGTGGGTCATCGAGCATGCCACCTAGCAGCTCTAGAACTTTTGCATGGTGAATGGCAAACTACTCATCACACTACCTCTGCAATATGTCCATTGTGCGTCCGGGGAATGGCACGGTGATATTGCTGCCGATGGGCCATGGCGCCTGCACCGGCCGATGAAGCTCTTGCTCTCCGACCTGCTCCGACTTGTTCTTTATGAGGACATCAATACTATTGTTACACCGACAACCCCTACTACTATACATACTGGTCCAATTACTAGAGCTCGTGCATGCCAATTAAATTACCAGGTGCTTTCATTTCTTAGTAAGGATTATAATGTTCATGAGAATATGATGTTGCCTAAATTGGATACATTTGTTTTGCCTACAAATGAAGGCCTAACTTGGACAATAAGGATGAACATTGGAGCATGATCAAGCATGAAGATGATGTCATGCACAAGGGGAACAATAACGGAGTTTCAAGTCACGATTTCAGGACTTTGAAGCCACCATAAAGAGTGCATGAAGGCTTGGACGAAATATACAAGATGCCACTTCATAAATGTCATCCCGAGGCTATTATAGATCCCGCAACACCTTATTATTGGGCCAGACCCATGTAATTAAAAATACGTCAGTATAGGCTGTTTTTAGATTCCGTATGTGTTCGGAAATAGAGTTAGGGTTGGTTTCGGACCCCTCCTCCAAGGGGTCACGAAATCCGCCCCTTCCTCCATATATACAACCCTTAGGGCATTGTTTAGACTTTGGGTTTTGCTTAGATTAAAGTTCACCATAGTTGCAACTCACGTACTTCATTTTTCTTCAGACCATACCAAGAAGTCACAAAACCCCACTTTCATAAATAAACTTTTCACTTAAATTCGCAATATCCAGATTGCAATCTTACTTTATTGCTTGTTCTCTGTTTGCCTGCAGGAAATAGACCCTCGTTGTCAGGTTGATCGTGCTTCGGCATGGTCAATAACCTCTCAGAGTTGGTTTAGCAATTGCTAAGGCGCGGCGTCCTCGCACGTCGTAGTCGGATCATCAAATTTTACTCCACCAAAAATGATAGCCACTATCTCATCGAAATACAGAACACCTTTGCCTCTATTAGTTCTCCTCGCCAAAGATGTAATGTAGGAAGGGGCCAACGTTGAAGTTTTGGTCATTGCCTCACATGCTTGGAATAACTAATGGTAGATAGGTGTGGACTAGATATGTGCATAGTGTCTCTATGGTGTGTTGCCGCCTGGGTTAAATCGAGCAAGCTACTAGCTGGTGGTGGGAAACCGTTGAGGGAGGATGCTGTAAGCATTGGTGTTGATCGTGGGACACTTGTATAACTTCACTAATTTCTGCATTGGGTGTGTGTGTTGGTATGGGTACTACCTCCGTCATGGTTTATTGGTTCCCTTCATATTTTGTAAGTACGACATTTTGACATGAGATTTAACTAAGAATTTATTAATGCATGTCATAAAAAATAATATCGTTGGAGAGCTATTCCATGCTATGTTCAACTTCTATATGCAATAATTATGCATGTGCTTGCTTGTAGTTTAGGCGGCCCTGGCATGCTCTGCTCACGTCCATTCGCGCGCTCTGCTCGCCGTTTGCGATTAATGCATCGCACGCAGTTTTGTCGAAGGATCTTCGATTGAACTGTCATGTTTGGACCATCCTGCAGTAGCGAAAGTACTACTACGCATGCCTCTAGGGAGGAGGTTGGTAGGAATGAACCATCGCATGCCCCAGACCACCACTCATCCGGAATACAATCAATAATAAATCAGGCTCAACTTGTTAGCATAACTAGAGAATATACGTAGCATGCTTCGGGAGTAACACACCCCGAACACCAATATTCTTACTAAATTACAATCATTCACTAGTACCCCCGGATATTACCATCTCAATATTGGAAAACTATTGCAAGGAATCAAACTTATCATATTCAATGATCTACATGAAAGTTTTTATTATATCCCTCTTGAATACTTACCATATTAGGACCAATTTCATAACATGTGCTTATTTCAATTAATATTTATTAGACTCTCGAAAAGATATAAGTGAAGCATGAGAGTGCAACTATTTCTTCAAAATATAACCACCATCATGCTCTAAAAGATATAAGTGAAGCACTACAGGAACATCCTATCTCAAAAGATATAAGTGAAGCACGTAGAGTATTCTAACAAAACGTGAATAAATGCGTGTCCCTCTCAAAAGGAGTGTATAGCAAAAAATGATTGTGGAAAACTAAAAAGCAAACAAACCAAAGAATACTATAATACAATATGCTCCAAGCAAAACTCATATCATGTTATGAATAAAAATATTGCTCCACGTAGTATACCGATGGATTGCGAATGAAAGAGGGGATGCCATCTGGGGCATCCTCAAGCTTACATTATTGGTTCTCCTTGATTATTACCTTGGGGTGCCTTGGGCATCCCCAAGCTTAGAGCAAGTCTAGTAGAGCCCTCAAACCCCCAAACCCTTAAAAATAACCGCTTTTTTACAGTTTTCGTTCGAAAAACGTCGTAGACTAGAACCCTTAAACCCTTAAACCCATAAATTTTTTTAGAGGTCCAACCCTCAAACACAACAGCAGCCTGTAGAAGTGAGGGTTGGGGGGAGTTTCTCCCCCCGACCTGCACTCCATTTCCCTCCGAGCGCGGGAAGGAATTTCCTCCCGCCCTCCGCCCGCCCGCCCTCGATCCGCCGCCGCCGGCCCGCCCGCCCCGGCCGCCCTCCGCCGCCGCCCCGGCCGCCCTCCGCCGCCTCCCCCCGCCCCGTCCTCCGCCTGCCCGCCGCCTCCGCCCGCCCGGCCCGCCCTCCGCCGCCCC
>LR738711.1:431968000-432005312 GCA_902687465.1 Secale cereale | reverse complement strand
CCGCCCCGCCACTCCGAGCGCCGCCGCCCCGCCCCGGCCGCCCCTCCCAGCGCCGCCGCGAAGCCGGCCCTCCGCCGCCCCGCCCAGGTTTGATTTTTTGATTTTTTTTCTTCCATTTTTACATTTTTGCTTTTTTTCTTCATTTTTACATTTTGGCACTCACATTGTAGATGGTGTTGAACAACGTCGACATGGATTCGTTGTCCGATGCGTCGGATTGGTCATCATCCGATGATTCGGACATTGACGAGTTGTTGCAAGACGACGACGTTGAGATGATGAGCCTCTTCGTCGATGTGCAAGCGTTTGAAGATCGCGTGAAACTTATGGATCAGAGGAGAGGGTCGACGATGGGGCGACTCACCATCTACCGGAACCGTGCTCTCGGACACGAGCATTTGATGCAAGACTATTTCGCGGAGGTACCTACATACCCTGCTCGTCTCTTTCGTAGAAGGTACCGAATGCGTCGTAGTTTGTTTGTGAAGATTGTCAATGATTGTGAGGCTGCCTCCTATTACTTTACGCGTCGTAGATCCGCCACCTGTATCATGGGGTTTAGTGCATATCAAAAGATATCGGCGGCAATGCGGGTACTCGCTTATGGCATACCCGCGGATTATACCGACGAGTATCTTCGCATTGGGGAAGATACAACCACGGAGTCCGTCCGTAGGTTTGCCAAGTTGGTCATCCGGTTGTATGGTGAGAAGTATCTTCGGGCACCAAACGAGGAAGATACAAAGAGATTAATGGAAATGAATGAAAAAAGGGGATGGCCGGGGATGCTTGGTAGTCTTGATTGCATGCATTGGAGGTGGAAAAATTGCCCAAAGGCATGGCATGGAATGTATTGCGGTAAAAGCCGTGATGCTACCATTGTGCTTGAGGCCGTAGCATCGGAGGACACATGGATTTGGCATGCATTCTTTGGGTTGCCGGGAACACTCAATGATATCAATGTCCTCAATAGATCTCCATTGTTCAAAAGATTAATTTCTGGGGATGCTCCAGCTTGCAACTACAAAATCATGAACAATGAGTATTCAATGGGATACTATCTCACCGATGGCATTTATCCCGAATGGGCAACTCTTGTGAAGTCCATCAAGGAGAAAAATGGGGTGCCCTTAACAAGAAAAGAGGCTCATTTCACCAAGGCACAAGAGGCAGCCCGCAAAGATATTGAGAGAGCTTTTGGTGTTTTACAAGCAAGGTTTGCCATAGTTCGGGGTCCAGCTCGGTTTTGGGACAAGAAAACCTTGGTGAACATCATGAAATGTTGTGTGATTCTACACAACATGATCCTAGAGGATGAGAGAGGGTTAAACCTCCCTTGTTTCTATGACAATGATGGTACGCGTGTGCAACCGGAAAGAAACCCTTCTCGCATACACGCCTTTCTTGAAGCACATCGTGAGATTGAGGATGCAAGCACTCATGGTCGTCTCCGGGATGATCTAGTTGAGCACCACTGGCAGTTGGATGGACGGCGTACTGGCCCATGATGTATCTTTGTTTTACTTTTCTATGTCCTATTTGATTCGAACAATTGTTGTAATAATTTGAATGATTATTGTTTTATTCGGTGCTGTAATAATAACTAGAATGATTATTGTTTTATGTCAAATGTGATTGAATTTGTGATATGTCATATGATGAAATGTGATGAAATGTGTGATATATGAAATGACAGTTTTAAGGGTTGGGGTTGGGTCAAAGACTAGAACCCTCAAACCCAACCCTTAGAACGGAATATTCCGATATAACGGTTTGGTTTGAGGGTTCTAGTCTTTGCCTCTGTTTTTCAACCCTTAAAAGTGTCAAAACTGGGCAATTCTCAACCCTTAAAACTGATTTTACATTTAAGGGTTTGAGGGTTCTACTAGAGATGCTCTTAGGGTCTCTCCTCCCCTTATTCCTGCATCCAACGTGATCTCACCGAACACTTGAAAACTTCAGGATACAAAACTCAACAAAAATCTTGTGAGATCCGTTAGTAAAACAAGAAAATCATAAAATTTAGGTACTGTTATGAACCCCTTCATATTTTAGTATTGTATATAATACCTACTATATTCCAAATTCTCCATGACTGATACCCCATGATATAATCCATAGAATTATCAAAACAAGCAAACAATACAACGAAAACAAAATCTTTTTAAAACAGAACAGTCTGTACTATTCTGGAGAATCACCATACTTTTGTATCTCTAAAAATTCTAAAAAATTAGGAAAACTTGGGAAATTTGTATAACAATCATGTGTAAAACATTCAAACAAATATCATGACCTTGTAGTTTTTTTTTTCAATTTTTTGCACTGGCCGCAAAAGTTTTTTTTTTGCACATAATCAAGTCGATAATTAACCAAATCATCACGTAGTCTTTACTTGGTACAAACACTAATTAAAACATAAAAACACAATCATAACAGTAGATTAATTTTGTGAACACTCAAAAGCGGAAAATAAAACAAGAAAAATGAGATAACTATTGGGTTGCTAACACCGCTAGCTAGGCGTAATGCATAGTTTCAAGTGTTGTCATGCTTAGTTCCAAACTTATCAGTTACATGTCCATACTTCGTAGAAGGTTTATCGTACATATTTGCAATAATTATACTCCTGGGAACAAAGTTAAGAAATAAATATAAAATAATAGGTTCCATTATCGAATCAATGAAGTTGGGGTGCACACAAATCGTTTTGAGATCCTCTCTATTTCTAGATGTGGGACCTCTATTCTCAGGAAAATCCATAAACTTAGGATTCTTACTAGGAGGATCTCTCTCAATAGTTTTAAATGAATAAAAGGTAGAAACCAATTTATTGATAACTTCTTCCAACTTATCGATTCTAGAAGGACTTCGCTCCATTCTATAATTCATTATTGGTTCCTTTTCTTTTAACATCTTTGAGCCAAATTGAGTTACTTGATTATGAATCTTCTTATCTAGATTTTCAATATTCTAGGATACACATTTTATTTTCCGCAGCTTCCAATCTCTGTATGATATGTTCCAAAGTCAATGTGGTTTCATTAATAGTAGTCAGTGGTGATCCCACTAAATTTCCCATAGTATTGAAAGCACCCCTTAGGGTGACTACTCAAGAAATTCCCTCTTGTAATAGTGTAAAGAACAAATATAAACCAAGTAGTAGCACCCACATGAAAATTGCAAAGAAGAACGCTAGTACATTTTTTACAAGTTGTTCTATTTTGAGCATCGCAAACCCTATGGCAAGCATATTTTAAATTTCCTCCTCCCTTTGTTTAAAATTAAGCACTTAGTTTTCAATAGTACAAGTGACAAGTGAAGAACTAGCCATAGTAGCAAAACAAGCAAACGAGCAAACAAAAAAAATTGTATTTTTAAAAAAATAATCGTAGTGGGGGTGATGAAAATGAGATGCAAAGGAAAAACAAAAGTAGAGAAAGTAGATGATGTCTCCCTGGCACAACGTCAGAAATTCTTCCTGCTACTTGTGAGTTGCGTTGGGATTTTCCCCGAGGAGGAGAGGAGATCCAACACAATAGAGATAACTATATCACTCAGTGAGAACTATGGTATCAATCCACTAGGAGAATCATGCAAAGACTCGTGAATAGCATGTGTGATAACTCCTAAGTATAGGGGGTCAGTTGTAGCCTTTCTCGTAGGTAAGAGTGTCGAACCCAACGAGGAGCTAAAGGTAGAACAAGTATTGCCTCAAGTTCTATCCACCACCAATACAACTCTACGAACACTTAAATTTTGCTTTACCTAGAACAAGTATAAAAATAGAAGTACTTTATAGGTGTAGTAGGATAGTTTGCAAGAATAAAACTAGAAGTACTCAGCAAAATAAAACTAGGAGTAAATTGCAAGATAATAAAGTTATGTGTTTAGTGAATACTCTTTTCATGATTGCTTGAAATGTATTGTGAATGCTTAAATTTGTGCTAAAACTCCACCTTAACTTGAAGAACCTAAAATCTGCCACCTTTACTTATAAGGGTCTAATAACCCCCTCTAGACCCCACTTCGCGATCCTTTCAATTGGTATCAGAGAATTGGTCTCCATTGCTTTGGTTTAATCACTGTTGGAGGAAGATGGACAAGTCTACGTTTGGGAGTATTAGACATAGAGTGCTTATGCTTGACATAATGTTCTATAATTCTTGAAGAATGAGATGCATGAGATTTTCAATAAATATAACTGGAACAAGTATATTACTAGCCCTTGTGTGCTCCCATTAATCCGTTGCATCATAGCCCCGATGAGTATCTTGACATGACCCGTAATTTTATAACTATTGATCTTATCATTAGAGGATTGCCTAGAAATTTTCTTGTATGATTGCCTACATTTGAATGTGCTTATACTATATGGAGATATCTTGAGGAACACTTTCAAAATTATTCCTTGAAAATCTAGATTAGATTCTTCAAAGTCTATTGCTTTTCAAAAGATGGATCCTAGTGATCCTAAATTTGATGAAGTCTATTTGAGCTTTGTGACCTTATGCGTGCCAAAGGAAATGTTGGAGTCATCAGTATCATCATCTCACAAACCATTAGAATTCATAAACATGCACATTTTCATGATCATAAAACTAATGAATCACTCTATCTAGGTGATGATCATTCACATGATGATGTTGAGCATGGATATTATGACGAGGATGATGATAGTGACATTGACCTTGATGGTGCGATGAGACACTTTTGTCTTATGACTAACCTTCGTGGTTACATGGTTGGAGGAAGGGAGTGGGTTATCGATAGTTACTGATCACGTGACCGGAGACAAGGACATGTTCTGTGAGCTTGCGAAGAATGACAACCTTCGCAGGTATGTCACTTTTGGAGACAACTCTAAGGGTAAGGTAGTTGGCCTTGGTAAGGTGGCCATCTCCCATGATAGCTCTATCCAAAACGTTATGCTCGTTGAATCTCTTTGCTACAATTTACTTTCCGTATATAGACTAGCTGACTTCGGTTTCAATGTCTTATTTACTGAAGTAGATTGCCAAGTGTTTCGTAGAGATAATCATAATATGGTCCTTACTGGTACTCGTAGAGGTGACCTATACATTGTTGATTTCACTAATATAGCTCAACCTCGTACTTGCTTAATTGATAAATCTTCTAAAGGTTGGTTACGGCATAGAATGTTAGGTCACGTGGGTATGCAAAATCTTGATAAGCTTATTAAAGGTGATCATATCCTTGGTGTTAGAGATGTCATATTTGACAAGGATACACTTTGTAGTGCTTGTCAAGCAGGAAGACAAGTTGGAGGAAGTCATCCCATGAAGAACATCACGACCACGAAAAGACCACTTGAGCTACTTCACAAGGATCTTTTGGGTCCCAACACCTACAAGAGTCTTGGTGGTAACTCGTTTGGCTTGGTCATTGTTGACGATTTTTCAAGATTTACTTGGGTGTTCTCTCTTGATGATAAATTGCAGGTCCAAATGATCTTCAAGAACTTCGCTAGGAAGGCCCAAAATCAGTTTGAAGTGAAAATCAAGAAGGTTAAAAGTGATAACAGAACGGAGTTCAAGAACGCTAATGTGGATACCTTGCTTGATGAAGAAGGGATTTCACATGAGTTCTCGGCTACATACACACCTCAATAAAATGGAGTTGTTAAGAGGAAGAACTGGATGCTGATTGAGATGGCGAGGACGATGCTTGATGAATAGACGACACCAAGACATTTTTGGCGGAAGCATTGAGATAGCTTGTCATGCCACGAATCGACTATATCTTCACAAGCATCTCGGCAATACAACATACGAGCTTCTCACAGGTAACAAACCCCAAGTTGGATACTTTAGAGTATTTGGCTCAAAGTGCTACATTCTTGATAAGCATCGTCGCTCAAAATTTTCTCCTAAATCTCATGAAGCTTTCCTACTTATTATGGCTCAAACTCTCACACTTACCGTGTCTACAACAATTTCACCCGAAAGGTTGAAGAGATGGTAGATATGAAGTTTAATGAATCAAGCGGCTCGCAAGTAAATCAATCGCCAATTGATGTAGGAGACAAAGATCCTTCGGAAGCAGTCCAAGATTTGTCTATTGGCAAGATTTGCCCAACGGAGGTGAAGGAGAGTACTTCATCAATTCAAGTGGAAGTATCAACTTCATGTCAAGGTGAACCACAAGTTGACTTGGAGGCATCCACAAGTGGAACACGTCAAGACGGAGGAAATGAGGAAGTACAACAAGATGAACCATCTCGACCTCCCTCTCCACACCCACAAGACAACCACAACACCAACAACAATGATGAACGACAAGAAGAATAAGACAATGAAGAGTATGTTCCACCCCAACCCAAAAAATGCTTTCACGAGTTAGAGCAAGAGTCACAAAAGACCACCCCGTTGAAAAAAATCTTCAATGATATTCAAACCAAGAGAAATACTCGCTCTCAAACTCGTTTAGCTAGCTTTTATGAACATTACTCATTCATTTCTAGTGTTGAACCTATGAAGGTTAAAGAAGCCCTTGGTGATTGTAACGCCCCAGATGTAACAATTCCATTTATGGCAATATATGCATCGTTGACTTAATCAAATCCATTCTGGGCTCTTCCTCCATTTCAGGTTTCTGCATTTTTGCTTTGAGCGTGTGTTGCATATCATCATGTCATTTCCATCATGTGCATTGCATCGGCATAGTCTCACTTGCATCCGTGTGTAGTTGCATCGTCTCCGTCCTCTTCGTTGTCCGTTTTGGATTCCAACTCTGTCACATGGCACCCGTCGCACCTCTCAAGTCTTTGTTTCGTGAGCGGGATAAAACATCCTCAGAATGGGCCGAGAGTTGTCGAGTGGTATTGGTATATCACCGATAGTCCGCATGTCAAGTTTCGTTTCGTTTGGAGGTCGTTTGATACTCCAATGGTTAACCGCGTTACTCACCGGAAGCCTTATCTCTTTTGTCCTAGCACCCCTCCACAACAGCCCACTAGCCCATTCTAACCACCTCCATGCTCTCGGTCATTGGATCAGGATCGCGTGGCCGAAAACCGCACCTCATGTCCACTCTCCTAGCCCCCTCTATCTATAAAAACGTCCACCCCGTCCAAAATTGGGAAAAAACCCTAGCCTCCATCTTCCTCCACCGCCGCCTTGGAATCCGTGCCGGGCGGACGTGTCCGTACACGCCGGACACACCGCGTGCCCCCGCACAGGATCCGGCGCCGCCACCGTGCGGGCCCGCGGGGCCCGTAGCCGGCCCTCCCGGCCTGGAGCCGCCGCCGCCCGGGCCGCGTCTTCCTCGTCGGATCTCCACCGCCGGCGCGTCGCCCGCCGCTGCCGGATCTTCGCTCCCCGCCACCTCGTGTTCCGCCACCACTCGTCCTCACGCCGTCGCCGCCTCGGGTCCCGTCCGCCACCGCCAGCCTCCACCGCTGCCAAGTGCTGCCTGCCACGTCGGCCAGCGCCGCCCCGCACCTCGCCTCGTCGCACATCGCCGGATCCCGCCGCGCCTCCACCGCCGGCGAGCTCCGCCACCACCGTCGTCTCCGGCCAGGCCTGGATCTGGATCTGGACCAGGACTAGATCCACCGGTCCCCGATCCAAACGCCTCGGCGTCCGCCCTGGATCTGCTCATCCTGCACATCTCCATCCAGTTTTCAGAGAGAATATTTTCTTCCAAGTCCCGAAATTCCTACATTATGATGCCCTCTTCATCATGTCATAACTCCATGCCCGTAGCTCCGAATCGCGCATGTGATATATGGAGATGTTCATCTCGAAGTGCTCTACGTGTTGGCATCAGTTTTGTGCATTTTAGGGTTCATCTAGATGACTTAATCTTCGTTGCCAAACTGCTATGTGATGTTACTGTTTCAGCACTAGTTGTCTGTCAACAATATCTGTGCATGTTCGTGAGGTCGCAACTTTGTGCATGTTGGTCCAAATGGAGTGTATGATATGTAAAAATGTTTGTCTTGTCATGCTCTTCATGATGGATGCATTTGCATGCATGATAGGTTGCATTATGCCATGGTTATCCCTGTTACAAAAGTGCTAGTTGCTATTAAGTTGCTGAAATTGTTATAACTTGATTATTTGTCTTTTTCGTAGCATTTTGTCTGATTTTCTTTTGTGCCACATGTCAACATGTTTTAGGAGCATAATAATATTTTCTTTGAAGTGGTGTAATTGGTTTTCCATGTTATGCCTTGTGGTGAGTGCAACAATCTTGTAAACATGCCATGTCAATGTTGTTGTTTTACACTTAGTGAAAAAACTGCTAAGTCTGAAATTTGTCATAACATTTTGCCTTGTAAACTTGACGCCACAATATTTTCCATGCATGTTGTCGAGTAGCTAGCGAGCATGTCTTCATGTCCATGTATTTGTCTATCAATCCATTCCTTTGTTTGCATATATGCCCTGTTGTAGCTTGTTGTTATCTTGCTCTCAAAATGCTTGAAATCTAAAATGTCAGCCTGTTAACAGAACATTCAATTTGGCAAAGCTCGTGTTAAGCAACCCTTGCATGGAATGAATTGTTTCTTTGGATGAATTGGAAGTATAATATGTCTTCTTCATGCTCATGTATTTTTCATGCTTTTTATATTTGTTTTGCTTGCTGTTATGTACCTCCAAAGGCAGCTACAAGATGTTCCTAGTTGCATGCCCAGTAAAACTTCACAAAGTCTGAGAAATCTGTTAACTTATTGAATCTTGCCCTGCTACTTTAATTGTGTTCCAGTAAGTTTTTGGGTGTGCTCTGAGTTCATACTTGTTGAGAATCATGTCTATTTAACATCCATGCCTATTGTCATCATGTTTGGGTGCTGTAGCATAATTAATCCTTGCTCCAAAGATGTCATGTTGCTGTTAATTTCAGTTTTGCATTGCATCCTGTTTTGCTGCCATTTGCAAACCGTGCATCCGATTTCAATGATCTTTATATCGATTTGGACGGAAATCTTTCAACCTATCCAGTGGCATGCTTGGTTTGCCAAGATGTTGATCATATCCATCATGTCATCATATGTCCTTCCCGGCTTCATCTCCTTTCATACCGGTACCTCCGTAGCATCATACTTGCATCTCTCATGCATAGCATGTGTTCTTTTCTTGTCCAATATGTTTATGTGGATGCTTGTTTATGTTGGGTAGCACCGGGAGACGAGTTCGAGTCCGAGGTTGAGACAGCCGCTGAGTTCGATTACGAAGAGCAAGGTCCCGAGTACACCGACGACTTACCAGGCAAGATGACCATTCCTTGATATCACCTCTATTGTTGCCATGCTAGATGCCTCGCTCTGTTGCTTATCATGATACCTATCCTTTTGCAAGTCAGCCCCACTTTGCCAACAAACCTCTAAGTACCTACCTAGCAAACCTTTGTTTGGCTAAGTTACGCTTTTGCTCAAGCCCCCCTCTTATAGCGTTGCTAGTTGCAGGTGAAGAGGAAGTTTGCTCCATGTGGATTGGGTTTTAGGTAATAACACAATATCTATTAATTACATTAATTCACCTTATACACTTGGCAATGGGTGGAAGGCTTGGCATTTTGCTTGGAGTTTTGTTCCACTCATGCCGCCTTAAGAACAGATAAACCGGTCTTATGTTCCTTGATTTTGTGTTCCTCACGCGGTTGGGTATATGGGGCCCCTTGATAGTTCACTATGAATAAAACTCCTCCAGCAAGGCCCATCCTTGGTTTTACCATTTTCCTAATAACAACTAAAATTTGCATAGGGAGTAGCTACCCCGAGGACTTAATTAACAACCCCGAGCCAGTGCTCCTCATGAGTGTTGGCCCAAACTAGAGCCACTTGCGGTGCCACCCAGTTTATTGGGGTCTTCGGTTGCTGTACGTACTGCTCATCTGATCGTGGCCTAAGACGAGATACGCGCGGCTCCTATCAGGGTGTTGGCACGTCGGGACGTCTTGCTGGACTTGTTTTACCATTGTCAAAATATCTTGTCCAACGGGATTTCGAGTCTGATCGGGTAATCCCTAAGATACGGGTTTTTTTACCTCTGTTGATCGCGAGAGCTTGTGATGAGCTAAGTTGGGACACCCCTGCAGGGTTACGATCTTTCGAAAGCCGTGCTCGCGTTATGTGGCGGATTGGAATTTGTTAATATCCGGTTGTAGACAACTTGACACAAAACCTCAAACATAATACACTACCGTGTGAGTAGTCATGATGGTCTCTGATACTTCTCCAACGTATCCACTTGTCGGTGTACAAAAAGGGGGGTACACTTTTTGTACCCCTATGACTATGCACGGGCAGTCTGAGCCACGGGCACCACCACACCAAGCAAGGCTAGGGAGGTGAGCCAGGGTGAGACCAAAGCTCGATGGAACTTGAGCAACACCAAGAACAAGACCACAAAGAGCAAAGGGACGAAGCGGGTTCCCCCGGCAAGATCCCTGCCGGGAGCCAGTTTTAGCAGCCCCGGCAAGACCCTTGCCATGGCAACTCGCCCCACGCCTACGAGGCAAATCACCCTTGAGTTCGCTGCCCCCATAGGGCAAGGATTCGGGAGACATCCCCGTAGTGGCATGCAGATCTTTGTGAAGACATTCAAGATCAGACACGCACTAAGAAGACGACGACCCTTGGCGGGATCCCAGCCAAGGAAGACCATAAGACCTCCGGCAAGCACCTTGCCGGGGATGGCAGCAGGCGCCACGGCAAGACCCTTGCCGAGGGCATCCGCAGGGCCACCATCAGGCCCACGCCGACTAAACTCCCACCGCCTTATGCAGCTGCTGACCCAACCAGCTGGGCAGGCACCTGCGTGGCGGCATGCAGATCTTCGTGAAGACCCACCATAGCGCCACCTCAGCTACCTACCTACCTACATGGAATCACAGGCATCGCTGGCCAGGGCGCGTGTCGACACAAGAAGGAGCGGCGACGGACAGGACGGATATCTCCCCCGTCCCCGATAAAGCAAGGACACCTAAGCAAGACGCATTAAATGCGCCTTGTCATGTAATGCGAGGGATAACCTCGCATCACTGTACCCTTTCCACCTCCTGTGTGCCACTGTGGCAACCCCTTTTCCCTATAAAAGGAGGCCCGAGGCGACCAGGAGGAGGATTCAGCTTTTTGGAGCTCCTAATGCCCCATAGCTAGCTGAAGAACACAAACATACAATCCACCAAAGCAGGAGTAGGGTTTTACGCATCCTCGCGGCCCGATCCTGGATAAACGAACCGTGTGCTATCTGTTTGATCCGCTCTTCTCTCGACCCCGCGCCCCACAACCATAGTAGGGATTCTTGTGATCCCATAGGTGTCGTTCCCAATACACCGACATCTTTGGCGCGCCAGGTAGGGGCGTGTGGTTGTGAGAATCGGCTCTAGCAGTTACCCCAGCACTCCTTCGTCTTCGTGGCTCTTTGAGAAGGAAGGAGGCCAGAAGATCAGCACTCGAGCGGCTACAAATAGGAGCTAAGTTACATTGAACCCCGGATATTTCCATTCTATTATATAAAGTTATTATCCTCGGAGCTGTCATTCTTTGTACAAAAAGAAACTTGCATGCAAATGGGGCCCTTCCCGATCGGCAATGCCTTTGTTCTGTTTCGAGTCTGCTCAACGGTTCAAATGGTTGTGTTGGAAACGGTAGGGTAGCCTTCCGCAATTGGCAAGGCTCTCGACTCTGACTCGAGTCAAACTCGACAGTTCGAGCGGCTGCGTTAAGGGTGGTAAGGTGGCTCACCCGGCAGCACGCTCACCCGGCAGGCCAATGGGGACCTCTCCCCAAGACGCCGCCCTGGGTTTCCGCGCCGGCAAGCCTACCCAGCTAGCGTATGGTGGACGTACAAAGAGACAACAAACAGGGAAATAGCATGCGTAATCCCGAAAGTACTTGAAAGTTATGTTACATCATATCATTGCTGCGGTTCTAACTAAATATAAAACTTGTCTTGGTCATGAACCCGCATCGGCGAAGAAGAACGAGATGCCTAATCCCGGCGCTGGCATTCCACCCTCTTGATTTCGTCGATGAAGCTGATGACGGGCTTGATGCGCTCCTTGAGCACCGTGAGGTCAGTACCATCCGGCGAGCTATCCATCACGGCTTCGAAGTCAAGGGCGGGATTCCAATACGCCATCTTGGTGAGGACCTTGGTCATGACCCCCCGGCAAAGTCGCCGGGCCTCCCCGGCCAACGTGGCCGCTCTGTTGGAGTGAAGATCAGCCAAGGCTCCAAGGACGCCCTCGAAGAACTGGGTCAGCTTGGCGTTGACGGTCCCGCTCCACTCAGGGGCATAACTCATGTTTGGCATCCTCGTGATGGCCAACTGCGAGGTGACCCTGCCGGCGACGTCCTCTAGCCGGCTGATCCATCTGTTCTCGCCCGCCACGTATTCATGGTGGGAGGCGGCCTCGTTCGCCCGCAGCTGCTTCTCCTCCTCCAGGCTCCTGGTCAAGGTCTCCTCCCAAGCCGTGCTCTCCAACAACATCTTCTCGAGATTCTCCAGCTTCAGCTTGAGATCTCTGATGGGGTTTTGCACTTCGGAGAGCTCCCTAGCCCTGTTGATGACCGCTCCTTGCGCCTCTACCAAGGCGCAGTTGAGCGTGCTCTTCTCGTCGGACAGCTTGAGGGCCTGTTCCTTCAGCTCATCCCGCTCTACCTCCAGCTCCTTCACCCTGCCGGCATGGGCCAGAGCCTGGGCATCGAGTGCCTCTTTGTGCCTCTACTCCAGCTCGCGAGTCCGCCGCACGACAAGGGCCTCGAGCTCCTCATCCTTGCTGCGGAGCGTTGCAGCAAGCTTCGCCTCACGCGTGGGGAGATCTTCTTCCTGGGAGTCCAATGCGGCTTGATGCTGGTTCCAGGCGGCCTCGACCGTGGCAGCCAAATTCGCTGCCTCTTCCTGGGCCTTCTCGATGTCAGACATCTTCATGGTGAGCTCTACATCGCGCTGGGCCAATTCCCCCTGAACGGCCCTCTGCTCCTCACGAGTCTAGTGAAACCAGGTCTGCGCCTCAGCAACGTGCGCCTTGAAGTCCACCTCCGCCTCGTCCACTGTTGCCGTCCTGGACTTAACCTTGTCCAGAAGGGCACGGTAGAGCACTTGGAGCTTTCGGAAATTGGCCCCCATAGCGCCAAAAAGCTGCTCTTCTTGAGAACCATCGCCGCCGACGCTCGGTTCATCGACCACCTCGAGGCCGATGGCGGCGAGCAGCTCGCCGTCGAAGACTTCCCCTCCGGCGGGCGCTCGGGAACTTGACGCCCCTGGAAGATGGACGAAAATATCGTCGCCCACCTTCAGATATCTGCCAGGGCCCGAGGTTGTGGAGGAAGGAGGCTGATCATCAACCACCTCTTCCTCGGCCGTGGCCTTGCCGGCCTCCCTGGCAGACCCACCGCTGGCGCCCTCGGCAGAAGCCTCACCGGTCGCCTTGGCGTCCCCCGCAGCGGCGGCCTCGTCAGCATCCTTGGCGGCCTCCTCAGCGGCAATCCTGTCGGCCTCCACCGCGGCCTCCTCAGCAATATTCCCAACAACAGTGTCCACGTCCTCCATATCTATGGAAGGAGGGCCTGGGCAGTAATGGGAGCAATGAAGCCAAGAAAAAGAGTAAGGGAAAAACAGAGACGAAGGACAGGCGACTCACCAGTGCCAGGCTGTGAAGCAGAAGCCCCCTCCCCGCCGATATTTGGCGCCGTGGCAGAGCCACCAGCGCCCAAGTTCCCCTCTTCCTCCATGGGTGTGGGCTCCGTGCTTGGTTCCCTTGCCGGGGATGCCCCTCGCAGTGGCGTAGTCGATGGGGGGTGGTGTGTTGGGGGTAGCCCCCTGCGGCTCCTCCTGCTGCCGCTCCCTTCCTACAAACCCGACAAGGTCAGCACCATAGCATCCAACACCTACCACATGTTGAGTAAGAGTAGGGTGACGAACTTACGCTGGGGGCTGTGCCGGGGGCTGCTGTCCGGGCTGCTCAACACCACCAGTGGCGTCTCTGAAGCCCCAGCCGAGGCTGAGTGCTCGCCGAGGCCCTCGCCCTCTTCACTCGCTGGGCCAACGTCTCTACGTACCTGCAAAAGCAAAGACGGATCAAGATGAGTGACTTAGTTCAAGGGAATGGAAATGGCAGTAAGGAACGGAGTACTTACTCGTCGTCCACCTCCTCCTCTTCCACCACTTTCCTTTTCCTCTTCGGGCTGAGAGGCCCAAGATCAAAAGGGAGCTCCGCGTCAACATCCGAGTCGACGTCTGTCAGAGGAGGCGAAGAAGGCGGGGTTTGTGCGCACCCAGACGGAGACGGGGCTGTTGCCTTCTTCTTCTCAGCGGCCTTCGTCAGCCTCTTCGCTGCTGTGGCCCTCGTGTGACGCCCGGACCCCCCCAGGGTCAATTGAGGCCGCGTAGCCCTGCCGGGCCGGACCGGCTCGCGGGAACTAGCCCGCCGCAGGACTCGACCTCTTCCCATGGCTTGCGTCGAGCCTGCCGCCACGTCTTCCTCCTCTGACGAATCGTCGGCCGCATCTTCGACAAGCGGAGCTCCGGTGCCGGCGCTGCTAGCCTCCCCGGCGGCCGTTGCCCAACGGGTGAGCTCCTCCTCCTTCGCAGCCGTTGCGGCCTTGTCCTCCACATCTCCGGCACTGCCGGCCTCCATGGCAAGCTGCGTCTCCCTCGCCCTAGTGGCGATGTAGTCCAGCTCTGCCTGGGTGGTGTCCATGACAAGCCACCGCTCGGCGTCAGCATTGACATACACCTCAACCAGAGAGTCGAAGAATTGCTGCACATCCGCGTCTGCTGGCTCCTTCCAGCTCGGGACAAGGCCGTGCGTGTTGCAGTCCGGCATCATAGCGATGATCTCGGACCAACGCGAATTGTTGCACAACGGGACCACCCCCGCTGGCAACTTGAAAGACGGCCCCTTGATGGCCTTGCCGACCTTTACGGCAGCCCTCGCGGCCTTGCCGGTCCGTTCTACCTCGCCGTCATGACCTGCATCAAGCTGGAAAAGCCGCTGGCAGAAATGGGCATGTGCCATCACCATGAAATTGTGGTCGAGGCCAGGGCGGATTCGCATAACGTCAGCCGGATTCGTAAAGAGCCAGGCTGGCTTCCCCTTGTTGTGCAACGGGGCGATCCGGCGGCGAATAAATTCCGCCCCAATCATCTCAAGGGTGAATCCAGCCTAGGTGAGCCGGAGAATCCTGGTGGTGGCGATAGTGAGCCTCCCGTCGGCGACGTCGACATCGCTCCAATCACTGCCACGGACCTGCGGCACTCGGCGGACCTTGCAGAATTTTGGCGGGTCTTCGTCTTCAATCCAGCACCACCGGCCACGCCATTCATCCCACCTCTCCTTCATGGCACCGGCCGGGTACGCCACCTTGGATCTTGGGATCCAGGTGATGCATCCAGAGACGACACCTCCCGGCTGGATCCGAGGGGAGAAATAATGGCGGAAGAGCGTCGTGTTGGGCTGCACCCCGACGAAGCCTTCGCAAAGGTGCGCAAAGAAAACCATGCACGCCACCGCATTCGGAGTAAAATCCAAGAGGCGGAAGCCAAAGGTATCCATGATGTCACAGAAGAAATCATAGAAAGGGGGACATAACCCACAAGAGAGATACTCGACGAAAAAGGGATACCGATTTGGGCCAGGTTTGACGCAAGGGGCAGGAATGACGCGCGTCGCCGGATGTCCCAAATTCTCTCCCCCCATCTTCACCCCCCAAAGAGGCTTGAAGGAGGCCCGGAGCTCGTGGACGTCAACCGTCGAGGGGAAGAAGAAGGCGGATTTCGTCCGGTCCCCCAATAGTGCATTCTCCGGCGGCTCCACAGTCCCAGCGCCCTTGGCCACCCCCTTGCCCTTGACAGATTTGGACGCCATGGCGGCTAAGTTAGAAGATTGAGAAAGGGGGATGGCGAAGCAACGACGGCAGGCGACGGTAGAAGCTTAGGAAGGAAGAAAGGAAACGGCGGCTCTCAGATTGGAGAAGGCGCGAGCAAAGCGGAGAAAGTGGGCAGCGCGCAGTTATTCCTTCTTATGGAGGAAAATGCGGGCCGCCTCCTTTCACATTAACTGTGATGTGACGCATGCCTACGGGAACCGCCCCGTGCATGCCGCCCACGTCACGCGCACCTCTCCACACCGCACCATGCGCGCGGATCGTGGGACGCGCAGCGCGTGAAAAATCTTACCGTGGTAAAAACTGCCCCGCCTGCCCGCGCACCGTTCTGGGCCTAGCCCAACAATGCGTCGCGTTTATGTGTGGCCCAGGCCTGGGGGCTCCTGTCGGTGTAAAAAAAGGGGGGGTACACTTTTTGTACCCCTATGACTGTGCACGGGCAGTCTGAGCCACGGGCACCACCACACCAAGCAAGGCAAGGGAGGTGAGCCAGGGTGAGACCGAAGCTCGATGGAACTGGAGCAACACCAAGAACAAGACCACAAAGAGCAAAGGGACGAAGTGGGTTCCCCCGGCAAGATCCTTGCCGGGAGCCAGTTTTAGCAGCCCTGGCAAGATCCTTGCTGGGGCCGGCTTTAGCAGCCCCGGCAAGACCCTTGCCGCGGCAACTCGCCCCACGCCTACGGGGCAAATCACCCTTGAGTCCGCTGCCCCCATAGGGCAAGGATTCGGGAGAGATCCCCGTAGTGGCATGCAGATCTTTGTGAAGACATTCAAGATCAGACACGCACTAAGAAGACGATGACCCTTGGCGGGATCCCAGCCAAGGAAGACCACAAGACCTCCGGCAAGCACCTTGCCGGGGATGGCAGCAGGCGCCACGTCAAGACCCTTGCCGGGGCGCCGGCAAGGCCCTTACCGAGGGCATCCGTAGGGCCACCATCAGGCCTACGCCGACTAAACTCCCACCGCCTTATGCAGCTGCCGACCCAACCAGCTGGGCACGCACCTGCGTGGCGGCATGCAGATCTTCGTGAAGACCCACCATAGCGCCACCTCAGTTGCCTGCCTACCTACATGGCATCTCAGGCATCGCTGGCCAGGGCGCGTGTCGACACAAGAATGAGCGGCGACGGACAAGACGGATATCTCCCCCGTCCCCGATAAAGCAATGACACCTAAGCAAGACACATTAAATGCACCTTGTCATGTAATGCGAGGGATAACCTCGCATCACTGTACCCTTTCCAGCTCCTGTGTGCCATTGTGGCAACCCCTTTTCCCTATAAAAGGATGGCCGAGGCAACCAGGAGGAGGATTCGGCTTTTTGGAGCTCCTCATGCCCCATAGCTAGCTGAAGAACACAAACATACAATCCACCAAAGCTGGAGTAGGGTTTTACGCATCCTCGCGGCCCGAACCTGGATAAAGGAACCGTGTGCTATCTGTTTGATCCGCTCTTCTCTCGACCCCGCGCCCCGTAACCGTAGTAGGGATTCTTGTGATCCCATAGGTGTCGTTCCCAATACACCGACATCACTTTTCCAAACCCTTTTGCCCTTGTTTTGGACTCTAACTTGCATGATTTGAATGGAACTAAGCCGGACTAATGTTGTTTTCAGCAGAACTGCCATGGTGTTGTTTTTGTGCAGAATAAAAAGTTCTCGGAATCGCCTCAAAATCAACGGAGAATTATTTTGGAAATATAAAAAATACATGCACGAAGATCCACACCAGGGGGCCTTGGGCCAGCCCACGAGGGTGGAGGGCGCGCCCCCTGCCCAGGACGCGCCCCCCGCCTCGTGGCCCCCTGGTGCTCCAACGACGTATCCCCAGATCCTATATCTTCCGTTTCGGGGAGAAAAAAATGAGGGAGAAGGAATTATCGCGTTTAACGAGACGGAGCCGCCGCCAAGCCCTAACCTCTGTCGATAGTTCTGATCTTAGTCTGTTCGAGGCTCCGGAGAGTGGAGATTATCGCCATCGTCATCATCAACCTTCCTCCATCACCAATTCCATGATGCTCACCGCCGTCTGTGAGTAATTCCATCGTAGGCTTGCTGGACGGTGATGGGTTGGATGGGATCTATCATGTAATCGAGTTAGTTTTGTTAGGGTTTGATCCCTAGTATCCACTATGTTCTGAGATTGATGTTGCTAGGACTTTGCTATGCTTAATTGTTGTCACTAGGGCCCGAGTGCCATGATTTCATATCTGAACCTATTATGTTTTCATGAATATATGTGTGTTCTTGATCCTATCTTGCAAGTCTATAGTCACCTACTATGTGTTATGATCCGGCAACCCCGAAGTGACAATAATCGGGACGACTCCCGGTGACGACCGTAGTTTGAGGAGTTCATGTATTCACTGTGTGTTAATGCTTTGGTACGGTACTCTATTAAAAGGAGGCCTTAATATCCCTTAGTTTCCAATAGGACCCCACTGCCACGGGAGGGTAGGACAAAAGATGTCATGCAAGTTCTTTTCCATAAGCATGTATGACTATATTCGGAGTACATGCCTACATTGCATTGATGAACTGGAGCTAGTTCTGTGTCACCCTAGGTTATAACTTCTACATGATGAATTGCATCCAACGTAATTTCCCATCACCGATCCAATGCCTACGAGCTTTACCTATATTGATTGTCGCTTATCTACTTTTTCATTGCTACTATCACAAAAACTACAAAAACACTATCGTTACTTCTATTGCTGCTACCGCCACTATCATATTACTTTGCTACTAAACTATCTTGCTGCAGATACTAATTTTCCAGGTGTGATTGAATTGACAACTTAGCTGCTAATACTTAAGAGTATTCTTTGGCTCCCCTTGTGTCGAATCAATAAATTTGGGTTGAATACTTTACCCTCGAAAACTGTTGCGACCCCCTACACTTGTGGGTTATCAAGACTATTTTCTGGCGCCGTTGCCGGGGAGCATAGCTCTATTCTTTAAGTCACTTGGGATTTACATATGTTGATCACTATGAAGAACTTGAAGGACTGAAAAACCAAGATCTTAGCCTCAACTACGAGCGGAGGTAAGGAACTACCATCTAGCTCTGCACTTGATTCTCCTTCTGTTATGAGTAAACTTGCGACACCTACTCCTGCTATTGAATCTGATATGTCATATGATGAAACTACCAGTATGCCTGATATTGTGCCACTAGGTGAATTTCTAGATGAACAAATTGCTAAGGTTAGGGAGAGTGCAAATGTTGATGATATTTATGAAAGTGATGATGAAACTACTCCCAATAGATATGAATTGCCTATTGTTCCTGAGGGTTATGTTATGGATGAAGAAACTGCTAGAGACTTTCTTGCTTGCAATGATAGATATGATCTTAAGAAGTTATTAGCTAAGCTGAAAGAAAAGTCCTTGAATGCTAGAATGAAACATGACCCTGCTTTTGCTACTTCACCTATCTATGTTACTGATAAGGATTATGAATTCTCTATTGATCCTGAGTTAATTACTTTGGTTGAGTCTGATCCATGGCTATGAGTCTGAAACTGTTGTGGAACATCTTACTAAGTTGAATGATATGGCCAACCTATTTACCAAAGATGAAAAGATTCGTTACTACTATATCCTTAAGCTATTTCCGTTCTCATTAAAGGGTGATGCTAAGACTTGGTTTAATTCTCTTGATCCTGGTTGTGTGCGTAGTCCCCAGGATATGATGTATTACTTCTCTGCTAAATATTTTCCCGCTCATAAGAAACAAGCTGCCTTACGGGAAATATATAACTTTGTGCAAATTGAAGAAAAGATTCTCCCACAAGCTTGGGGGAGGCTTCTCTAGTTACTTAATGCTTTGTCTGATCATCCTCTTGAGATGCATGGTATACTTGATGTCTTTTATAATGGACTAACCGATGCTTCCAGAAACCACTTGGATAGTTGTGCTGGTTGTGTTTTCAGGGAAAGAACAGTTGAACAAGCTGAATTACTATTGAATAATATGATGACCAATGAAAGTAATTGGACACTTCCTGAACCAGCCCCTAAGCCAACTCCGAAGAAAAGAGGTGTTCTATTTCTCAGTCCTGGAGATATTCAAGAGGCAAAGAAATCTATGCAAGAAAAGGTATTAAAGCTGAAGATGTTAAGAATTTACCACCTATTGAAGAAATACATGGTCTTGATAACCAGACATAGGTAGTAAAGGTAAATTCTCTTTATAGATTTGATGAAAGTGATATTCCTCGTTATAAGTCTGCTAGCCAATGCTTAGATGAGTTTGACAATTTTATTGTGAAACAAGAAAACTTCAATGCTTATGTTGGTAGACAACTATAACACAATGCTCATATGATTGAACGCTTGAGTGATTATCTGTCTAGAGCTAAAGGTGAACTGAAACTCATTAGTATACATGCTTCTATGGTCACCACTCAAGTAGAACAAGTACTTAAGGCTCAGAATGATTTGCTCAGTGAATTAAATAGTAAGAATAATGATAATTCCATTAGAGTTGTGACTAGAGGTGGTAGAATGACTCAGGAACCTCTGTATCCTGAAGGCCACCCTAAGAGAATTGAGCAAGATTCTCATAGAGCTAATTTAGATGCACCTAGTTCTTCTAAGAAGAAGAAAAAGAAAAATGATAAGACTTTGCATGCCCCTAGTGAACCTGTAGCTAACACACCTGAGAATCCTAATGATATATCTGTTTCTGATGCTCAGACACAATCTGGTAATGAACATGAACCTAGTGATAATATTAATAATGATGTTCAGGATGATGCTCAACCTAGCAATGATAATGATGTAGAGATTGAACCTGTTGTTGATCCTGATAACCCACAATCAAAGAATCGACGTTATGATAAGAGAGACTTTGTTGCTAGGAAGCACGGTAGGGAAAGAGAACCATGGGTTCTGAAACCCATGCCTTTTCCTCCGAAACCATCCAAGAAAAAGGATGATGAGGATTTTGAGCGCTTTGCTGAAATGATTAGACCTATCTTTTTGCGTATGCGCTTGACTGATATGCTTAAAACAAATCCTTATGCTAAGTATATGAAAGATATTATTACCAGCTAAAGAAAGATACCTGAAGTAGAAATTTCCACCATGCTTGCTAATTGCAATTTTGAGGGTGGAATGCCTAAGAAATTAGGAGATCTAGGAGTAGCTACTATACCTTGCTCCATTAAGAGAAACTATGTTAAAACTGCTTTGTGTGATCTTGGAGCCGGTGTTAGTGTTATGCCTCTCTCTTTATATCGTAGACTTGACTTGAGTAAGTTGACACCTACTAAAATATCGTTGCAAATGGCTGATAAATCAACTGCTATACCTGTCGGTATTTGTGAGGATGTGCATGTTGTAGTTGCAAATGTTACCATTCTAACGGACTTTGTTATACTTGATATTCCCGAGGATGATAGTATGTCTATTATTCTTGGAAGACCTTTATTGAATACTGCAGGGGCTGTTATTGATTGCAACAAAGGCAATGTCACTTTTCATGTCAATGGTAATGAGCATACAGTACACTTTCCGAGGAAACAACCTCAGGTCCATAGTATCAATTATATTGGAAAAACTTCAACTATTACTATTGGAGGTTTTGAGTTTCCTCTTCCTACTATCAAGAAGGCATATGACATTCTTATTGTTGGGGACATACATATCCCCATCGAGGTAACCTAGTGTTATTCGAAAATTCTCCAGTTTCATGTTACTCGGAAAGAGTTTATTAAAAAGACCTGATCAACCTTGTTAATGGATTCCTTTTGATTGGCATGGGATAGGTGAATCTAGATGACACAAACCTTATGTACCCTCCTTTTACTTTCTGTTAATTAGGTTAAATAAAACAAAAATAGCATTGTCTGTCTGTTTCCAGACTCACCGTGCAATAAAAAATTATCCCGAAAATAAAAGTTCTCCAAATGCCATGAAAATGAAATATGATTTTTTCTAGAATATTTAAGGAAATATGGCGCTGAGCACATAGCGAGGGGAGCCAGCACGTGGCCACGAGGTTGCAGGGCGTGCCCCCTGCCAAGGGCACGCCCCCTACCTCGTGGGCCCCACGTGGCCTCCCTCCACTTATCCTTTCACCCATGCTCTTCTTCTTCCTTCCAAAAAAATTCCCAACCAGCTCAAACCCGAGTTCTAGCTCATCTTGCTGCCATTTTCGATCTCCTTGCTCAAAGCACCATTCACCAAACTATTTGGGGAGATTGTTCCTTGGTATGTGACTCCTCCATTGGTCCAATTAGTTTTTGTTCTAGTGCTTTATTTGTTGCAAATTTATGCTGCTATGGTGATCTTGTTCTTGAGCTTGCATGTCAAATTTTCTTGGTCCCAAGTAGTTCTAATGCATGATATAGCCTCTAGGCACTTATAGGAGTCGTGGCTATCAATCTTGTTGCGTTTGGTTAACTTTTATTTTGATGTCACTGGAAATTTCAGAAAAATTCAGAAAAATGTCTAGGAGAAACTTCCAAGGTGGTCCTTCAAGGAAGCAAGAACCGAGGCTCGCGTTCCATGAGACGGACGATGAACCACCGAGGGATGCTGATGTGCGTCCTTGTGAATGGCCATCGGATTAATTTATGGGTCAAGCAGGCATCAAAGATGAATTTTACGCATATGTGCGCAACGCTGACCTCGAGGACATCATACAGGATAAGTGTCCTCAATACCGTGGCTTAACTGATAGCTTTGTGAGAAGGTTTAAATTTTTCATCTTCACGTAATTCTCACACTGTCCTGTTTGACCTTTATGATAAATCTTATAACATGGATCTAGAGGATTTTAATGTTGCCTTCAAGCTCCCACAGTGGGGTAGTATGAGTGATCCTCGCAAATCTGAATTTAGAGAATTCCTTGCTAGTATTACAGTGGGAGAATCCAGGGACGTCACACAAGCTACCACGGAGAGCATACATTTTTCTGCTATTCATTGCTTTGCTCTCTTTATCGGTAGATGCATAAACGGTAAATATGAGGCTTGTCACATGTGTGTCCCTGATCTTAGTGTTCTCAGGAGTGCTGTACTAGGTGATACGCAATATAACTTGGGAGCAATTGCTGCACGTAGACTACACCATAATGGTTTGCATGGAGATTTATTTGGTGGGATCTATGCTACTCGCATAGCCCAATATCTTGGTGTGTCTCTGCAGACAAATGATGAACCTTTACCTCCTTATTTAGTCTGCCATGCTATGGCTAGTCACCGGTTTATAGAGTGGGATAATCAAACCCTCAAATATCGACTAATGTTTAACAGGCAGCATGCCATCCCTATTATTCTTCCTGCCCCTACTTTGTTTAACTTTCAGGAAAAAGGAAGATACACTATAACTATGGAGGAGGCAAATGCCTATTATAGCATGACGGAGGCAACCCGCCTTCGAGCTGTAGCTCAACATGTAGCATCTGCTGCATCTCAGTATGAACCCAACTACAACTTTGGATATCCGTCAGGCCAGTACTGGCCATAGACCAACTTAGGCCAAAAGCCTAAGCTTGGGGAGTACGTGTTTCTCACCGACTTACATTGATGTTCACACTTATTCTAGTTGTCGGTGCTCACACTCTTTCACTGTACCATCCATGCTTAGTTTCAATTTCTTTTTCTTAGTCTTTTTCTTGTGTGCTAGAAAAACCCAGAAAAACAAAAAAAACATTAGTTGTAGCACTAGCTAGTTTACCTTCTTTGCTTGTAGTAGTAGCTAAAAATGAAAACCCAAAAAGATTTCCCGTTCTTCTTTTGCTTGTTGGGAGCTTTCCCGTGTAAATAGTTTCTTTTCTTTTCTTTAGGGGTTAAGAGTAGAAGACCATGATTGAAATTTCTTAGTGGCCTTGCTTTGTTAAGAGTAGAAGACCATGCTTTGTTGTTGAATTAACCTTGAGCCACAATACCTTGTCTTCTCTCTTGTATTAAATGTCTGTAGATTCCAGCTTAGTCTAATGCACATGCACTATTATTATTATCCACACTGTTCGGTCGTGCGAGTGAAAGGCAATAAGGATGATATATGATGAACTAATTGTGATGAGAAAAGCTCGTATGAACTCGACTTCTCTTGTTTTTGTAAATATGATGGCTCATCGTTCCTGATTCAGCTTGTTATAAACGAAACATGTTTGCAATGACAATTAAAGATCATAGCTTCTCATGCCATGCTTAATTAGCCGAGAGTTTACAATGTTCTATCTTGCGTGCCAACATGATATTAAAATGGTTGTGATGTGGTATGATGGGTGGTATCCTCCTCTGAACGATTTAAGTGACTTGACTTGGCACATGCTCATGCATGTAGTTGAAACAAATCAACATAGCCTCCATGATATTTATGTTCATGGTGATTTATATCCTACTCATGCTTGCATTCATTGTTGATTAATTTTAATGCATGTTCATGACCGTTGTTGCTCTCTAGGTGGTCGCTTCCCAGTCTCTTTCTAGCCTTCACCTGTACTAAGCGAGAATACTGCTTGTGCATCCACTTCCATAAACCCCAAAGTTATTCCATATGCGTCCACCATACCTTCCTATATGCGGTATTTACCTGCCATTCCGAGTAAATTTGTATGTGCCAAACTCTAAACCTTCAAATGAAATTCTATTTTGTATGCTCGAACAGCTCATGTATCAACTAGGGCTGTCTATATCTTCCATGCTAGGTGGGTTATTCTCACGATGAGTGAACTCCGCTCATCATTCATGAGAAAATTGCTGGTAGCCGGGATGCCCAGTCCCATGCTCAAAATCATAATAATTAAACAAAACTCCCCAAGGGCTGTTGCTGGTTTGGACGGTACCCGTTGTTTCGGGCTAGCCGTGGAGTGTGCTTGTTGGTGGTTGGGGGAGTATAAACATTACCATTCTGTTTGGGAACCGCCTATAATGTGCGTAGCATGGGAGATATCGAGATTCTTGGTTGTTATGTTGACAATGAAAGTATACCGCTCAAAATGTTATTCAATCTCTATTTAAAAATCAAGCTCTGGCACCTCTACAAATCCCTGCTTCCCTCTACGAAGGGCATGTCTCTTTACTTTTATGCAGAGTCATCATCCTCTTATCAAAGAGCACCAGTAGGAGAGCACCTCTATCGTTGCATGTATTACTATTAATTTGCATTGAGTATGATCATGACTGGATCTCTTTTACCATGAATTACAATGTCTAGTCAGTCCTTGATCTATAAAGGTGCTCTGCATTTATGTTTTGTGGTATCAAAAAGGGCTAGTGAGATACCATCTTGTTATATCATATCATGATTGTTTTGAGAAGTGTTGTCATCCTAGGTTTATTATTATTGCTCGCTAGTTGATTATGCCATTGATGTGCGTAGTCTTGAGACCTTAAAGTTATTGTGAATGTGGTTAGTTCATGATCTTGTTGAAAACCTGAATGCTAGCTACATATTTAAAACAACAAGAGCAAACAAAGTTTGTCAAAGTTTTTCTTTATCACTTTCAGTTTATCAACTAAATTGCTTGAGGACAAGCAAAGGTTTAAGCTTGGGGGAGTTGATACGGCTCCAACGTATCCACTTTTCCAAACCCTTTTGCCCTTGTTTTGGACTCTAACTTGCATGATTTGAATGGAACTAACCCGGACTGACGCTGTTTTCAGCAGAACTGCCATGGTGTTGTTTTTGTGTAGAATAAAAAGTTCTCGGAATCGCCTGAAAATCAACGGAGAATTATTTTGGAAAATATAAAAAATACCTGCACGAAGATCCACACCAGGGGGCCTTGGGCCAGCCCACGAGGGTGGGGGCGCGCCCCCTGCCTCGTGCCCCCCTGGTGCTCCACCGATGTATCCCTAGATCCTATATGTTGTAGGGTGAAACCCTAGGGGGGATCTTTTCACACTTGGAGGGGAAAAAGAGGAAGAACACACAAGAACACGAGACACAATTCACTCAAAACAAACCCAATATCACATCTACTAGAGTAGCACACAAAGGATCCACGAGATTACAAGAACAATCCAAGGAAACAAGCACAAAGGTAAGGTTCTTCCCACTCTAGGAGAGGTCTTGCAATCCAAGAGGATCCTTCTCCCTTGGGAGGTATTGCAATCCACGAGGATTCTTCTCCCTTGGGAGGTCTTGATCTCCTCACGGAGGGGATACAAGGAGCAAAGCTCTCAAGGTCTCTCAATATCTTTGCTAACCCTTCCAAGGAAGTGGGGAAGGTCTATTTATAGTTTATGCTACGAATGGGTACGAGAAGAGAGGGATACATGGCCAATGGCCGAGGGCTACGCGCAGGCAGGGCGGTAGTACCGCCCACTCGAGCGGTAGTACCGCTTGTAGAGCGGTAGTACCGCCTAGGGGGCGGTAGTACCGCTGGTGCCGGACTGTCCAGGTGCGGTAGTACCGCTTCGGCGGAGCGGTAGTACCGCTAGGTCCGGGTTGGGCAGGTCTTCGTTTGCTTCCACGCGATCCGGGCTGAATGGGCTCTCCTTTGCGTCCATGGGATCACCTCCTTGGTAACTGAGGATGCACAATATCTCCTTGTGAGGTAGAACCCAATCCTCATGCGAATCCAAATGAAACTCGAAGAGGAGAGAATTCACCTCGTGCTCGATGGCGCGTGCGCGTGCTCTAGTCATTGGTCCCTTGAGTGCTTGTGGTGATGACTGGGTGTCCATGGGGATGCTTGACGGATGCTCCGCATCATCTACCCCCCCCTTGGGGAAGATCCGTCCACGGATCGTGGTCTTCATCACCATGGTACTTGGCCAAGTCTTGGACGTTGAAGATGTCGCTGACGTTGTACTTGTCACGGGGGAAGTCGATCTTGTAAGCGTTGTCGTTGTAGCGTGCTAGCACCTTGAATGGTCCGTCGGCTCGTGGAAGAAGCTTGGACTTGCGTTCCTTGGGGAAGCGGTCTTTGCGAAGGTGTAGCCAGACAAGATCACCCGGATGGAACACCATGGGTGTTTTGTTGGTGTTGAGCTTGAATGCGCGGCGTTGAACTTGACGCTCGGTCGTGGAACGTGTTTCTTCATGCATCTTCTTGATGTGGGCTGCTCTTGCACTTGCGTCCATGTCGGCTCGTTCTTGAAGCGGGAGAGGAAGGATGTCCAATGGTGACATTGGGTTGAATCCGTAGACAACCTCGAAGGGGGACTTGCTAGTTGTAGAGTGTCTTGCGTGATTGTAGGCGTACTCGGCGATGGGTAGGCACTCCTCCCACTCCTTGATGTTCTTCTTGATCAACACGCGTAGGAGAGTGGCAAGCGTCCGGTTGGTGACTTCGGTTTGGCCATTAGTTTGTGGGTGGTATGCCGTGGAGAATAGTAGCTTGATGCCGAGCTTGGAGCATAGTGTTTTCCAAAAGTAACTCAAGAACTTGACGTCACGGTCCGAGACAATTGTCTTGGGTACGCCGTGGAGGCGCAATATTTCCCTACAAAAGAGAGTCGCAATATGTGAAGCATCGTCTATCTTATGACAAGGGATGAAATGTGCCATCTTGGGAAATCTATCAACAACAACGAATATGGAATCCTTTCCAGTGCGAGTTCTAGGTAAGCCAAGAATGAAATCCATGCTAATGTCTTCCCAAGGATGAAAAGGAATAGGAAGTGGCATGTGGAGGCCATGGGATTGAGCTTTGGACTTAGCTTTGCGGCATGTAGAGCACCGGTTGGTGAAGCAGGAGACGTCACGGAACATCTTTGGCCAAAAATAATTCTTGGAGAGCGTAGCGAATGTCTTGTCGCATCCGAAGTGTCCCATGAGCCCTCCTCCGTGAGAATCCTGCAAAAGGAGCAAACGAAGCGAAGACTCGGGAATGCAAAGTTTGTTAGCTTTCATGAGATATCCATCCTTGATGTAGTATTGCTCCCAAGAAGTATGTGATACACATTTGGCATAAGGATGTGCAAATAAAGCATCATGCTCATATAAGTCTTTTATGTGCTCAAAGCCAATAACATTCAACTCAAGTTTTGTAACAAGCATGCATTTGCGTGAAAGAGCATCCGCCACTACATTTTCTTTGCCTTTGATGTACTTGATGACATAGGGAAAAGACTCAATGAATTCACTCCACTTAGCATGACGCTTGTTTAACTTCGTTTGACCCTTGAGATACTTGAGCGTCTCATGGTCCGTGTGAAGAATAAATTCATGGGGTCGAAGATAGTGTTCCCAAACACGTAAAACTCTCACCAAAGCATAGAGCTCTTTATCATAGATGGGATAGTTAAGTTGTGCGCCGGAAAGTTTTTCACTAAAATATGCAATGGGGCGTTTTTCTTGCATGAACACGCCACCTATGCCGGTACCACTAGCGTCACAATGAATCTCAAACGGCTTATCAAAGTTTGGTAGGGCAAGAAGTGGTGCGTGCGTGAGCAAGTGTTTGAGCTTAGTGAACGCGGTGTCTTGGGAATGACCCCAAACAAAGGGTGCGTTCTTCTTGCTCAAGGCGTGAAGAGGCATAGCAATGGTGCTAAAGTCCTTCACAAAGCGTCGATAGAAACCGGCTAAACCAAGAAAGCTACGCACTTGTTGAAGGTTCGTTGGTTGAGGCCAGGTTTTAATTGCGTCAGTTTTAGTTTCATCAACGTGAACACCGTGTGAGGACACAACAAATCCCAGGAAAACAATTTTATCAACACCAAAAGTGCATTTCTCCATATTAGCATATAATTGTTGTTTCCGAAGAGCTTGCAAAACCATACGGACGTGGTCAACATGTTCCTCAAGCGACTTGCTAAAGACTAGGATGTCATCAAAGTAAACCACTACAAAGACGCCTATGTAAGGTCGGAGAACAAAATGCATAAGACGCACGAATGTGCCAGGTGCCTCCGATAAGCCCATCGGCATGACCAACCACTCATATAGCCCAAGCTTGGTTTTGAAAGCAGTTTTCCACTCATCACCCTCTTGAATGCGGATTTGGTAATAGCCACTTTTAAGGTCAATTTTGGAAAAAATTGTGGCACCACATAGTTCATCAAGCATGTCATCTAGGCGTGGAATAGGGTGACGGTATCTAACGGTGATAGCATTGATTGGACGGCAATCGGAACACATGCGAAAGCTACCATCTTTCTTAGGCACGAGAATAACGGGAACTGCACAAGGGCTTAGGCTTTCACGTACATGACCTTTGTCGATGAGTTGTTGTACTTGACGTTGTATCTCCTTTGTTTCCTCCGGGTTGACTCAGTAAGGAGCCTTGTTCGGAAGTGGTGCACCGGGTACGAGGTCGATGCGGTGTTCGATGCCGCGAAGTGGAGGTAGACCCGGTGGTAGCTCATCGGGAAAGACGTCCGAGAATTCCTGCAACACTTTAGACAACACAAAAGGTGGAGGCTGTGAAGTGTTAGTAGGCTTGGCTTCCCCTTTGCATAGAAGCACAAGGTGGAAGACGCCCGATGGGTTCTCACACACTTCTCTCATCTCACGTTTGGTGGCTAGGAGGACTAAGTTTTTCTCTCTTGGCGAAGAGGCGCTCAATTTTGGCTTGTGGCTCTCACTTTCTTTTTGGTGGATCACTCTCTCACTAGGATCTTCTCGATGGGTGGATGCTTGCTTGTCGGCGATCACTTGGCTTGGTGACATTGGTCGAAGCACATATTCCTTGCCTTTCATCTTGAAGCTGTAGTAGTTGGTTCGACCGTTGTGTATGGCTCCGCGGTCAAATTGCCAAGGTCGTCCCAAGAGGAGGTGGCACACCTTCATGGGAACTACATCACACTCCAAGGTGTCCTCGTAGGCGCCGATCTTGAAAGAAACTAGTACTATGTGCTCCACTTGAATGGTTCCGGAGTCGCTCAACCATTGTACCTTGTAAGGACGGGGGTGCTTCTTCTTGACCAATTGAAGCTTGGAACATAGTTCATCACTTGCCAAGTTGTGACAACTTCCTCCGTCGATGATGACCTTGATGGAACGGCCGTTGATGCCGGCCTTGGTGTGGTAAATATGGCATCGTTGGTCTTCGTCTTGGTTGTGTTGGAGGGTCAAGACCTTGGATACCATGAGAGAGGGACTTGAATCATTGTCACAAAATACTTGATCATCTTCATCTTCGTTGATGCGCCGGTGCATGGCCACATTCTCAATAGCTTGTACTTCGTCTTCGCTCATCGAATCATATGTGCCGTCGTCGTTGAAGATCATGGTTCTCTTGTTGGTGCAGTCGAAGGACTTGTGACCTCGGCCACCACATGTGAAGCACTTGAAGGAGCTAGTCTTATCGGTGTCGTAAGGTGGTGCCGAAGGTGAGGTAGTCTTGGGTTTGTAGTTGCTTGCCGGAGAACGAGTCGAGGAAGGCGTATTTTGCTTGGAACTTGATTTGTCGCCGGTACTCGGTGATGCTCTCGTTGAGGTAGGAGGTGCCGAAGTCGCGGGTGCTTGAGAGTAGGAGCCGTAGGTCTTGGAAGAGTATTTGGCATACTTGAAGTCATCCTGGACTTGTCGCTCGGCCTTGGACGCTTGATGAACTAGCTCGAGGAGGTTGGAGTATGATTGGAAGTCGGCAATCCGTTTGATTGGGTGATTGAGGCCGTTCAGGAAGCGTGCCATTGTTTGCTCGTCATCTTCCTTGACATTGGCTCGTATCATGGCAATCCCCATTTCTTGGTAGTATTCTTCCACCGTCTTCGTGCCTTGTTTGAGAAGTTGCAACTTCTTGAAGAGATCATGGGTGTAGTGGGTAGGCACGAAGCGAGTTCGCATGACATTCTTCATTTCTGACCAAGTTGTAATGGGTGGTTCGCCTCTTGTATTTCGTCGCTTGATCATTTGTTCCCACCAAATGAGGACATAGTCTTGAAACTCGAGAGAGGCCATGGCAATCTTCTTTTCTTCTTCGAAGTTGTGGAGGCGGAATATCTTGTCGACCTTCAATGCCCATGAGAGGTATTCCTCGGGGTCGGTACTTACGGAGAACTTGGGCATAGTGAACTTGAGCTTGCCGAAGCGTTGTTCTTCATCATGTTGATGATGATGATGTCGCTCATGATGGGGTAGTCGCTCCATGAAAGCTTGTTCTTCACGATGGTCTTGATGTTGGTGGTGTCGAGGCACGTCGTTCCCATTGTGTCGTTCTTGCTCCGCTTCGCGATGAGCGGCTTCCTCTTGTCGCTCTTGATGAAATTCTTCTTGTCGACGTACTTGGCGGTTGCGTTCGGCGAAGATGCGGTTGGAATCGCGCAGAGCTTGTTGCGCGGTTCGTGCTTGATTGTCACGCCGTTCTTGTGCTTGCCGAATTGCATCGTCATCTACGTGTGCTTGATGTGGACGTTGTTGCTCTTGGCGGCGCCCTTGTTCACGTGCTCGAACTCGATCTCGTAACCCATCGCCGTGGAATGGATTGTCCGGAGAATGTCGATCTTGATTGACGCATTGTTGGGCTTGCCGAGGACGTGGAGGACTTGCATCCGTGGAAGAGTAAGCCGAAGAGTTGTCACTTGAGCGTCGACTTGAATGGCGCCGTCTTGATGAGTGAGGCGGAGACGTGCGGTTCACCAAGATGTGGCGGAACTCTTGCATTTGCGTGCGGATGTCGGAAGCGAGTTGCTCGATGTGGTCGCCCAACGCTTCGCTTTCTTGATGAAGAGCTCGTTGAACGCCGAAAAGGTGATTCTTGGTGACGTAGTTTGGTGCTTCCACTAGGTGCTCGTCAGTCGGGTCGGTCGAAGAACTTGGCCTATCCATCATGTAAGTAGGAGGTGAGTAGGAAAATGAGAGAACAATACCAAGGTTACCTCTTCCGAAGATTGAAAATGTAACAAGTTTCACTCAATGAAATGCCACAATAGTAGAATTGGAACCGGGTTTGTTCCTCACACCTACAAGTAAATATGCCTATGGAGTAGCTTGGTTAGGATGGTGGAAAATTTTCAAACAAAATGTTAGTCAAGATATCGATAAAGTTGAGAAGATTCACAAAGATGCACGTAAAGCAAATAGATCAAAGCCAAGAGTGTCACTAGGAACACACGCACGGAAGATAGATGGGATCCACACAACCAAGGGTGAGCGCAAAAAGTGATTGATCACGGCAAATGCTCTTGTTGTGCGAATACTAGAGAGACGCTAGCTCGATTGCTCAAATGGGCGAGATACGCTTTGTGCACCAACCTATGAGAGAAACGTGCCGTCCTCGATCCCAACTATGCTATGTATGCGGTGACCAAGATGATATGAGTATGTAAAATGTCTCGATGCTATTGCTTATATGCTCATTATTACTCCTCTCCTTGCTTAAAAGCTTTTTTTTTAGTATGATGCTCGAGCCGATGATAATATGAGATAAGTATGTAAGATATGCACGGGAAAGACTTATGGCACTAAGATGATATGATCACTACGGTGCACAAGAGCGTGGCCCGGCAATTCTCAACTCGCTAGTCTCGATAGGTAAGCAACGCAAATGGCTCGGGCTATCAATGCAAAAGCAAAAGGTAAGTGTCATCGAGGTTACCGTCCTTTCTTACGGTTAGCGGTGAGGATGATTCCGAGGCGATGATGTAGATGTCAAACGCTCCTAAGTAGCCGAAACACCTTAGGAAACGCCAAATCGCCACTCGAAACTAGTGAAAATGCGGAAGGGATAGTGTATTGGATGGGGACGGTAGTACTGCTTGATGAAGCGGAAGTAAAATTTTAGTGCCGCTTGGCGAAGCGGTAGTACTGCTTGGTAAAGTGGAAGTAAAATTTTAGTGCCGCTTGACGAAGCGGTAGTACCGCTTGGGAAAGCGGAACTAAAATTTTAGTACCGAGGGTAATACGGTAGTACCACTGGTGTGGGCGGTAGTACCGCTTGTGTTGGGAAAAACTGCGGTTCGAAAATCAGGGCGAATTTTGGGCTGAAATGGATGATTTTGGGGGTAGAAATGGATGTGTTTCGTGGGGGATGGGTGGGGAAAGTGGTGGAGGGGCTAGATCCACGTGCCAAATGTCAAATTCGTGAATCAAAACAACCAAATCTCACAAAAACCAACAAGTTGCAAGAAAAATTTTAGGGCTATTTTTGTGGGGATTTTCGAAATTGGGTAAGAACACAACAAAACAAGCTAGACAGTGGGGGGGATGGGACTCCAAGATGTGAATCAACCTTGCTCTTGATACCAAGATGTTGTAGGGTGAAACCCTAGGGGGGATCTTTTCACACTTGGAGGGGAAAAAGAGGAAGAACACACAAGAACACGAGACACAATTCACTCAAAACAAACCCAATATCACATCTACTACAGTAGCACACAAAGGATCCACGAGATTACAAGAACAATCCAAGGAAACAAGCACAAAGGTAAGGTTCTTCCCACTCTAGGTGAGGTCTTGCAATCCAAGAGGATCCTTCTCCCTTGGGAGGTCTTGCAATCCACGAGGATTCTTCTCCCTTGGGAGGTCTTGATCTCCTCACGGAGGGGATACAAGGAGCAAAGCTCTCAAGGTCTCTCAATATCTTTGCTAACCCTTCCAAGGAAGTGGGGAAGGTCTATTTATAGTTTATGCTACGAATGGGTACGAGAAGAGAGGGATACATGGCCAATGGCCGAGGGCTGCGCGCAGGCAGGGCGGTAGTACCGCTTGTAGAGCGGTAGTACCGCCTAGGGGGCGGTAGTACCGCTGGTGCCGGACTGTCCAGGTGCGGTAGTACCGCTTCGGCGGAGCGGTAGTGCCGCTAGGTCCGGGTTGGGCAGGTCTTCGTTTTCTTCCACGCGATCCGGGCTGAATGGGCTCTCCTTTGCGTCCACGAGATCACCTCCTTGGTAACTGAGGATGCACAACATCTCCTTGTGAGGTAGAACCCAATCCTCATGCGAATCCAAACGAAACTCGAAGAGGAGAGAATTCACCTCGTGCTCGATGGCGCGTGCGCGTGCTCTAGTCATTGGTCCCTTGAGTGCTTGTGGCGATGACTGGGTGTCCATGGGGATGCTTGACGGATGCTCCGCATCACTATATCTTCCATTTCATGGAGAAAAAAAATGAGGGAGAAGGAATTATCGCATTTCACGAGACGGATCCGCCGCCAAGCCCTAATCTCTCTCGGGAGGGCTGATGTGGAGTCCGTTCGGGGCTCCGGAGAGTGGAGATCGTCGCCATCGTCATCATCAACCTTCCTCCATCACCAATCCCATGATGCTCACCACTGTATGTGAGTAATTCCATCGTAGGCTTGCTGGACGGTGATGGGTTGGATGGGATTATCATGTAATCGAGTTAGTTATGTTAGGGTTTGATCCCTAGTATCCACTATGTTGTGAGATTGATGTTGCTATGGCTTTGCTATGCTTAATGCTTATCACTAGGGCCCGAGTGCCATGATTTCAGATCTGAACCTATTATGTTTTCATTAATATATGTGTGTTCTTGATCCTATCTTGCAAGTATATAGTCACCTACTATGTGTTATGATCCGGCAACCCGACAATAATCGGGACCACTCCCGATGACGACCGTAGTTTGAGGAGTTCATGTATTCACTATGTGTTAATGCTTTGGTCTGGTACTCTATTAAAAGGAGGCCTTAATATCCCTTAGTTTCCAATAGGACCTCGCTGCGACGGGAGGGTAGGACAAAAGATGTCATGCAAGTTCTTTTCCATAAGCACGTATGACTATATTCGGAATACATGCCTACATTGCATTGATGAACTGGAGCTAGTTCTGTGTCACCCTAGGTTATAACTTCTACATGATGAATTGCATCCAACGTAATTTCCCATCACCGATCCAATGCCTACGAGCTTTACCTATATTGCTTTTCGCTTATCTACTTTTCCATTGCTACTATGACAAAAACTACAAAAACACTATCGTTACTTGTATTGCTGCTACCGCCACTACCATATTACTTTGCTACTAAACTATCTTGCTGCAGATGCTAAGTTTCCACGTGTGGTTGAATTGACAACTCAGCTGCTAATACTTAAGAGTATTCTTTGGCTCCCCTTGTGTCGAATCAATAAATTTGTGTTGAATACTTGTGGGTTATCAGTCTCTTTTCGAGGGAGTTCGGGAAGAGAACACGGCTGGGTTGTGGATGACTCGTAGGTAGACATAATCATCTAGTGATCATGACTTAGTTCACGATCGATGGGTTTCACTTCTCTTCTCGCTCTGATGATATGTAAGCTAGCCACCTCATCTACGCTTAGTTCTTGCAGCAGCCACTTATACACTTTAACATTACCCAAGAGCTTTGATAGTTTTGATACCCGGGAATGGGATTGCTGAGTCCTCATGACTCACAGTTTTATAGAAACACAGGTGCATGTACAACTGAGTACGATTCAGTTGATGGCCATGAACTCAAGTGGGAGTTCGATGAGGAACGTGGGCGTATGTACGTGACGTTCCCCGACGATCAGTAGTGGTTCCTACTAGGGCCGGTCGGGCATAGTGGGTGGTTATCTTCTTTTGATTTGGATTTATCTGTAGTCGGACTGTGTTTCTACTTGGATGAATGTATGACTTATTTATGCATTGTGTGAAGTGGCGATTGTAAGCCAACTATGTATTTTTCCCCTTTATTCTTGTACATGGAAATGTGTGAAGATAACCTTCTTGCAATCATACCAAAATGTGATTATGCCTCTAAGTCATGCCTCGACACGTGGGAGATATAGTTGCATCTTGGGCATTACAATGATCTAGATTGGGTGAATGCTATGAACGAAGAGCTACACAACTTTGAGAGGAATAAAGTGTGGACATTGGTTGAATAGCCGGATGACAAGCACAATGTCATTGGATCCAAATGGGTATTTCGGAATAAGCAAGATGAAGATGGACAAGTTGTATGCAACAAGGCCCATCGCTTCGCTCAGGGCTACACAAAGTCGAAGGCTTTGAAATTGGGAAGATTGATTCTACACTTTTTACTAAAAGGGTTAATGGTGAATTATTTTTGTGCCAAATTTATGTGAATGATATCATATTTGGTTCTACTAACCCCCAATTTAGTGAAAAGTTTGGAAGGCTAATGTCAGAGAAGTTTGAGATGTCTATGATGAATGAACTTGAATGTTTCCTTGGTTTGCAAATCAAGCAAACTACGGAAGGTACCTTTGTTTCTCAAATAAAGTGTATCAAGGATATTTTTAAGAAGTTCAACATGCAAGAAAGCAAAGGTATGAAAACTCCCATGCCTACTAGTGGACATCCTGACTTGACTAAGGATGGCAAACCAGTTGACCAAAAGTTTTACCTTCTATGATTGGTTCATTGTTATATCTTTGTGCCGCCCGTCCTAATATTATGCTAAGTGTGTGCATGTGTGCACAATATTAACCGGCCACTGAAGAGTGTAATCTTAAGGCCATGAAAAGGATAGTGAGATACTTAATTCATACACCAAATGTCACACCTACTATTTTGTAACATGTCATCTGCATTAATAAAGCATGAAAATTTGGATCAACAAAAAGTTTTGCATTATTTGGCTTTTTATTCGATTTGGATTTTTGTTTGTGATTTCAAGTGCTCTTTAAGATCAACATAGCTCCACCTTCTATACTTCATCTCCATGATTCAAACTTTTGCCCAATGATCATGCCATGTGTATAGGACAGAATAGTATTTTTCGTACAAAATAATTTATCCTAAAAGTATTTTCTAAATTAGGTTTTCCAAAAACCCCTAAATTGAGGCTTGCACTACAAGTACTTCATTTGGGGTATGAAAAATCTTTCAAAAAGTATATTTGACTCCTATTAGGTATAGGACTCCCATAAACCACAAAAATACAATTTTAAGAGTTATTTTCCTATTTTATTTCAAGGCCTTTTATTTCGTCCATATATGGTCTTTAATAGGTTAAAATTATTTTAATGTTTTGAAAATAGTTGAGAAAAATTAGGGAAGCTCAGTGGACATATATTGTCCATATCTAAGAGTTTCAACACATGGTAATGTTCAAAATATTGGTTAAATCCCTCAAAAACCCTTCTGGTTATTTCAAGCTTTTGAAATATTTACAAAGGAAATATTCCCTAAAAATTCCCAAAAAATCCTGGCAAGTCACACATGCCTAATGTGACGATCTTGCAAAGTTTTATCTCAAACGAAATAGTTTTGGTTCACAAAAGTGCCCCAAAACCCTCTCTGTAGAGATCCAACTTTGAACAACTTTGGATTGCCAACTTTCTCCAATTGATCCCAAAACCCTCTCTGTCGAGATCCATTTCTGTTGATTTCCAGGGTTTACAAAAGTTGCATTGGCAACTTTATCCAAATGAGCTCAAATTTCTACCAAAGTGCCAAATGGTCATGCTCAACACCCCCATCAAGTGGCACAAGGAGGGGATAAGTGCAAGTGGCTTAAACTTGCATCAAACACCTTCTGCCATGTTTTCAAAATCATCCTTTTGACCTCTTCCACTATTCCCCATATGTTCAATTTTTACCACAACTCCTGCTAGTCCCCTTCTACCTACAGTAACAATTGCAACAACATAGCTCCATTATT
>LR738711.1:431926554-431967889 GCA_902687465.1 Secale cereale | reverse complement strand
CCCATCAACCTCTCTCCTCTCCCACTAGACCTCCAGGGCATCCAATGCCCCTCCCACATTATTTACTTCCCCCTAGCACTACCAGACACCCTTGGCCACGCCGACTTTGCCAAAGATATGCCATGGCATGCCAATGGCGTGCTCCAGAGCACGATAAAGTGCGGCCATACACTGTAGCTGCTCTCTGGTCGATGGCCCCGACAACCTCAAGCCTCCACGCACGTGAGTCGATGCTCCTCGAGGTTTGCAACACGCCAAGCTCCTATCCCACTCCTTATCCCTCCTGCTGCCTGCCTTCGCACGCGCGTCGACCACCCAAGAGCTCCAATAGACAAGCCCACACGCATGATGCTTCTGGCCCTTCCCGGCTCCCTCTCTTCCTTCCCATGGTCCTAGACCAACCCCACGAGCACCCCAGACTAACCTCCTTGAGCCCCGTGATGCTTGGCGACGGCAACAAGTTCTCCTGCGCATGGGTAAATGACAAGCCCTAGCCTGCCCATTTAAGGCCTCATCGACCCTCTCCCTCGCCGCTACTTGGTCCCTCTCACGCCCTATCAACCACCACCACCGCCTACTCCTCTCAAAAAGAGCCCAAGCTCAAGATCGAGCTCGAGCTCGGCTGCCTCGGGTCGTAGTTGATCTAGAGGTGTAGGCCCTCTCCGCCTCTTCTAGCTATCGATCTGGAACTGCCGCACCTCCCCGACCATTTCCCCTTTGTTTCCCATTTCTATTGCGGTCGGAATTGACAGGGACAAGCACCTCCCGAAGCCCCGCCGTCGGCTTCCCTGTCGCCGGTGAACCCCTGCACTCTGGTGACTACTTTCACCTCCACCCAAACAGCGACTCCCCCTTGAGCATGTCGGTACCCTCAGGTCGCCTAGCTGTCGACCACAGCGCCGCCGGTGAGCTCACCACCCCCCTTTGGTCGGAGGTAGACGACGACGGCCGTGGGGCCCATCTGTCAGCCGCACAACCGGACGGCGGGGTCCCACCCATCAGGTTTAAACACGCACACGCGCGTACCGGTTCGCTACATCGGCTGAAGGCGTATTTTGCCTTTACGCCTTCAACGTAGCAGCCTCGCGCAGGCTGGATCCCCTCTGGACCTGCTGCACAGTGGCCGAATCGGCCCAGTTGCACAGTGCCATTGCTTCTTTCTCATTTCTGTCTATTTTCTAAAAATTCCACAAGATAAAATAATTATCCAAATGCAAAATATCCAACTCCAAAAATCTTGTAATAATCCCACCTATTTAATGGTGTAACATTCATGCACATCCAACATACTTTTCTGTACTGTTCAAATTCAAATTCAAATTTGACTACTTAAATCCTTGTCTAAAAATCCATTGCTCTGTTTTATAGCCCCAAATCCAAAACTAACAATTTTTCCATTCTCAGTTTTCTTCCTATTATTTAACAAAAATAAGTTGACATTTTTGTGAGCACTTTGATTTTTCTTTTTTGCTATTGCCTTATTTTCCCCGTTGTTTATTTTGCGATGAATAGATCCCGTATTTGACAAAGTAGTTGGAGAAGAAGGAGAAGTACTTGAAGACTTCAAAGACCAAGCCAACCAAGGCAATCATCCCTCTGACAAGGCCTATGAAACCCTTCTTATGCATGTCATATAGCAATTTAGTATTGTTGCATTGAAATCATGATGAGATGGTAACCACCTTCGTGGGTCGCCCCGATACTTCCTTGTTGGTTCTTGCAATGTGCATGAACCTATCTTCCTATGAGGGTTATGCGGGTGGGAGTAGATAGGATGCTAAAGTAGTGGCTACGCAAATGGGATGGGTATATGCATAGTGATGGAGACAAGAGTATTTTCAAAAGACTTTTCGAAAACCCAATCGGGTGCCACTTATGCCAGAGGGAGATGTTGAGCTAAGTAACTATTTGATGAAGAAGTGGTGTACTAAGGCAAGTGAGTGTGTTGTTTGCGAAAACGGATTGGTTCAAGTTGTGACCATTACTCCAACCTTACATGTACAACCACTCTATCCCTTATGGGACGAGGTATTATTAATTAGCTAGTTCGATACTAGCATGGTTCCCGCATTACTAGTGACGAGGGTGATGTGACATCACACTCGGGATGGGGTCATGCTTGGATAGGCAGTCATGACTGTTTTCATAGCGCATGGACACACCATTGGTCCCTTCGTGTATGTGTGATAATGAAAAGGTAGAGTCCCAATATTTTTATGCTTATACACGAGGGCCGTGTACCAACGAGTGGACCCTATGTTAGTGTCACCTAGGGAAAGATAGTGATCGGGTGCTTCCCCCGAGTACTTGAGGTACTGCGCGATTGTGAATGACACGAAAGCTTCCCGGATCTTGTGGGTAAAGTGTGCAACCTATGCAGAGTATAAAACTATTCGAATAGCCGTGTCCACGGTCAAGGACAGTTGGATAGCCGCTCTTGGGCTACGTCCGTTGTTACAAAAACTGGAGTGCATATGGTTGTGTGAAGAGAGCTACTTGAGTGAAATGACTCGGCATGTTGATGGAATTGATCCAATGTGGTTCGCGTTTTGACACAAACCCCTCACAAACCAGGGCAACTCACTAGAAGGCTCGTGGTTCTGAGAGGGAACAATGCATGTTTGGTGACGAACATGAGATAGCTTCCTCTCACGACCTTCAATTTTTTTCTACATGTAACATGCACAAATCAACTTTCATGTCAAATTTTGGAAAAATTCAAGGGTCATTTGACCTTTTGAAGACATTTAAGTGATTTTCTATCCATTTAATGACTGTAATTCAAATTAGAACTATATATTTGACGAAATTTGGACACACACCCCTCACAAACCGGAGCAACTCACTAGAAGACTCGTGGTTCCGAGAGGGAACAATGCATTTTTTATGACGAACGGGAGATAGCTTCCCCTTACGGCCATGATTTTTTTTCTATGTTTAACGTGCACTAATACAACTGTCATGTGAAAATTTGGAAAAATTCGGGGGTCATCTGACCTTTTGAAGACATTTAAGTGGTTTCCTAGCCATTTAATGACTGTAAGTCAAATTAGCACTACACCTACATGCAACGGCTAACGATAACGGTTTGAAAAATCATATTTGTGTACTTGTGTGCGAGTTAATTCCATTTGTAGTAAATTAGAAGGAATTTTCAAACATATTGGTCTCACGGCATGGACACGTGCATGGAGTGCCATGGCATTTTAATTCCAAAAAAATAAAAAATGATCAGAAAAGCGTGAAACCTTGCTTGATGTAATAACATGCCACCAAGATGATGTGGTAAAAAAATTGGCATGTTTGGCGAAAGTTTGGACACACACCCCTCACAAACAGGAGCAAACACTAGAAGGTTTGTGGTTCCAAGAGGGAACAATGCATGTTTGATGACGTACGGGAGATAGCTTCCCCTTACGCCCGTCAAAAATTATCTACGTGTAACGTTCACTAATACAATTATCATGTGAAAATTTGGAAAATTTTAGGGGTCATTTGACTATGTAAGTGATTTTCTAGTCATTTAATGACCGCAATTCAAATTTGAACTACATCTACATGCAACGGCTAACCATAAAGGTTTGAAAAATCATATTTGTGTACTTGTGTGCGAGTTAATTCCATGTGCAGTAAATTAGAAGGAATTTTCCAACATATTGGTCTCACGGAATGGACACATATGTATGCATGGAGTGCCATGGCATTTAAATTCCAAAAAATTAAACAAGAACTTGAAACCTTGCTTGATGTAATGTCATGCCACGAAGATGATGTGGTAAAAAATTGGCATGTTTGACGAAAGTTTGGACAGACACCCCTGACAAACCGGAGCAACTCACTGGAAGGCTACTAGTTCGAGAGGGAACAATGCATGTTTGATGATGAACGGGAGCTAGCTTCCCCTTACGGCCGTCAAATTTTTTCTACATTTAACATGTAGTAATACAACTGTCATGTGAAATTTTGGAAAATTTCAGTGGTCATTTGACCTTTTAAATATATTTAAGTGATTTTATAGCCATTTATTGGCCGTAATTCAAAATTTAACTACATTTACATGCAACGGCTAACCATAACGGTTTGAAAAATCATATTTGCGTACTTGTGTGCGAGTTAATTCCATGTGCAGTAAATTAGAAGGAATTTTCAAACATATTGGTCTCACGGCATGGACACATATAAATGCATAGAGTGCCATTGCATTTAAATTCCAAAAAATTAAAAAATGATCAGAAAAACATGAAACATTGCTTGATGTAATGTCATGCCACCAAGATGATGTGGTAAAAAAATTGGCCTGTTTGACGAAACTTTGGACACACACCCCTCACAAACCGGAGCAACTCATTAGAATGCTAGTGGTTCCGAGAGGCAACAATGCATGTTTGATGACGAACGGGAGATAGCTTCCCCTTACGGCCTTCAATTTTTTTCTACGTTTAACGTGCACTAATACAACTGTCATGTGAAAATTTGGGAAATTTTATGGGTAATTTGACCTTTTAAAGACATTTAAATGATTTTGAAGCCATTTAATGACCGTACTTCAAATTTGAACTACATCTACATGCAACAGCTAACCATAATGATTTGAAAAATCATATTTTTTGTGTAATTGTGTGTGAGTTAAAATTTCGCCAGACAATGTAAATATCTGGCGTCCAAAAAATAAAATGTAAAGATCTCGCAAGACAACCGGCCGCCACACGATTGGCACTCTATTTTGCGCCTCGGGGTTTGGAAGGTGAATGGCGGGGGTTATTAATCCGACACGGTTCTGTGTTGCAAACTGTCAGCTATTATGTTCACACACGGATTTTAATGCAGGAATCATGTGTAATCAAACTACAGTACTCGTAAATTCCGGCGACCGGCGTGTGTACTGTTCCCGTTGATCTAGATTCTGGCCGCCAATAAATACTACCTTGCTCACGTCGTCCCGCCTGCATTCTCATCTACATCCTCCCCTCGCTCGCCCTCTCTCCCTCTCCCTCCCTCAAAGCTCTGCCATGGCATTGCCGATCTGCCCACGCACAGGCGAGGAGTCGCCGCCCCCCAAGCACGCTCAGTCGAAGAGTAGCGACGAGGAGGACCCCTACGCGCCGCTAGATGAGGTTGCGCCGGACTACCCAACTTTGTATTGGTTTTGGGGCCAGTACAATCTTTGTCAGTGGAAGTCACTGCTGCCGGGAGAGAAAGCCAGGCAACTGGCTTTCAACAAGGAGATGGCGGAGGAGGAAGCCAGGTACCAGGCGGCATGCGAAGCCCGTGATGCCGTCTGGAAAAATGGGAAGGTGGAGCTTTGGGGGCGGGCGCATCGTCGTGCGGAGGAGGTGGACGAAGGCGTGTACTTTGCGAGGAAGGTCAAAGGTGCTTGGTGCCTCATCGCTGCATGGAGGTGGGCCGATAAGCTCCAGCGTGCCACCAACGAGGAGCTCCGGTGGGCGCCCAACAAAATGGCAAGATCGCACGCGCTTGTCCACCAGCAAGAGGCAGATCGGTACGTCAAGCGCTGCAAGGTGGAGGAGGTGGACTACTGCCACCGTGCTGGGAAGACGCCGCGCATCAGGAGGGATTATTAGTTTTAGTATTGTTCGTTTTCAATTTTATGCATTGTACCCAGTAGTTAAGTATCATCACGTATATGTGATGATATAATATATATTCTGCGATGATCTTATGAACAATTAATATATATATATATATATATATATATATATATATATATTATGAATTCCATTTTCTGTCTGTTTTTGTATACTAATTTGAATCTAGTTGTTATCATCCACATATAAAGAATGGAAAGCGTATATACACACATTGAAACAGAACATATAAGAACGGAAAACAGAGTACACACATTGAAACAAAGAAATGAACAGAGCAATACTATGATTGTTGTTAACACATAGCTATCCACGTCGAAATGACTCAACAAAATAAAACGCGTCCATGAGACCATGACCAGCCGCCCTTGCCTACGGCAGCTCTTGGCTCTACTTGAACTTGTGCAGGCGTTCGTCCAAGCAGTGGATACGCTCGCGGTACATCTGGAGCACGATCTCGAGCTCCAACTTGACTATTTCATCAGAGATCACCAGCTAGAGGATGCAACGGCCATGTTCCTCTACTGTGCCCAGGTGGAACCTTGGGCAAGGAGGCGGTTGAGCCTACCGACCAGCGCGTTGGCATCGAGTGGGCCATGGACAAGGCGAACGATGCGACCCATGCAAATGGTGAGGCGGGCGTCTGGTGCAAGTACGGCACGGCTGACCTCTGATGCAAGTAAGGCGTAGAGGGCCTCTGCCCACTACTGATAAGGAATGGGGGTGCTGACAGGACGTGTACCCAGCTGCGACCCCATGTCGACAGCAGGCAAGCGTCGATGGATCATATCTTGCTGTGCGACGCGCCGCGCCTCTCGCTCTGCGGTGCTCCAACGGTCTCATGGTGCGGCGAGCCACACCCTATCGACATGGACGCACCTAGCTTTCTCTGTCGTGCGCCATTGATCATGTTGTGCAGCGAGCTACAGCCTCTCGGCGCTGACATGCCTATCTTGATCCGTGGCACTCAAGCGCCATGCGCCCAGGGTCTGCTCAACCCTGGCGATGACATGCATCACGGCGTCGTCCATCGCGTTGCCTGGGAGTGCCTCAGCCTCGACTGGTCATGGCGCCTTCTCGTATTCCTCGTCGACGAGGTTGATGGAAGAGGCGGCGCTTTGGTGGGTTGCCATGCTTGGGAAAAGTGGATGTGCTACAGCCTGCGCTTGTTTCCACTGTGCGCCGCGTGCCGCCTATGTTTATGCGCAATATCACTGGGTGGCGGGAAACAGGTGAGGAAATGGCGGGAAACGGTGGCGTGTTCATAAAATGCCATCAATTAATGGAAACTTAGCATATAAGGAACATCGAGCTAGCACAAGAAGTAGATGACGATCAGATGAACACAAACCACACTACGGAACCCATCGAGGATGAATTCATCAATCGCAAACAGTTGTATACTAGCAAGCATTTGCCCACAACACACACGGCTTATTCCATCACAAACATGTCAGATGGATCAACTGTATGCCACATATCGCACATTGTCAAAAAGTAATGTCGTAGACCTTCTTTAACATGTGTTAAAAAAATAAAAATAAAAATAAAAAACAAGGTCCTCGAGGTTAATTTAATTGATGTGATGGATAATAGAGGTCATTTAATTTGACCTCACTGATCCATCCCATCAGATAATTTAACATCAAGACAACTTCTCGTCCAGTCACCCATCTGATGGCTGCTCTAGCCTGAGCACAGTTAACTTGGGAGTTCTCTTAGATGAGTTATTGGTGGAACAACTCGTCCTTGCTGATATAGGATGCCTCTTCGCATCCTTATGGCGTACCCGGATAACCGGTCGCCCAATGGCCAATAGATGTTGTGTAGATAGACCATATCACGTACGTCTTATTAGGAGCAATCTTCTATATTATTAGCGGTCTCCACACACATTTCTGTTTACAGACCTGTTTGCCGCGTATCACACACATCCTGTTAAATTGAGCTATTTCTGTTTTCTTGGCTCAAAACTAACAGTTCATCCAAGTGAACCGTATGCTGTATATTGCACACACATTGATTTGGCTGACCATTTCTTTTGTGTTGTCTAATCACAAATAGTTCATCCGAGTGAACAGTATGTTGTATATCGCACACACCTTCATCTGGCTACCCGTTTCTGTTCTTCTTCCTCATCGCCAATAGTTCATAGAACTTAACCGTATGCCCTTCATTGCACACGCAACTAAAATATAAACCGTGTTTGATGCATACTTCATCGTAGACGTTTTGCACCTTTTTTGACGTTTTTTTACATCACTGTTTGCGATTATTTCATCGCACACAGTGTCGTCGAAGGGTCTCTGATCGTAGTGTCGTGTTAGCAGCATCCTGCAGTAGTGTAAGTTAGGCAATTCTCTAAGCAAATAGTTCGGTAAGGCTCTAACAATAAGATTCACAATTCAAGTATTCTGAACCATGTCAAGATAATCATCGGGGGTAAAATGCATAGGATCAATAGGAGGCACATATGGACTAAGAATACACTTGTTCAAATGATATTAATTGAAGATCTCAAGCATGTCATTTTTTCATTCCCTATAAAACTCCCCTTCAGGGATAGGCACTGTACATCTCATACTCCCAATCGTAGACACATCCATCTTCCTCCAATGGTGTTTAAACCAAAGAAATGGAGACCAAAGCTCTGATACCAATTGAAAGGATCGAAGAAGAGGTGTCTAGAGGGGGGGTGATTAGACCCTCAACATCAAAGGTAGAATTTTTTTTATTTCTTTAAGTTGAGGTGGAGTCTTAGCACAAGATTAAGCATTCACAATACATTTCAAGAAAGCATGGCAGGAGTATAAGCAGTGGAAAGAGTTAAACATGAAATTGCAAGAAAGTAAAGGGATGGGATTGGATAGTGCAAACACAATGGAGACACGAAGATTTTTGGTGTGGTTCCGGTAGGTGGTGCTATCGTACGTCCACGTTGATGGAGACTTCAACCCACAAAGGGTAACGGCTACGCGAGTCCACGGAGTGCTCCACCCACTAAGGGTCCACGAAGAAGCAACCTTGTCTATCCCACCATGTCCATTGCCCGCGAAGGACTTGCCTCATCGGGTATATCTTCACGAAGTAGGCGATCTCCTTGCCCTTACAAAGTCCTTGGTTCAACTCCACAATCTTGTCGGCGGCTCCCAAGTGACACCTAACCTATCTAGGAGACACCACTCTCAAGAAGGTAATAGATGGTGTGTTGATAATGAACTCCTTGCTCTTTTGCTTCAAGTGATTGTCTCCCCAACACTCAACTCTCTCACAAGGATTTGGATATGGTTGAAAGATGATTTGAGTGGAAAGAAACTTGGGGAAGGCTAGAGATCAATATTCTTGTGGTAAGTATATCTTGGTCTCAACACATGAGCAGGTGGTTCTCTCTCAGAAAATGAATAATGGATGTGCAGACACGTTTTGATGGTTCTCTCTCAAATGGAGAAGGGGGTGGATGGGTATATATAGCGTCCACACAAAACCCAACCGTTACACACATTTCACCCGACTCGGCAGACCGGATAGAAGAACTCGGTGTGACCGAAGCAGTTCAAAATGTCAACATTAGGAATCTCAGTGGGACCGATATGATCAACTAGGTGTGACCGATGTGCTAGGGCTAGGGCAAAACCTCGTCTCGGTTGTGCCGATTGCTGAACTTGGTGAGACCGATTTCAGCAAAGAGCAATACATAGATTTGGTCACATTGGTATGCGTCGGTGTTATACAAAAGGTTTTTAAACCCTTTCTGCGACGGCATTTGGAACTGTCGCCAAGTGAGTGTGGATGATACGGGGGTCCTTCCCACATGACCCAGAAACCATCAAGGATAGGGAGCCTTCATGCATACAGTTGTCCCTATATAACCATTTCCGATATCTCAAAAATCGCAAACGCTTTATCCTTGCTACTCGTTTGTGCTCGCATTGCAATTATAGTCGGACCTTTGTGGGTTTACCTAAAACTAGCCAGAATCCAGGAACAGGAGTTTTCCAGACACGTACCAAACTGGCTCTACGTTTACGATGCCTGGCACATCACAAACAGTTCATGATTATAAACCGTGTACGATCGGTATACAATCACACACATTTAGTTTTCCCACACTGTATGTGATAATCTCTAACATCACACACGCTTTGAAAACGGCAACTGTGTGCATTGTTATACACGTTTCCTTTTCGTGAACTGTGTCGGATTATGATGTATATCGCACACGTTGTGCTTTATTAACTATGTGCGCCGTAATGACCTACACACCGTAATTGCACCCTAATTTAATTGCTTCTATTTAAAATTGTACCTAATATAAACTTGAAAGTAGGCTATAGCTTTATTCATATCCATCAGGTTGAAACAATCAATGCATTATTCGATTCGCACGTACATATGTTTAAGATTTATATAAGCACCAAATAAAGAATGATGAACCAGGGTTCTATACTTGCGCAATTACATATGTTAAAGAAAGAGGTGACATACATTCTGGTTGCTAAACAAGGTGAAGCGGAATGGCCCTACTGTGCTCTCCTGGATGCAGAAGGCATGCATGACTATAGTCCAACCTCTTGTGATGGTCGGCCGCTAATCATGTAGTTTGAGATGTAATCTTGAGTAAACTACTTCAGGATCCACTGCAAAGGAAAACAGATTCAGACATTGCCATCTAACACAACTCATTAGGGCCAGTAAAAAGAAGGCTACTAGGTTCTTACTTACCACCCTGCAGCTCACTGTTGTCTTGCATAAAATGTAAACAAATAGTTCGATTGACATATTTTGACCCATTTTAATAACAATCTTTATGAGTTTCCTCACTTGATGCTAGTTCATGAATACCTCATTGCCCCATACGCAGAAAGGGTCAAAGTGTGGATCTTTGGCAATGACATATGTACCTAAATGGTGATTAAGTTAGATTTTGAGAAGGCTTTTGACACTATTGAGCACCAGGCTAAAATTGATATCTTAAGAGCTAAAGGTTTTGGAGAAAAATGGATCTCTTGGACTAATCACATATTTACTTCTGCATCTTCTGCAGTTATGCTAAATGGTGTCCCTGGTAAAAAATTCTACAACACGAGCGGAATGAGGCAAGGTGACCCTTACTCACCTTTGATTTTTGTCCTAGCTGATGACCTGTTACAATCAATTCTTAACAAAGCAATGAGATTAGGGATTGTGACCCCTCCTTTACAAATAAATTCCTGCCCTGATTTTCCAATAGTTCAATATGCTGATGAGACCTTGGTTCTCATGAGAGCAGATGCTAGGCAACCCATTTGTCTCAAGTCCTTGCTGAATACTTTTGCAGAAGCCACAGGTTTGAAGGTGAATTATGGGAAGTCCAACATGGTGCCTATTAACATTGTAGAAGACGGAGTTAGTATTTTCACAAATACCTTGTAGTGTAGCAGAGGGGTTTTCCCTTTTACTTATTTGGGATTGCCCTTGGGAATCCACAAACCTATTGTGGAACAATGTCTGCCATTAGTTCAAAGAATTGCAAAAAGATTAGCTGGGATCTCAACTTTCATGACACAACCTAGAAGATTGCTCTTGGTCATATCAGTACTGACATCCCTCACTATTTTCTTCATGTGCTTCCTGGATGTTCATGTCACCATCAAGCAACAAATCATCAAATAGCTGAGAAACTGTTTATGGAGAAGCCCTGATATGGAGGATCGCAGACCTCCTCTAGTGGCTTGGAAAACTGTATGTAGACCAAAAAACTAAGGAGGGCTTGGTGTTATGGACATCTTCACACAAAACAAGACTCTGCTTATGAAAAACCTCCACAAGTTTTGCAACAGACATGATATTCCTTGGGTACACCTCATCTGGGAGTCCTACTACAGTAATGGGCATTTACCAGGAGACAACATGGTGGGGTCTTTTTGGTGGAAGTCTAATTTGGTACTCATTGATCAATACAAGGCTATTGCAAGATGCAATACAGGGGATGGTAAAAGTGCCCTCTTTTGGGATGATTGCTGGCATGATTTTGTGCTAAAGCACAGGTTTGATCACCTATACTCTTTTGCCCGAGACACGGCCATAAATGTCCACCGAGTGATTCACACTGAGTATCTGCAAGACTTGTTTCACTAGCCCCTGACAACACAAGCTCATGAGGATTTTCTGGAAATGGAGAATATATGCTTCATGCTGAGAACTTCAGAACACTTAGAACTTAGAGATACATGGAGTTATATATGGGGTAATGAGTTTTACTCTCCCATTAAGGCATACAAGGTATTAATTGGATTTAAACAAACCCCATCCCATTTTTGTTGGATATGGAAAAGCTCATGCCAGCCAAATCACAAGGTGTTCTTCTAGAGGCTATTACATGACAGAGTCAATACAAGAAACTTACTGAGAAGAAAGAATTTTGTGTTGGAAGAATACAACTTTGCAGTCAGAAACTATCAACAGGAAGAGACACCACACCACTTTTTTTGGAGTTTCCCCCTTGCAGCACAATGTTGGGATTTCATTTGCCCTAGGAGAGCCCACAACTTGTCAGTTTTAGAAGATATTTTAAGATCTCAAAGACAAACTGAACAAGCCTTTCTTCATGGAGATCATCGTTCTTGGATCCTGGGCTATTTGGATTTCCAGAAATAATAAAAAATTTGAGCATATTAATCCCTCCTACGAGGGTTTGAAGTTCATTTTCTTGGAGAAGCTGAAGCTACTAAGATACAGGATGAAGAAGAATTATGCCCATCAGTTCTCTGCTTGGTTGGAGACCATTCTGTAATTTAGTTATTTTTAGTGTAGATTAGTTTTCTTTTTTCTTCTGGCTTAACTCAAGCCTTTGTAATGGACCTATCTTAATTTTAATAAAAGTTGTAGTGGGTTGTTTACCCTACTGTTTATAGTCAAAAAAAACATATGTACCTAAAAGCACCAAGTTAATATTAAGCTAAACAACAATTGCAAAATGATGTAGTGCAACACTCCCTCCATCCCATTATATAAGATATTATTACATGTATATCTAGACATCATCAGAACATTAAGGTAACACTCTTCCTTGTTGCTATGTAGCCTGGGATTGCATATTTAGTCATTCAGTACAATGCATGTTGCTATGTAGCTTCAGTGTGCGGGCTTAAGCACGCTAGTTAAGCAAAACAAGAAGTGGAAAGGTGTGTTAACTGCATCAGACATAACATTTAGAAACAAGAAAATAGTCATTCAAACTGGTATTGTGCATGTCTAAAGTACATTAGTTACACTAAAAAAATACACTTCCAATATGATACGTGTTTGTCACAGGAGGTCATGTTTTCTGTCATGCATGTACATCCATGATAAATTTATGACAGAATCAAGATAGTCATACCTGTGCTGTTGTAGAAGTGTTCCATGACATTACCAATATTATCATCACGGAAGTGTCCACTTCCATGACGATAAATCGCGCGTCACAGAAGTGCTTTTGTCAAGGGTGACCGACACATGGCATCCACCGTAACGGAACGCCGTTAAGCTATCGGGTCTGGTTTTGGATTCGATAACCCGTTAACAGCCCCGATCAATGGGAATTTTCCACGTGTAAAATCATCATTAGCTGTAGGAAACACGTGTCAGCTCACCGTTGTGACAGATGCCATCCACTCATTGGACCCAAAGCGCCTATGATACGTCGACACGTGGCACGGCCCAACAGAGGCCCATTCCTGTGAAAAGGCTGGCCCGTTTGACTTGGTCAAAAGGTGGCGGGCCGGCCCACGGCATGCCTATTAACGGCCTGTTCGCATATAGCCCATTTACAGCCCGCTAACCTAGGGCCCGTTTACGGCCTATGTGAATTAGTGATAGAGACTTTGACGATCCGACTATAAACATGCACGACGTTGCGCCTTAGCAATCGCTAAACCGATCTCCAGGGGTTACTGACGATGCTAGAAGCACGATCAGCCTGACCACGAAGGTCTATTCCTGCATGCAATCGAAGAACAAGCAAGAATATGATAAAGCAATCGGAATATTGCAAATATGAATGAAGTATTGATAAAGATGGGGATCCGTAAGCGGTCTTGGTCTGGTCGTTGGACACAAACGAAGTACACGAAGTTGCAATGGCTAACTTTTGACTAAACAAATCCCTAAGAAAAAGCTACTAGATGGATCTACTTATATAGGAGCAAGGGGTGGCGGCCAAGGAGGTGGAAGGACGTCCCAAGGCAGCCAAAAACTAACCCTAGGTTGTACAAGGCTCATGGGCCCAAGTGGAGGTGATGCAACACCTTTGGACTTGTAGTTTGACTCGGATTCTGCTGCAGCGTCAGATTGTTTCGTCGATATCTCAACGCTCCGGACGAATTTGAAGGAGAATCCAATTGGGTTGGAAAGTGTACGAAATCTAGTTTCCAACAAAAAAAGAAACACCCAATTCGGAGTCCGTATGAAGGAGTTCTTGCCATTTTGAGTCAGGTATGTCTGTGCAGTCCGAATCTGGATGCAGAACGTGATAGACTTGGACTCTATCTTCTCTTGGCCCAAAAGTGACGTGAGAGAACTTTTTGAACAGCACCTAAACTTCTCTTTTTCCCTTATCTTCATATGTGGATTGTACAAATGTCCCATACACCTGGAATTAGACATGGCACAAAAGTCTGTGAAGTATTTTTGTCCTGGATGACATAAATAAATTGTTGCATAATTTGCATTAGAAATCACCTCACAAATATACATGTATGCAATATTTTTGGTCGTATCCAAGGTAGTCATGTCCTCATCATCCTCCCTTTTTTGAAAATAAAGCCGTCCTCGGCGTTGCTTAATCTGAAATGTGGGTAACAAAAAAGACAAGGTGTGCATGTTGTATATGTATATGTCATCCATTTTTACTTCCCTTAATTTTCGCAAATATGACACATGTATAGATGAGTAACTTTCGTAATTCATAAAATATGAACCCAAAATATTATCACAAGAAGTAGAAGGCATGAAAATATTGCAACTCAGTTTGCACAAATAAGTGAAGCTCTTATTCATATCAAAAGATTGACAATGTTCATCATTAAACCATCCCAACATTGGTGAATAAACCTTACTTGCATGAAATTCACAGGCTACAACATGCTTAAATAAGCAAACATGCAATAAGTCATTTGACATAGAATCATCACCAAAATTAGAGGTCATATCAAAATGATTAAACATTGGCACAATTATTTTCAAATGTATTTTATCCAAATCTGATTTATTCTCCGATTCACATGATTCTTTTGCATCAACAGTTAATCCAATGGGTGCACTTAAAATTATTGGTATTTCAGTTGTTTGATCACATGACGCATTCATGACAGTAACATGATTATCTAAACTAGGTGGTGTGCTCAAATCAACAGGTAATTCAATACATGATGTATTCAAGTTAACTAGATATGCATCATCCTCATGTGAAGTTATATCATCATTGGTTTTACTGTTACCTTGTCGCAAAGACGTAGCTGATGTAGGTACGGACGACGACAATGTACCATACACTTTAGATGATGTCACGCTCACAATTGGAGGGGTGGCTGCTCTAGTAGGTGCAATGGCGGAGGAACCAACCAGTGGTGGTGAGCATGAACTGGAATAGTAGTTGTTGTAGTCACACAATGCATCCTCCTGTATTTGTCTCTCAAAGTTACAAGCACGAACATACATACCAATAATGCAACGAGGAATATACTGAAATCTTGCACGAATATCATGGTTCAAACCACCAAAAAATCTATTCATTGTATCATCCTCAGATTCTTCTATGTCACAATGATGCATATAAGATTTGAACTATTGGTAGTAAGCATGAACAGTGTTACTGCCTTGTTTTAATTGTTCCAATTTACGAAGCAATTCACGGCGATAGTAAGGAGGGAAAATGTTTTCTCATTAAAGCCTTCAAATCTTTCCATGTTGTGGGTTGGTTATCAATATTTTTCTTACAATGCACACTCCACCAAACAGAAGCAAAATCAGTAAATACTCTAGTGGCAGCTCGTACTCTCTCAAGTTCCGAAAATTGATGGTGACTAAAAACGGTTTCTACTTCAAGCTCCCAAGCTAGATAAATAGCAGGATTAAATCTACCCTCAAATGACGGTAAAGAAATAACCTGACCATGTGCTTGTGTGTCTTGTCCCACGTCTCGTGATGGTGAAGATGTATCCGTCGTCCAAGAACTTCTGTCTTCGGTACCTGTCATGATTAGTAGAAACAAGAAACAAAATTTGAGAATAATGTTCCTATGAACTACTAGGATATGGTGGTAAAGCACTCACAGTAAAGCAAATATCAATATCTTACAAGTTCTTACCATGCAGCAGGTGGTGATAGGCAACCAGCGGTGTCAAATAACTCCAAAGATTGAGTAAAGCGATTGCCAGGTGAACGTACGTAACACGGTGTAGAAATATGTGGAGCTGGGTTGGCTTTATATATTGTAGCAAAAGATTAGCAATAATCAATTCAGAGATGCAATGTTAGATAAACGCTCAACGACGGTACTTTGCTGGTCCTAGGCTAGACCGGACTAGAGACGCGAGCCTAGAACACTAATGAGGTCACGGTGTAGCACAACTAGCATCAATAAAGGATACGAAGTAGCTCTGAACAGCAAGATATAAGTGAAGATCACAACGACAGTAAAGATAATGATGAAAACAACTGCCAAGCAGAATATACAACAACTCTCTCTCCAACTTTCTTTTTCTCTTTTTTTCTCACACTTTTTTTCTTTTTCTTTCTCTCCTCTTTTTTTTTACTTTTTTTCTCTGTCTTTTTTTTTCTTTCTCCCTCTTTCCAAGACAAACTAGATAAGATGCAGATTGGATCAAGCAAAGATGCGAACGACTTCAAGTATGACTGTGACAATGAACGATGGGTAGCACAAGGTGGAAATTGATGGATGAGGTGGTGGACAGCGGAAGGGATAACGATGGAGCGGTGACGTGACTAATGTGAATAGAACTCGAAACTCTAACGAACTAGACACTAAGACCAGCAACTTGACACGACGATGCAACCGATAATTCAATAATGCAAACAATGAAAAGAAAATTGCAAAGGCTCAGACTGGCTTGGACAAAGGATGAATAGATCTAACTTTTTTTTGGACTTTTTCTTGGACAATAGGTAAGAAAATAAATCTAATCTAGGAATAACTGGAAATTCTCACCGAGCAACCTGAAAACTGATACCACTTGATAGAGGCGAGGGGCCCGATCTTTCGATGAGATGATAACTATCGATTTGGTGGAGATGACTTTGACGATCCGACTACAAACATGCAAGACGTTGCGCCTTAGCAATCGCTAAACCAATCTCCAGGGGTTACTGACGATGCTAGAAGCACGATCAGCCTGACCACGAAGGTCTATTCCTGCATGCAATCGAAGAACAAGCAAGAATATGATAAAGCAATCTGAATATTGCAAATATGAATGAAGTATTGATAAAGATGGGGATCCGTAAGCGGTCTTCGTCTGGTCGTTGGACACAAACGAAGTACACGAAGTTGCAATGGCTAACTTTTGACTAAACAAATTCCTAAGAAAAAGCTACTAGATAGATCTACTTATATAGGAGCAAGGGGTGGCGGCCAAGGAGGTGGAAGGACATCCCAAGGCAGCCAAAAACTAACCCTAGGTCGTACAAGGCTCATGGGCCCAAGTGGAGGTGATGGAACACCTTTGGACTTGTAGTTTGACTCGGATTCTGCTGCAGCGTCAGATTGTTTCGTCGATATCTCAACGCTCCGGACGAATTTGAAGGTGAATCCAATTGGGTTGGAAAGTGTACGAAATCTAGTTTCGAACAAAAAAAGAAACACCCAATTCGGAGTCCGTATGAAGGAGTTCTTGCTGTTTTGAGTCAGGTATATCTGTGCAGTCCGAATCTGGATGCAGAACGTGATAGACTTGGACTCTATCTTCTCTTGGCCCAAAAGTGACGTGAGAGAAATTTTTGAACAACACCTAAACTTCTCTTTTTCCCTTATCTTCATATGTGGATTGTACAAATGTCCCATACACCTGGAATTAGACATGGCACAAAAGTCTGTGAAGTATTTTTGTCCTGGATGACATAAATAAATTGTTGCATAATTTGCATTAGAAATCACCTCACAAATATAATGCAATATTTTTGGTCATATCCAAGGTAGTCATGTCCTCATCAATTAGGCCTAGTAGCGTCATCTGGGCCGTCCAATATAATTCCAACCCGTTTTAACTTCCGGCCCATGTACGGCCCATGACGTCTTTCGGCCCATATGAGGCCCTTATTACTCTCGGCCCATTAACGACCCGTGGTAAAACTGGCCCGTAATGAACAGTGTATCACTTTATACCCATTAGCGGCCCATTATTCCGTTGGGACGTTTCTAGCCCATGTTATCTTTCGGCCTTCTAAGGGCCATTTATTCTTGGGCTCATTTCTAGCATTCGTTTACTTTCAGCCCGTTACTGTCATTTTCTTCTTGTGGGCCAAATACAGCCAGTGGTTACAGTCGGTCCGTTTGTGGCCCGTTAATACGTTGGGCCGTTTTCATAGCGCCATCAAATATGGCCCATTTATTCTTGGGCTCATTTCTAGCATTCGTTTACTTTTGGCCCGTTACTGTCATTTTCTGCTTGTGGGCCAAATACAGCCCGTGGTTACAATCGACGCGTTTGTGGCCCATTAATACGTTGGGCCGTTTTCATAGCGTCATCAAATACGGCCTATTGACGACGGCCCGTTATGGTCGGCCCATGAACGGACGATTTCAAATCTAGCCCATTTATGGTCAAAATGTGGTCTGTTATTGGCCCGTGTTTGGCCAACCGATCATACGACCCGTAGAAGGCCCATTGATGATACGGCCCTTAGAAGGCCCATTGTGTCTACGCCCCCGTAGGAGGCCCATGTTAACTACAGTGAATATGTAGCCCATTGTTAATGTGGCCTAGTTTTAAAAAAAATAGTTTATATCGGCCACTAGCAAACCGCGGAAAAAGAACTGCACTGACTACAAGAAAACAAATAAACAAGACAACGGAAATAAATAAGCAAGCAACTTACGCTAGGCTATCACGGCTATTACACATATTACATTCACTGGGCATCAAAGTTCACTACAAGTGCAAATATAGGGAACAAAGCAGCATATTACATACACTGTCCGTCAAAATTGGCCGCCAGTGCAAATAATCGCGACAGCAAAACATGAGCATAACTGAAACAACTTCAGAAGAGCTCAAGAAACGTGGTATCCACCATGCTGGCAATAAGCTTACCAAGCTTATTAGCTTTGTCCTATTTGGCGCTAAAATCCTCCAACGCTTGCTGTTGCACCAGAAAGTATGCATCTGAATGCTCCAGGGACTTCCGCTGTCCTTCCGCTTCTTGTCGCAGCATAGCTGATCGATGTCTTTCAGCTTGTAGTTGAGACTCACGAAACCGAACTGATTCAGACAGTGAGTTTGAATAGCTTGTGCAAGTGGTAGTGGCCAGTAACTCCAACACTAAACCAAGACAGGACTTTGGGGTTGTCTCACTGTCTTCGAGATAGTCTTCCTTAGCTGTTTTATCAGCTTTGTTGGAGCGCAACAAGGATGTGTCACTATCTTGAACCTTATCTGTATTACTTACTTTACCATTGCTTAATAAGGCACTCTTCCCCAACATTCTGTCAGCATTCTAAAAGAAGAAACAAGCTGACACATAACAGTTTAGCACGTACTAGTATATGAAACTCATTTACGTGAACCAGTTCATTAGTAACGTGGATAGGATTAAACTACCAAGTCTTCTATTTCCAAGTACAAGTACATAATAAAAGCATCAAACAAACATATATCTAAATCCTATGGTCACTGCACTATCTTGCCAAATCAAAATAGAGACACGGTTCAAATTATATCAGTTCAAGACAAAGCAGTAGTGAAAGAATACAAAGGGTAGGAAACTACATGGCACAACAAGATTTCAGATGGGTACCATGGGTCTACATGTACAACAACACTATTTGCTTTGTTATGATGCTAGTAATGTGCATGATATGATAAGTCAACTGTATACACAATTGAAATTGAAATTGAAATCAATAGAGCTATTGATAAGAGCAAGCCTATTAAAGAAACATACGTGAACATACCTGCTATGCCATTGGAGTTTCAATTGGATCCTTCAATTTAAAAATAAGTTTGTATGAGTAAATACAGTGATACAAGAGCAAAGCGGTATGCACGATAGAAATCATAGTTAAAAAAGGCGCGCCTAAGCGAGCGCTTAAGCGCGCCAAGGCTCTAGGCGTTGGCGAAACGCATTGCGCATAACTACGCTTAATCTGTGCATAACTGCACATAACCATCCGCTTTGGTCAGTAAAGCGCAAGGTGGTAGCAAAACGCACAATTAACGCCTAGCGCTTTTTGGAACTATAATAGCAATGGAATCTTAAATTAGAACAGTTGTTCTTCAGGTTTAGGCACTTGTTCCACATGAACAGAGTACATTAAGACGCAAGAATATAGTACTTAAAAATAGAAAATGAGCTCATAGACCATACCACATTCTTGGTTCGGGACCAGTACAGAACAAGGCGTTCCGTGTCATCGTCCAGTAAATGTGTCTCAGGAGAACGTAAGGGAATTTGATGAGTTTCTTTGCCGGTGAAGTACGTTTTCTTCAGGTAATTCCGATACTGCCACCAAGCATTCTTGAAGATAGCAGAGGTATTAGCACAGGTTACCTCATTCTGAGTTTCCAAATCGATCCTTCTCTATAGAGAAAAATGGGAAAATTTGCTGTATTATAACCATCATGGAGGTAGGATGTATGGGACAAAGCAAAGTAATTGCCATGAATAACATTACATACACCTAACTCCTAGAAAAACACCTGCAACTGGCATTTTCCTTCATCTTCAGTATAATATTTCCAAGATGGGAAGATACGCACATACGATTTAACACCATCAAATGTGATAGATGCTAAAGTACGACTAGCTGGTTGTGCTTCCACCACAGGAATATGCTTACTAACTGGTGGAGTTGGGGTTCGCCGTGGTAGTACTGGCCCTTTGGGCACTGGAGCTGCCTTACTAACTGCTCTTGTTTGGGAGCTCTGTGGTGGAGATGGTGCTGTGTCAATAGGAACTGGGTTACTATCTGCTGGGGTTGAGGTTAGATTGGGTGAAGCTGGTTCTCTGTCCATCGTAGTAGGGGTACAATCTGCGAGAGTTTGGGTTATGTGTGGTAGGGCTGGTTCTCGTGCATGTACAACCGGGGTGCTATCTCAACCAAGAGGTAGCACTGTTTTATTTGAAGACCGTGTTTTTAGTCCGCTAGATGCTAGCATCACCCGCTCCAATTCAAATGGCTGATAAACAGGAAACATAGTTGAATGTACAGACATTGTATGAGAGACAGATGCGATAGATAGTGTGGAAAAAAGAGGACATGAAATAGTTGACACGTATATTGTTTAGCTAAAACGGATAGCATGACATAATTTCACATATATGATGTCTATCTAAACGGGATAGCATAGCATAACATAATTCAAAGATATGACGAATAACTAAAACGCCGTGCCAAGTTAGAGCATATACCTCGGCGGGTGAATAGGACTGGTCATCTGTCTCTGAATCCATCTCCGAGGAGCTATCAGGGCCCAACAAGAGATCTGCTTCGACAGGTAGCACTGTCTACTCTGAAGGCCTTGTTTTCACTCCAGATTTTTTAATATCCCACCCAAATGGCTGATTCACAGGAAGAGTAGTTTAATGTACAAACATTGTCGACAAATGGAAATATAATGAAGAAAAAGGATGGGCAAGATATCATTCAAATATATGATGCCTGGTTAAACAGGATGGCATTGCACATTTCACATATATTATGGCTGGCTAAAAGACATGAGACTGCAGAATTCCCATATATGATATAGAAACTAAACAGGCCGCAACAGAACATGTCTAAACTAAGCAGATGACATATATGATGTCAAAAGTAGGCACTGCAAGGCAACCTATGCATGATATGACCAACACCATCATGCCAAGGTAGAGCAAACACCTTGGGGGGGTAAATAGGAGTGGTCAGCGGCGTCTGAATCCGCCTCGGAACAAATATCTTCCTCTCGATTACAATCTGGAGAGGGGTGGGGAGGGTTTGCCATTGAACCCACCATGGAGCGATGTCTGCATGACATTGTATTGCCGTGCAAAACACTTCTCTTTTTCTCTACATGTTCAGCATGACTGTGTACAATATCTGACATGCATATGAAAAAAATATGGTGAGATTATGTAAGGAGAGCATGCAGAAATTTAGAGTGATGGTAACAACCAGTGGATGGATCCAAACTAATTGTAGCAGGCTAATGATTGCTTTAACTTAATAAAAAGACAGATGATAATTGCTTTACTATTTGTTTCCCACCCAAGATGAACAACATAGGCATACCCTAGGTGAGCCAGATATTAGACAGAGATACTATTCATTGCTTCCTCGATATGTGCCCCACAACTAATTTAGACCTCAAGTTCGAACATTAATTTGGACCTAACTTGGAGTCCAAGAGGTGAACAGGACGATAAAGTAGCAGGTAATTTTAATCAAAGCATAACATAAGCAGAATCAAAAGAGTGCGACCTCTCTTGTGGACCCGTGTACTCCTCAGGTTCATCTGCTGAGTCGATGATGGTGATGCCGTTGCGGTGGGTGCCGGCGGCAGGGAAGGAGCTCTGAAGCGGTGAAAGATGGTCAGGAGTCGTGATGTCTGGTTTGGTGGATGTTTCTATCGATGGAGCACCTCATGTGAGGTGGACGACGTCGCGGCAGGAGCAGGACAAACCACACAAAGTTTCCTTCGACACCTACCTGTAACTGAAGTAATTCTGTAAGGGCTCATTTGGCTTGCATGATTCTAAAAACGCAGGGATAGGAAAAACACCGGAATATGATAGGAATGCACATGGTAAACTTGGCATTTGTAAAGACATGATTTCTGTCAACTTGGGTGTTTGGTTTACAGGAATTGGAAGAGCAGAGGAATGCAAAGAAACATGTCCAAAATATAGTGAAACCATATGAAAGTGTGTACAATTAGAATGTTATTCTGCCACTAATGCACTTGGTCTTGTTTTCATGCATAGGATTTTGAAAAGTAGGTCCAGGTGGATGTTTTGCTTCATTCCTTTCAACAACATGCATGAATAATTTAATAGTAGAGTGCCATTGGAAAATTCCCTATTGCTATGATTTTCCGTTGAACCAAAATAGCCCTAATGGATCGACATGAATGTATAGTAATAAGTGATGCAACAAGTGTACAATCTCTTTGCCGTAGCCGTGTCGACCTCAACATCATTGGGTTGGTCGCTGAAGCAGTTGAGGCAGAGGTGGCTGTCGGAGGTGTGGAGGAAGATCTGAGGAATCTGTAGACGGTGTCCAGCGCACTGCTCTGCTGTGATGGTTCGTTCTGTCGTTGGAGCAGCCCCGGTGAGCCGTAAGACGTCAAGGCTGAAGCAGCACAAGACAGACATCGTCAATCTCAAGTGGGATTCTAATAGCATCTCCAATAGATGATGTAAAATAGATTTAAAATTTACATCACCAAAAACCACCTAACTACAATAGATGAGGTAAAAACTGTTGACTCTGAACTTGACTGCCAAAACTGAAATTTACTATGAAATCTGAATGTTATTGTCGAAACTGAACGCAATGGTAGCAGAGAGGCACTTGACATATAGTTTAGGGAGCGCCTGCAGTTCATCTTCAACATGCACCCCCCTGAGCCGCCAGCCACCACCGGCCGAACCGCCGGACCCAGCGCCGCGTCGCCGCCCCGAAACAACTCCCGACCGCTGATCCGCCACCGCCTCGGCCAGCCCTATAGGCCCCCCGCCCCCACCCTGAACCCTAAGATAGATAGTGGGGTACCTCTCCGGCAAGCCCCCGTCCCCGCTGCGGGTGGTTCTTCCTTAACTCCGGTGAGCCCCCCACCCCCTGAAAGTCGACTAACCCAAAAGTCAATTCAGTCTACTAAAGTGTAGCTAAATCGGAGCAGAGCAGCAGCACGAGCGAGGGGAAGAGCAGTAGCAGTAGCAGCGCGAGCGAGTGAGCGATCGAGCGAGAGCCGGAGCAGCAGCAGCAGCAGCGCGAGCGAGCAAGCGAGAGCCGGAGCAGCAGCAGCTGGGCGAGCGAGCGAGCGATCGAGCGAGAGTCGGAGCAGCAGCAGCAAATCCGGCTTGTATGGACGCCGCCACCGAAGGGGCCTTGCACTGGGGGAGAGCTGCCGTGGAGATGTCGCCCGCGGCGCCGGCTTCAAGGTAGCCGCTCCATGGCGGGGCGGGATGGAGCAGCATCGGCGCCGGGAGGTTGAGCTAAGGAGAAGGTGCGATGCGATGAGTGTACAACCTCTTTGGTGGCGCCGAGTAGGCCTCGGCTTCATCCGAGGAGTCGGTGAGGATGTTGCGGTTCCGGTGGAGCAGGTTAAGGCGACGTTGTGGGGATGGAGCAGCCATGATAGACGAGGCGATCGACGGAGTAGCTCCTTGGAGGTGGAGGACGGGGCGGCTGAACCAGCGAGACGACAAGATGGACAACGGATTCTCATCCGGGGAGGTGGACGAGGGACGTCAAGCTGTTGCGGTGGACAACATCGTTAGAGAAGAGGCTCCGGCTGGGCAGCGGTGAGGTGGCGGACGGAGGAGGGTGGGGTTTTGTGGCTGGAGCGGAGAGGTTATGGCGGCCTGTGATTTCGAATGGCAAAAAGGAGGCGATGGAGACGCGCTTGTCCAAAATGTAGGGTGTGTTACAAAAGTACCCCCCACCGATTTGAACTAGCGGCCCTTTCGGCTCGGGGTTAGAAGGGGGATTTCGCGTGTCGGGGTTTGGCAGCTGGAGGGAGTTTTCGCGCGCGTTGTAATTTCGGGATAGCAAGGCGCGGGTTGTGAAGGCGCCAGTTTTGGGAGCACGATATCTGAATTTTCGGGATATAACAAGGCGCTGGTTGAATTTTAGGGACAAGCCTAATGTGTAATATTGTACTTGTATGTACCAAATCAATTTGCACTTCCTTCAACCAAAAACAAAACGAAAAAAATAAAACTATTCACACCACACAAAGAGAGAGTCTTGCCCCGTTTTACTATAAAAATGCTATTTAAAGCTGCTCATACCAACAATTTAGTGCAATTAAATGCTATTCGGTATTATGAATCCATGTTATGTCCAATTAAAAAATTTCGCTTGCTGTATAATGTATGTAACCTACTCATACCAACATTTTAGTGCATTCCAAATGTCTGTACTACCGCTGCAATTCAAACTGAATTTGAATTTGTTTCTCTATTTCAATAACAATCTACAATCATGATTGTTTCCAACTTCAACCATCATTCGTGTATTACCTTAATAACACACCACATGATTACTTTAGAGATAGATATCAACTATGTGTACTACATGAACTCGAATTCTATTTTTTGAATACACTTGATGTTCATTCCAAATAATAGTACATTTTATGTACTAACTATATATTCATAATCTAAACCATGTTCCGTACGTGTACACCGTGTTTATCACACATAGTATAGTGCCCCGCCCCCTACATTATGACAAGTATTTAGACCTGAGCTGCAAAATCCACACATTAGCCCAAATTATGATCAATATTCTATATATTATACGTAGTACTAGCAAGATGCCCATGCGTTCTACAGAACATCAACATGATCAAGGGGAGGCCTAATTTGCAAATATGGTGAGGGGTGTGGGTATATTTTTTTCAAAATTGCCATAGTTTCCTTCCTATCCATCAGATATAAATTGGACGGCCTATATTGCAGGCACACCATCATCAACAACTCCGTTTTTTATAAGAGTAGAGATAAAATATATTATATGTAGTATAACATGTTCATAACCACACCATGTGTATCATCTTATATATATTCACACATGCATCGTTTTAAAACACTATGATAAATTCTTCAAATATCCTAATTCGCTTTTTATAATGAAGTATGATCTTTGTTCGTCTTTTACACCCACAAAATCTTGTTATCTTTGTAGCTAGCTAGCGCTAACTTTCTCTCGTGCATGCACACACCCGCATCCCTCTCACCCTCCCTCAGCATTCTCTAGCTCCATCGTGCAAATTCGTCTTTCCACTTTAGGTTGTTCACCCACTGTGTGTGTAGGACCCCCAGCTCCTTCTTTACGGCACAAATCGATCGATATGCCTCTCTAGCCAGGTGTGCCTAGCACAAACACAAGCTTGCCCTCTTCTCTTATCACCGTCCATGCCTCACTCCCACCACTCTTTTCATCGATCTCGTACTCGCACACTCCTTCCTCCTTGATATAGTTGACTCTCGCACCACCTCCTAGATGCATCCCTCTCTCTCTATCCTTCTGCCCGTGCCTCATTTGCTTCTAACACACACATGCATGTATACAGATCGATCTCCCAACATATACCTAGGTCAACTTTAACTATCCCCCCCAATCGATCGATGTACCTCACAAGTTATGTCTCTCCTTTCTCTGACAAAGGAGGATTGTAGTTATGTCTGCTTACCATAGCCATATCGTCCCCCTCATCATTCATGCATGCCTCCTGACTCGTCTCTCACACGCACGTGCACAGACAGGCAGCCATCCCCTATCTTATTGATATTGCAGGCGTACCCTCCAGTTGCCTAGCAAGCCTATCCCACCATTTGTTAGAAGCAACTCCACTACCACCCCTCCAACACTCTAGCTCTGTATCTCTCCCAACCTTATTACTCTCCTACACATATGCATGGATGTCGATCGATCTCCCTTAATACATGAGGTAGATCGATCTCCCTTCATACACGAGGTAGGCCTCTCTCCTCCTCCACACATATACCAGCCATTGTGCCTCTATAGTTAATAAGGCCTCCCTCCCCCCCACCACACACCGATAGTCGAGCGCTATAGGTAGGTATCCATGCCACAGAGACAAATTGCACTTGTCCCCTCTCTCGTTCTAGTAGGCCAGCCACTCTATATCTTTGACGTGGGCACACACAAATTCGATGGCACTCTTTATCGGCTGCGTGCGCACACACACACACACACACACATCATCCCTCTCTTTGATTCTATGGACACCTCAAGTCGATGATACCTCCACTCTCTTCTCATGGATCACCCCCTCTATATATTTGATATATCCAGGACTCCATTTCACACACATTGCATGTGTTACATTTTTTGATTGACCCCCCCCCAAAAAACTCTCACGAACCCACACACTATATCTCTCTACGTTTGTATCTCTCTCACGCAACCCCACGTAGGTGGTGTACGTATACAAGAAGAGAATAGGTGCACCGTGCACGTACTCACGCTTCGTGCCCAGCCACACCCACGCGGGTACACGGTGGAGCTCATTTCTGTAGAAATGGCAGCCCATGGGCTAATTTGAACGCGTGTAGCGGTTGTTTACCTACGGAGGTCGTGTACCACACGTGCACGAAATAAAGTTCGAGTTGATGTGTTGGCGCGTTATTTTTAAATAAAGTTATATCGCTCAATGGCAGGTACACAAAATATAAAACGATTTTTATGGAGAAAAAGTTAGCCCGCTCCACTATACACAATGGAGCCTCCCTGCCTGGTTTGTCTCTATTCAGAGTATCTCACACAAGGCTGCGGTGGCCTCTCTCTCTCTCTCTCTCTCTCTCACCGTTGGTCACTAATCCGGCCGCATCCCATCCGCCGGCGGAAAGGGAGGACTGCATCGTTTCTCCGTTCGATGGCCCCGAGGCAGCACATCCCGATCTGCGGTACACGCCGTTCTCTCTGACCAAGCTCCGGTGTGGTAGGGCCTACGGCACCTGCTCGCTGCCGCAGTATGGGCAGATTCTGCCCGCCGCCGCTCACCTAGTTATATCCCGACGACCTCCAGGTATCCCCTCCGGCCTTGCTCCACTACCCGTCTTCCCACGTCGCTGCATGTGGATCTTCCATTTCTTTGCCCAAAACGTAGCTCGTCCGGCGTACTTTCCATATTGCAATCTCGTCCTCACACCGTTTTAGACAAACACAACTGTGTTGTTATCTTCCCTTAGGACAAGGAATATGCTTCTTTTTTGTCGTCGCATGTGTGATCAACTATTATTTGCCAGTAATTGTTTACTTTCTACCTCTTTTTCGCAAACAGGGCTATCCATTTCACCTCGTTGCTATTGCGACCTTTTGGTGAACTGCACAAATCACTTTTTTCGTAAGAGTGTTTTGTGCAGTTCTACCAAAATGTCACACGGGCAACGTCTCTACATTTCAGTGCGACTGCACAAAGGGAGATTGGTTTTGCTCTATCCTACTCATCCAACTCCGAGCCTAATATTCTCCAACTAGTTAGTCTTAAGAGAGACTGCAAAGGTGACCATCTTCTATTTGTCTGTTTATTGTTTCATCGGCAGTCCTCTATTATCGTAATCACACTTAATATCTTTGGATTAGGGATGCTCAGCTCTATTTTAGTGGAACTGCACAATATGATCGGAATGTTGCATGCTCCAGACACCTACTTTTTTCCAACATGCCTTGTTGATTTAGACAGAGCTGGGGCGACGTTGCTGCCAATGAAAGCATGGATCAATTTTAATTTAACACCTTCTCACAACTTTGTCTTCAGTTGTGATCTAAATATTAGCTCTGATTAGCAAGGAAGTTAGTTTTTTATTGTTTCCGAAAGAACATCAATGGCAAGACACACGAAACGAAAGCTGAAAGCTCACACCATTGTACAATTTCATGTCGCTGGAAAATTATTTGTATAGTACATCAATTATGTAAACAAATGCTGGAAGCTTGATAGCATTGCCATAAGCCTCTTCGGCATTCGGTTCCATGTGCCATGCACAAAATTATACGCCTTCGTTCCTAAATATTTGTCTTTTTACAAATTTCAAATGGGCATATTTTAGAGTGTAGATTCACTCATTTTGCTTCATATGTGTACTCCCTCCGTTCCTAAATATTTGTCTTTCTAGAGATTTCAACAAGTGAATACATACGGAGCAAAATGAGTGAATCTACACTCTAAAATATGTCTATATACATCCGTATGTAGTAGTCCATTTGAATATCTAAAAAGACAAATATTTGAGTAGTCACTCGTTGAAATCTCTAGAAAGACAAATACTCCGGAGTATATTTAAGAACCGAGGGGGAGTGCACAGCCGCATGGGAGACTCGGACCGGTCGTTGCGCCGCATTAATAGTGAGTAATGAGTAGTCAAATCATAAGACCCACCTTTCCCACTATAAGTTGCTCGGAAGAAGCAACCATCAATACGCTCTTCTTTGAATCCGCTCATACGACTCCATCCGTCACTATTTATAGAGCGCGCTTTAGAAAAAGTGAAAATCTCTGGGACCAAGGCGACTAGCGATCAGCCTGAAAAATAGCATTGGTAGTTATAGCGCGGCATCGATTATTAGAGGAAATAATGCGTACACACATGCATGTAGTGCTTCCACCCCGGGTAGACACATGCATGCACTTACTCCACTCCGTAGTACTACATCGAGAGAAAATTGCGGTTACCACGCCCTAATTAATTGAGCATTAAACCAAACGCATCTAAAGTCTCTCTGGTGGTGGAAATGCATTGATAGAAATGCATCATAATGAAGCGCGCCCTGTAAACTATGTGGAGGGTGGAGTAGTATGAAGGTGCAAAACCAAGTACGCGTATGGCCAGTCGGTCAACGCACGTCCTCTTGGCATATCACTGACATGTGGGACCGGAGTGTGAGCAAACCAATCTCAATTGACGGCAAAAAGTCCAACCCGCCGTTCCTTGAGAGAGACGAGGAGCGAGAACACACATATGAGCTTGCACAGAGGCCAAGATATATTCGAGTATGGTTGATCAATATCATCTTTACATGTTGGGCTGCCGTTTTCCGCCCTTCTCTGGAATAAATGTGTACTTTATCAGAGATTAAGAAATATAAGAGTATAGAGGCTCCACCATGCGGTTCTAGTAGTAGTACTACTCGTACTACTAAACCTTGCGCTTGGCTCTTCGCCTCTTCATTAAGTCAAACAATGATGGTACTCCGCATGTTCGGCACTGTCGGTGTATTTGGATCGACACCTATGGGATCACAAGAATCCCTACTACGGTTGTGGGGTGCAGTGTTGAGAGAAGAGCGGATCTAACAGTTAGCACACGGTTCCTTTACCCAGGTTCGTGCCGCAAAGATGCGTAAAACCCTACTCCTGCTTTGGTGGATTATATGTTTGTGTTCTTCAGCTAGCTATGGGGCGTGATGAGCTCCGAAAGCCGAGTCGTGAGGAGTTCTAAAAAGCCGAATCCTTCTCCTGATCGCCTCGGGCCTCCTTTTATAGGAAAAAGGGGTTGCAACAGCGGCACACAGGAGGTGGAAAGGGTACAGTGATTCGAGGTTATCCCTCGCATTACAGGACAAGGCGCATTTAATACGCTCAGCTTAGGTGTCCTCGCTTTATCGGGGACGAGGGGAGACGTCTATCTTGTCCGTCGCCGCTCCTCCTTGTGTTGACACGCGCCCCGGCCAACTGTGCCTGGGGTGCCATGTAGGCAGGCAGGCAGCTGAGGTGGCGCTATGGCGGGTCTCCACGAAGATCTGCATGTTGCCATGCAGGTGCCTGCCCAGCTGGTTGGGTCGGCAGCTGCATGGGGCGGTGGAAGCTTAGTTGGCGTTGGCCTGACGGTGGCCCTGCGGACGTCCCCGGCAAGAGCCTTGCCGGAGCCCCAGCAAGGGTCTTGCCACGGCGCCTGCTGTCATCCCCGGCAAGGTGCTTGCCGGGGGCCTTATGGTCCTCCTTGGCTGGGGTCCCGCCAAGGGTCGTCGTCTTCTTAGTGTGCGTATCTGTCCTTGACTGTCTTCACAAAGATCTGCATGCCACCACGGGGATGCCTCCCGAATCCTTGCCCCATGGGGGCAGTGGACTCAAGGGTGATCCGCTCCGTAGGCGTGGGGCGAGCTGCCGCGGCGAGGGTCTTGCCGGGGCAGCTAAAGCTGCCCCCGGCAAGGATCTAGCCGGGGGAATCCGCTTCGTCCCTTTGCTCTTTGTGGTCTTGGCTTTGGGCTTCATTCTCCATCGAGCTTTGGTCTTACCCTGGCTCACCTCCCTTGCCGTGCTTGGTGTGGTGGTGCCCGGGGCTCAGACTGCCCGTGCATAGTCATAGGGGTACAAAAAGTGTACCCCTCTTTTTGTATGCCGACAGGAGCCCTCGGGCCTGGGCCACTCATAAGCGCGACGCGTTGTTGGGCCAGGCCCAGAACGGTGCGTGGGCAGGCGGGGCGGTTTTCACCGTGGTAAGATTTTCTGCGCGCGCGGCACGGGGTGGAGGGCCGTGCGTTACGTGGGTGGCATGCGCGGGGCGGTTTCCGCAGGCATGCGTCATGTCGCAGTAAATGCAAAAGGAGGCGGCTTCGCGCCTCCCCCATAACCGGGGGGGGGGGGTGTGGAGGCGCGGCCCATTTACTGAATGGTGCCGAGGCGTGGTCCTCAAGGCGTCCACTCCCCACGATCACGGGGTGGGGGGAGGTTGCCTCACCCATCCCCTCAGTTCTACACGTCTGCCACCTGCCTCCCATGCATTTGGGGTGGCGAACGGTGGATGCGGGAAACCGAGCCGTCGCTGGTTGGGGCGGCGGGTCGGTCCCGGCTCCCTGTGCCTTCTGCGTCTTGATTGGCCGAGCGGGGCAGTCGAGCCCGAGCCCCGCCCCTTTATAAAGTGCGGGAGGGGAGGGACGGCGCCCCGCACTCTCCCATCTTCTTTCTCCTTCAGCTTTTGCTCCTCTCTTCCGTTCGCCATGGAGAGAGGAAATCCCGGTCCTTCGACGGTGGCGGCGAGGGTCGCCGCTCGACAACGCGTCCCTCCTTCTCCTGCACCCGTAGTGGCAGAACCGGCCACGAGGGGAAGGGGGAGGGGGCGAGGCCGTGGGCGAGGCCGGGGCGCTCGGGGAAGAGGAGGATGGGGCGGCCCGCCGGCCTCGCCCCCGCCAGCAGCTCCTCCTCCAGTGGAGGGCCATATTCGGGATGACCCTTGCGAGTTCTTCGTCAGGCTGCGGCGGCCGCCGCGCCGTCGCCTTCGTCTCCCGACCCCATTTGCGCGGGAGATGGAGCTGGACCCGCCGGAGTCGCTGCGGCCGCACATGAGGGGCTGCGGGATCAGTGGCACGCGAGTCCGCGTCGACTTCCCCGCTCCTCACATGATGTATCTTCGCCTAGGATGGAAGACATTTGCTCGTATCCACAGCCTGACGGATGGGCTCACCCTCCATTTCAAATTGATGGAGGGTGGCCTTCTCTCCGTCAAGGTCTTCGGGCACTTTGGGACTCGTGCAAGGTGCTGTGTGGAGAGTTCCTCCGATGACGAAGACTCCTCCTCGAATGAGGGTGACGAGGAGGACAACGACAGCGACGACGAGGGCGGTGGACGGCAGGATGACGGGTCCGACTAGGTGTCGGGCGCCGCTCCTGGTGGCACCGGCGACCCCATCATCCGCGTCGCCGGCTCCTTGAACTTCTCAGGGCCATCTCCTTGGCGGCTGGCGTAGGGAGGCTGCGGAAGAGGAAAAGGAAGAAGGCGGGCGGCAAGGTCATCATGTCGGAGTACGCGGGCACCGACGCCTTCGACGCGTACTGACGTCCTGCCGCCTCATCTTCGAGCTATCCTCCCGGCACCGTAATCACCGTCCAGCCTTTGGGCGGCCACCGGGATGTCCTCTTGGTGTCTTCTGCCACCCGTAGCTTGCCTAGGGGCCCCTTTTTCCCTTCTCGCCTCCTTGACCTACCTCCTGAGGAGAGGGACAAGAAAGCCATTACGGGCATCTTATCTCTTTTTAGTTTGTAAGCCTTCGGGCATCTGTTAACTTTAAAACTTGTAATCTCCTTGTTCATGTTTTTCATTCCCTAAGACCACTTCATCCCGGCTTAAGCTACCCTTTCGCTGCCACGACTACGACCAAACTTAGTCCCAAGAGCAAAGCTACCATGCCGTCCCCTATCGTCTCACCCTTTCGCTGCCACGACTACGACCAAACTTAGTCCCAGGAACGAGCCCTAGGGCCTAGAGTTATGGGAGCATGGTAGCTTAAGGAAAAGAACGAGGTTTCACATACCTCAGTCCATAATGAAACGCATGATTGGGGGACGAAGAACTTATCTGAAGCTGCAGCCCCCGGCAACCCTGGTTTGTCGTGGATGAATCTTTGCTCTTGTAGCCCCCGGCAACACTGGCTTGCCTGGGCCTTGACGCTGATATGTTCCTCTTTCTTCTCCCCAAGTGGCTTCGGCAAGGATGTCTGCGCGTCCTGTGAACCAAAGGAGATAGAGGAAAGACAAAGAGACGCAAACTCGACCCCTAAGCTAGGGGTTAGCCGCCGCTAAGCACTACCAACCCTAACCAAGAACGAGACTCGACTCAGCATGCATGCTACAACTTAGGGCGCCATCGCTTCATTTATTTATGCTCAGGGCCTGCGCCAAATGGTTACATGCCTTGTCGGAAAGGCTTGTACAAAAAGGGTGGCTTGCCGGGGGGCCCGGCGAGCCGCGCCTTATGGGTAAAACTTGCGAAGATGCTCAATGTTCCAGGAATTGCTCACCCGAACGGCATTTTCGGTCTCCAGGCGGACTGTGCCAGGCCTGGTGACTCGTATTACCCGATAAGGGCCTTCCCACTTTGGCGTCAACTTGTTTGTATTCCTGGCCGATTGAACGCGCCGGAGAACAAGGTCGCCTTCCTCAAAGCTTCGGGTACGGACCTTGCGGCTATGGTAGCGGCACAAGGCTTGCTGGTAGTGTGCTGCCCTCACAGCCGCCCGAAGACGATCTTCCTCAAGTAGCATTGCGTCATCTTGCCGCAGTTGCTCTTTCTCAAGCTCATCATAAGCGAGCACTCGAGGTGACCCGTATATGAGTTCAGTGGGGAGAACTGCTTCTGCCCCGTATATCAGGGCAAAGGGTGTCTGGCCGGTGTCTCGATTTGGCGTCGTTCTGATCGACCAAAGAACCGCCGGCAACTCATCAACCCAGCGCCTTCCACTCTTGTGCAGCCTATCAAAGGTCTTTGTCCTTAGGCCTCGCAACACTTCAGCATTTTCCCTCTCAGCTTGACCATTGCTTCGGGGGTGAGCAACGGAAGCGAAACAGACTTTGCTACCGAGGTCTTGGGTATATTGCATGAAGGTGCGGCTTGTGAACTGCGTGCCGTTGTCAGTGATGACCCTGTTGGGTACACCAAAACGGCACACTAGTCCCTTGAAGAACTTGACGGCTGATAGAGATGTGACCTTCCTCACTGCCTCCACCTCCGGCCACTTTGTGAACTTGTCGATTGCAACGTACAATTACTCAAAGCCCCCGACAGCGCGGGGGAAAGGGCCCAGTATGTCGAGCCCCCAGACCGAGAAGGGCCAGGAGAGAGGAATGGTTTGAAGGGCTTGGGCTGGTTGATGAAGCTTCTTTCAATGAAACTGGCACGCTTCACACCTGGTGACCAGTGCCGTCGCATCCTGGAGGGCAGTGGGCCAGAAGAAGCCTTGCCGGAATGCTTTGCCGGCAAGGGCCCTTGACCCTATGTGGGATCCACATATGCCTCCATGTATCTCCGCCAACAGCCCCAGTCCTTCCTCTCGAGGGATGCACTTCAATTTCACGTCGTTCGGTCTCTTTCTGTACAGGACGTCATCGACGAACTGGTACATAGCAGACCGACGGGCTACTTTCTCCGCTTCTTCCTTCTCCTCAGGAAGTTCCCCAGTCTGGAGGAATCGGACGGTATGATGTGCCCACGCTGGAGCCTGGGGCTCGACGGCGAGGACTAAAGGCATTTCCTCTGCCATGGGAGCAGCTGTCTCGACGGCAAGAGCTTGACGCTCCGTCGGAGCTAGCCGTCCAATGGCGGGTTCAGTGTCCCCGGCAACATCCTTGCCAGCGGCTCCGGGGAGCTCGGCGGGAAAGTACTTCCCGGGCCCTGATTTCCTCCTCTTGTTCTGCTCGGTCAATGGATCAACGGATGGCTGAGAGAGATGAAGCACAAAGGTACCTGGTTCCACAGGCAGCTTGAGGGCAGCGCGCTTTGACAGGTAATTGGCGATGTCGTTCTCCGCTCGGGGAACGTGCTCCGCCTATATACCATCAAAGCGCTCTTCTAGCTTTCTCACTTCATCACGTAGGCCTTCATCAATGGGCTCTGTTAATCTTTGTTGACTTGCTTGATGACAAGCTGCGAGTCGCCCCTGACAATGAGTTTCTTGATCCCGAGGTCTGCCGCGATCCTAAGACCAGCTAGCAGCCCCTCATACTCAGCTGTGTTGTTCATTGATACCTCCTTAGGGAAGTGCATCTGGACCACGTACTTGAGGTGCTCTCCAGTGGGCGCGACCAGCAGTACGCCGGCCCCGACGCCCTGTAAGGAGAAAGCTCCATCAAAGTACATGATCCAGCCGCAACTCGCCTCTTTGCCGGGGAGAGCAGTTTCCTGGACTTCTTCATCAGGCGTTGCGGTCCATTCTGCGACGAACTCTCCCAGGACTCGGCTTTGAATCGTCGAGGTACTTTCAAACTTGAGGCCAAAGCTGGACAGCTCCAGTGCCCACTCTACAATCCTTCCCGTTGCATCTGGGTTGTGCAAAATCCGTTGTAGAGGGAGGCAAGTGACGACAGTGATCTCGTGCGCCTGGAAGTAGTGACGCAGCTTCCTCGAGGCCATGAGAAGGCCGAAGAGCAATTTCTGCACACTGGAGTACCTCGATATAGCCCCCTGCAAGAGGGAGCTAAAAAAGTAGACCGGGTGCTGCATCATTTTCTTCCTGGGCTGCACTCCAACCGGCCGTGTCGTCTCTGCACCAGTGGCACCAGGCTCTGTCGCTACTATGACCTCGTCATCAATTTCTCTCTGCGCCACCAGTGCGGCGCTGACCACCTGGTTCGTTGCCGCTAAGTATAGCAGCAACGTTTCTTGTGGCCTAGGCGCAACTAGTATTGGCATGGAGGAAAGGTACCTCTTCAAATCTTGTAATGCTGCTTCAGCTTCTGGCGTCCATTCCATTGGGCCCGCCTTCTTCAAAATCTTGAAAAAGGGAAGGGCGCGCTCGGCAGACTTGGAAATGAATCTGCTCACGGCGGTAACGCAGCCAGCAAGCCGACGCACATCCTTGACCCGTTTGGGTGCTTCAATCTGCTCTATAGCTTTGATCTTGCCGGATTGGCCTCTATCCCACGCTGCGACACAAAGAACCCAAGAAGCTTGCCGGACGGGACGCCGAAGACGCACTTCTCAGGGTTCAGCTTGAGGTTAATCTTGCGTAGGTTGACAAATGTTTCTTGTAGATCCGGTATAAGGGTTGCCCTATTCTTGGTTTTGACCACTATATCATCCATATAAGCCTCCAAATTTCTATGGAGCTGGGGTTCAAAACCAATCTGGACTGCTCTTGCAAACTTCGAGCCCGCACTCTTCAACCCGAAAGGCATTCGTACGAAACAGTACGTACCACATGGGGTGATGAATGCTGTCTTCTCTTCGTCTTCTCTTGCCATGAAGATATGATGGTAGCCGGAGTAGGCATCGAGGAGTGAAAACAGGTCACACCCAGCCGTGGAGTCAACAATCTGGTCGATGCGCGGCAACGGGAAGGGATCCTTGGGACAAGCTTTATTGATGTCTGTGTAATCAATACACAGCCTCCACTTCCCATTTGCATTGCGCACTACCACTGGATTGGCCAACTACGTTGGATGGAGCACTCCTCATACCAAACCCGCAGCTTCCAATTTCCGGATTTCCTCTGTGCTGAACTCTTTCCGTTCCAAAGCTTGCTTCCTGACCTTCTGCTTGACGGGCCACGCATGGGGACAGACAGCAAGGTGGTGCTCAATCACCTCCCTGGGAACGCCGGGGATGTCGGATGCTTGCCATGCAAACAGGTCGACATTCGCCCGCAGGAAGGTGACGAGCATGTCTTCCTATTTGTCATCAAGGGAGGAGCTTATGGTGCAAGCCCCTCCTATGCCGTCCTCCTTGACGGAAACCTTCTTGGTTCCGGGCAGCGTGGCCCTGGACCTTTTGTTCCTGCCGGTGGAGCTCTCTGGCACGTCCTCGACGGGAGCGCGACACTCCGAAGAGGTGCGCTTGCCGGAGTGGGTGTCCGAGGTCACACCGGCCTTCTTCTTTCAAGTGGAGCTCTCTGGCACGTCCTCGAAGGGAGCACAGCACTCCGAAGAGGTGCGCTTGCCGAAGTGGGTGTCTGAGGTCTCACCGGTCTTCTTCTTCTTCCCTCCCGGGGCTCCAGTGGCAGGAGCAAGTGCCCTCGTAGCGGCAGCTGCTGCAACCGCTTGCTAGTACAGTTGGTCAGCGTAGATCAGCGCATCTTTCTTATCGGAGGGGATGGTGATGATCGTCACAGGTCCTGGCATCTTCAGGGTGTTGAGGTGTAGTGTGACGCTGCCATGAACTTGGCCAACGCTGGGCGGCCAAGGATCCCGTTATAGGGCAAGGGGATCTTGGCAACATCGAACACAATCCTCTCCGTCTTATAGTTCAGATCACTTCCAAAAGTCACGGGCAGCGTGACCTTCCCCTTTGGTTGTCTTCTCCCCGGCTTGACCCCCTGAAACGTGCCCATCTCTTCGAGGTCTCCATCAAGAACTTGCAGCTTCTCGATCACGGTGGGCGAAAGTAGGTTCAGACCGGCCCCGCCATCGACTAGCATCTTTGTCACCTTGAGGTTGCGTATTGTTGGTGAAACCAACAATGGCAAGCACCCGACCGCAGTAGTGCGATCAGGGTGATCCTCAGCGTCAAAGATGATAGGTGTGCTGGACCATTTCAGCGGCTTTTGGGCACCCGACGACGGCTCCGCCACTGTAATCTCACGCGCCCACTGTTTAAGTTGGCAGTGAGAAGTATGCAGTGAGGCGCCGCCGTCGACACACATGGCCTCCGTAGCTTTCTGAAATTCTTGGTCGCCGGACTCGTCGTCCTCCTCGTGATCGTCGTCTTTGGGCCTTCTGTCACGGCCCCGGGCGGGCCTCTCCTGCTATTTATCATTGCCGCGACGGCCTGCTTGGACCTCACGCTTCTTGCCGGACCCTTCAGCACCATCCTGGCCCTTCTCCTTTTCCCTCCTCTCATATTCAGCCCTCTGCTTTTCAGCAAGGAGCTCAACCTGTCGGCAGTCCTGGAGATCATGGCCCTTGGTGCAATGGATCTTGCAGTATCGCTTGCCGGAGTTCCCTGGCTTCTCGGCAGCCGCCAAGGCCCGGCAGGTGACACACCCGGTAGTTTCCTTGCTGGGGTCACCCGCCCTGGTTTTCTTGGCGGAGCCGGTGTAATCAGATCCCTCGACGGCAAGCACGGCTTTACCCTTGCGCTTCCTGTTGCGAAGCCGGCCCTTCTTCATCGGGGCGGCAGTATCCTCATCTGAAGAGTCGGTTTCCGCACCAGCGTCTTCGCCGGGGGTACTTCCTTCCCTCTTCAGCCCGAGCACATCTGTCAGCAAGAACATAGAGTTCCTCCACATCTTTCACCTTGGTCATCGCCAGTTCTTCACGCATCTTGCGATTACACACATTTTGATGGAACACGCTGATGATGGCGGCAGGGTGGACGTCAAGGATGTTGTACTGCACCTGGCTAAACCTTTGTATGTACTTGCGCAGACTCTCGCCTTCCTTCTGGGGTATGACGTGCAGGTCACTCGCTTGGCCATGGGCTTGGTGACCTCCAGTAAAGGCGCCAACAAACTCATGGCACAAGTCGGACCAGGAGGAAATAGAGTCTACTGGCAAGTGCATCAACCAAGACATGGCGTTAGGTTTAAGAGCCAATGGAAAGTAATTCACAAGCACCTTATCATCGCGGGCCCCGGCAGCTTGCATCGCGATGGTGTAGATGCTGAGGAACTCCGACGGGTGGGTCTTGGCATTGTACTTCTCGCCAACGTCGGGCTTGAAGGTGCGGTGAGAGGGCCACTGGAACTGCCGCAGCTCACGGGTAAAAGCCGGACAGCCTACCTCGTAAGGTAGACCTCCAGGGCTCTCCGGTGCTGGGCGGTCCACAGCAGGCCCCGCTCGCCTGTCTGACTGGTGGCGCGCTCCGCGCCGGCGCTCGATGGTTGTTCAAGCGTCTTCATGAGCTCGCTCCTGAAGAACTTGATGCTGGTCGCCGTGGGTCCGTGGGTCGGACGACGCTATGGAGATGGCGTCGCCCGCGACATCCCGACGAGTCGACGCACGCGGCACCGGGCGAGGAGGAGGCGAATGCACCGTAGCCACGGCGCTGCCGGCCCTCCCACCGCCGGTGCGTGGGACTCCATCAGAGCGTCGACCCGGGAGCTCCGCTGGATTTGGTTCATCCTTGTTGGCGACTGCGACAAGGCTTCGGATGGTGGCTCTCCATTCGTCGAGTTTCCCCGTAATGGGAGGAAAGTCGAGGAGCAACTACGCGCGCGCCAGGGCTTCGGCTGGGGTCAACGGTAGCGAAACCTGCACGGACCGCAACGCGCTTAGACCCCTGACCGTGTCAGGAGGAGCCCCATAACGATCCCACAGTCGCATACCGTCTCCACCAGTGCTTCGGCGGCCGGGCAGGTCTTCTACGTCCTGGGAGTGGCGCTCGGGGCTCTTCCCATGGCGACGCCCAGGATCTTCGGGGTGACGACGCCGTTCATCGCGCGCTACTTGAGAGGAGCGCGCTGTTGGCACCGGCGTGGGAGTTCTGGAGGCCCTTGCGTCGCCTTCGGGTGATGCGGCAGCGACCTTGGAAGGCCCCGCGCCACCCGCGGAGGGCCTGGCTCCATCTTTGGAACTGGCGGTGTGTGGCCCGTTACCAGGCGCACAAACATCGCCACCTCCCAAACTCCGGCTACTGGGACGGCGTTGGTGTTCGCGAGCAGCGCCCCAGGTCCTTTCCGCGACCGGTCCGCTGCTCGCCCGCGTCGGGACGGGTTGTCCGGATTCCGACTGGCCAACCGCCACCGTCATCTTCTTCTTGGGCGCCATGATGATGAAGTGATGAGGACATCACTAACAAGGTTACACCCACAGCTCCAACTGACACATATACAGGACCAATTACTAGAGCTCGCGCACGCCAATTAAATTACCAGGTACTTTTGTTTCTTGGTAATGAATCTAATGTTCATGAGAATATGATGCTGCCTAAATTGGATACATTTGTCTTGCTTACAAATGAAGGGCCTAGCTTGGACAAGAAGGATGAACATTGAAGCAAGATCAAGCATGGAGATGATGGCATGCGCAAGGGGGACAAGAATGGAGTTACAATGGATGATTTCAGGACTTTGAAGCCACCATAATGAGTGCGAGAAGCCTTGGACGAAATATACAAGATGCCACTTCATAAATTTTGTCCAGAGGCTATTTGTGGTGCTGCGTCACCTTATTATTGGGCCAGGCCCATGTAATTTCGAAATACTTGAGTATAGGCTGTTTTTAGAGTCCGTATGTGTGGGGAAACAAGAGTTAGGGTTGGTTTCGGACCCCTCCACCAAGGGCCACGAAATTCCCCCCTCTTTCCCTCATATATACAGCCCTTAGGGCGTCGTTTAGACTTTGGGTTTTGTTTAGATTAAAAGTTCGCCATAGCTGCAACTTCGCGTACTTCGTTTGTGTTCAACGACCAGACCAAGGCGTCACAGAACCCCACCTTGATCAATAAAGCTTTCCTCTTATATTCGCAATATCCAGATTGCAATCTTAGTTTCTTGCTTGTTCTTCGTTTGCCTGCAGGAAACAGACCTTCGTGGTCAGGTTGATCGTGCTCCGGCGTGGTCAACAACCTCTCGGAGTTGGTTTAGCGATTGCTAAGGCGCGACGTCCTCGCACGTTCGTAGTCGGATCGTCAAAGTCGACTTCCTCCAAAACGATAACCACCATCTCATCGAAAGACGGGACACCTTTGCCTCTATCAAGTGGTATCAGATTTCCAGGTTGCTCGGTGAGATTTTACAGTTTTTCATAGTTTAGATCGAGTCTGTTCTTCATACCTATAGTCCACGAAAAAGCCAAAAAAAAATTAGGGTTAGTTCATCCCATCCGAACCAATTTGAGCCTTTGCATAATCTTTTCTGTATTTGCTTTGTTGAATTTGCGGTTGCATCGTCGTGTCCAGTTGCTGGTCTTAGCGTCTAGTCTTTTAGAGTTTCGAGTTCTGGTCATAAGTTGTCACGCCGCCGCCGCAGCATCTTCATCACTACTGGCACATACCACCACCGATCCGTATCCATATACCACCACCAATCCGAATCCATATACCACCACCACTGCCATAACCTACCACCGCTGCCATATCCTACCACCATATATCCACCACCAATCCGAGTTCTTTTCATATTAGGTTTGTTCTCGAAATCCATCTAGGTTTCGGATTTGTGTTTCCTTGCCTGCGTAGGTCTCGAAAAAAAAAAGTCTGGAGACCCCCGGGCAGTTTTTAGGCCAAAATTTCGACAGGTGAAAATATTTTTTCCCTATCCTACTTTTGGGCTTTTCTGAGTCTTTTGAGACACGTGCCACCATACTGATTTTTTCCCGCACTTTTTCGTCGTCGCTGCCCTGATTCCGAAAAAAAAAAATTCGTCAAAAAAATTTCGTGCCTATCATCTTAGTTTGACTTGGGAAGTGTTTTGAGACACTCGCCATTATAGTGATTTT
>LR738711.1:431857543-431926544 GCA_902687465.1 Secale cereale | reverse complement strand
AAAAAAAAAAAAAGAGGCGAAAAAAAAATTCAGAGTGTGCTTTCCCCTTGATTACGTGCAGCGCCGTGATTTCGTTAGTGTTTTAGGCTCGCGTCTCTAGTACGGTCTAGCCTAGGACCAGCACAGTACCGTCGTTGAGCGTTTATTCACCTTTGCATCTCTGAATTGATTATTGCTGACCCTTTTTGCTACCATATTATAAGCCTTCCCAGCTCCACATACATCTACATCGTGCGTTTGACTCTCCCTGGTAATCGCTCTATCCAAGCTTTGAGAGTTTTGACTACATCGGTTGCCGATCACCGCCTGCTGCTGGGTAAGAACTGGTAAGAATTTGAGATTTGCTTGTCGGATTTGTGACACCCGCCACCCCCACCACTTCTTAGTAGTCTGTAGGATCATATTCTTGTGTGTTTCTATTGCTGCTAACCATGCCAGGATCACAAGTCGACGAAACTGACTGGGAGAACTTGACGAACAAGGAGCTTCATGATAAGTTTCAGCAAATGATGAGTGAACAGGTGCAAGATGTGCTAAACAGATTTGACGAGGCCATGGAGAAGATAGATGGCATGGAGAAGACGTTTGACACAAAGCTCGATAACAAGTTTGCTGAATTGCTTGCGCGTTTTCCACCACCACCGGCTGCTGCAGCTGTCCCACCTCTTCAACAACAACAACAGCGCCTTCCGAATCAAGTGGGACGAGCACAGCGCGTTCCCCTTGAGACTGGTCAAGCTTCTGGTGCTGCTGTTGATGTTTCTGTAGCTCCTGCTGCTACTGCAGAGGTGGAGGACCATTACGAGGATGAGGTTGACCAAAATCAGAACTACGTGCAACAACCAGCACCACCACCACCAGGTCGTCCTCATGCATATCATCGCAACGGTAGGGCTGCACCACCACCTGAGGTACATGACCATCTTCCTAAACTGAAATTGAATATTCCACCATTTGAGGGTAGATATGTTCCTGATATATATCTTACTTGGGAGTTACAAACTGAACAACGTTTTACATGTTTAAACTATCCCGAGGAGAGACGTGTTCCTGCTGCTGTTTGTGCTTTCACTGGTTTTGCATGTGTTTGGTGGTCTGAACATTGTAGATTATATCCTATTCCACCTACTTGGACTGCTTTGAAAACTGCTATGCGTACTCGTTGGGTTCCACCATATTATCAACGTGAATTACTTCAAAAACTGCAGCGCTTAAGACAAGGAAAAAATTCTGTAGAAGAATATTATCAGCAATTACAAACTAGCCTGATTAGATGTGGTATTGTTGAGGAGAATGAAGCTATGCTTGCACGTTTTATGGGTGGATTAAATAGAGAGATTCATACCATTCTAGAGTATAAGGATTATACTACTATCACTCGTTTATTCCATCTTGCTTGTAAAGCTGAACGTGAAGTCCAGGATCGACAGGCATTGGCGCGGACTAACTTTTCTGCAGGACGACCTTCATCATGGACACCGCGTGCATCCTCTACTTCCTCACATTCTACTGCACCGACACCTCCATCAGCTGTTACCTCCAGCCATGATACAAGGAAGCAGGCACAACCACCATTATCTGCCAAGAGCACACCTATTGGGCCTGCACAGAGTTCTTCTTCTTCCATGGCATCAACAGGGCACACCAGTGATATTATTTGTCGTCGTTGTAAGGGAAGAGGACATTTTGCGAGAGATTGCAAATCTCAGCGTGTGATGATTGCTACTGAGGATGGTGGATATGAATCCGCTAGTGACTATGATGAGGAGACTTTGGCTCTTATTACACGTGAAGAACACGGCGGAGACGATTCTGATCATGAGACGCAATACATGGCTCCTGAAGATGCTGACAGGTATGAATGTTTAGTTGCTCAACGATGGAGAAGATAGATGGCATGGAGAAGACGTTTGAAACAAAGCTGGATAACAAGTTTGCTGAATTGCTTGCGCGTTTGCCACCACCACTGGCTGCTGCAGCTGTCCCACCTCTTCAACAACAACAACAACAACAACAACGCCGACTTCCGAATCAAGTGGGACGAGCACAGCGCGTTCCCCTTGAGACTGGTCAAGCTTCTGTTGCTGCTGTTGATGTTTCTGTAGCTCCTGCTGCTACTACAGAGGTGGAGGACCATTACGAGGATGAGGTTGACCAAAATCAGAACCACGTCCAACAACCAGCACCACCACCACCAGGTCGTCCTCATGCATATCATCGCAACGGTAGGGCTGCACCACCACCTGAGGTACATGACCATCTTCCTAAACTGAAATTGAATATTCCACCATTTGAGGGTAGATATGTTCCTGATATATATCTTACTTGGGAGTTACAAACTGAACAACGTTTTACATGTTTAAACTATCCCGAGGAGAGACGTGTTCCTGCTGCTGTTTGTGCTTTCACTGGGTTTGCATGTGTTTGGTGGTCTGAACATTGTAGATTATATCCTATCCCAGCGACTTGGACTGCTTTGAAAACTGCTATGCGTACTCGTTGGGTTCCACCATATTATCAACGTGAATTACTTCAAAAACTGCAGCGCTTAAGACAAGGAAAAAATTCTGTAGAAGAATATTATCAGCAATTACAAACTGGCCTGATTAGATGTGGTATTGTTGAGGAGAATGAAGCTATGCTTGCACGTTTTATGGGTGGATTAAATAGAGAGATTCAGACCATTCTAGAGTATAAGGATTATACTACTATCACTCGTTTATTCCATCTTGCTTGTAAAGCTGAACGTGAAGTGCAGGATCGACAGGCATTGGCGCGGACTAACTTTTCTGCAGGACGACCTTCATCATGGACACCGCGTGCATCCTCTACTTCCTCACATTCTACTGCACCGACACCTCCATCAGCTATTACCTCCAGCCATGATACAAGGAAGCAGGCACAACCACCATTATCTGCCAAGAGCACACCTATTGGGCCTGCACAGAGTTCTTCTTCTTCCATGGCATCGACAGGGCACACCAGTGATATTATTTGTCGTCGTTGTAAGGGAAGAGGACATTTTGCGAGAGATTGCAAATCTCAGCGTGTGATGATTGCTACTGAGGATGGTGGATATGAATCCGCTAGTGACTATGATGAGGAGACTTTGGCTCTTATTACAGGTGAAGAACACGGCGGAGACGATTCTGATCATGAGACGCAATACATGGCTCCTGAAGATGCTGACAGGTATGAATGTTTAGTTGCTCAACGTGTTTTGAGTGTGCAGGTTACACAAGCTGAGCAAAATCAGAGGCATAATTTGTTCCATACAAAGGGAGTTGTGAAGGAACGTTCTGTTCGCGTGATCATAGATGGAGGGAGTTGCAACAACTTGGCTAGCATGGAGATGGTGGAGAAGCTATCTCTCACCACAAGACCACATCCACATCCTTACTATATCCAATGGTTCAACAACAGCGGCAAGGTTAAGGTAACACGTACTGTTCGTGTGCATTTTAGTATCTCTACATATGCTGATTATGTTGATTGTGATGTGGTACCTATGCAAGCATGTTCCTTATTACTTGGTAGACCATGGCAATTTGATAAAAATTCTGTACACCATGGTAGAAACAATCAGTATACTCTTGTTCATAAGGATAAAAATATTACTTTGCTTCCTATGACTCCTGATTCCATTTTAAAAGATGATATTAATAGAGCTAATAAAGCAAAACAGGAGAAAAATAAGAGTGAAAATCAGATTGTGGCAAAAGAATTTGAGCAACAAATGAAGCCTAATAATAAACCATCTACTGTTGCTTCTGAAATTAAATTGAAAAGTGCATGTTTATTTGCCTCCAAATCTGATATTGATGAGCTAGATTTTAGCAAATCTGTTTGCTATGCTGTTGTATGCAAAGAGGCATTATTTTCATTCGAGGACGTGCCTTCCTCTTTGCCTCCTGCTGTCACTAACATTTTGCAGGAGTTCGCCGACGTCTTTCCACAAGACGTGCCACCGGGATTACCACCTATTCGAGGGATTGAGCATCAGATTGACTTAATTCCCGGTGCATCGCTACCCAACCGCGCACCATACCGTACCAATCCAGAAGAGATGAAGGAGATTATGCGTCAAGTACAGGAGCTACTCGACAAAGGTTATATACGCGAATCCCTTAGTCCTTGTGCTGTTCCTATTATTCTAGTGCCGAAAAAGGATGGTACATCGCGTATGTGTGTTGATTGTAGAGCCATTAATAATATTACTATTCGTTATCGTCATCCTATTCCTAGGCTAGATGATATGCTTGATGAATTGAGTGGCTCTACAATATTCTCCAAAGTTGATTTGCGTAGTGGATACCATCAAATTCGTATGAAATTGGGAGATGAATGGAAAACAGCATTTAAAACTAAGTTTGGATTGTATGAGTGGTTAGTCATGCCTTTTGGGTTAACTAATGCACCTAGTACTTTCATGAGATTAATGAATGAAGTTTTACGTGCTTTCATTGGACGATTTGTGGTAGTATACTTTGATGATATATTGATTTTTAGCAGATCTTTGGAGGAACATTTGGAACATTTACGTGCTGTTTTTATTGCTCTATGTGATGCACGTTTATTTGGTAACCTTGGAAAGTGCACCTTTTGCACCGACCGAGTATCTTTTCTTGGCTATGTTGTTACTCCACAGGGAATTGAGGTTGATAAAGCCAAGATTGAAGCTATTGAGAGCTGGCCGCAGCCCAAAACGGTCACACACGTGAGGAGTTTCCTTGGCCTCGCTGGATTCTATCGGCGTTTTGTGAGAGATTTCAGCACCATTGCTGCACCTCTCAATGAGCTTACAAAGAAGGATGTGCCTTTTGTTTGGGGTACTGCACAGGAAGAAGCATTCACGGTATTGAAAGATAAGTTGACACATGCTCCTTTACTCCAACTTCCTGATTCAAATAAGACTTTTGAGCTTGAATGTGATGCTAGTGGAATTGGGTTAGGAGGTGTGTTATTACAAGATGGTAAACCTGTTGCACATTTTTCTGAAAAATTGAGTGGGCCTAGTCTGAATTATTCTACTTATGATAAGGAATTATATGCTCTTGTTCGGACTTTGGAGACATGGCAACATTATTTATGGCCCAAAGAATTTGTTATACATTCTGATCATGAATCTTTAAAGCACATTAAAAGTCAAGCAAAACTGAACCGTAGACATGCTAAATGGGTTGAATTCATAGAGACTTTCCCTTATGTTATTAAACACAAGAAGGGAAAATAAAATTTTATTGCTGATGCATTGTCTCGTCGTTATACTATGCTTTCACAACTTGACTTTAAAATATTTGGTTTGGAGACCATCAAAGATCAATATGTGCATGATGCTGAGTTTAAAGATGTATTGCAGAATTGTAAACAAGGGAGAACATGGAACAAGTTCGTCGTTAGTGATGGATTTGTGTTTCGAGCTAACAAGCTATGCATTCTAGCTAGCTCTGTTCGTCTTTTGTTGTTGTAGGAGGCGCATGGAGGAGGATTAATGGGACACTTTGGCGTGAAGAAGACGGAGGACGTACTTGCTACACATTTCTTTTGGCCAAAGATGCGACGGGATGTTGAGCGTTTTGTTGCTCGCTACACTACATGTCAAAAAGCTCAGTCACGACTCAATCCTCATGGTTTATATATGCCTTTGCCTGTCCCTAGTGTTCCTTGGGAAGATATATCTATGGACTTTGTTTTGGGTTTACCTCGAACAAAGAAGGGGAGGGATAGCATATTTGTTGTCGTGGATAGGTTCTCGAAGATGGCAAACTTTATACCATGTCATAAAAGCGATGATGCTGCTAATGTTGCTGATTTGTTCTTTCGTGAAATTATTCGCTTGCATGGTGTGCCAAATACTATTGTTTCAGATCATGATACTAAATTTCTTAGCCACTTTTGGAGATGTTTATGGGCTAAGTTGGGGACTAAACTGCTTTTTAGTACTACTTGTCACCCCCAAACTGATGGACAAACTGAAGTAGTCAACAGAACTTTGTCTACTATGCTTAGGGCTGTTTTGAAGAATAATAAGAAAATGTGGGAAGAATGCTTGCCTCATATTGAATTTGCTTATAATCGTTCGTTGCATTCTACTACTAAAATGTGCCCTTTTGAAATTGTCTATGGTTTCCTACCTCGTGCACCTATTGATTTGTTGCCTCTTCCATCTTCGGAGAAGGTTAATATTGATGCTAAACAACGTGATGAATTGATCTTAAAAATGCATGAGTTAACTAAGGAAAATATTGAGCGCATGAATGCTAAATATAAACTTGTTGGAGATAAGGGTAGAAAACGTGTTGTCTTTGCACCTGGAGATATTGTTTGGTTACATTTGCGTAAGGATAGGTTTCCTAATTTGCGCAAGTCAAAGCTAATGCCATGTGCTGATGGTCCTTTCAAGGTGTTAGAGAAAATAAATGATAATGCATATAAACTTGAGCTGCCTGCAGATTTTGGGGTTAGTCCCACATTTAACATTGCAGATTTGAAGCTTTACTTGGGTGAGGAAGATGAGCTTCCGTCGAGGACGACTTCAATTCAAGAAGGGGAGGATGATGAGGACATCACTAACAAGGTTACACCCACAGCTCCAACTGACACATATACAGGACCAATTACTAGAGCTCGCGCACGCCAATTAAATTACCAGGTACTTTCGTTTCTTGGTAATGAATCTAATGTTCATGAGAATATGATGCTGCCTAAATTGGATACATTTGTCTTGCTTACAAATGAAGGGCCTAGCTTGGACAAGAAGGATGAACATTGGAGCAAGATCAAGCATGGAGATGATGGCATGCGCAAGGGGGACAAGGATGGAGTTACAATGGATGATTTCAGGACTTTGAAGCCACCATAATGAGTGCGAGAAGCCTTGGACGAAATATACAAGATGCCACTTCATAAATTTCGTCCAGAGGCTAATTTAGGTGCTGCGTCACCTTATTATTGGGCCAGGCCCATGTAATTTCGAAATACTTGAGTATAGGCTGTTTTTAGAGTCCGTATGTGTGGGGAAACAAGAGTTAGGGTTGGTTTCGGACCCCTCCACCAAGGGCCACGAAATTCCCCCCTCTTTCCCTCATATATACAGCCCTTAGGGCGTCGTTTAGACTTTGGGTTTTGTTTAGATTAAAAGTTCGCCATAGCTGCAACTTCGCGTACTTCGTTTGTGTTCAACGACCAGACCAAGGCGTCACAGAACCCCACCTTGATCAATAAAGCTTTCCTCTTATATTCGCAATATCCAGATTGCAATCTTAGTTTCTTGCTTGTTCTTCGTTTGCCTGCATGAAACAGACCTTCGTGGTCAGGTTGATCGTGCTCCGGCGTGGTCAACAACCTCTCGGAGTTGGTTTAGCGATTGCTAAGGCGCGACGTCCTCGCACGTTCGTAGTCGGATCGTCAAAGTCGACTTCCTCCAAAACGATAACCACCATCTCATCGAAAGACGGGACACCTTTGCCTCTATCAAGTGGTATCAGATTTCCAGGTTGCTCGGTGAGATTTTACAGTTTTTCGTAGATTAGATCGAGTCTGTTCTTCATACCTACAGTCCACGAAAAAGCCAAAAAAAAAAAATTAGGGTTAGTTCATCCCATCCGAACCAATCTGAGCCTTTGCATAATCTTTTCTGTATTTGCTTTGTTGAATTTGCGGTTGCATCGTCGTGTCAAGTTGCTGGTCTTAGCGTCTAGTTCAATAGAGTTTCGAGTTCTGTTCACAGTTTGTGATACGGTGTATCCTAGGGCCATCACCATGGACCCTCCTTCACCCCCTCAAGTGCCTCAAGGACCGATGACACGTGCTCGTGCTAGAGCTTTTGAGACCGAGGTGACGTCACTCCTAGCCCAACTCCCTTATGAATCTTGCGAGACATGGTTGCTACCTCAAGCGAGTGTGCTTTGTGTGCTCAGGTGTGAAGGAGACCACTTCGGAGAAGAGCTTGAAGATGGACAAGTCCCCAAGGCCACGGACGAGCTGATGCATCGAGAAGGGCAGAAGAGAGCTCCAGGACCCGGACATCCGGCCCCCTGGCCCGGACATCCGGCCCCTGGGCAGTCACCTACAGAAGGCCAACAGCAGCCGAGGCTACAGGGCCCGGACATCCGGCCAGGGCCCGGACATCCGGCCAGGCACGGCCCGGACATCCGGCCCCGCGCCCGGAAATCCGGCGCCTCTGTCCAGAGAGCACCCGAGGCGCGTCCTCCCCCAGCCGGACATCCGGGCCCCCGCCCCGGACATCCGGCGACCCTTGAAGCCCCGGACATCCGGGCCGTAGCCCGGACATCCGGCCCCTGATTTGCCTGCGCGCATCCCCCGGGCCGAGGCCCATGTACCCATTCGCCCCGTAGACTATATATACTCCTCTCCTCATCCCGTTTAGGGTTAGCTGTGGTTTTAGCTCATTTGACACTTGTGTGGATTTCTCCCACGAGACCGGTGCGCCTCTACGGAGAAGATCCACCTCTGGATTCAAGACCCCTAACGGGAAGATCCCACGGGATTCCAAGACCTCCTCCGGGAGAAGACTATCTGTATCACCGTTGTTGACTTTGGATCATGTATCTCGACCTTGTATCGCGAATCTAGCACTTGTGTGATTGCTTCCGTGTTGATTTGAGTGTTCTCTCTTGTGTTTTCCCCATCTTTCTCCGTGTTTTCCCCGTGTTCATCGTGTGCCAACCTCCAAACGTGAAAGATCCGCTGATTAGGGTTCCACCCTACATCAAATTGTCTATGGTTTCCTACCTCGTGCACCTATTGATTTGTTGCCTCTTCCATCTTCGGAGAAGGTTAATTTTGATGCTAAACAACGTGCTGAATTGATCTTAAAAATGCATGAGTTAACTAAGGAAAATATTGAGCGCATGAATGCTAAATATAAACTTGTTGGAGATAAGGGTAGAAAACGTGTTGTCTTTGCACCTGGAGATCTTGTTTGGTTACATTTGCGTAAGGATAGGTTTCCTAATTTGCGCAAGTCAAAGCTAATGCCACGTGCTGATGGTCCTTTCAAGGTGTTAGAGAAAATAAATGATAATGCATATAAACTTGAGCTGCCTGCAGATTTCGGGGTTAGTCCCACATTTAACATTGCAGATTTGAAGCCTTACTTGGGTGAGGAAGATGAGCTTCCGTCGAGGACGACTTCAATTCAAGAAGGGGAGGATGATGAGGACATCACTAACAAGGTTACACCCACAGCTCCAACTGACACATATACAGGACCAATTACTAGAGCTCGCGCACGCCAATTAAATTACCAGGTACTTTCGTTTCTTGGTAATGAATCTAATGTTCATGAGAATATGATGCTGCCTAAATTGGATACATTTGTCTTGCTTACAAATGAAGGGCCTAGCTTGGACAAGAAGGATGAACATTGGAGCAAGATCAAGCATGGAGATGATGGCATGCGCAAGGGGGTCAAGAATGGAGTTACAATGGATGATTTCAGGACTTTGAAGCCACCATAATGAGTGCGAGAAGCCTTGGACGAAATATACAAGATGCCACTTCATAAATTTCGTCCAGAGGCTATTTTAGGTGCTGCGTCACCTTATTATTGGGCCAGGCCCATGTAATTTCGAAATACTTGAGTATAGGCTGTTTTTAGAGTCCGTATGTGTGGGGAAACAAGAGTTAGGGTTGGTTTCGGACCCCTCCACCAAGGGCCACGAAATTCCCCCCTCTTTCCCTCATATATACAGCCCTTAGGGCGTCGTTTAGACTTTGGGTTTTTTTTAGATTAAAAGTTCGCCATAGCTGCAACTTCGCGTACTTCGTTTGTGTTCAACGACCAGACCAAGGCGTCACAGAACCCCACCTTGATCAATAAAGCTTTCCTCTTATATTCGCAATATCCAGATTGCAATCTTAGTTTCTTGCTTGTTCTTCGTTTGCCTGCAGGAAACAGACCTTCGTGGTCAGGTTGATCGTGCTCCGGCGTGGTCAACAACCTCTCGGAGTTGGTTTAGCGATTGCTAAGGCGCGACGTCCTCGCACGTTCGTAGTCGGATCGTTAAAGTCGACTTCCTCCAAAACGATAACCACCATCTCATCGAAAGACGGGACACCTTTGCCTCTATCATGAAGGAGCACCGGACTAACTGCTAAAGCCTATTCTCACAACTGCGCACCCCTACCTGGCGCGCCAAATATGTTGGTGTATTTGGATCGACACATATGGGATCACAAGAATCCCTACTACGGTTGCGGGGCGCGGGGTTGAGAGAAGAGCGGATCTAACAGTTAGCACACGGTTCGTTTACCCAGGTTCGGGCCGCAAAGATGCGTAAAACCCTACTCCTGCTTTGGTGGATTATATGTTTGTGTTCTTTAGCTAGCTATGGGGCGTGATGAGCTTCGAAAGCCGAGTCGTGAGGAGTTCTAAAAAGCCGAATCATTCTCCTGGTCGCCTCGGCCTCCTTTTATAGGAAAAAGGGGTTGCCACAGTGGCACACAGGAGGTGGAAAGGGTACAGTGATGCGAGGTTATCCCTCGCATTACAGGACAAGGCGCATTTAATGCGCTTAGCTTAGGTGTCCTCGCTTTATCGGGGACGAGGGGAGACGTCCGTCTTGTCCGTCGCTGCTCCTCCTTGTGTTGACACGCGCCCCGGCCAGCGGTGCCTGGGGTGCCATGTTTGTAGGCAGGCAGCTGAGGTGGCACAATGGCGGGTCTCCACGAAGATCTGCATGTTGCCACGCAGGTGCCTGCCCAGCTGGTTGGGTCGGCAGCTGCATGGGGCGGTGGAAGCTTAGTTGGCGTTGGCCTGACGGTGGCCCTGCGGACGTCCCCGGCAAGAGCCTTGCCGGGGCCCTGGCAAGGGTCTTGCCACGGCGTCTGCTGTCATCCCCGGCAAGGTGCTTGCCGGGGGCCTTGTGGTCCTCCTTGGCTGGGGTCCCAATAAGGGTCGTCGTCTTCTTAGTGTGCGTATCTGTCCTTGACTGTCTTTAGAAAGATCTGCATGCCACCACGGGGATGCCTCCCGGGGGGCAGTGGATTCAAGGGTGATCCGCTCCGCAGGCGTGGAGCGAGCTGCCGCGGCGAGGGTCTTGCCGGGGCTGCTAAAGCTGCCCCCAGCAAGGATCTTGCCGGGGGAATCCGCTTCGTCCCTTTGCTCTTTGTGGTCTTGGCTTTGGGCTTCAGTCTCCATCGAGCTTTGGTCTTACCCTGGCTCACCTCCCTTGCCGTGCTTGGTGTGGTGGTGCCTGGGGCTCGGACTGCCCGTGCATAGTCGTAGGGGTACAAAAAGTGTACCCCTCATTTTGTACACCGACAGGTACTACAGTGTATGCCTCTGGCAATCTAACACCAAATGAACTGATGCATGTCCATCGCCTGGGCGAGGGTACGTTGCATTAGTCAAAAGGCGTAAGCGAGCTTCAACTTGTCCTGCAAGCTTCTCCTCGTTCTGCGTGTTGACGGGACACACCAACAAGTAGTGCTAGTCCATACTCCCTCCTTTCCGGTTAATATGGCTTAATCTTTTTTTGCGGCTAAATGAGAGAGCTTTATTCATATATAAGCATTCTTAAGACGATCAGCCAAGTCATTGGTCACTAGGAAGCGAGGTACCCCGCAAAAAATGAAGTAGGAAGCGAGGTGTTTCATCAAGCCAGCTCTCGGCCACATTCAAAGTGCAGCAAGGACGGTTCGCACAAAGATGCACCGCAAGGTTTGCTGGCCTCTTTACATGCTGAATAAAAAAAAGGGGAAATATTACCGAGCGCTCCTATTTGTAATAGGATATGAGCCAGAATTAAGCGAGAATTGTGGCGAGTGTTCCATGCAATCAACATCCATTATCACATGCGAGAACCCTCGAAGAGAACAAAATTTGTTGAACACATTTTAAAAATATAATAAGAGTGCAGACGCTACTCCATCCGGTTCCTAGTACTAGTATAGTACCTCTATAGACTACTATAGTAGTAGTACTAGTACTAGTAAACTTTACGCTTGGTAGTTCGCCTCTTTGGGAAGTGCAACAATAATAGTACTACTAGTATAGTGTATGCTTCTGGCAATCTGACAACGAATTAACTGTTGCACGTCCACCTCCTGAGCGAAGGACAACTTGCATTAGTCAAAAGTTTCTCCTTGTCCTGCGAGCCACCACGCGCAAGCTTCTCCCGTCCTGCAAGCTTCTCCTCGTTCGGCAAGTTGATGGGACACAACAAAGTAATAGTAGTCCATACTGCCTCCTCTCCGGTTAATATGGCTTAATTTCAAACGAGATAAATACACTGTGTGTCACTGTATATTTGTAAAATACGGTCAGCGGACTTCATAATACGCTCATTGCGCTCAATATATAAATTTTCCGTTGTTTATACAATCACTAGCTCACCCTGGCTGAGTATGTGTGTGCATGCACGTGTAGGTTGAGCACTTGAGCGTGACCGTGTGTGTTCCGTCGTGTGCTCGTACATGCATGCATTAGGGCGTCGCGCGCGTTTTTGCGTCCATGTGTACGTGTGACTGTTGCATACACGTAGGGGGAGCATGTGTTGGGGCCACTAAAGGAGCAGTCAAATCACACAGTAAGTTAGTCGGAAGAAGCAACCATCATTTCACTCTTCAATGACACATCGGCGAGGAGCCTAAGCAGGAGCCTAAGCTACAAGCCTGCTTGCTTGGGTTGCTCTCTTCACAAGCATAGAACTACGGTGGCCACATCGTTGGTCACATATCGGTCGTGATCCTGCAGCTGGGGGAAGGGAACAATGTTCTACATAGACGCGGTCGACATCGGCAAGGGAGAAAATCCACAGTCGGTGCGTCCCAATCGGGGGTCACCGTGGTATGGGCTGATGCCGCGTCCCAATCGCCCTTCTATCTACAACCCGACGACCGTTTCGAAAACATTAGTGCATGTCAACAAAAATTATACTAGTATCGATGTTCCATTTTGAAAAAAGCATATAAGCTCTTAGTTCTTACCCAAAGGATCTTTATATCCAACAGACACAAAATATCCATTCGACTGTTTGAAATTACTTTCGCTGCTGATCTGATGTCGAGGTAATTGTTGCATCGCCACCAAAACCCACCATCTCTTAAGCTAAGGTAGACCAAGCTAACCCTATATTATCATATTACTAAGATAAATAGAAGGCACTTTAGAATCATTTAGGACCTGAGCTTGTCAATCTGAATGTGGAGGGACACCAGCTTAGCCCCGGCCAGCAGCTTGGGCGGAACTATGAAGAAGGTCAGCTCATGCACGGCGACGTCGCCAGGATCCCTGCTACTTGTCACCTCCATTTCCACCTTGACGGCGTCGGTCCTACCTTTGGGCTCCCCCGGCGAGCCGTTCGCCCACAGCTTGGCCACGTAGTGTGGCAGTGGGGATGCCCCCACTCTGATGCCGACGACCGACAAGGCGATAAGTGTGCCGATGTCGAGCACACCGTTGACCAAGAAAAACGTACGGTCGTCCTCCTTCGCGAACAGCAAGAGTCATGGCTCCGACAGTGGCACTTGCAGCTGGAGCGCCATGCTGTACTGGATCCTGTGCACGGGCATGGGATGCACTATGCTGATGTGGTGGGAGAGCACCGGCGGCGGGCCTTTGTAGCCGCGGACAGGCACGGGGCATTTGCAGGGCGCGAGCGTACACACGCTTTGGTGATCGGCGAGCTTATGGTAAGTGACGTAGAGCCCACAGCCTTCATGCGGGCACTCCACCCTCACCGAGGAGAGGACGGCGTCCACCTGTTCCGCACGTTGAAGCCACTACCGCGCTCGCACTTCTGGCACTGCCGCTGGTTCTCGGGGCGCTCGACACGGCAGTCCGCGCAAGCCAGGTGCCCTCCCTTGCACTGCACAAACCAATCGAACAACACATCCATCAAGAAACCTGCACCTTGCTCGATCAGCCGAACGGACGAGGTGTATTCAAACCTCATGCAATGGAGGCTTCAAGGGGCGGAGGCACAAGGGGCAGCGGAGCAAGGTGAAGTCCATCGAGACCATAGAGATCTCCATCGTCGGGTCCGGTTCCGTCTGCATGATCTCGTCCTCCTCGTGCACAACCATCTCTCGCTTTATTATGGCCGGGGCATTACAAAGCTTTACCATCACATATTCATACTACTTCAAGGTGCATTAAGTCAACACATGCAAGTATCAAAAGGAGAGTCACGGCATGCATGCATGCGTTGTAATTAATGCATCAGTAAACGCAAATTATTGAAATATATCGAGTGCAGTGCTTTGATGTGTCGCGTCAACTCGTACAAGACCGAAAAGTTTGATTACTACAACACCGTCTCGCCTTAACTGCACCTGCCTTTGGCCGCATGACAGGTGGGCCACCGACCTGTTGGGCCACCTGTCATGGACGCAAAGGCAGGAACAGTAAGTCAATGAAGCTGCGTCCCTCCCTCGCCCATGAGCATGGTGGCTGGCAGGACTAGGAGAAGCTTTCGTTCGCTACACGCTCTCCCTCCCGTATGCGGTGGAGATGCAGGAGTTCAATCGGTGTCAGATGGCCAGAAGCATACTGTAGTACTCCTCCACTGCATTAGTACTCCCAAAGAGGCGAAGAGCCAAGCGCAGCCCGGACGCTCGTGTGGCAGTTTCATGTGTAGAGTATTCTAGGATAGCGTGTACCGTGCATGTAAGCTTAAAATCGTTGGGGTCGGCTACTCGGCTCCATGCTATATTTTTTGATTAAAATAATCTTCTGGCCCTACCTGTCATCCTGGTGATTCTAGTTTGCATGCTCATCTGGTCAAGACAGGAATACATATTTTAATTTGTGGTGGGGTAAATGTTAGATGTTGCAACAAATGGAGTTTTGTACACTTTGGGTATTTCAGCCAAGTTTACAGGCAACCATGTGGGGCCAGTGCTATGATGTGTTGCGTCAACTCGTACAACGAGGAGAAGCTTGATTTTACTACTACACGCCTTCTCCCTCGCCCATGTGCACTGTGGCTCACAGACGGGGACAGGCTTTTGCTTATAGTACTACAACAAGCTATCCCCCCCGCTCGCGGTGGATGGACATGCAATAGTGGATTCGATACTGTAGAAGCAGTAGTGCAAACCGAACGTGGCAGTTGCAAACCTTGGAGCACGCATATAGCCAGGCTCTTGCATGCGACAAAATTGCTATGTGAGCCCACTATTGTAGTACTACTTGCTAGTATAGCCCTGTAAACCAGAAATGAGTATTTGCCTTTCTAGAGATTTCAACAAGTGACTAGACTACACCGAGACGGTGTACATATGGAGCAAAATGAGTGAATCTACACCGTAAATAAATACGTAGTTCTCTAATTTTCCTCTCGGCCCTGGTCGCGGTGCACAATATTGAGTATACTAGTATCATCTTGTAATTTACGAAGTCACCATAGGCACCTCGTCGTCGATGGGAACGTATCCTGACATGCGATAGAAGCAAGCAGAAGTCGCCTCCATAGGTGCTTGAATGCCAAGGAGGGACATGGTAGCGGTTCCCGAGACGTTGAACGGTCAATGATGCATCCTCAAATTATTCTACATGCAGAGGGAATTAATTGGAGAAGCATAATAGAGCCAGCACGATGTAAATGCAACAGAGTTTGGATTCTCATATAAAGGCGCCCCACCACTCCAATCCATCTACTCCTTAGTCTCTGCACAACACTGCTCACTCCAATCCAAGACCAAGTGACCAGAAGTCAGAAGCACCTATAGAGGCGCTAGACGCGAGCGGCAGTCTGCTATGCCAAATCATCCAAGGCGCCGGCCTGCGGCCCCGCACCGCGTAGTGCTTCTAGACGGTGCTGGCGACCTCCGGCGTCGTAGCCCTCGCCGATGCCGGCTTTGCCTCTCACATGGACGACATGATGGTCGACTCCATCCGCAAGTTCGCTGCTGTCAAGAAGCACGCGGATGACCTTGCCGTACTGCTCCAGCCCACGCGCCCAGGCTCCTCATTGCCTGCCACCCTCATCGGCCTCCATGGTGACAAACTTTTTCAAGCCCTGGTGGCCCTGCAGTTACTGGAGGTCGCGATGAAGAATGTGCACCTCGAGGCCACGCTCGTCACGTAGCGCCTCGCCAGGGAAAAAACCGTCGAACTGCAGATCCACGTCTATGAGGAAATCTTCTACATAGGCCACTACAAGGCCATCGAGGACAGAGAGACGTTGGCCTTCTTCCAGCGGCTGTAATCTTTGGACACCATTGTTCAGAAGCACGTCCACCTGGCCATAAAAGCCGCTGCTACTTAGCCTCCGTTCGGTGTGCCGACGCCTTGAGTCGAGGAGGTGGACATCGTCGATGGATGCATATCTTCATCTTGCCTCCTGTAACCAGCACTGCATCGCCTCGTGGCCTTTGTGTTTTATTAGTATAGGAGTATATGGCATTTTTATTCCAGTAGTAACGTTTTCACTGTGAGGTGGGGCCGCAGTTGAGCAAACCGACCATCGGCAAATCCCCACCCCGCCCACCGGGCGTCGGCTGAGTTTAGAATTAGAAGAGAGAAACTAGAGAGAAGAGCTAGCTATAGCACATACGCTGTTGTTAGATGGGACTCACGTTGATAGAATAGGAGTACTGAGCACTCGTACCTCTTTTTTTTAGGGAAAAAGCAGCAGTATGTCTAGTACTACCACTAGTTGGGTGCGTGCGACCTATACCTATCATCACTTTAGGTCTTTTTTCAACCTGCAGCTACGCTTCACCGTACATATTTTTTCACGCATTTATCCTCCTATACGTACTCCTAGGCTATTTCCACGTGCTCCCTTTCGCCGACATGTGGGACATAGAGCATCTGGGTCGTAGTGCATGCCCAACTCGGAACATATGCCGGGGTACTTTACATTTTGGACCTCACGAATTACATGCAAACCCCCCACAGAAGAATAAATAAATAAATGAATGACTACATGAAACTGGATTATTTTCATAGAAACCGCAACACGTTCATTAAATTTTGGACATAACACGTTTATAAAAAACTACCGGACCTAAACAAGTCTAAGGGGCTCTTTGATTCGCACGATACTGAAAACACAGAAATGGGGAAAGTATGATGGCTATGAACCGAGACGAGGAGAACTCTACTAACTCAGTTAGAGGTTAGAGTTATATTCTAACCCTGAACTAACTCTAAACCAAAGAGGTGTATGGATGGTAGGGTTAGATTGACAATAAGGGGCTGTTTGGTTCTAGGCCTAGGAGTGCCACACTTTACCATACAATTGTTGCCAAACTTGCCTAAGGGAATCTTACCAAACACACACCTAAGTTGGTCAAACTTTCCTAACCTTAGGTGTGGCAACCTTTGGCAAAATTAGGGGATGTTTGGTTTGTGACTAACTTTGCCAAAGATTGCCACACCTAAGGTTAGGCAAGTTTGACCAACTTAGGTGAGTGTTTGGTTCAAGCCACACTTTTGGCAAGCCACACTTAGGCCCCACATGGCATACACATAAAAAGTGTGGCAAGATTCCCTTAGGCTTGCCAACTTGTGGCTCTCATTTTGATGAATTAACCTTAGGCAAGCTTGGCAAAAATGTGTGGCAAAGTGCTGCAATGTTAGGCCTAGAACCAAACAACCCCTTAGTCTTAAACCAAATAGCCCCTAAATGTTCTTTCTCAATCACTGCACAATACTGCTCACTTCAATCCAAGACCAAGTGACTAGAAGCCAGAAGCACCTATGGAGGCGATGGTCGCGAGCGGCAGTCGGCTGTGCCAAATCATCCAAGGTGCCGGCCTGCGGCCCCGCACCGCGCAGCATTTCCAGACGGTGCTGGCGACCACCGGCGTCGTAGCCCTCGCCGACACCGGCTTCGCCTCTCGCATGGATTCCATGATGGTCAACTCCATCCGGAAGTTCGCCGTCGTCATGAAGCGTGTAGGGAAAGCTCCTACTAGTCCTGCCAGCCACCACGCTCATGCGCGAGGGAGGGACGCAGCTTCATTGAGTTACTGCTCTTGCCTTTGCGTCTATGACAGGTGGACCCAACAGGTGGTTGGCCCACCTGTCATGCAACCAAAGGCAGGTGCAGTTAAGGCACCAGAGCTCAGTCCGCGAGGGAGAGGGCGTTGTAGTTATCAAACTTCTCAGTCTTGTACGAGTTGACGTGACACATGAAAGCACTGCACTTGATATAAGTCTTTTTACACATTTCAAATGGACTACTACATATGGATGTATGTAGACACTAGAAGAACGCCCGTAAGTTGCAACGGGGCCACATTTATTTTAAGAGTTCAATATTAATCATGTTAATATTACATTTAATATTCTCATACATATCAAGTGACATTGACATTTTTTACCATCAAATCCTCACACACACACAATCTCCCTCCCTCTTCCTCACTCTCTCTCCCCCACCCTCTCTATCTAACACACACACACATATCCATCTTATTGGGTACGGGACCATAATCCATCTATTTCACACACACGCTAGTGCATAACAATATGGATTATGTCTATTATATTTGCCACCACAGCTCCATGACAAACAATACATCTAAATTATCAGTGTTATTTTTATATAATATGCATTATCTTTATCTAAATTCTCTCTCCCCCCCCTCTCTCTCTCAGACACACACACTCTCTCTCTCACACACACACACTCTGATATTATAGGACCAAAAACTTCTACCAATTACCATACTCTAGAACACCACACTCCTCACTGCATCGATGGACGTTGGGTGGTGTCTCTCCTCTACCTGGTAACCTGGCATCCTCTAATTCTATGCCACCATCTCGATTATCTTCCTTGGCACCGAATTGTAAACACCTGCCCTCCTTCTCCTCCTTCCCTGTGCTCCACAACAGCCGAGCTGACCGGGAATCAAATCTGGACTGCTGGTACGGGCGCCCATGAGGTAATACAACGATTCTCAATCGAAAATGACAAGAATGTAAAAAAGAGCACATACCTTGATGCGGAAACTGCTGCCACCTACCAAGTGAAGACCAGCAGGGCGCTGCTCCGCCGTGGACCTATGCTGACTTGAGTCCATGTCCGCCGTTGGCCGCTGATCGCATTCGTCCCACCCATCGCCCAAGCCGGCGTTAGAAGAAAACTCAATAGCCTTGCCCACCTTCATGGCTCCAGTCCACGAGATCGAATCAAGCATCATAGAGTTCGGGGAGGAGTAGCATTTCCACCGTCAGCTCCTCGCTGATGTATCAGCATAGAGTGCGGGGAGGACATGGAACGTAAATACCTGGGGTTTAGCGCTGGTGGCGGGAACGACCGACAAAGCCTCCTTGCGCCGCTCCTCGCTGTCCGCCCTGCTCTGGGGATCCTAGTGCTCTGCCCTAGGGTTCCGTGCTGGTGGTGGCGGCGGCGTGGTAGTAAGGTGAACTGGAGTTTCGCCTGTGTCGGATGTGATGGCGCGAGCGGAGTACCGAGGAGTCGCCGAGGTCGGCCGGGGCCTAGGGCACAGAGGAGTCCTCCTGGTCAACGAAATCGGAGAGAAGAAGAGGATGGCGGCGCGCCGGCGCGAGGACACATGAGGGAAGGAGTCGAGAGGATCGGCCGTCGAGGCTCGTGAGGAGGGCAGCGATGGGAGGATCGCGTTAATGGTACCGTGTACAAAAATCCCATCAAAGCAAGTAAAATATACCAGCAATGCTTGATTGATTCTGATTTATTTTTTATAGGCATTTTCGGATTTGTAGGGCATGTGCCCACGATCCCCGCACGCCCTACCTTTTTTTGACGTGTATGATTCATGATAAGAAATGAAAATCACATCAATGTAAGGAAATATCCCATCAATGCTTAATTGGTTGTGATTATTTTTTTATATGGTAACTAATCTGATGGGTTTATCTGGGCGGTGAAGCGAAAAGGCAGGTGGGAGAGGAGACAAAAAATAACCGGTCAGAAAAAAATTGAATTGATTGTTGCCCTGTACGTTTGGTTTTGGTATTTGAAGATTGATTACCATCCGTTAGTTGGGTTACCAAAAAGAAATCAATCAAGATATATCCGTAGCTAATCCTACTTATCCAAACAATCACTTAGAAAAGGCAAAGATCGATGCATTAGGCAAATTAGGATTTGAAATTGATCATCATGGAACTAAATTTTATTGATTGGTAATGTGCTATCAGTACCTGCCGTTTATAACGTGTCTGGTTAGCAAACTTTGGAAATGTTAGGAAAGTTTTTATTGTGAGGGTAAAAAAATCAATGTGAGGAGATATGCTGGTGGGATGCGAGACGAAAATAAACCGGACGAAAATAAACCAGGCGAAATATAACCAGACAAAGTGGGAGGTGGGACGAAAAAAAACATGGAACAAACACTACCAACTGTTCCATTAGGAGTAGAGATATTTTGCTTCGTATGTAGTCACTTGTTGCAATTTCTAAAAAGATTTATATTTGGAAACGGATGGAGTACAACGCATGCATGCATGCCGTGTCTTCCCTTTTGATACTTGCATGTGTTGATTTGATGCACCTTGCCAAATTTTGACTATAAATTTAACTAACCAAATTTTCATGCATGTCACAAAAAATTACGGGGCTGTTTGGATTGTGACTATGTTTGTCTTATGTTGCCACAGTATTTTTCCCACACTTGCCACACTTGCCTAACTTGAGTTGCTCAAATTGTTAGACATAGTTTGGCTTGCCTAAGGGAATCTTGCCACACTTTTTGTGTCTATGACATGTGGGGTTCACTGCTAATAAAAAAATTCTTGTCTTAGGTGTGGCTAATAAAAATTACTTATATTTAGGAACAAAGGGAGTAGAAAATATAAATAATAATGCATGTTGGGGCAGCCCACGTTTCCGATAATTTTAGCCGTGGGCTTGTTCAAATTTTTTACGATGGGGTGGTTGTTCATTTAATGGAGGGACTTGCACCAGACTTGAACAATACAAAGTGCGACCTGGCAAACCGTAACACCACTTGGAACAAGCGGGTAGCTATCTCCAAAAACAATCAACAACTAAAAAAACGGTGACCTGGCACGTAGTACACAATTTTAAACGATTGTTTTGATGGAGTGAAAAAGGAAAACTACCCACTACGTATATATAGGCCGGAGCCTCCACGCTTGCTTGCTAGGGTTGCTCTATTCACACACTCTCATCTTCTCCAGATCTAAACAAGATAGGGGTGTTAACACTGTCTTTCTCTCTTCAAAAAACGCAGTCTTTTTATCCTCGCTACTGGTTACAGATCCGGACGTATCCCCCTCTGCCGATGAAGGGAAGGAGGGGCAGCATTTAGGCCGTCGTCGATAGCGAGGGAGGAGACCCACTGCCGGCCACACTGTTATCTCTGGCCGAACGCCGGCGCGGGAGGTCCGCCGATCCCTTCGTCGTTTCCCTACTGTGGGCGGATTCGGCCTCCCGCTACCCACCTATCCACATCCGGACAACCTTCAGGTATATCTTCCTTCGAAACCACCTTAGCTCTACTTCCCCAACTCGCTACGTCGCTGCATGTGCATCATTTTCTACCTCTCAGCCCCTCTCGATCGGATGGTCCAACGTCACCTATTTTTCTTCTTCAATTGTTTGAGGTAAAGCTACTTCATGGAGTCGAATCTTGTACTTGGTTCAAACAAAAATAAAGTGGGGGTGGGGGAATTTAGTATGTAGTACATCGGATTTGGTACAAACATGAAGGAAAGGGGGTGAAAGTAGTACAGACTAGTCATCCAACCGGTCTCTTGGTTGAAAAGGGAAATATAGGGGTAACCCTGAACATAGTCGTATGACCAGGACTAGATTTGCTATGCACACATAGGAGTAGGTGGACAGAGTGAACAAAAATGGGACCAACCCAGATATGTTTCTTGTATGTTTGTTTCTCGGGGCAACAAACTATGAATCACCACTTTATGCCCCTATTTAGGTACATGGTGCTGGACTGCTGGTGCACCCACTGTCCCATGCCCTTATACCAAATATCTAGCTGTTCTTAATCTAATGCCCCTGGTAAAAATGAAGCCATGCCACTCTTATAAGCCATGACAAGTTTAGCCAAATGTTTTTGCCTGTAATTGTTTGAGACTCTGACTGTTTCCTCTGTAGCTTGTTGTGTAAACAGGGATATCCATTTCACTTGGTTGCTGTTGTGACCTTTTGGTGCACCGCACAAAACTCTTCTTAAAAGAAGTGACTTTTGTGATGTTTAACTAGAATGTCAGAATGGAACAGTTCGTTCATTTCGGTGGAACTGCACAAAGGGAGATATGTGTTCCAATCCTCATCATCAATATTGGCACCATAACCTTCCTTCAGGTAAGAATGATATTTAATGCATGTGTTCATCTCTATTTTGCGACTGCCATGAGAAAATAATGCTATTTTTTACTAGTACACTTGTACTCCCTCACTGACAAAACCAATTCTCAAAATAGAAGGCCAATCACGTACTTGGTTTCACCAACTGGTGAGGAGAATGAGAAATAGAGCATGAAGAGAAAGAAGAAGAAGAATAAACAGTGCCAAGGCGATCTTGCTGAAGCCAGAGGCCTCAGTCGAGGCCATTCAAGGGCTCCGGCAATGACTACCTTACATGTGAGACGATCCTCCAGGGAGCCCTTCCACTTCTGCTGTCTCACTTAATTAATTAGGAGTACTTAAGTACCACTATTATTGCTGCCTAATTTTCCTGTCGGAGTTAAACAAATCTTTAGTAGCACCCTATACTGAATCATGTACGTGTGTATGTTTGTCCATGGAGGTGAATCACGTGGTGGAGCAGGGAGAGAATATTATTAGTGTCATGACATAATAGTGCTATTGTTTTGCATGTCAATTTATTGCCATTGGTTCAATGAGGCAATGTTTTGTGTATTGTACATCATGAATTTGATCGTACTATTAGAGTAATATGCTAATGTCTTTCTATCCTTTCTCACTAAGCTAATGAAGGTTTCACCTTGTTCCTACTTGTGCAAACATGGATCATTAAGTGCCAATCATACATTTTAGTGGAACTACACAAGACAATACAATGAACTGTATCCCAGCATGTGCTTTAATTCTGCTAGAAGTTCTTGATAATCTTTCGATATAATCTCAGCACTGGAAAACAAGAGTGATTTCAACCATACATTTGAAGTGCACAAAAATATATACTATTGAGTGATTCTAGTGAGTGCTTTATCATCTCTTATGGGACTACACTAATGAGCTTTTTTCCTCAGGTTGGTATGGGCCTAAGGTCTTCATCCATATTAGTTTGCTGTCATCTCTATTTGTTTCGTGCTACTATCATGAGAAACTCCTTTATCTTTGCACGTTAAAGTTTTGCAACCTATGATACATGGCAATGCTTTGAGTGTGGAGCTAACTGGCACTGATTAAATAAACTAATACCTCTCTTTAAGCAAGACTACTATGTTGCTGACTTTACCCATTAAGATAATGAGGGTGCTTCTATTTGTTAGTGTATGTTTCATCAACTAGTCCCACTATTACTGTAATCTCACTCTCTCAATATATGTGCCAACAGGGATGCTCGATTTTGGTGGAACTGCACAAAAACTTTGGGTGCTTCATTGCCTCAGCAGCTTCCGTCCTTTCCTGTGAGTCGCCAATCTGGGCCTGCTTTCTTCCTTTGCTGTTAGTCGCTTCGCTTATCTCGGCTTCCAGTCAAAGGAACAAGTAATTGAAATGCTACCTCACACAGGTTGGTACTGGTCTTTATCCTGATTAATGTATTGGTAATTTAGTATTGTGCTACTGTTTGCCAATTTTAGAAAGGAGTAACTTGGAGCCTGAACTTGCAGGCAAATCATTGCATTGGGTGATTTCAGTAGAACTAAACAAAAAGATCAAATGGACAGATACTTATGCTACTGGTACGTACTCCAAAGTTCAGTCAGACAAGCATTGATGTTGACAAGAAATGCCTATATTCATTCGAGTATCAACCGGCGTCAACTAGTTGTCAAACTCCAAGTATTAGGAGAGTGAATGCTAAAAATATTGCTTGGCGCATAGCCCAGAAAAACACAGTCCAATCTTTGGTCCCAACTTATGCCTTTTGGGTATCGGCAGATATGGTAGCGAACTGTATGGCATGGAGTCTAAAGATTCCAGACAAGTTGGTTGGCGTGTATATCCATCTGGCACTTAATCAGTCTGCATGCCACGGATGCTCCATTTCAGTTGAACTGCACAAAAAATTTGGTTGGTTCCTTTTCTCAACTGCCTCCTTTCTCATCTGCAATGTAGAATTTTGGCGAGCTATAGGACCAAGATGAGCTAGTAAACTAGTTGGATGAAAGTAGTGGCCAAGATGCTCAAACCTCCCTCGGCACGAGGCCACTATTTGAGGATAAACTACAAGCAAAGTTCAGATTGTGTGTGCTGCCTCTTAAGTACTCGAAAGTTTACTCGTACAAGCATTAATCTTAGCAAGAAGTACCTCCGACTGAACACCATTTACCAGTCTGCAATGTAGAATTTTGGCGAGCTACAGGACCAAGATGAGCCAGTAAACTAGTTGGATGAAATTAGTGGCCAAGTTGCTCAAACCTCCCTCGGCACGAGGCCACTATTGGAAGACAAACCTAAAAGCAAAGTTCAAATTGTCTGTGCTGCCTCTTATGTACTCGAAAGGTTACTCGTACAAGCATTAATTTTAGCAAGAAGTACCTCCGACAGAACACCATTTACCAGTCTGTACCCTAGGTAAGTAAAGTTCGTCCATGGATCATATTGGCTGTGATCTCAATCATTTGGATGCATAAACATACTAAACATGTGTATATCTAAATCTTTTTTTGAATTATCTATGAATATTGGTGTGTGATCTATCAATCATTTGGATCCATAGACATGCTGAACTTGTGTATATATGAATCTTTTCAGTTGTTGATAGTGAATGTTGGCTATGTGTAACGCCCCGGACACACCCGCCGGTGGTCGTACAAGCATTAATTTTAGCAAGAAGTACCTCCGACTGAACACCATTTACCAGTCTGTACCCTAGGTAAGTAAAGTTCGTCCATGGATCATATTGGCTGTGATCTCAATCATTTGGATGAATAAACATACTAAACATGTGTATATCTAAATCTTTTTTTGAATTATCTATGAATATTGGTGTGTGATCTATCAATCATTTGGATCCATAGACATGTTGAACTTGTGTATATATGAATCTTTTCAGTTGTTGATAGTGAATGTTGGCTATGTGTAACGCCCCGGACACACCCGCCGGTGGTCGTTACTCCTGGCGGGATCTAGACTGACCTCACATATCAATACTAGTCTTTTCTGCGCACTTTGTCCTCACTCGTGCACACCCGGGAGCAACTTCCCGGTTGGTCACCCATCCAGAAACTACTCCAAGCTGAGCACGCTTAACTTTGGAGTTCTATCTGAATGGGCTCCCGGAAAAGAAGGAATTCCTTATTGATATGAGTAGTCTATCATCCCTAATAAGTCAGGCCATCACATACACCCTCACTCAGAAGAACCGACGTCCTCGTCGGGCCACAGGAACGTTCCCACTTGGCACAACCGTCTATGCTTCCAGGACAGCACATGTGCCATGCCGTGTGCCACGACGGGTCACAAACATCATGCACAACATGACTCCAAACTGTCCGCAAACATCCGTGTAACCGCGAGGGTCGGCTCTGATACCAACTTGTAACGCCCCGGACACACCCGCCGGTGGTCGTTACTCCTGGCGGGATCTAGACTGGCCTCACATATCAATACTAGTCTTTTCTGCGCACTTTATCCTCACTCGTGCGCACCCGGGAGCAACTTCCCGGTCGGTCACCCATCCTGAAACTACTCCATGCTGAGCACGCTTAACTTTGGAGTTCAATCCGAATGGGCTCCCGGAAAAGAAGGAATTCCTTATTGATATGAGTAGTCTATCATCCCTAATAAGTCAGGCCATCACCCTATGAATATGAACGTGTCCTGTGCACCTGAGTTTGATACGAATGTTTACCTTTTCTGTTGTGCTTGCGTGTGAACTTGTTAGTATGCCTACTGTGGGGTATGTGACGTGTGGGTGTCAACGGCACACCTTCTTCCCGAGAAGAATTGCACCTGCTTTGTTAGGGTAGCAACAACGCATCAGCTGTTTTTAATCTTCTTACTCTCTCTTGCCCCCTCCCCAGCTCAACCCCCGAGGTAATGTTTTCGGCCTCAAAACAAACATAGTACTGCGTTGTTTTGGGGGCTTGATGAAAAATCAAGTGCTGGTTTCTCTAGGTTGGCCCGCCCAGCAAATGGGCTGCTAGTCCACCACGGACTGGGAGGCTAAAAATACAAGGTGTATGGTGTAGAGGCAAGTAAAAAAACACCATCGAGAGCCATCCACTAACGAAAAAAATCGCTCCTGATGTGCTTCTTCAGTCCTGCCGTCGGCCCCCTCTATAATCCAGTTCGCTCGGGGATCTAGTATCATTTTTTTCCAGAGGGCGAACAAGTATCTGCTAGGCCTAGGTTTTGTATTTTAACATGCGTAGCACACGACATACCTTGATAGTGGTTTCAACTTATTTTTTGAGGTCCATACCGTCATATGGGCTTTTTCTTAAAGATCGGCAGCCCAATGTATTTTTTAACCACATTATATATATTTATATTAATACTATTATCGTATGTTTTGTAGAGACTTATATATACATTATAAAAACATCCCACGTGCTATTAACTTATAAAAGTAAATGTTTAATAGAAGTTGGCAAGGAAAATCCTGGTTGTTTTTGACTCACCGACAAGGAAAATCCTGGTGATTGCGTACAAAAGCTTGCGAAGATTTTAAGGACCAATGTAATAATAACGCGCTCATTTTTATTTTGAGCAATAACTCGCTAATTTGTTAATTATGTATATATAAAATGTGCCTCTCTGGTTTATTTTTGATATTAATTGCTCCTTCTAACATAACATTATACATATAACGAGCCCAGCTAATTCGTGTATTTGAAGGAAGTGAAAATGGGCTGGGATTTCTTAGATAATATAAATGGGCCGCATTGACGCGAAATTATTTGTTCAACCAGCCCAGCAAATGGACTATAATTCTAGAAAACATGGGTTAAATATGTGCCACATTTTTGCAGGCTGACATGTGGGCCAATAGGTCGAAGCCTACGCAGGGCGTTGTCAACTTGGTCAGCATGCACCTTCAATCTCCCGTCTTCTTCCTCCAGCGTCGCCGGGAGCACCTGGTCTGGGCTCTGGCGGCTAGCGGCTCTGCTTAGCACGCATCGCTGCGAAGCGCTATCCCACTGTCGGCCAGGCTATCCCTCCACCCCTCCACACCTCCTGTTATACTCCATAGATTGCAGCCCCACGCAGCAACAGAACCAGTTATAACCGTTCTCCTCCACTCAATCTGGGACTCCACTGCCGCGTCTTCCCATCTCCGAGCCGTTCCCGTCCGGGGCCTCGTTGTCGTCCACCGCCTCGCTGCGCTCGGTGCGGCATGGTCAACAAATGAGAGTCATCGGAAGAGGACTGTGCGTGGAGAGCCTGACAACTGGGACCCACGAGGTCCATGGTCGCCGGCAAGGAAAGTTCCTCCTTATTAAGCTGAAAAAATGTTTCTTCCACCTGACAGCTTGGACCCACCGGCTGTATCTTCGCACGGAAGGAAGTGCCTCCTTGTTATGCAAAAAAATTATTCCTCCCGTTGACAGCTGGGACTCGTCATATTTGGTGGCTGACTTGTGGGCCTACTAAGCGGACATGTACGCAGGGATTTGTCAACTTAATCAACAAATGATTCTAGAAGCTAGACCGTTGGATGTTAATCCAACAGCCATGCTCCTTCTTCAACCTCTATTCTTGCTCGTATCTCCCGTGGGCGGCACCGCGGCTATGATGCCACGCACGAGAACCAGTCAAGTTTCCCACTCCTCTCCATCTGCGACTCCACTACCCCATCTTCCCCATCTCCGAGTTGTTCCAGTCTGGGGCCTCGCCGTCGTCCACCGGCCTTTGGTGCGCTCGGCACGGTGTGCTCAACATGGTCAACAACCGAGAGTCATCGGAAGATGACTATACATGAGAGGCTGAGAGTGGGGACGCGCGTGGTCAACGTGGTCAAGGAATGACTTCCATCGAAATTGTACTGTACGTGGAGAGGCTGACAGCTGGGTCCACAGCCGCAGCAAGGAAGTGCCTCCTTATTACGCGGGAAAATAATGATTCCTCCACCTAACAGCAAGGACCCACCAGACGGGCCATCGTATTTTGCGAAAAAACATTTCCCCCCTGACTGCTGGGACCCACCGGACCGGTCACCGTATTTCGCGAAAAAACGTTCCCCCCACTGTCAGTTCGGACCCACCGGACGTGCCTCCTTATTACATAGAAAAAAAATGAATACTCCCCCTGCTAGCTGGGACCCACCTTGGTGGGAGGCTGACTTGTGGGCCTACTAAGTTGACGGGGACGGAGGGCTTTGTCAACTTAGTCAATATGAACGATTCTAGCTCCAGTGACCGTACGATGTCCATCCAACGGCCGTAGTGCTTCTTCAACCTCTGGTCTTCTTGCTCCAGCCGCCCAAACTAGCGCCGGTCGTGCCGCGTGCTGCTGCCTCCCGTGGCCGGCTGTGAAGCCGCGGAGGCCTCACCCCCCCTACTACTCCCACCGCTGGCCAGGCCATCCCTATACTCACCCACACCCCCTATTATTCTGCGGCGACAGCAGCCTCGCACCGCAGCCGAACCAGTGAACCCTCGTAGTCCTCTCCGTGTAGGCATCCACTGCCGCATCTTCCTCGGCTCCGCGTCATCCCCTTCCTAGGCCTCGCCGTCGTCCATCGCCTTGGTGCCTCTCCACGCGGCGTGGTCAATGTGGTCAACGTCCGACTTCCATCAGAAGAGTATTGTACATGGAGAGGCTGACAGCTGGGTCCACAGCCACAGCCCAGTTTTTTGTGATTTGCCAAGTCGCTTTGTCAGGCGTGTTGGGCTGAAAATCTTTTAAGACAAGGAGAGCTTCATTCGGCTCGCCGAGAAAACGGCCTATCAGTAATGAGAAATGGGTTCTACATTTTTAAAACACATCAAATCGGCAATTAGTTTCAAATTTCTTTATTTTTTCATTTTGAGATTTTAAATTGCATTGATTTTTATGCATGGACAATTTGTTGGATTTTATGTTGATATACATTTATTTTTAAAATCAGTTTGAATGTGACTCGAAATTTCGGGATTAAAAACAGTTTGGACCGCACAAAAATATGCAAAATTTCGTATAATTGTTTAACCGTGGCCACAATATGGGTTGTAATGATAACAAAAAGAATATGTGCTCCAAAAAAAACCATAAGAACTAGCTAATGGGCTGTAAATTATTAGAAATAATGGCAGATGGGCTATATGATGTTTTCCACAGATTGGAGGCTTTCCTAAAAAAAAGGTTGACGCACAAGCAGTGATTGTTGGATGTCCATCCAACGGCCGTAGTGCTTCTTCAATCTCTACTCTTCCTTCTCCAGCCGCTCAAACAAGCGCCGGCGGGACTGCTTGGTCCCTCCTCCCCGCGGCTGGCTATGATGCCGCGCAGGCCTCACCGCCCCATCGTACTCCCATCGCTGGCCTAGCCATCCCTCTACTCACCCACACTTGTTGTTATTCTCCGGGGACGGCAGACGAACCAGTAAACCCTCGTACAGTCGTACTCCCCTCCGTGTGGGAAACAACTGCCGAGTCTTCCCTGCCTTCGTGTCGTTCCCTTCATAGGCCTCGCCGTCGTCCACCGCCCTTGCTCTCGGCGTGGCGTGGTAAACGTGGTCAAGGAACGACTTCCATCGAGAGAGTAGTGTATGTGGAGAGGCTGATAGCTGGGTCCACGGTAGCCGCAAGGAAGTGCCTCCTTATTACGCAGAAAATAATTATTCCTCCACCTGACAGTAGGGACCCACCGGACGGGCCACCGTATTTGGCGAAAAACACCCCCCCTGACTGCTGGGACCCACCGGATAGGCCACCGTATTTTTCGAAAAAAAAACGCTCCTCCCGCTGTCAGCTCACACCCACCGGAAGTGCCTCCTTATTACGCACAAAAATATGAATACTCCCCCTGCTAGTTGGGACCCACCATGGTGGGTGGCTGACTTGTGGGCCTACTAAGTTGACGGGGACGGAGTGCTTTGTCAACTTAGTCAATATGAACGATTCTAGCTCCAGTGACCGTACGATGTTCATCCAACGGCCGTAGTGCTTCTTCAACCTCTGGTTTTGTTGCTCCAGCCGCCCAAAGTAGTGTCGGTCATGCCGCATGCTCCTGCCTCCCGTGGCCGGCTGTGCTGCCGCACAGGCCTCACCGCCCCCTACTATTCCCACCGCTGGCCAGGCCCTGCGGCGATGGAAGCCTCACACCGCAGCCGAACCAGTGAACCCTCGTACTCCTCTCCACGCGGGCTTCCACTGCCGCGTCTTCCCCGGCTCCGCGTCGTCCCCTTTCTAGGCCTCGCCATTGTCCACCACCATGGTGCTCTCGGCACGGCATGGTCGACATGGTAAAGGAACGACTTCCATCGGAAGAGTACTGTACGTGGAGAGGCTGATAGCTGGGTCTACGACCGCAGCAAGGAAGTGCCTCCTTATTACCCGCAAAATAATTATTCCTCCACCTGACATCGGGGACCCTCCGGACGGGCCACCTTATTTTGCGAAAAAAAAAGTTTCCCCCTTGACTGCTGGGACCCACCGGACGGGCCACCGTATTGCGTGAAAAAATGTTCCCCCCGCTGTCAGCTTGGACACACCGGAAGTGCCTCCTTATTACGCACAAAAAAATAAATACTCCCCCTGCTGGTTGGGACCCACCTTGGTGGGAGGCTGACTTGTGGGCCTACTAAGTTGACGGGGACGGAGTGCTTTCTCAACTTAGTCATTATGAGTGATTCTAGCTCCAGTGAACGTACGATGTGCATCCAACGGTCGTAGTGCTTCTTCAACCTCTGGTCTTGTTGCTCCAGCCGCCCAAAACAGCATCGGTCGTGCCGCATGCTCCTGCCTCCCGTGGCCGGCTGTGCTACCGCAAAGGCCTCATCGCCCCTAATATTCCCACCGCTGGCAAGACCTACTCACCCACACCCCCTGTTATTCTGCGAAGACGGCAGCCTCACACCGCAGCGAACCAGTGAACCCTCGTACTCCTCTACGCGTGGGCATCCACTGCCGCATCTTCCCTGGCTCCGCGTCGTCCCCTTCCTAGGCCTCGCCGTCGCCCACCGCCCTGGTGCTCTCGGCGTGGCGTGGTCAACATGGTCAAGGAATGACTTCCATCGGACGTGGACTGTACGTGGAGAGGCTGGCAGCTGGGTCCACGGCCGCAGCAAGGAAGTGCCTCCTTATTACGCGCAAAATAATTATTCCTCCACCTAATAGTGGGGACCCACCGGAGGGGCCACTATATTTCGCGAAAAAACCGTTTCCTCCTGACTGCTGGGACCCACGAGCTACATCTTCGCACGCAAGGAAGTGCGTCCGAAAAAAAACGATTCGCCCCCTGACTGCTGGGACCCACCAGCTACATCTTCGCACGCAAGGAAGTGCCTGACAGTCGGGACCCACCTGGTCGAAGCGTACGTAGCGTTGTCATTCTAGTCGCGAACGTGTACGTACATACTGGTCGATGTAAAGGCGCGCACGTGTCGTAATAGAGGCACGCAAGTAGCATGTACACGTACGTACAGCGGCTAGTCTGCAAGAAAGAAAATACGGCCACGTACGTACATACGGGCAGGATCTTGAACACCTACTCGCGCATACGTACGGCCAGGGCTCGTGTACATGGCTGGGTCAGAACGGAGAAACTATGTCGTCGTTGTGTTCATGGGGAGGTAACGGAATGCGTCATGTTCATCGGGAGGCAACGGAACGCGTGGGGGCCAATCCGCTTGGACGGAACAGCCAATGGAAATGAGGCCTGGCGTACCATAGAACGGACGAAACGACCTTGTGTTCGACTTGCCACATTCAAAACGGGATCCTGTTCATCAAGAAGGGTCTGGCGTACTGCAAAACAGAGGAAACGGACCTCCTACGGTCAAAACGGGGGTCCTGTTGATCAGGAGGGGTGTGGCGTACGCAAAACGGAGGAAACGGACTTGTGTTGGAGCGCTACGGTCGAAATGAAGGTCCTGTTCATCAGGTGGGGTGTGGCATATAGCAAAACAGGACTCGACGGGATACTGTTCATCTCCAGCATTGACCCCCTCTAGCCTCCACGGGCTACTATTCATCCATCGTCGACCTCCTCGTGCCTCCACCTGCGACTATTCAGCCTCCACCGTGCGCTACTCCACCGGCTACTATTCAACCAGCCCTCTCCATGGCTCCTGTTTAACCACCCCTCCACGTCCTACTCTTCATCCAGGCCTCCACCATCTACTGTTCATCCTACCCTCCACGGGGTGGTCCTGTTCATCCAGCCCTCCACGGGGTCCTGTTCATGCAGCCCCAACCGGCTCGACCGATCGGGGTCCTGTTCATCCAGAGGCAACACCACAGGGTCCTATTCAGCCACCCCCACCGGGAATTGTTCATCCAAACCCGCCCAGCAACGCTCACTGTTCATGTAGAGGCAACATCGATCAGCTTGAGTTAGCAGTAGTAGCGAAGGAATCGCTCGACCGGGTTCAGTTAACAGCCATCGATCGATCGCTCGAGTTCAGTAACGCGTAGCCTGCAATGCAATCGCTCGGGTTCAGTTAGAGCCCAACGCCTCGCTCGGGTTCAGTTAGAGCCCAACGCCTCGCACCCACGTGCGTGCGTGTACGAGAGAAACGCGCATCGCTCGGCCCCGACCACCCCCCGTAACCGGGAACACCCCGATATTTTCCTTGCCCTTGCTTCTACCACGGTTTTTTCCGTCATGGACGCCCCATAGAATGTCATGGAGCTGCGTCTCCGGCCACATCTATGATATTCTGTCATGATTTTTGTCATAGAAGTAGGACCCCACCACATCTATGATGATACCGGGTTTTGTCACAATTATCATCATAGAAGTGTCATAAGTATGATAGAAAAAAGTTCCGTTCAGCCCAAAATGTCATAGATGTGTCTTTTTTTGTAGTGTTATTGTTAAAAAAACTAAAAGGCATGTTAACTACAATATCCTTAACAACAACCAAATATCGTAATTCATAGTGGTATTGTTGAAACTTTTATTGATGAACTTGAACTACACGGCAAGTAGTTGCAAATATAGAGCATCACATTGTGAAGAACTGAAGTAAACAAGGCATAAGGCCATCTCTAGCCGATCCTTTAAAAGTTAAAGGACTAAAGCCCTTGGTGGATATATATATACTCCAGCAATTTTTGGTCGTTTCTAGTCGATCCCCTAAACTTAATGTTGTAAACTTCAATTTGATCAAGTTAAAAGCAGGTTCAACCAAAAGTAGCATGCATTGAAACATAAACATAGATAGTTTTACCTAACCGAACATAAAACATAAATTTAAACTAAGCTAAACTACTTTCGGTCGAAGTAGAGGTCGAGACAATCCTTTCTCGTCAGGTAAAGTGTGACGCGAGCCGGGTCCAGGCCGGTGCCGTCATCGGGGTCAATGGGGAAGACAATCCTCCACTCGTCGACGTCGATCTCCTTGTCCTTGGGGCCCACCTCGACGCCCTTGACGCCGCCGTTCACGCTGCCTTGGACCTCGTCATCGAAGGAGGGCGCGATAACCTCGCCGCCCTTCGCGCCACCGACCTCGCCGCGCCAGAAAAGATCGTCCGCTCCACCTCCATGAGCTCGGGTGCTGCCAGCGGAGCTCTTCCATGTCGGACTCATCGGCGGCCTTGGCCTCGAGGCGCTCCTACGCTTCGCGGTCCTCCCGTGCCATAGCCAAGCTCACTACCCCTGGCTCTAGCAGAATGAGGTCAACCGGACGTGTGCCGAAGGGGAGATTGACCCTAGCCGCCGCATCGTGGTAGCGGACTTGCCAGTGGACGTACTCCATGGCACGAGTTTGGCCGTGTGGAAGCTACCGAGCCACTGGCGGGTGCGTGTTCCCCGATCTATAATCTTGGTGACACACGTCCCCCACCGCCATTGCTAGACCCCGAGGTAGGACCTCGTCGGCTGCCGGGTCCGAGGGAGGATGGGGAAGTCGTCGAACCAGTGTAGGGGCGCGGCGGCGGGCGGGTCGGGGGACCAGCGATGGCGGATCGACCTCAGCTGTCACCTCGACTCTGTTGGGCGGAGAGGCCGCGATAAACCTCTTTTTGGCCATTGGCTCCTCGAGCTCCCCGACATAGAGGCGGAGAGGCGGCGGCGATGGCGGCGACCTACCAATGGTTTCGGGGGTGGTGTGTGTCTGTGTGAGCAGAGGTTTTGGAGAGTGTGTGGTGTGTGTGGAGGGGCGGGGCAAGGTGGTGTTTGAGGAAATACCACGGCAACTAGAAATTTTAATAGGAGGGAGTAACAAGGCGGGGCTACTGAGATATTTTTGAGATTGAGAGGGATGCAGAGGCGGGAGTAAAATGCCAGGCTAGTGAAAATTTGAATCAAGGGACTGAAGGAGAGCGGGAGTAACAGACATTGCACACGGTCCGCACAAACTAATCGTGTGCTATCAAACATTAAAACCTTACAGGCGGTAGATATTTTTGAGATTACGAGACAGTAGATATTTTCGAGATTGCGAGGGATGCAGAGGCGGAACTATTTGGGGAGCGAGCTAGTGTGCTTGACATGCTGGTTGTGGACTGTAGCGGACGCACCTTCTCGCGTAAGCCATAAGCGTACTATGCACCGACGGTGCTCCAGGATATTTTGTACTGCAACTCACACGGTTGGTGATAATAAACTGTGTGCGATCTACCTTATTTTTCATCTTGATTTGAATTACATAATGGGGTCACAGCTGTAATGGACGGTATTTGAATTGCTAGAAATTTTATGTGCAGTGAACATGCAACTATAGGTGTGTCGTCAAAAAAATTGGAATTATTCAGGTTTTGTTTGGAAATTTGTATGCATTAACTTGGTTTTCTAGGCATTTCAGGAGCACAATTCAATTTTAAACTACATGCACATTCTCCGATGCACCAACATGGGTTGTAAAATCATATATGTATCAATGAGTTTATATTTACGTCCCATGCAAGAAATGGGGATGAATTTTGAACACCACGGCACTGTGGCTCTTCGGCAAATGTTGATGTGCTTGGTTTTAAAATTCTAGTAAATCGGAAATTTGTCTGAAATTCATGAAACTTGACATCATATAATGGAACGACATCGACATGGTGTGGTAAAAATATTGTCCCATTTGGGGTAGGTTTGGGTATAAGCTTCTCGCAAACTAGAGCTTCTCTCAGAACAAGCCTGATGGTTTTGGTAGGGAACGTGCCACCTTGGGGGACGAAACAATATCTCTTACCTCTTCTTACTTCCATTTTTTTTCTAGTGTCAACATAGAACAACAGGAGTGTTGTGTTAAATTTTTGAATTTTCCGGGGTTCGTTTGGACATTTTTATCCATTAACTGGGTTTTCTAGGCATTTTATGTGAATAATTCAAATTTGAACTACATGCACATGCTCCGGTACATATAAATTGGTTTAAAAATCAAATATGTGTCCTTGGGTGCATGCTTAGATCACATGGAAGAAATGGGAATGAATTTCAAACACGAGAGCACTATTTATACCTGGTTTTTAAATTCTATTAAATCATAAACTCGTCTGAAATTCATGAAACTTGGCATGCTATCATGGAGCGGCATCAACATGTCGTGGTAAATATTTTGTCCCATTTGGGGCAGGTTTGGGTATAAGCTTCTCACAAACTAGAGCTTCTCACAACAAGCCTAATGGTTTCGGTAGGGAACGTGCCACCTTTGGGGACAAAACGATATTCATTGCCTCTTATCGCTTTCAAAAAAATTCTAGTGTCAACAAAGAACAATAGGACCGTTGTTTTAAATTTTGGAATTTTTCAGGCTTCGTTTGGACATTTTTGTACATTAACTGGATTTTCTAGGCATTTTATGTGCATAATTCAAATTTGAACTACATGCACATGCTGCAATGTATATAAATTGGTTGAAAATCAAATATGTGTCCTTGGGTACATGCTTAGGTCCCATGCAACAAATGGGAATGAATTTCAAACACCAGGGCACTGTTGATTGCCGACAAAACGTTGAGATACTTTGTTTTTAAATTCTAGTAAATCCAAAACTCGTTTGAAATTCATGAAACTTGGACTGCTATAATGGAATGGCACCCGACATGTTGTGGTATTTTTCATGTCCATTTTTGCAACTAAAATTGAGTAATTAAACATAGATTTCATTCATAGATTAATCAGTCGTTCTCACTAGGAAGCGAGACAGCCTTTGACCGCTGCCCACCTCGCTCCAACAGGTCTGTATTAATGGCGCGCACGAGGGGCCGCACCCCTCCCTTCCTCCCCACTCACACAATCCTCTCTCGCCGCCTGCATCCTCGATGCTGCTCTCAATCCTCAAAGTCGTCAGTGTATGAGGATGCTGCCGAAGCGCCCCATCGCAGGGAGTGACGACACCGGGGCTGCTGAAACACCAGAGCATGTCGTGATTATGGAGACAGAGGTTTCCATCGCCACCGACGAGGTGGAGAACGAGGCTTCCAACAAGCGGAGGCGGGTCAAGCAAAAACAGCAATCGACTCCAGCAGGCCTAGATTTCATCAGCTACCTCCTTGATGATATGTTGACAGTCATCATATTCCTCCTCCCAATCAAATATGGGGCGAGGACAACGGCCCTTTCCCGGCGGTGGCGCCCCCTATGGCTCCTCACCCCTGTCGACCTCCTCGACACCCACAAGCTCTGCCATGGCTATCACAAAATCTTGGATGCGTTCTCCCAGATCCTCGACAGTCACCATGGCCCAAGCAAAGGCCTTATCATGGGCAAGTTCCCTTCCAATGGCAAGGAACAAGCCAAGCTTGACAAGTGGTTCCGATCCCCCGCCATAGATCAGCTCGAGGACCTCAGTTTTAATGATGGGCATATGCGCTCACTGATACGTCCATTTTGCATCATGCTTATATGTTGATATTTATTGCATTATGGGCTGTTATTACACGTTATGTCACAATACTTATGCCTTTTCTCTCTTATTTTACAAGGTTTACATGAAGAGGGAGAATGCCGGCAGCTGGAATTCTGGGCTGGAAAAGAAGCAAACTCTGGAAACTATTCTGCACAACTCAAAAAGCTCCAAAACTTCACAGGACACCATTTCAGAATATATAAAAAATATCTAGCGAAAGAAGATCACCAGGGGGGCCACCAACTGTCCATGAGGGTGGGGGGCGCGCCCCCCTCTCTGGGCGCGCCCCTGCCTCGATGGCCCCCCGATGCCCATCTTCTCCTATATGAGGTGTTTTGACCTGGAAAATATCATAAGGAGGCTTTCGGGACCAGACGCCATCGTCTCGAGGCGGAACCTTGGCGGAAACCAATCTAGGGCTCTGGCAGAGCTGTTCTGCCGGGGATACTTCCTTCCGGGAGGGGGAAATCATCACCGCCGTCATCACCAACAACTCTCCCATCTTGGGGAGGGCTATATTCATCAACATCTTCACCAACACCATCTCCTCTCAAACCCTAGTTCATCTCTTGTATCCAATCTTTGTACCCAAACCTCAGATTGGTACCTGTGGGTTGCTAGTAGTGTTGATTACTCCTTGTAGTTGATGCTAGTTGGTTTATTTGGTGGAAGATCATATGTTCAGATCCATTATGCATATTAATACCCCTCTGATCATGAACAATATTATGTCTTGTGAGTAGTTACTTTTGTTCCTGAGGACATGGGAGAAGTCTTTTTATAAGTAGTCATGTGAATTTGGTATTCGTTCGATATTTTGATGAGATGTATGTTGTCTCTCCTCTAGTGGTGTCATGTGAACGTCGACTACATGACACTTCACCATTATTTGGGCCTAGAGGAAGGCATTGGGAAGTAATAAGTAGATGATGGGTTGCTAGAGTGACAGAAGCTTAAACCCTAGTTTATGTGTTGCTTCGTAAGGGGCTTATTTGGATCCACTTGTTTCATGCTATGGTTAGGTTTACATTAATACTTCTTTTGTAGTTGTGGATGCCTGCATTACAGGTTAATCATAAGTGGGATGCTTGTCCAAGGAAGGACAACACCCAAGCACCGGTCCACACACATACCAAATTATCAAAGTACCGAACGTGAATCAGATGATCGTGATGAATACTAGCTTGACGATAATTCTCATGTGTCCTCGGGAGCGCTTTCCTTCATATAAGAGTTTGTCCAGGCTTGTCATTTGCTACAAAAAGGATTGGTCCATCTTGCTATACCTTATTTACATTTACCTTTTGTCACTTGCTACCAATTACCTTATCATAAAACTATCTGTTACCGATAATTATGTGCTTGCAGAAAATACCTTACTGAAAACTGCCTATCATTTCCTTCTGCTCCTCGTTGGGTTCGACACTATTACTTATCGAAAGGACTACGATAGATCCCCTACACTTGTGGGTCATCAAGACTCTTTTCTGGCACCGTTGCCGAGGAGTGAAGCGCCTTTGGTAAGGAAAAATTTATATATAGTGTGCTGAAATTTATTATCACTTGTTACTATGGCTCATAATCCTTTGAGGGGCTTGTTCGGGGTATCTTCACCCCGACCAGAAGAGCAAAGTGTTGCTCCTCAACCTACTGCACCTACTGAAAATATTTGCTTTGAAATTCCTTCATGTATGATAGAGAAACGGCTAGATAATCCCTTCACAGGAGACAGAACACTACATCCCGATTTACACCTAATCTATGTGGATGAAGTTTGTGGATTATTTAAGCTTGCAGGTATGCCTGAGGATGTTACAAGAAAAAGGTCTTCCCTTTATCTTTGAAGGGAGATGCATTGACATGGTTTAGGCTATGTGATGATATTGGATCATGGAACTATAATCGTCTGAAGTTGGAATTTCATCAAAAGTTCAACCCTATGCACCAGGTTCATCGTGATCGTAATTATATCTATAATTTTTAGCCTCATGAAGGATAAAGCATCGCTCAAGCTTGGGGGAGGCTTAATTCAATGTTATATTCATGCCCCAATCATGAGCTCTCAAGAGAAATGATCATTCAAAATTTTTATGCTCGGCTTTCTCTCAATAATCGCCCCATGCTCAATACTTCTTGTTCTGGCTCTTTTATGATGAAGACTATTGAATTCAAATGGAATTTATTGGAAATAATTAAATGCAACTCCGAAGATTGGGATCTCGACGAAGGTAAGGAGTCAGGTATGACCCCTAAGTTTGATTGTGTTAAAGCTTTTATGGATACCGATGTTTTCCGTGAGTTTAGCACTAAATATGGACTTGACTCTGAGATAGTAGCTTCTTTCTATAAATCATTTGCTACTCATGTTGATCTTCCCAAGGAGAAGTGGTTTAAATACCATCTTCCCATTGAAGTAAAAGTAGTTGAACTTGTTAAAGTTGAAGAAAAGACTATCACTTATAATGTTGATCCTATTTTTCCTATTGCTTATATTGAGAAACCACCTTTCCCTGCTAGGATAAAGTATCATGCTAAAGCTTCAACTATAGTTCGTAAGAGTAATACTAGAACACCTACACCCTCTGAGCAAATTAAAGTTGAACCTAGTGTTGATATGGTTAAAGATCTCTTGGTAGAAGATTTAGATGGACATGTTATTTACCTCCAAGAGGAATGTGCTAGAATAGCCAAACCCAATGCTAGGAATAAACATAGACCTGTTGTAGGCTTGCCTGTTATCTCTGTTAAAATAGGAGATCATTGCTATCATGGTCTATGTGACGTAGGTGCTAGTGCAAGTATAATCCCTCATTCCCTATATCACGAAATTATGCATGATATTGCACCTGTTGAGTTAGAAGGGATTAATGTTACTATTAAGCTTGCTAATAGAGACACTATTTCACCAGTTGGGATTGTTAGAGATGTTGAAGTATTGTGTGGGAAGGTTAGATACCCTGCTGATTTTCTTATTCTTAGTTCCCCACAAGATGATTTTTGTCCCAATTATATTTGGTAGACCCCTTCTTGAATATTGTTAATGCTAAGATAGACTGCGTGAAATATATTGTTACTGTTGGTTTAGGGGATATGTCTCATGATTTTAACTTTGCTAAATTTCGTAGCCAACCCCTTGATAAAGAATTACCTAGTAAGGATGAAATTATTAGTCTTGCATCTACTGTTGTGCCTCCGAATGATCCTTTAGAACAATATTTTCTAGATCATGAAAATGATATGCATATGAATGAGAGAAGGGAAATAGATGAAATATTCTTTAATCAGGGACTCGTATTGAAAAATAACTTGCCTGTTTAAATCCTAGGGGATCCTCCTCCACCCAAGGGTGATCCCGTGTTTGAACTTAAACCTTCACCTGATAATCTTAAGTATGTTTATATTGATGAAAAGAAGATATACCATGTTATTATTAGTGCTAACCTTTCAGAGCAGGAAGAAGAAGAATTATTGAAAACTCTCAAGAAACACCGTGCTGCTATTGGATATACTCTGGATGATCTTAAGGGCATCAGTCCCACTTTATGCCAACACAAGATAAAATTGGAAGAAAACTCTAAACTGGTTATTGATCATCAACGACGGTTAAATCCTAAGATGAAAGAAGTGGTAAGGAAGGAAATACTAAAGCTTCTAGAGGCAGGTATTATCTATCCAGTTGCTGATAGCGAGTGGGTAAGTCCTGTCCTTGTGTCCCTAAGAAGGGAGGTATGACTGTTGTTCCTAATGATAATTGATCCCACAAAGAATTGTTACAGGTTATAGGATGGTAATTGATTTCCTCAAATTAAATAAAGCTACTAAGAAAGATCATTACCCCTTGCCTTTTATTGATCAAATGCTAGAAAGGTTATCCAAACATACTCATTTTTGCTTTTTAGATGGTTATTCTGGTTTCTCTCGAATACCTGTGTCAAAAGGGGATCAAGAAAAGAACACTTTTACTTGTCCTTTCGGTACCTTTGCTTATAGACGTATGCCTTTTGGTTTATGTAATGCACCTGCTACCTTTCAAAGATGCATGATGGCTATATTCTCTGATTTTTGTGAAAAGATTGTTGAGGTTTTCATGGATGATTTCTCCGTTTACGGAACTTCTTTTGATGATTGCTTAAGCAACCTTGATCGAGTTTTGCAGAGATGTGAAGACACTAATCTTGTCTTGAATTGGGAAAAGTGCCACTTTATGGTTACTGAAGGCATTGTCTTAGGACATGAAATTTCCGAAAGAGGTATTGAAGTTGACAAAGCTAAAGTTGATGCCATTGAAAAGATGCCATGCCCCAAGGACATCAAAGGTATACGAAGTTGCCTTGGTCATGCCGGGTTTTATAGGAGGTTCATTAAGGACTTCTCCAAAATCTCCAGGCCTCTGACTAATCTCTTACAAAAAGATATTCCTTTTTTCTTTGACGATGATTGCCTAGAAGCATTTGAAATACTTAAGAAAGCATTGATCTCTGCACCTATTGTCCAGCCTCTTGACTGGAATTTACCTTTTGAGATTATGTGTGATGCTAGTGATTATGTTGTAGGTGTTGTTTTAGGGCAAACAGTTGATAAGAAATTGAATGTTATCCAATATGCTAGTAAAACTCTAGACAGTGCCAAGAGAAATTATGCTACTACTGAGAAAGAATTTTTTAGCAGTTGTATTTGCTTGTGATAAGTGTAGACCTTATATTGTTGATTCTAAAGTAACTATTCACACTGATCATGCTGCTATCTAATACCTTATGGAAAAGAAAGATGCTAAACCTAGACTTATTAGATGGGTTCTCTTGCTGCAAGAGTTTGATTTGCATATTATTGATAGAAAGGGAGCTGAGAACCCCGTTGCAGATAACTTGTCTAGGCTAGAGAATATACTTGATGACCCACAACCTATTGATGATAGCTTTCTCGATGAACAATTAGATGTCATAAATACTTCTCGTACTACTCCATGGTATGCTGATTATGCTAATTATATTGTTGCTAAGTTTATACCTCCTAGCTTCACATACCAGCAAAAGAAAAAGTTCTTCTATGATTTGAGACATTACTTGTGGGATGACCCACATCTTTATAAAGGAGTAGATGGTATTATTAGACATTGTGTACCTGAGCATGAACAGGAACAGATCCTACGCAAGTGCCACTCCGAAGCTTATGGAGGACACCATGCTTGAGATAGAATTGCACATAAGGTATTGCAATCTGGTTTTTATTGGCCTACTCTCTTCAAGGATGCCCGTAAGTTTGTCTTATCTTGTGATGAATGTCAAAGATATGGTAATATTAGTAGACGTCAAGAAATGCCTATGAATTATTCACTTGTTTTTGAACCATTTGATGTTTGTGGCTTTGATTATATGGGACCATTTCCTTCCTCTAATGGGTACACGCATATTCTAGTTGATGTTGATTACGTTACTAAGTGGGTAGAAGCCATTCAACTAGTAGTGTTGATCATAACACCTCTATTAAGATGCTTAAAGAAGTCATTTTTCCGAGGTTTGGAGTCCCTAGATATCTAATGACAAATGGTGGTTCACATTTTATTCATGGTGCTTTCCGTAAAATTCTTGCAAAGTATGATGTTAACCATAGAATTGCATCCCCTTATCACCCACAGACTAGTGGTCAAGTAGAATTAAGCAATAGAGAGCTGAAATTAATTTTGCAAAAGACAGTTAATATGTCTAGAAAGAATTGGTCCAAGAAACTTGATGATGCATTATGTGCCTATAAGACTGCATACAAAAATCCCATGGGTATGTCTCCATATAAGATGGTTTATGGAAAAGCATGTCACTTACCTCTTGAGCTAGAACATAAGGCATATTGGGCTATTAAAGAGCTCAATTATGACTTCAAACTTGCCGGTGAGAAGAGGTTATTTGACATTAGCTATCTTGATGAATGGAGAACCCAGGCCTATGAGAATGCCAAGCTGTTTAAAGAAAAAGTTAAAAGATGGCATGACAAAAGGATACAAAATCGTGAGTTTAACGAAGGTGATTATGTCTTGCTATACAACTCTCGTTTAAGATTTTTTTGCAGGAAAATTTCTCTCTAAATGGGAAGGACCTTACGTTATGGAGGAGGTCTATCGTTCCGGTGCCATAAAAATCAACAACTTTGAAGGCACAAATCCGAAGGTGGTGAACGGTCAAAGAATCAAACATTATATCTCAGCTAATCCTATAAATGTTGAAACCAATGTTATTGAAACCGTAACCCTGGAGGAATACATAAGGGACACTTTCCAGAATGATTCGGGCTCCAAAAAGGAAGAGGTATGTACGGTAAGTAAACCGACTCCTAAACAGTTCTAAAGGCAATTTTTCACCGCTTTGGAATATTTAGAAAAATAGAAAAATAAGTGGCAGTCTCGAAGAGACACGAGGCGTCTACAAGGGTGGAGGGCGCGCCCCCTTCCCCTGGGCGCGTCCCTGCCTTTTGGGCACCTCGTGTGCCTCCCGGACTCTGATTTCTTGTAGGTTACTCCTTTTGGTCGGTAAAAATTCATTACATATTCCCCCGAAGGTTTTGACCTCCGTATCACGCAAAAATCCTATGTTTTTGTTTCGAGTTGTTTCTGTCGCAGATAAGAGCAATATGTCGTCCCAGGATTCGGAGGGAGAAAGTTATGTGGTCGATCTCCTTGCTAACCCTAAGATCTATGGGGACAGGGAGCATTATGGTTGGACCACGGAGGAAGAAGAAGACCATGATCCCAAAGGAAAGGATTGGACCAGCTCAGACGAAGACGAAGTCCTACTACCTCAACCTGGGGACATGCATGTGGAGTTCAAAAAGTCAAGCCTCCCTGACATAGCAAAGAAACCTAAGATCAAGTTTATCCCTTTTCACCTCTTGCAGGAAAACAAGCAGGCACTATGCAAGAAGATATTAAACCTTGAGCAAGAGATCAATGACCTAAGGGAGCAAAATTCTGTCCTTAAGCGCAAGTTAAGGAAGAAACCTACATCACCAACTTCGAAGAAGGAGACATAATCACATGGGTATGGGCACTCCCCTTGGCAACTGCCAAGCTTGGGAGAGTGACCCTGGTATCGTATCACCATAACACTCCTATCTTTACCGTTTTTCTTAGTTCGATCCTTTTGGTACTATCTTGATCTAGTAGAATAAAGTTAGCATGATCTAGTTGTGAGCTTTTGCTTTATAATCTTTACCCATTGTAATCTAGTCCATGAGCTATATAATAAATATTAGTGTTGAGTCAAGGGCTTGATTTCCACACCTTAGTCATGATAGAATAAAAGAAATATACAAAAAACAAGAGATCATACTGATCTTATGGGAAGTAATGACTTCACATATGAAGAGTATGATGAATAAAAGTTTTTGGGAGTTGACAAACATAGTTTTGGTCATCGTTGCAATTAATATGAAGTAATAAAGAAAGAGAGGTTTCACATACAAATATACTATCTTGCAAATCTTTTATGATTGTGAGCACTCATTAAAATATGACATGCTAAAGAGTTGATGTTGGACAAGGAAGACAACATAATGGGTTATGTTTTCTTATATCCGAAATAAAGTATATTGTCATGGATCATCCAACATGTTGAGCTTTCCTTTCCATCTCATGCTAGCCAAAACTCCTCGCACCAAGTAGAGATACTACTTGTGCTTCCATACATCCTTAAACCCAATTTTTCCATGAGAGTCCACCATACCTACCTATGGATTGAGTAAAATCCTTCCAAGTAAGATGTCATGTTGCAAACTCACTAAACTATGTATGATTTATTAGTGTGGAGGAAATAAGCTTTATACGATCTTGTGATATGGAAGTAATAAAAGCGACGGACTGCATAATAAAGGTCCTTATCACAAGTGGCAATATAAAGTGACGTTCTTTTGCGCTAAGACTTTGTGCATCCAACCATAAAAGCACATGACAACCTCTGCTTCCCTCTGCGAAGGGCATATCTTTTATTCTTGCCTTATAAGAGTCAAGGTAAAATTCATCTTTCCTTTTTACATTTTATCCTTTGGCAAGCACATTGTGTTGGAAAGATCCTTGCATATATACCCAATTGGATGTAAGTTATCATGGTCTGTTACTGTTGACATTACCCTTGAGGTAAAAGGTTGGGAGGCAACACCATAAGCCCCTATCTTTCTCTTTGTCTGATTAAAACTCCATAACCATAAGTATTGCGTGAGTGTGAGCAATTGTGAAATGACTATATGATAGTTGAGTATGTAGGCTTGCTGAAAATCTCTTATGTTGACTCTTTCCGAAGTTATGAAAAATTGCAATTGCTTCAATGACCGAGATCATAGTTTGCTGGCTTTCAGTGAAGTTAATGATTCATACTCGATCTTGTGAAATAATTGTTACTTTAGCATAAGAATCATATGACAATACATATATGTTGCTGTTATGAGAATGGTCATGATGCCCTCATGTCCGTATTTTATTATTATCGACACCTCTATCTCTAAACATGTGGACATATTTTTCGATGTTGGCTTTCGCTTGAGGACAAGCGAGGTCTAAGCTTGGGGGAGTTGATACGTCCATTTTGCATCATGCTTATATGTTGATATTTATTGCATTATGGTTGTTATTACACGTTATGTCACAATATTTATTGCATTATGGTTGTTATTACACGTCCTTTTCTCTCTTATTTTACAAGGTTTACATGAAGAGGGAGAATGCCGGCACCTGGAATTCTGGGCTGGAAAAGAAGCAAACTCTGGAAACCTATTCTGCACAACTCAAAAAGCTCCAAAACTTCACAGGACACCATTCCAGAAAATATAAAAAATATATGGCGAAAGAAGATCACTAGGTGGGCCACCACCTGTCCACGAGGGTGGGGGGCGCGCACCCCCTCTCTGGGCGCTTCCCCTGCCTCGTGGGCCCCCCGATGGCCCTCCGATGCCCATCTTCTCCTATATGAGGTGTTTTGACCTAGAAAAAATCATAAGGAGGCTTTTGGGACCAGACGCAACCGTCTCGAGGTGGAACCTTGGAGGAAACCAATCTAGTGCTCCGGCAGAGCTGTTCTGCCGGGGATACTTCCCTCCGGGAGGGGGAAATCGTCACCGCCGTCATCACCAACAACTCTCCCATCTTGGGGAGGGCTATATTCATCAACATCTTCACCAGCACCATCTCCTCTCCAACCCTAGTTCATCTCTTGTATCCAATCTTTGTACCCAAACCTCATATTGGTACATGTGGGTTGCTAGTAGTGTTGATTACTCCTTGTAGTTGATGCTAGCTGGTTTATTTGGTGGAAGATCATATGTTCAAATCCACTATGCGTATTAATACCCCTCTGATCATGAACAATATTATGTCTTGTGAGTAGTTACTTTTGTTCATGAGGACATGGGAGAAGTCTTGCTATAAGTAGTCATGTGAATTTGGTATTCGTTCGATATTTTGATGAGATGTATGGTGTCTCTCCTCTTGTGATGTCATGCGAACGTCGACTACATGACACTTCACCAATATTTGGGCCTAGAGGAAGGCATTGGGAAGTAATAAGTAGATGATAGGTTGCTAGAGTGACAGAAGCTTAAACCCTAGTTTATGCGTTGCTTTGTAAGGGGCTGATTTGGATCCACTTGTTTCATGCTATGGTTAGGTTTACCTTAATACTTCTTTTGTAGTTGTGGATGCTTGATTTAGAGGTTAATCATAAGTGGGAGGCTTGTCCAAGGAAGGACAGCACCCAAGCGCCGGTCCACCCACATACCAAACTATCGAAGTACCGAACGCGAATCAGATGATCATCATGAAAACTAGCTTGACGATAATTCCCATGTGTCCTCAGGAGCGCTTTCCTTCATATAAGAGTTTGTACAGGCTTGTCCTTTGCTAGAAAAAGGATTGGGCCATCTTGCTACACCTTATTTACTTTTACCTTTTGTCACTTGCTACCAATTACCTTATCACAAAACTATTTGTTACCGATAATTTCAGTGCTTGCAGAAAATACCTTACTGAAAACTGCCTGTCATTTCCTTCTGCTCCTCTTTGGGTTCGACACTCTTACTTATCGAAAGTCCTACGATAGATCCCCTACACTTGTGGGTCATCACTCAATGCCAACGTCCGCGCTCCGCATCGCGCCCACGTTGCGCCTCGCCAAGTTCATGAACTGCCATTCCCCCCTAATGACGCGGCTCCTCTTTTTCTACCATGACTTAAGCACCTCGATCTCGTCACAATCTGCATCCCAAAGGATGACATGGATCGCCTGCTCCGCAGCTGTACTGCACTCGAGTTCCTTCGTCTTCAGGCTATGAATTGGTCGAGTAACTTCCACATCACCTCTAGGACTCTCCGGACTATTTATGTGTGTTGCTGGTGTTGCAACGAGAGATCACATAAGGTGGACCACAATATGGTCATTGAGGACACACCTTCACTCGAGAGATTAATTATAGTTGATCAACAAGGTCCAACAAGAATCAATGTCATTTCTGTGCTGAAATTGACAGCGGTGGGCTACTCGTCTGTCAAATACTACTACTTTCAGGTACAACAGTCGCCTTATACCTCCCCTTCTTGATATCAACATTATTTCTAGTTTTGAAGATGTATGTTCGTTTGTCATCTAGCAAAGCGTCACACAAATTCTGGGCATAGTGAAGGTCTTGGCACTAGAATCTGTCAGCCCCAACCTAGACCAAGTTGTCAGTTGCCTGAGATGCTTTTCTTGCCTGAAGAAGGTGTATATCAAGGTGATGTTCCTTTCCTGTTAAATGTTAACTATAAGGGAGTTCTATATTTTTCACCTTTTCCCAAGTTTATAATGACAATGTACTACGATTTCCGAAGGAATTTTGGAGGATTTCAATACATACACCCCACCCCATATTGGTTGCTTGATTCATATTGTTACAATCCATAAGCATTTCACCTTTGGATTCATCTGTACTAGTTTTCTTATGGAATTGTTCATCCAATCCAACCTCTTGTGAAGAAGGCTACATTTTTCTATATTGTAAGCAAATGCCCATGTTAATCATGTCAGATCGAAGATGGCACATTGGTGTATTTTACAAATCATGCAAACCAAATAGGCGTGTAGTAGTGTTCAAAACTGCATGTAGGCACTAACACATTCTCTTCTTTTGTAGATAATAATAGGCCCGGAGGTGGATAATGTTATAACGACGATCACATCAAATGGATGGATCTGCATCTCTCAAATATTACTTTGAACTCATACCGAGGGACCTTACCGGAGATTACACTCGCCAGGTTCTTTCTTGCAAGAGTAAGGGTGCTAAGGGTACTAGGGTTGAACACACATTTAATTAGGAAAGATGAATGGTATGTTGATCAGAGCCGACAGGTACTGCAGAATGGAAGAAGCTCCAAAAAAGCTAAACTTTGTATTGGAAGAGCATATGATAAAGTAATTTGAAGTCATTGTGTCAAACCCATACATGACTTGTCAGCGGCTGATCCCTTTGCAGAAATGACAAGGTTTGCAATGTTTGAATTTGGGCATTGTAACCTTTGAATTTAAAGCTTGCAATATTTATGGTATTTGTTATATAACGTAATTGGATTTTTAATTTGGTATTGCAATCATGTCATGTTACAAGTATATATATATATATGTTGTTCTTATGTACACAGAGCATAGATGTTCTGCAGACAAAGCATATCACATCGCACACGGACCACACTAGGTAACCCGTCAGCGATGAGTTCATCAACTGCAAACGCTTATATACCAGCAAGCGTTTCCCACAACAACACACACGGCTTATTCCATCACAAATAGCTCGGATGGATCAACTATATGCCATGTATAGCACACGCAACTCTAATATGATTAGTGCTTGATGTCTCTGACATCGCTCGTACAGTTCATCTAATTTGTCACATATCACCGTGTTGGCCTCTGCTCGCCGTTAGGCGCCGCAGCACGCTCTGCTCGGATCCATCGGCGCGCTCGGCTTGTGGACATCTTTTCCTTGTGTATTCAACTGTGCTATATGCATATATATGGTTGCTCGCCATTGAGGCAACCATGGAGCGCTTTGCTCAAGTCCCTCCACGCGCACTCTGCTAGCGGTTGGGCCTGCACACAATCACGTCGGAGGGCCCCATATGCATGTGGTTGCGCCACGCGCGTTGCCACGCGATGCAGTTACGTGCGGCATGATGGAGTTACACGCTGCAAATTAGAACTGCATGCGTGCCGATATTCCAGGCCATCCGGCTTCCCCTTTAATTCCCACGGCCATTATAACCTTAGGCTCTTCAACCTTTCGACCGCGCCCCACAACACAACAAGCACACCCCCGACGACACATAGAGAGGGGATGTCTAGCAGCACTCCAATGGATTTCGGTGAGAATAAAGTGGAGACCCATGCGAGGGAGCCAGATCTCTTGGTGGCTTACACCATCGATCCGGCCATGGTGGACGACTACATCAACACCGTTGAGTAGTTGCTTGCTCGAGACAAGTACAAGGTGGTTGGCATCGACCTCTAGTACACCGCCAGTCATCCCAACATAGATCAGAAGGTTGCCGTTGCCCAGTTGTGCATGCGCCATCATGTCCTCATCTACCACTACAGCATGGCCATAGAGCCTTCCGACCATTTCACCAGGTTTTTCAACGGCACCGACTACAAGTTTGCTATGGTGGAAACCACCGATGATGTAAAAGCGCTCAGGGTTACGGGCTTGGCCTACAAGAACCTTGTCGAAATCCTTGAGCATTACAAGGTCTGGGGCAGCACAAAGAAGGACTCCCTGGTTAACTCACCTCGGCCATCATCGACCCATACTATAAAAAGATGAAGCAGGATGCCAATAGAACATGTCCCATATCCTGGCACGGGGCCTGGATGCGGCAACTAGATGAACCTCACCTCAGGTTCACGGCCAAGAGAGTACACATGCTACGAGATGCACAGCCGGATTGCTGACATGAGGAAGTGCCTCGTTACCCAAATCGATGAGGCCGAATCAAGCCACAAGTAGAGCAAGCGTCACAAGAAGTAGATAATGATCAGATGATCGTTTATCCTAGTTAATCATGCATGTAATATATAGTTTACTTTGGTTTGTGGAAATGTCATGTTTGTAGTATCCACCTATCTAATCATGCATGTAATAGTTTACTTTGGTGTGTGCAAATGCCATGGTTGTAGTAGCCCCTTATGTAAGTGGATGTATAAATTGGTTATGCAACCATCACTACTGCAGGATGCTGATAACGTGACTGTGTGCGATACTGTGTGCGATACAGTAATCGCAAACAATGATGTAAAAAACCCGTCAAAAAAGGTGAAAATGTCTGCGATGACGGATGCATCAAACACGGTTCATATTTTAGTTGCGTCTGCGATGAAGGGCGTACGATTAAGTTCAATGAACCGTTTGCGATGAGGAAGACGAAAATAAACGGGCAGCCAGATGAAGGTGTGTGCGATATACAGCATACCGTTCACTTGAATGAACTGTTTGTGATTAGGCAACACAAAATAAACGGTTAGCCAGATCAAGGTGTATGCCATATACGGCATAGAGTTCACTTGGATGCACTATTTTCTTTGAGCCAAGAGAACCTAAACGGATCAATTTAACAAGATGTGTGCAATACGTGGCAAACATGTATGTATACCGAATTTGTGCGAAGACCGATAATAACACAGACGGTTGCTTCTAATAAGACGTATGTGATATGCTCTATCTACAGACCATCTATTGGCCATTGGGCGACCGGCGGTCATCCTGGTACGCCATAAGGATGCGAAGAGGCAACCTATATCAGCAAGGACTAGCTGTTCCACCAATAGCTCATCAAAGAGAACTCTCAAGTTAACTGTGCTCAGGCTGGAGCAGCCATCAAATGGGTGACTGGATGGGTAGTTGTCTTGATGTTAAATTATCTGATGGGATGGATCATTGAGGTCAAATTAAATGGCCTCTATTATCCATCCCATCAGGTAAATTAACCTCGAGGTCCTTGTTTTTTATTTTTATTTTTATTTTTTTAACACGTGTTAAAGAAGGTCTACCGCATTACTTTTTGACAATGTGCGATACATGGCATACAGTTGATCCATCCGACCTGTTTGGGATGGAATAACCGTGTGTGTTGTGGGCAAATGCTTGCTAGTATTTGACTGTTTGCGATTGATGAAATCATCACCGACGGGTTCCGTAGTGTTGTCCGTGTTCATCTGATCATCCTTTACTTCTTGTGCTAGTTCGATGTTCCTTATATGCTAAGTTTCCATTAATTGATGGTATTTTATGAACACGCCACATTTTCCTGCTATTTCCTCACCTGTTTCCCGCCACCCAGCGATATTGCGCATAAACCTAGGCGACGTGCGACGCACGGAGGCAACAAGGGCATCCTGTAGCACATCCACCTTTTCCCAAGCATGCCAACCCGCCAAAGCTTCGCCTCTACCATCAACCTCGTTGATGAGGAAAACGAGAAGGTGCCACGGCCCGTCGAGGCCGAGGCGCTCCCCGGCAACGCGATGGACGACGCCATGATGTGCATTTCGCCAGGGTTGAGCAGACCCTTGGCGCATGGTGCTTGATTGTCACAGATCAAGATAGACATGCCAGCCCCGAGAGGCTACAAGTCGTTGCACAACATGATCGATGGTGTGGCGCAGAGCAAGCTAGGCGCGTCCGCGCCGATCGGGTGTGTCTCGCTGCACGGCGAGACCGTTAGAGCACCGCAGAGCAAGAGGCGTGGCACGCCGCATAGCAAGAGCGGATCCATCGGCGCTTGCCTGATGTCCTGCCATCGACACGGCGGCGCAGCTGGGTACACGTCACGTCAGTACCCCCATTCCTCGCCGGGAGTGGACAGAGGCCCTCTGCGCCGTACTTCCACCATTGGCCGGCCGCGCCATACTTGTACCAGATGCCCGCCGCGCTGTTCACATGGGTCATGCCGTTCGCCTTGTCCCTGGCCCGCTCGATGCCAACACGCTGGTCGGTAGGCTCGACCGCCTCCTTGGCCCAGGTGTCCACCTAGGTGCAGTAGAGGAACATGGCCGTCGCATCCTCGAGCTGGTGATCCCTGATGAAATAGCCAACTTGGAGCTCGAGATTGCGCTCCATATGTACCGCGAGCATGTCGACTACATGGACGAATGCCTACACGAGTTCAGGCAGAGCCAAGAGCTACCGTAGGCAAGGGCTGCCGGTCATGGTCTCATGGACGCATTTTATTTTGTTGAGTCGTTTCAACGTGGATAGCCATGTATTAACAACAATCATAGTATTGCTTTGTTAATTGGTCTGTTTCAATGTGTGTACTCTCTTTTCCGTTATTATATGTTCTGTTTCAATGTTTGTATGTACGCTTTCTGTTCTGTATATGTGGATGATAACAGCTAGATTCAAATTAGTACACAAATGCACATAGAAAATCGAATTCATAATATATATATATATATATATATATATATATATATATATATATATATATATATATATTAATTGTTCATTAGTTCATCACAAAATATATATATCATCACATATACGTGATGATACTTAACTACTAGGTACAATGCATAAAATTGAAAATGAACAATACTAAAACTAATAATCCCTCCGGATAAGCGCGTCTTCCCAGCACGGAGGCAGTACTCCACCTCCTCCGCCTCACAACGCTTGAGGTACCGATATGCCTCGTGCTGGCGGGGATGATCTTGCCATTTCGTTGGGCCCCCACCGGGGCTCCTCGTCGGTGACATGCTGGAGCTTATCGTCCCACCTCCACGCAGCGATTAGGCGACCAGCGCCTTTGACCTTCCTCATGAAGTACCCGTCTTTGTACACCTTCTCTACACGATGACGCTCCCGCCCCCAAAGCTCCACCTTCTCCTTTTCTAGGCGGCATCACGGGCTTCACAGGCCACCTGGTACCTGGCTTCCTCATCCGCCATCTCCTTCTTGAATGCCACTTGCCTGGCTTTCTCAACTGGCGGCAGTGACTTCCACAGACAAAGATTGTACTTTCCCCCAAACAAATCCAAAGTTGGGGGGTTCAGCGCAACCTCGTCCAGCAGTGCGTAGGGGTCCTCCTCGTCGCTACTCTTTGACTAAATGTCCTCGGGGGGTGGCGAATCCTCGTCGGTGTGTGGGCAGATCGGTGGCGCCTTGGCAGAGCTTTCAGAGAGAGAGAGAGAGAGAGAGAGAGAGAGAGAGAGAGAGAGAGAGAGGGCGTGTGAGGGGAGTAGGTAGATGAGAATGCATGTAGGACGACGTGAGAAAGGTAGTATTTATTGGCGGCCGAAATCTAGATCGACGGGAACAGTACACACACCGATCACTAGAATTTACAATCACTATAGTGTGAATTACACACGATTCCCGCATTAAAATCTGTGTGTGAACATAATAGCTGACGGTTTCCAATATAGAACCATGTCTGATTAATAACCCACGCCATTCACCTTCCAAATCTCGACGCGCGAAATTGAGTGCCAATCGTGTGGGGGCCGGTTGTCTTGCCAGGTCTTTACATTTTCTTTTTTGAACACCATATATTTACATCGTTTGAAGATTTTTTTAACTCGCACACAAGTACACAAAAATATGATTTTTCAAACCATTATGGTTAGCCGTTGCATGTAGCTGTAGTTCAAATTTGAATTGCGGTCATTAAATGGCTAGAAAATCACCTAAATGTCTTTAAAAGGTCAAATGACCCCTGAAATTTACCAAATTTTCACATGACAGTTGTATTAGTGCATGTTAAACTTAGAAAAAAAATTGAAGGCCCTAAGGGGAAGCTATCTCTCGTTCGTCATCAAACATGCATTGTTCCCTCTCGGAACCACTAGCCTTCTAGTTAGTTGCTTTGGTTTGTGAGGGGTGTGTGTCCAAAATTTCTTCACACAGACCAATCTTTTTACCACATCATCTTGGTGGCATGACATTACATCAAGCAAGGTTTCATGTTTTTTGATAATTTTTTAATTATTTGGAATTTAAATGCCATGGCACACCGTGCATGTACATGTGTCCATGCCATGAGACCAATATGTTTGAAATTTCTTCTAATTTACTGCATAAGGAATTAACTTGCACACAAGTACGCAAATATGATTTTTCAAACCATTATGGTTAGCCGTTGCATGTAGATGTAGTTCAAATTTGAATTACGGTCAACAAATGGCTAGAAAATCACTTAAATGTCTTTAAAAGGTCAAATGACCCCTGAAATGTTCCAAATTTTCACATGACCATTGAATTAGTGCATGTTAAACGAAGAAAAAATTTGAAGGCCGTAAGGGGAAGCTATCTCCCGTTCGTCATCAAACATCCATTGTCCCCTCTCAGAACCACTAGCCTTCTAGTGAGTTGCTCCAGTTTGCGAGGGGTGTGTGTCCATAATTTCATCAAACATGCCAATTTTTTGCCACATCATCTTGGTGGATGACATTACATCAAGCAAGGTTTCATGTTTTTCTCATCATTTCTTTATTTTTTGGAATTTAAATGCCATGGCACTCCATGTATACATATGTGGCCATGCTATCAGACCTATATGTTTGAAAATTCCTTCTAATTTACTACACATGGAATTAACTCGCACACAAGTACACAAATATGATTTTTCAAACCGTTATGGTTAGTTGTTGCATGTAGATATAGTTCAAATTTGAATTACGGTGATTAAATGGCTACAAAATCACTTAAGTGTCTTCAAAAGGTCAAATGACCCCTGAAATTTTCCAAATTTTCACATGACAGTTCTATTATTGCACATTACACGTAGAAAACTTTTGAAGGCCGTAAGAGAAAGCTATCTCCCGTTCGTCATCAAACATGCATTGTTCCCTCTCGGAACCACAAGCCTTTTAGTGAGTTTCTCCGGTTTGTGAGGGGGGTGTGTCCGAAATTTCGTCAAACATGCCAAAAAATTTACCACATCATCCTGGCGGCATGACATTGCATCAACGAAGGTTTCATATGTTTCTGATCTTTTTTTTAATTTGTTGGAATTTAAATGCCATGGCACTCCATGCTTAATTATGTCATGGCCGTTAGAACAATATGTTTGAAAATTCCTTATAGTTTACTGCACATGTAATTAAATCACACACAAGTAAACAAATATGAATTTTCAAACTGTTATGGTTAGCCATTGCATGTACATCTAGTACTAATTTGAATTACGGTCATTAAATGGCTAGAAAACCAATTAAATATCTTCAAAAGGTCAAACGACCCTTGAATTTTTCCAAAATTTGACATCAAAGTTGTATAAGTGCATGTTACACGTAGAAAACATATGAAGGCTGTAAGTGGAAGCTATCTCCCATTCGACATCAAACATGCATTGTTCCCTCTCGCAACCACGAGCCTTCTGGTGAGTTGCTCCGGTTTGTGATGGGTGTGTGTCCAAACTTTCGTCAAACATGCCAAAAAAATTACCACATCCTCTTGGTGGGATGACATTACATCAACCAAGGTTTCATATGTTTCTAATATTTTTTTTTATTTTTTGGGAATTTAAATGCCAAGGCACTCCAGGCTTAATTGTGTCATAGCTGTTAGACCAATATGTTTGAAAATTTCTTCCAATTTACTGCACATGGAATTAAATCGCACACAAGTACACCAATATGATTTTTCAAACCAGTATGGTTAGCCGTTTCATGTACATCTAGTTCTAATTAGAATTACGGGCATTAAATGGCTAGAAAATCACTTAAATCTCTTCAAAAGGTCAAATGACCCATGAAGTTTGCCAAAAATTGACATGCCAATTGTATTAGTGCACGTTACACGTAGAAATTTTTTGAAGGCCGTAAGAGGAAACTTCTCCCGTTCATCATGTAACATGCATTGTTCCCTCTCGGAACCACGAGCCTTCTAGTGAGATGCTCCGGTTTGTGAGAAGTGTGTGTCCAAACTTTCATCAAACATGCCAAAAAAATTACCACATCATCTTGGTGGCATGACATTACATCAACCAAGGTTTCATTTGTTTCTGATCTTTTTTAATTTTTTTGCAATTTAAATGTTGTGGCACTCAATGCTTAATTGTGTCATAGCCGGTAGACCAATATGTTTGAAAATTCCTTCCGATTTACTGCACATGGAATTAAATCACACACAAGTTTGCAAAATATGACTTTTCAAACCGTTAAGGTTAGCTGTGAAGGAAATATGCCCTAGAGGCAATGATAAAGTTGTTATTTATATTTCCTTATATCATGATAAATGTTTACTATTCATGCTAGAATTCTATTAACCGAAAACTTAGTACATGTGTGAAAACATAGACAAAACAGAGTGTCACTTGTATGCCTCTACCAGACTAGCTCATTGATCAAAGATAGTTATGTTTCCTAGCCATAGACATGAGTTGTCATTTGATCAATGAGATCTCATCATTAGGAGAATGATGTGATGGACAAGACCCATCCGTTAGCTTAGCACTATGATCGTTTAGTTTTACTGCTATTGCTTTCTTCATGACTTATACATGTCCTATGACTATGAGATTATGCAACTCCCAAATACCGGAGGAACACCTTGTGTGCTATCAAACGTCACAACCTAACTGGGTGATTATAAAGATGCTCTACAGGTGTCTCCGAAAGTGTTCGTGGTGTTGGCATAGATCAAGAATAGGATTTGTCACTCCGAGTGTCGGAGAGGTATCTCTGGGCCCTCTCGGTAATACACATCATAATAAGCCTTGCAAGCAAATGACTAATGAGTTAGTCATGAGATGATGTATTACGGAACAAGATTGAACTAGGTATTGAGATACCGACGATCGAATCTCGGGCAAGTAACATACTAATGTCAATGGGAACAACGTATGTTGTTATGCGGTTTGACAGATAAAGATCTTCGTAGAATATGTAGGAGCCAATATGAGCATTCAGATTCCGCTATTGGTTATTGACCAGAGATGAGTCTCGGTCATGTCTACATAGTTCTCGAACCCGTAGGGTCCGCACCCTTAACGTTCGATGACAATAGGTATTATCAGTTTATGAGTTTTGATGTACCGAATGTAGTTCGGACTCTCGGATGAGATCACGGACATGACGAGGAGTCTCGGAATGTCTGAGACATAAAGATTAATATATTGGACGACAATATTCGGACACCGGAAGTGTTCCGGGTGTTATCAGATAAAACCGGAGTGTCGGAGGGGGTTACCGGAACCCCGCGAGGGAGTATGGGCCATAGTGGGCCTTGAGGGAATAGAGAGAGGAAGCCCATAGGGCTGGCGGCACCCTCCCCCTAGGAATCCTAGTTGGACTAGGAGTAGGAATCCTACTCCTGCAACGCCATACTTGGCTAGCCGCACCTCCTCCCTTGCTCCTTTATATACGGGGGCAGGGGGTTACCCAAAGACACACAGGAAACATTGTTCTAGCCATGTGCGGTGCCCCCCTCCACAAAAACAGACCTCAGTCATACCGTTGCAGTGCTTAGGTGAAGCCCTGCGCCAGTAGCTTCATAATCTCCGTCACCACGCCATCGTGCTGACGAAACTCTCCCCTGAAGCTCAACTAGATCAAGAGCTCGTGGGACGTCATCGAGCTGAACGTGTGCTGAACGCGGAGGTGCTGTACATTCGGTGCTTGATGGTTGGATCACGAAGACGCTCGACTACATCAACCGCGTCACTAGACGCTTCCGCTTTCGGTCTACGAGGGTACCTAGACACACTCTCCCCTCTCATTGCTATGCATCTAGTAGATAGATCTTGCATGATCGTAGGAATTTTTTCGAAATACTACATTCCCCAACAGTGGTATCAGAACCATGTCTATGCCTAGATGATATGCACGAGAAGAACACAATGAGTTGTGGGCGATAATAGCCATGCTGCTTACCAGCATGTCATACTTTGATTCGGCGGTATTGTGAGATGAAGCGGCCCGGACCGACATTACGTGTACACTTACACGAGACTGGTTTCACCGTTACGAGCACTCATTGCTTAAAGGTGACTGGCGGGTGTCTGTCTCTCTCACTTTAGCTGAATCGAGTGTGACTACGCCCGGTCCTTGTGAAGGGTAAAACAGCACATACTTGACAAAAAATCGTTGTGGTTTTTGTATGCGTAGGTAAGAACGGTTCTTGCTAAGCCCGTAGCAGCCACGTAAAACTTGCAACAACAAAGTAGAGGGCATCTAACTTGTTTTTGTAGGGCATGTTGTGACGTGATATGGTCAAAACATGATGAGTTATACGTTATTGTATGAGATGATCATGTTTTGTAAAGTTATCGGCAACTGGCAGGAGCCATATAGTTGTCTCTTTATTGTATGAAATACAATCGCCATGTAATTGCTTTACTTTATCACTAAGCGGTAGCGATAGTCGTGGAATCAATAGTTGGCGAGACGACAACGATGCTACGATTGAGATCAAGGTGTCGCGCCGGTGATGATGGTGATCATGACGGTGCCTTGGAGATGGAGATCAAAAGCACAAGATGATGACGGCCATATCATATCACATATTTTGATTGCATGTGATGTTTATCTTATTATGCTTCTTATTTTGCTTAGTACGGCGGTAGCATTATAGGATGATCCCTTACAAAAATTTCAAGGTACAAGTGTTCTCCCTGAGTATGCACCGTTGCGAAAGTTCGTCGTGCCGAGACACCACGTGATGATCGGGTGTGATAAGCTCTACGTTCAAATACAATGGGTGTAAGACAGTTTTGCATATGCAGAATACTCAGGTTAAACTTGACGAGCCTAGCATGTACAGACATGGACTCGGAACACTGGAGACCGAAAGGTCGAGCGTGAATCATATAGTAGATATGATCAACATAAGATGTTCACCATTGAAAACTACTCCATCTCACGTGATGATCGGACATGGTATAGTTGATTTGGATCATGTGATCATTTAGATGACTAGAGGGATGTCTATCTAAGTGGGAGTTCTTTAGTAAAATGATTAATTGAACTTTAATTTATCATGAACTTAGTCCTGGTAGTATTAGCATATCTATGTTGTAGATCAATAGCTCGCGATGTAGCTCCCCGTTTATTTTTATATGTTCCTAGAGAAATATAAGTTGAAGGACGTTAGTAGCAATGTTGTGGACTAGGTCCGTGATATGAGGATTATCCTCATTTTTGCACAGAAGTATTATGTCCTTGATGCACCGCTAGGTGACAAACCTATTGCAGGAGCAGATGCAGACCTTATGAACGTTTGACAAGCTCGGTATGATGACTACTTGATAGTTCAGTGCGCCATGCTTTACGGCTTATAACCGAGACTTCAAAAACCGTTTTGAATGCCATGGAGCATATGAGATGTTTCAAGAGTTGAAATTAGTATTTCATACCCATGCCCGTGTCAAGAGGTATAAGACCTCCGACAGTATTTTGCTTATAAGATGGAGGAGAATAGCTCAACTAGTGAGCATGTGCTCAGATTGTCTGGGTACTACAATTTCTTTAATCAAGTTGGAGTTGATCTTCCAGATAAGATAGTAATTGACAAAGTTCTCTAGTCACTATCACCACGTTAGTAGAACTTCGTGACGAACTATAATATGCAAGGGATGACGAAAGTAATTCCCAAGCGCTTCACGATGCTGAAATCGGCGAAGGTAGAAATCATGAAAGAACATCAAGTGTTGATGGTTAACAAGACCACTTATTTCAAGTTAAGGCGAAAGGGATAGAAGGGGAGCTTCAAGAAGAATGACAAGCAAGTTTTCACTCCCGTGAAGAAACCCGAAGCTAAACTCAAGCCTGAAAGTAAGTGCTTCTACTACAAAGGAAATGGTCACTGTAAGTGGAACTGCCCTAAATACATGGCGGATAAGAAGGATGGCAAAGTGAACAAAGTTATATTTGATATACAGATTATTGATGTGTACTTTACTAGTGTTCATAGCAACCCCTGGGTATTTGATACCGGTTCAGTTGCTAAAATTAGTAACTCGAAACGAGAGTTGCAAAATGAATAGAGACTAGTTAAAGGTGAAGTGACGATGTGTGTTGGAAGTGGTTCCAAGATTGATATGATCATCATCACACACTCCCTATACTTTCGGGATTAGTGTAGAACCTAAATAAATGTTATTTGGCATTTGCGTTGAGCATGAATATGATTTGATCATGTTTGTTGCAATACGGTTATTCATTTAAAGTCATAGAATAATTGTTGTTCTGTTTACATGAATAAAACCTTCGATGGTCATACACCCAATGAAAATAGTTTGTTGGATCTCGATCCTAGTAATACACATATTCATTATATTGAAGCCAAAAGATGCAAAGTTGATAATGATAGTACAACTTATTTGTGGCACTGCCGTTTAGGTCGTATTGGTGTAAAGCGCATGAAGAAACTCCATGTTGATGGGCTTTTGGAATCACTTGATTATGAATCACTTGGGGCTTGCGAACCATGCCTCATGGGCAAGATGACTAAAACTCTGTTCTCCGGAACAATGGAGTGAGCAACTGACTTATTGGAAATAATACATACTGATGTATGTGGACCGATGAGTGTTGAGCCTTGCGGCGGGTATCATTATTTTCTGACCTTTACTCATGATTTAAGCAGGTATGGGTATATCTACTTGATGAAGCACAAGTCTGAAACATTTGAAAAGTTAAAGAATTTCATAGTGTAGTAGAGAATCATCATAACAAGAAAATAAAGTTTCTACGATCTGATCGTGGAGGCGAATATTTGAGTTACGAGTTTGGTCTTCATTTAAAACAATGTGGAATAGTTTCACAGCTCACGCCACCCGGAACACCACAGCGTAATGGTGTGTCCGAATGTCGTAACTGTACTTTATTAGATATGGTGCGGTCTATGATGTCTCTTACCGATTAACCACTATCGTTTTGGGTTATGCATTAGAGAAAGCTGCATTCACATTAAATAAGGGCACCATCTAAATCCATTGAGGCGATGCCTTATGAACTGTGGTTTGGCAAGAAACCAAAGTTGTTGTTTCTTAAAGTTTGGGGCTGCGATGCTTATGTGAAAAAGCTTCAATCTGATAAGCTTGAACCCAAGTCGGAGAAATGTGTCTTCATAAGATACCCAAAGGAGACTGTTGGGTACACCTTCTATCACAGATCCGAAGGCAAGATATTCATTGCTAAGAGTGGATCCTTTCTAGAGAAGGAGTTTCTCTCGAAAGAAGTGAGTGGGAGGAAAGTGGAACTTGATGAGGTAATTGTACCTTCTCCCGAATTGGAAATCAGTACATCACAGAAACTAGTTCAAGTTATTCCTACACCAATTAGTGAGGAAGCTAATGATGATGATCATGAAACTTCAGATCAAGTTACTGCTGAACTTCGTAGATCAACCAGAGTACGTTCCGCGCCAGAGTGGTACGGCAACCCGGTTCTGGGAGTCATGTTACTAGACCATGATGAGCCTACGAACTATGAGGAAGCGATGATGAGCCCAGATTCCGCAAAATATCTTGAGGCCATGAAATCTGAGATGAGATCCATATATGAGAACAAAGTGTGGACTTTGGTTGACCTGCCCGATGATCGGCAAGCCATTGAAAATAAATGGATCTATAAGAGGAAGACTGACGCCGATGGTAATGTTACTATCTACAAAGCTCACCTTTTTGCGGAAGTTTTTTCGACAAGTTCAAGGTGTTGACTACGATGAGATTTTCTCACTCGTAGCGATGCTTAAGTCTGTCTGAATCATGTTAGCAATTGCCGCATTTTATGAAATCTGGCAAATGGATAACAAAACTACATTCTCTAATGGATTTATTAAAGAAGAGTTGTATATGATGCAGCCAGAAGGTTTTGTCAATCCTAAAGGTGCTAACAAAATATGCAAGCTCCAGCGATCCATCTATAGACTGGTGCAAACATCGCGGAGTTGGAATATACGCTTTGATAAGTTGATCAAAGCATATAGTTTTATACAGACTTGCGGTGAAGCCTGTATTTACAAGAAAGTGAGTGGGAGCACTACAACCTTTCTGATAAGTATATGGGAATGACATATTGTCGATCAAAAATAATGTAGAATTTTCTGGAAAGCATAAAGGAGGGTTTGAAAGGAGTTTTTCAATGAAAAACCTCGGTAAAGTTGCTTACATATTGAGCATCAAGATCTATAGATTTTGAAGTAGTTCAAAATGGAACAGCCAAAGAAAGAGTTCTTGCCTGTGTTGCAAGGTGTGAAGTTGAGTAAGACTCAATGCCCGACCACTACAGAAGATAGAATGAAAGTTATTCCTTATGTGTCAGGACCCCGATCCTAAGTCACACCGATCTAGCTTGTAACACGTCATATCACTTTGCGGCCTCACGCACGGTATCCCCACGGGTGCCACCTTACCTGGCCCGGGACCGTTTGCGCATTTTGGCACACGTATATGACAGTGTCGCTAGCATCCATATGGCAGAGAACCCGGGCCGACATGGCTAGTTATAAACCAAAAGTGGCACTAAATTACAGAGACAGGCATCCATGACCCATCAACGAATGTGTCGGTCATCAATGTATGAACCCAAGTCGTAGAAAGCTACAAGGACTTAAAGGAACAACGCGTGACATTTCCCCTAAGGGACAGACACAGGAATGAAGAAGGACACATGCCGGCCAGCCTACGTGTTCCGAGCAGTAGCAAGCTACCAAGGCTCAGTGGAAGCACTAGGAGGCATTTCCCTGTAAGATAGGCTACCAAAGGAAAACAACTAGGTGTCGGATCCCACACATACCAAGCATTTCAATCGTACACACAATATGCTCAATATGTGCAAATACAACATTGCATCACAATAGAACTCTATGACTCAAAGTAGTTTATTTAAGATGCTCCGAAGAGTCATACATAACATATCCATACAGGTAGGGGTCACATGACCCAACACTCAAGTCATACAATCATACAAGCACAAGCGGAAGCTAACATGTCTGAGTATAGACAACTTGGAAATAAAACAGGCTTGGTGTAGCCTGACTATCTACAAGGCCCTTCACAAGCTCAGGATCTCCGTCTGGGTAGCAATCTACTCGTCGACGTTAACGTCTATGTAAAACCCATGAGAAGGGGCAGGGTTCTCCTCTGCAACAGTTATTAAGCAAACATGAGTACAAAGGCACTCAGCAAGTCTTACAACAGAACCTATCATACATTCATCATTATCAACAAGGGTAGTGGATTTCATAGCAGCAAGCCAGCTTTGACTCTTGGCTAACCGATACTACGACTCTACTCACCACAACAATGCACCACCGTGGATCCGCTTCCGTCATCCTACGGAAGGGCCATCCACAGCAGTCACACTTGTCTTGAGGCTTTTAGTAGTATCCATCAACTTTTCTATGAACTGTAAGAGCAACCAAGTAGTCCGTACCGCGAACAACGGCTATTCAAATAGATTGGTAACCCTGCAGGGGTGTACTTCTTCACACATGTTTCCACCACTTAGCGTCTGCACACGACATGTGCTCGGCAGACTTCAAGCGAAAGACGACGTGGGTGTAGACCACGACCTAACCAACCACTCAAGTCTCTCGTACAGGTTTATCGCCTATTTGGGTTCCATCCCTGGGGAGATCCGGCCAGGGTGTTGCTCACGGCCCCAAATGATGTGTACAGGGTTCCCGAGTCACCAAACGGGCGACCGGTACACCGTGCCACGTACCTCCCGCATCACAGCCCACCCCGAGGGTCAGCGCTGTGCACGACCACCAGTAAACTACAAACACCAGAAACTAGTTGCAACTGCTGGACAGAGAACAAGGGCGGTCAATAAGTCGAGCGGGGTCATATTTCAGGGCCCAATGTGTAGTAGTAGCTGTAACTTGAACCACACATACAGATCTCGGGTCCTATGGACGGTTCCAATGAAACAACCCACCATGTACTCCTACATGGCCTTTCATCGATACCTTTACCAAACATGTTCCACGCTTCCCTCTCTTTATCGAGCATGATCATTTCGCTCTGATCCATCACCCAGATGAACCAGACCTGACACCACTCTAAGCATAGCAGGCAACATAAACAAATAACATGGTGGAACACACATCACATGGCTCAATCAACTCCTACACATGCTAGTGGGTTTCAACTATTTACTGTGGCAATGACATGTCATGTAAAGGAATGGGGTTCAACTACTGCAGCAAGTAGTAGTTCACACGCTGTTGCCTTAATGCAGTAAAAGAGAGCAGGAGCGAGAAGATGGGTTTGTATCGGAATGATCAATGGTTGCTTGCCTGACAGATTGGTTGTCGGGTACTGCTCTTCAGTCGGATATGCAGAAGTATCCTCGGGAGCAGGACCTACCACGGAGAACACCGGCGATACAAACAATAAGCAAACAAATGCGACAATATGATGCATGCTCATGATGTTGCAAGATGAATGTGTTTTGGGCTAATGCAACTATAAACAGAAGGGTTTGAGCCTATTTGAATCAAAGATTCAAATTTATACCCAAACTATTATTTATTAAAGTGCATTATCATGTTTTAAAGTGAACAGCAAGGTTAACTTGCTCAAACATGCATGAAAGATTGGATTTTTCTGATCAATTTTCATATATAAATCTTTTCCATCTGAGCTACTGTTGAATTTATATGATTTTTTGAAGTTTAAAGCATTTTCTGGAATTTCCTGAATTGTTTTAAATCAATTAATCCGAGAAAAGCATTTACTGCGTCAGCATGACATCTTGCTGACGTCAGCAAGTCAACAGGGCGGTCCAGTTCAAACCTGACCAGTGGGACCCACTGGTCAGTGTTACATTTAGTTAACTAACTAATTAAGATTAGTTTAGATGCTAACCTAGGTTTGACTAACAGGCAGGGCCCACATGTCAGTGACCTAGTGGGGTCAAACGCTTGGTCAAACGGGGTTGACTCACCGGCGTTTAGCCGCCGGCGAGGCCAGACGCGACGGTGAGGTGCGGAAAACGTGCTCCGGTGACCAAATCAACGGCGGAACACACCTACGGGCAGCTAGGAGTGAGCCGCGTCGAGTGGTGGTGGTGGCTGGCCTCGGGGTCGCCGGAAATGACGCCGGCGACGAGTCCAGCGGCTGCCGGAGTTCGGGCGAGGACGAACTCGTCGGTGCGGTGCTCCTGGAGGCGCATGGATTGGTCCTACGGCACCTACGCGAGACGGTGAAGCTAGTGGGCACGATGGCTGGAGCCTCGTCGGCGACGAGCTCCGCGGCACCGAGTGCAGGTGAGATTCATGCAGTGCATACGGTGCAGGAGAGAGCTAACGGAGAGGATAGGGAGGTAGCTGGGCTCACGGCGGTTGCAGCAAGCATCGAAGCGGGCTCAAGGAAGGACGGAGCTGAGCGTGGCGGCGATGGCGATCTCAGCGGCCGGAGTTGGGGAAGACGGGGTCGGGGGCGACTCCAGAGCGGGCGAGCGCTCGGGGCTTGGCCTGCTCGACGTAGTCGATGACGGCGAAGCGAACGGACACGGTGACGCGGCACGGGGACGAGGGTGGACGCGGTTATCACGACGGCGCGGGCGCGGAAGCGTCGGCCATGGTGCGGGTAAGCGAGGTAGAGGAGCTGGGGAGGAGGAGACGTGTCTGCGAGCTCGGGGGAGGAGTGGGTGGTCGATCCAGGCCAGCAGAATGGCGAGGGGAGGAAGCAGGGCGACGGGCAGCTGCGTGGCGCGCGCTGCTGCCGGCGTCGAGCACCTGCCTCCCTGCCTGGCCGAGCCAAGCAGCTTGCTGGAGCGGTGGCTGGGCTGGGCCGGCAGGTAGGCCTGCTAGTGGGCGCCAGGTAAGTCTTTCTCTCTCCTCTCTTTTCTATTTTATTTTTGTTTGTTTTCTTTTGCAACTTTGTTGAATTAATAAAAATGCTAGAACATTTTTATAAATCATAAAACTAGTCATGCCCACTGTATATAATATGATCATCATGGAACATTTTAGTTTATGATTATTTGGGCACATAAAATATTTTATAGCATTTAAATGCCCAAATGCAATTACAATATGAATTAATCCAGAGACCTTTGGATGTCCTAGAAAATTGTGCACCATTTTCGGCAGAGGTTTAAGACCAAGGCAAAGATGATGAACATTTTTGAAGGGCATTTTGGGTACATTGGAAAATATTTTATTAAACCCTAGTTGTTAGAAGAGGGGTGCTGGGGTTTCTGTCATTCCCATTTCAAGTTTCTGTGGAAAGTAAACATGATGCACACTCTAGCCAGTCCTAATGCAAGCACTGACTAGGGATGTGACATTATGCCTCAGCCATAGGTTCTATAAAGTATGTCATGTTGTATACCAGACCTATTGTATGCCCTGCCCTGAGTTTGGCGATGGAGTACAATTTTTTATCTAGGAGTTGATAACTGGACAACGGTCAAAATTATCCTTAGAGGACTAAGGAAATATTTCTCGGTTATGGAGGTGATAATGAGTTCGTCGTAAAGAGTTACGTCGATGCACGCTTTAACACCGATCTGGATGACTCTGAGTCTCGATCCGGATACATATTGAAAGTGGGAGCAATTAGCTAAAGTAGCTCCATGCAGAGCATTGTAACCATAGAAATTTGCAAAATACATATGGATCTGAATGTAACAGACCCGTTGACTAAACTTCTCTCATGAAGCAAAACAAGATCACACCTTAGTACTCTTTGGGTGTTAATGACATGGTGATGTGAACTAGATTATTGACTCTTGTAAACCCTTTGGGTGTTGGTCACATGGAAATGTGAACTATGGGTGTTAATTCACATAACGATGTGAACTATCAGTATTAAATCACATGGCGATGTGAACTAGATTATTGACTCTAGTGCAAGTGGGAGACTGAAGGAAATATGCCCTAGAGGCAATAATAAAGTTGTTATTTATATTTCCTTATATCATGATAAATGATTATTATTCATGCTAGAATTGTATTAACCGGAAACTTAGTACATGTGTGAATACATAGACAAAACAGAGTGTCCCTAGTATGCCTCTACTAGACTAGCTCATTGATCAAAGATGGTTATGTTTCCTAGCCATAGACATGAGTTGTCATTTGATCAACGAGATCACATCATTAGCAGAATGATGTGATGGACAAGACCCATCCGTTAGCTTAGCACTATGATCGTTTAGTTTTACTGTATTGCTTTCTTCATGACTTATACATGTTCTTATGACTATGAGATTATGCAACTCCCGAATACCGGAGGAACACCTTGTGTGCTATAAAATGTCACAACGTAACTGGGTGATTATAAAGATGCTCTACAGGTGTCTCCGAAAGTGTTCATGGTGTTGGCATAGATCAAGAATAGGATTTGTCACTCCGAGTGTCGGAGAGGTATCTCTGGGCCCTCTCCGTAATACACATCAAAATAAGCCTTGCAAGCAAATGACTAATCAGTTAGTCACGAGATGATGTATTACGGAACAAGTAAAGAGACTTGCCGGTAGTGAGATTGAACTAGGTATTGAGATACCGACGATCGAATCTCGGGCTAGTAACATACCGATGACAAAGGGAACAACGTATGTTGTTATGCGGTTTGACTGAGAAAGATCTTCGTAGAATAGGTAGGAGCCAATATGAGCATCCAGGTTCCGCTATTGCTTATTGACCAGAGATGAGTCTCAGTCATGTCTACATAGTTCCCGAACCCGTAGGGTCCGCACGCTTAACATTCGATGACGATCAGTATTATGAGTTTATGAGTTTTGATTTACCGAAGGTAGTTCGGAGTCCCGGATGAGATCACGGACATGACGAGGGGTCTCAGAATGTCCGAGACATAAAGACAAATATATTGGACGACTATATTCGGACACCGGAAGTGTTACGGGTTTTATCGGACAAAACCGGAGTGTCGGAGGGGGTTACCGGAACGCCCCGAGGGAGTATGGGCCATAGTGGGCTTTGAGGGAATAGAGAGAGGCAGCCCATATGGCTGGCCACACCCTCCCCCTAGGTATCCTAGTTGGACTAGGGAAAGGGGGGCGGCGCCCCTCTTCTTCCTTCTTCTCTCCTCCTTCCTTTCCTACTCCTAGTAGGAATAAGAAGGGGGATTCCTATTCCTACTAGGACTAGGAATCCTACTCCTGGCGCACCATACATGGCCAGCCGCACCTCCCCCCTTGCTCCTTTATATACGGGGGCAGGGGAACCCAAAGACACACAAGAAACATTGTTCTAGTCGTGTGCGGTGCCCCCTCCACAGAAACACACCTCGGTCATACCGTTGCAGTGCTTAGGCGAAGCCCTGCACCGATAGCTTCATCATCTCCGTCACCTCGCCGTTGTGCTGACGAAACTCTCTCGTGAAGCTCAACTACATCAAGAGCTCGTGGGAACGTGTGCTGAATAGGGAGGTGTCGTACGTTCGGTGCTTGATCGGTTGGATCGCGAAGACGTTTGACTACATCAACCGCGTCACTAGACGCTTCCGCTTTCGGTCTACGAGGGTGCGTAGACACACTCTCCCCTCTCGTTGCTATGCATCTAGTAGATAGATCTTGCGTGATCGTAGGATTTTTTTTGAAATACTACGTTCCCCAATAAGTTGGTGCATGTACATGTAGTTCAAATTTCAATTACGGTCATTAAATGGTTATAAAATCACTTAAATGTCTTAAAATGTCAAATGACCCCTGAAATTTTCCAAACTTTGACATCACAGTTGTATTAGTACTACAAATTTTCCCGTACATTTAAAACACCATCCGTTGCCACTTTACTCCAAATTCGTCTTTCATAGCTAATTAAAAATATCTACAAAATCACACATAGTTGTTTTGTAGGAACCATTTGTGATGAAAATTTTTGGGTCTATTTAAGTCTTCCTCCTTAAGCTTCGCTGGCTGGTCTCCTCCAGTGCCGGCAACCCCCGAATCGACGAATACCGATCCCCATTCCCGCACCCCTTCTTGCCAAGGTGAACCCATGGAAACGATTTGTGAAGGGCCGTATGATGGCCGCATCCCCCCCCCCCCCC
>LR738711.1:431782697-431857471 GCA_902687465.1 Secale cereale | reverse complement strand
CCCCCGAGCGCCACCGCCTGTGCCGAGAGGACGACTGCCTACGCCGAGAGTGCCGCTGCATCCGCATTGAGTGGATCCGCTTCTGCCGAGAGGGCGTCTGCGGTAGCCGACAGGGTAGCTGCAGTAGCCGAGACGGCTGTAGATGCTGCTGCGATAGCGGCTGCAAATGCCGAGAGCGCTCGAGCTGTCGTCCGTGCCGCCGATGTCGCCTTGGCCCGGGTCGAGGCATTCACGCCAAGATATTCCAGGCAACCTCGGCATCCAGCATGCAACCCACGTTCTAAAAGGTGGCGGTGGACTTGGAGCACCTGCTTCCTCATGAGGTCGCCGAGCGGGAGCAGGAGATGCAGGAGGCGGCGGAGATCGAGGAGCGTCAGGAGGAGGAGTTGCGTGTGGCCGAGGTCGAGGTTAAGAAGAGTCTGTCCGTCGATGAAACATCGCTGGAGTACCAACGCGAGCTCTGGTGTAGCCACTACTACGAGTACTACAACCTTAAGGGCAGCGCCGAGGATGAGGATGAGGACGCGGTCGACTTCAGCAGGGCAGACGCCGAGTCCACCAACGACGGCATGTCACCAGGACTAGTCATCGATGTCTCATCTCACACCGGCGATGCATAGGCCAGCACGACGGTGGATTTTGTTAAAATTGTGCGTACTTAGGCTTTGTTTTCAATGCTGGTCTTTTGTTAGAGCAATGTTTAGGTGAACTGGCTCTGTTTAATTACTAAAATTGCTCGTTTTAGTAAGTGTGGTTTGTCTACTGTATGCTCTTTTGTGTACCCAAATTAGCAAGCGATGTTAAATTATGCAATGAAGCACCCAAGGAAATTTCCACCAAAAATTGAATTATCAAGCTCATCCCATGCGCGTAAAGCACAAGAATCGTTTGCGATGCACACAATCCTTCAAAGTGAATGGTGTCCGGCGGCACCCCGCGCAAAGTTTCCCTCCACATTTCGTAATTTTGGCCTACCGACGAAATATCTACCCCCTACCCCTGTTTCCTCCTTCCTTCCTTCCTTCCTAAGCTATAGCCGCTTCCTCGCTCTCAGTCTCGCATCCTACCGTCGGGGTCTCCATGGTCTCCTTCGGAGACCTCTCTAGTAGTCCTCCTCTGACGACGACTCCTTCACCACCTGGGTATGCCTCTCTTCTATCTCTCGGGCTATGACTTGGAATGAAGGAATTTCACTCGGAGGTCGATTTGAGTCATTTCTTCCTCTTGTAGCTCCCTAGGACCATCAGTTACAACGAATGGAGCGGGGTGGCTGAAGATCTATCTGCTCGTTGTCACCATCAATCTCCTTGCATGAAGCTAGTTGCGTTTGAATTTGCGGACAGTTTGAGGAAGTTTCTGGCATGTGTAGAGATGGTTAGACCCTCTTACATTATTACAAATCATTTCTTAGATGTGATTCAGACACTGTCACGGTCCCAACCCATTCATACCACCCCTTCAAACAAACGCATCTTAAGACAGTGTCACAGTTTGTACCTAGTATATAAAATTGTTGCCATCTCATCAGCGGTGCCATTAGTAAATTATTTGGCGCCGCTTCAGCAGTTTATGCAGCCAACTTTCGTCCACACATCTAAGCAGCCAAGCAGTAAAATTCTCAATCTTTATGGCACGAAGGAACTGGGCATCGGAGCAACTAGGTGCTCCGGAGTCCGGGTCCCTGATTTTTTTCCGCCGCATCGGCTCGCCAGTGCAGGGCACCGGTGCGAGATGTAGGAACAGTTGTCTTTACACCAGTTTTGGCATACATAGTGGAAGGCCTTGGTGCTATCAGTTCTACGTTACTAAATTTGTGCATGTACACACCTGTTAGTATCAATTTGCTGTCATGCAAACACTGTCGCTATGCTGTTGCAGTTATATTTACCTTCTCATAAAATGTTCAATTTGTTATTTATTGTATAGTGTTGTTGTAGTTAATTATAACTTCTGATGTTTCAAAATTTGGTTGTTGTCTCAGTAGCATTTAATTCATTCGCACATTGATCTTTTTGGGAAGATATGTCATAATTAAAATGTTTGTTCAGTTTTTCAAAATAAGCATTGGTGATTTTCTATTTTCCTGTAAACCCATTTCCCCTACAATTGTTACTGGTCTAGTTTTAAATATTATAGGATGAACGGAAGTGTTCTTACTTGGAGTGGGTTGATCAAGAGTGGCCATACGCTTTGAAGATGTGCCTAGCAAAGCTCTGGAGCATGTATGAGGAAGAGAACAGAGGTAGGCTTAGAGAATTGTTGTCAACGCTGAAGAATATTTGAAGATGTAGGATAAAAAGAGGAAGGTAGAGAATGAGCTCAGATTTTTTAAAGCAGACTTTGCTAAGATGGTACTGGCTAAGGAGGAGGCACTTTCCAAGTTGGCCAGTGCAAAATAGGTTCTTACTGAACTGAAAGCAGAGGTGGATAAGACGAGCCTGGATTATCTCGATTAGGGAAATGAATATATTGTTCTAATATTGTTGTTATGAAGTTGAACTAGCTATATGTTGTACTGTGTTGTTTTCAGGTAACTATCGTACTCTGATGTTAAAATATATTTATGTGCCTGATCCGAAATTGGCAAATAGTTGTTCGATATGAAATTTGAATTTGCGTAATATCAGAATTATTAATTGTAAACTAATAAACCTGCTAAATGTGTGATGGAACTTTGGAAACGGTTCTAGCAGTAAAAGCGCTTGTGATGGATAGCCCAATGCCACACAGTATTCTTCATCAAATTGTGAATCATGTAGTTAATAAAAGCAAACGGTTAACCAAGGCAGACCGTGTGTGATAGTTACACCTATCACACACGAGCCTATAAATAAACCTGTGTGGGATGTACATACAAACGGAAATGTTTTCCCTAGATTGACTGTGTAGGATGGACATATGTACCCGTCCCATCTGCGTAGCAACTACTTTAGCATCCTATCTACTCCCATCCGCATTGTCGGCATAAATGACCATGTGTAGCCTCATCAGCACCCCATGGTATTTTGAGACATCGGGGCCGGCTGCGCCCCTCAAGCACCAGAGACATAGGTCTGCCTTCCTGGGGCCAACTGATCCAAGCAGCCGGCTGCCCGAAAGCGGCTGGATCCAGAAGGCGGCCATGAAGCGGGCCGACTCTTAGCATGCGACCTCCAGAGAGGCCGACTCCTACCAGGCGGCTCCTCGCGCCCTCGGAGTTTGCACCCACATAAACGCAACGAGACAGGGTGTGGGTACAGTACAGCTAACTACCCCCGAATCCCGGGCAGAGCATGGCCATAGTGCAGCGTAGTGGGCTGACGTCCCTCGCCCGGCGCGGCACTGTTGCCATGCGACCCATGAAATCACCCATGACAGAGGGAGCCAAGCTCCCACGACGTACTGTCGGTACGGCCCCCTGGCGGCGGGCCCTACCTGCCCGTGAGAAGCCAGAAGGCAGCAAGCCCAGACCATTCAGCTCAGGGGAAGGCCGGCTCTGGACTAGGCGGCCCTCCCCTTCCTTGAAGTTTGCATGCCATTAACCAGAAGAGATATCGAGTGGCTACAACGAACGCCCACCAGGCGGCGGGACTGTAGCCACGCCCTCCCCGACAAAGCATGCATCATCAGTGGCAATGCTACAGTCCTGAGCTGCCAGCAGGACCCACCAGGCGGCGGGCCCTAGCAGCCGGCGAAGAAGCCGACCACTAGAGTCAGTGACGACCGGGTCCCACCCTAACCGGATTACCATTGTACCCTGGGGGTTAGGCCTAAATAAACCCCCAGGGCACCCATGCAAAGGGTTCAGCTTCTTAGATAGCACACACGCCTATAAGGAGAAGTAGAGCTAGCACTGCCCTTCTTCCTCCTCTAGCAAAACAGTTCTAGTAGCTATCTTGTAGAAACCTGTTGAGATAGTGATCATGCGGAGACCCCAGAGAGCAGGATTGGGGGTGTTATCTCCTAGGAGAGCCCCGAACATGTGTAAAGTGCACCAGCGTTTGTGTTTGCGCCTTATCCCGTTTCCAGGCACCGGCGACGTATTACTCTGCCCCTCCATGACAAGCCATCCTTTGGCATATATCGCACCAAACCCCCGACATTTGGAGCCCATGGTGGGGATAGGTGCACCGTCGTCCAAAGATCTATTCTCGACGGGAACCCTCGTCATGACCGGCGAGCGCAGCCAGCCTGGCACGCCCGATGGCGTTTGCATCGACGTGCTGCATGGCGCAGAAGTCACCCGCGCGGCGAGCTGCCTCACTGATCTCATCGGTGTGATTCACCTCACCAACGAGCCCGCGCCCGGTGCACGCGCTGCCAGCTCCGAGAGCTGCCTCATCGACCTCCTCGACAAGCTCCACATTGCAAACGAGCTGGCCTCCGACCTGGAGTCGGTCGGCTCTACCAACCCGATGCTTGTTGACTCCGACACGGCATCTCTTGACACTTTCCCCACCAGCATAGTGGTCATCGACGACCTGCTCCCTCGTACAGACAGCAACGGTAGCACCGTTACGGAGGTGCTCGTTATCAGCCACGGCGGGGCGTCCGACGGGGCCGCCCAGGATCCGCTGCAAGCGACGTTGCGAGACCTGGCCGCACCAATCACGGAAAACGCCAGCGCCTAGACCTTAGAAACCTTCTATGTGACGGTTGTCGAGAGCGCCAAGAAGTTGGCTACCGTGAGACGCCTCTCCGAGGCCTACCAGCGCGAGATTGACCGCGCCATCGGCGCTACTCCGGCTGCTGGTGAGCCCAGCTGCGTGGGCACGATCTGACTGCGTGGGGCCACCATTGCCAGCATGTTCTGAGCAGACCACCCGCTCTATGACACGCCCGTAGAGAACCTATGTGATGCCAAGGCGGGAATAGATGAGCTGGACCACCTGGAAGGTGACGAGCACTACTACATGACAAAGCGCGTTCAGCAGCTCATCGACATGGCTACCACGCACTAAGAATCAGGTCGCCGCGTGGTGGAACCCAGCCAGCATGCTGAGAACCCCCCCCCCTAGCCGAGCGTGGCTCGACCTCCCAGACGCCGACTGGCGGCACCCGTGGCTCAATAGATCAAGAGCCGACTGCTAGCTGCAGTCAGACACGTATCACCATCGAGTGTGACCAAGACGGCCGCCCGCGAGCAGTTGAACGATGTGATGATCGTCAACCTCCCCCGCGCGGGGAGAGGCGCGTCTCCCCGTTGCCTACAGAGCACCCAACCCTCGGCGGCCGGCTTGGCCCCCACGAAGAACTCGGAGAAAACGACGCTCGCCAATGGATCAACCGCCTGGCGTGATCTCTGGTGCTAGAAGAAGAAGATTCAATCGGTCGGCCTTGTTTCAGCCCCCGCATTCGTGATGAGCCCTTCCCCAAAGGGTTTTCACTCCCAAGGGACACGCCCAAGTACAACGGCTCTGTGAAGCCGAAAGATTGGCTTGTTGACTACTCCACCACCGTCAGCATAGCAAACGGCAACAAGCGCGTTTCCATAAAGTACGTCCCGCTCATGCTCCAGGGCACGGCCCGGTCGTGGCTGAACAACCTCAAGCCCTACAACATCAACAGTTGGACAGATATCACCGAAGTCTTCATCCGCAACTTCACCAGCACCTACAAGCGGCCGCCCATGCCTCGCTAGCTCTCTCTATGTGTCCAAGGCCCCACCGAGTCCACCCGTGACTACCAGACGCGGTGGGCTGAACTGCACAACTCCTGCGAAGGGGTGCATGAGGTGCAAGCCATAGAGTACTTCACAGCTGGCTGCCGAGAGGGCACCTTGCTCAAGCACCGAGTCCTTTGCGACAAGCCGGCTACACTCGAAGAACTGCTGATCATAGCAGACAAGTACGCCAATGCCGACTCCTCCATGAAGTCGGAGCTCCAAGTGGATGCCTTTTGGAAGGTGCTCCCTCTGGCTCCCCGGACACCGACTGGTGAAAACAACCAGGGTCAACAGCAGAACGACAACAAGCGCAAAGCCCCATAGCCAACTTCCACCAGTCGGTAGGTGGCGACTATTGAGGACCAGCAGTCGGAAGGGAAACCCGGCCCCAAGCGTCAGAAGGGAGGCAAATCTGCTTGGTTGCCCACCTTCTCCTATAAGCAAACCCAGGATGCACCCTGCAAGTTCCACAATGGCGCGAAGCAGTCCAACCACATCATCCTGAAATGTCACTGGCTCACCCGAATCTCCAAGGGTGAAGGAGTGCTGCCTCCTCCGCTTGCTGGCCAGCCGCCGCCGCCTCCTGCCCTGCAGCGGCCGGCCCGACTAGTCGCTGCCATCCAAGATGAATTCCCTGAAGATCTAGGAGTGTACGTTGTCTTCCCCAGCCAGGCCGATGACAAGCACGGCCGATGTCAGCAGCACCGAGAGGTGAATGTTGTCGCCTGAGAAGCCCCAGAATTCATGCACTGGTTCGAGAAGCAAATCCAGTGGAGCCGAGCTGAACACCCAGAGGTGATGCTCTGGGTTATTATGCCCTGGTTTTGGATGCCACCTTTGCGACAGAGAGGCGGGCTACTCGTTTCTTCCGGATCCTGATAGACAACGGTAGCAACATCAACATCCTTTACCGTGACACTATGGAGAAGTTGTGCATCAAAGAGAAGCAGCTCCAGCCCTGTCGGACTGTCTTCCACTACATAGTGCCTGGCCTTTCCTGCTCACCAATCAGCAAGATCAAGATGCATATCCTCTTTTGGGACAAAGATCACTTCCGCCGCAAAGCAATTTGGTTCGAGGTGGTTGACCTGGAGAGCCCTTATCAAGCGCTCTTAGGCCGGCCAGCTCTAGTCAAATTCATGGCAGTACCACACTATGCCTACCTCAAGATGAAGATGCCGGGAACCAAGGGCATCATCACCATCGCCGGAGACTACAAGAAGTCGGCCGCCTGTGCTGCGGCTAGCAGCCGGTTGGCTGAGTCCCTTGTGATTGCCGCCGAGAAGAGGCTCCTTGACCAGGTTGTAGCTATGGCCAGCAAGCAGCCAGACCTGTCGCCTGATCCCAACGAGTCGGAGACCCAGGGCTCCTTCCAGCCGGCCAAAGAAACCAAAAAAATTCCCTTGGACCCAAACCACCTAGAGAGGCACGCTATTGTGGGAGACAACCTCGATAGAAAATAGGAAAGCGAGCTCGTTGATTTCCTCCATGAGAATCGGGACATCTTCGCATGGTCTCCCAAAGACATGTCGGGTGTTCCGACGGATTTCGCCGAGCACAAGCTACACGTCAGAGCGAACGCAAAACCAGTCAAACAACCCCTCCGCTGCCTGTCGGCAGAGAAGGTAAGAATTGTTGGTGAAGAGATAGCCCGGCTTCTGGCAGCCGAGTTCATTATGGAAGTATTCTTTCCTGAGTGGCTGGCCAACCCAGTCCATGAACTGAAGAAGAACAACAAATGGCGCATGTATATTGACTATACCAGCCTCAACAAAGCTTGCCCGAAAGATCTGTTTGCTTTGCCTCGGATTGACCAAGTGATAGACTCTACAGCCGGATGCGAGTTATTGAGTTTTTTGGATGCCTATTTAGGATACCAAGACATCAAGTTGAACCCAGCCGATAGCCTAAAGACCACCTTCATCACACCATTCGGAGCCTTCTACTACCTGACCATGAAATTCGGCTTGAGAAATGCCGGTGTCACATTTCAACGTTGCATGCAGAAGTGCCTTAGAAGCCCACGTCTATGTAGACGATATTGTGGTGAAGACGGAGAAGCACGTCACCCTCTTGGAAGATCTCAAGGAAACTTTTCATAATCTGCGCCATTTTCAGATCAAGCTCAACCCAGACAAATGTGTTTTGGAGTACCAGTCGGCCAACTCCTTGGCTTCCTGGTCATATAGCACGGCATTGAGTGCAAACCTATCAATATCATGGCCATCGAGAGGACGGAAAGACCTGCCCGACTGCGAGATTCTAGATATTTACTAGCTGCTTGGCACCCATCAGCCGCTTCATCAGTCGGCTGGGCGAGAAGGCTCTTCCCCTATACCAGCTCATGAAGAAACCCACACACTTTAAGTGGAACGACAAGGCGGACGAAGCCTTCCTCCAACTGAAGAAGATGTTGACCACACCACCCGTTCTGGCTGCTCCGGTTGCTAAAGATCCCATGCTCCTCTACATCACCGCCACCAGCCGGGTGGTCAGCACAATCATAGTGGTAGAGCGCCAAGAAGATGGTAAAGCACTGCCGTTCTAGAGGCTTGTGGATTACTTGAGTGAGGTGTTGTTGGCCTCCAAGTAGAACTACCCACATTACCAGAAGATGTGCTACGGCGTGCACTTTGCCGCCAAGAAGCTCAAGCCATACTTTCAAGAGCACCCCGTCACGGTCCTCTGTACTGCTCCACTTGCCGAGATCCTAGGTAGCAGAGACACATCGGGCCGGGTGGCCATGTGGGCCATCGAGCTGCCCCCCTACACCATCTTCTACCAGCCTGGCACTGCCATCAAGTCCCAAGCACTGGCTGTCTTCCTCGTCGATTGGGCTGAAACCCAGTACCTACCGCCAGCTCCAGAGTCCACCGACTGGCGGATGCACTTCGACGGCTCGAAGATAAGCATCGGCTTGGGAGCAGGCGTCGTCCTTACCTCCCCTAAAGGCGACAAGCTCAGATACGCATTGAAAATCCACTTTGCCGCCTCCAACAATGTGGACGAGTATGAGGTGCTCATACACGGACTCCGGCTGGCCAAGGAGCTCGGCATCAGCCGGATACTGTGCTATGGTGCCTCAGACTTGGTGGTTCAACAGTCATCTGGCGACTGGGACGCCAAGGACGCAAATATGGCGAGCTACCGCTTCCTTTTCTAGCAACTCAGCGGATATTTTGAAGGGTGTGAGTTCCTTCACGTGCCACGAAACGACAACGAGCAAGCAGATGACCTGGCTCGGATCGGCTCCACCCGGCAAGCCATAACAGCCGGTGTATGCTTTCAGAGCCTCCTCAAGCCATCTATAAAAGCCTTCGCCGGAATCCGAGTCCTTCTTCGTGTTGGCTTCTCCCGGAGCAGTCGGATCCGACTCAAGGGCTACGGCAACCGGCCCGAGGACCTCGGCAGGTGGCTCGGGGGCTGCGGCAGCCGGCCCGAGGACCTCGGTAGGCGGCTCGGAGGCTACAGCAGTAGCACCCGGCCCAGGGACTTCAGAACCCGGCCTGGGGGCTGCGGCAGTCAGCGCGGGGACTTCAACGACACAGCAAGCGATAGCCGACTCCACCCCGCCGCCTCCCAACCGAGCCGCCCTAGTATTAGTGGTCGTGGTGACAGTTGATGAAATCGAAGCACCATCATGGCCGTAGCCCATCCTCAACTTTATGGTTAGCAGAGAGCTACCAGCCGACGAGATCTTGGCCCGAAAGGTGCAACATAGGGCAGCAGCATACACCATCGTCAACAGAGAACTTGTGAGGCGCAGTGTCACTGGCATGTTCCAGCGTTGCGTAGAGCCGGAGAAGGTCCAAGCAATCCTCAAAGACATCCACCAAGGCGAGTGCGGCCACCATGTGGCTTCCAGATCCCTTGTCGCCAAGGCCTTCGGCCATAGTTTCTTCTGGCCGACTGCTCTAGAGGATGCCAAGGATCTGGTCAAGAAATGCAAAGGGTGCTAGAAGTTCAGATCCAAGCAACATATGCCAGCTTCTGCACTCAAGACTATCCCCTCACTTGGCCCTTTGTCGTGTGGGGGCTGGGCATGGTGGGTCCATTCAATACAGCACGCGACGGCATGACTCATCTGCTTGTCACTGTGGACAAATTCACCAAGTCAATTGAATCGAAGCCAATCAAGAAGTTGAATGGTCCGACAGCTATGACCTTCATCGCAGATATCACCGTTCGGTACAGTGTACTACACAGCATCATCACCGACAATGGCACCAACTTTGCCAAAGGCGCCTTGGCCCGTTTTTGCGCGACACAAGGCATCCGACTGGACGTAGCTTCGTTGCCCATCGGCAGTCAAACAGCCAAGTCGAGCGGGAAAACGACCTCATTCTCTCCAGCATCAAGCCTCGACTGGTCTAGCCACTGGAGCGCTCGGCCGACTGCTGGATCGACGAGCTGTCGGCTGTCCTTTGGAGTCTCCGCACCACTCCAAACAAGTCAACATGTTTCACTCCTTTCTTCCTCGTGTACGGGGCCGAGGCTATCATTCCAACTGACATTGAGTTCAACTCACCTCGTGTCACCATGTACACGGAGGCAGAGGCAAAAGAAGCGCGAGAAGACAGCATCGATCTGCTCGAAGAGGGCCGGCTGTTGGCACTCAGCCGGCCCGCCATCTACCAGCAGAGTCTACGCAACTACCACAGTCGGAAGGTCAGGCCAAGATCATTCCAAGAGAGGGACCTTGTGCTCCAACTGATCCAGCAAACAGCCGGCCAGCACAAGCTCTCGGCCCCTTGAGAAGGCCCCTTCATCATCAGCAAAGCCTTGGGCAATGACTCCTACTACCTAATTGATGCCAGAAGCCCAGGGCACGTAAGAGAGACGACTCCGGCAAGGAGATAGAGCATCCATGGAATGCAAACCTTCTTCGAAGATTTTATAGTTGACACAATATGTACCACGCTACCTTTTGTGCTAAGCGCAAAGACATCAGGTCCCTCGTGGAGCACTCGAGGGCTACCCTTTTTTATCTATATGATGAGTTTTATGCCTATGAATATGTTATTTCATTCTTCTACATGGCATCGGGTTCGACCAGTCGGCCCCGGGGCTTGCCGCCTTATACTATGTCGGTGCTACCTGCAGTCGGATAAGTAATGTGCCGGCATCTAAGCCCTCTCTTGCCACAAGCCGCAGCTCGCGAGCGACCGTTCGGCTAGCAAGAGTTAAAGGCAATAAACAGTGCCCATATGAAAAATGGCTAAGGACAAAAGCACTCACATAGGCCAAGCCAGCTCCTCGCCTCACTGACCGGTTACTAAGTAGCTGGCCGGCCGACTTCTTACTTAACTTGCTACATTCTAAAAACGGCCAAAGTACTTGTCCTCCCAAACGGCTAAGTACTTGACCCAGGCATAGTTCGCTGAGCGCCTGATTGGCTAGCAAGGCGGCAGCCAGGGGAAGGCAACAAAGGAAAAAGCCAAAAGAACATAAAGCAAGGCAAGTCGGAATTTGGCACAACACAATTCGTGCGACAAATTAATCTACATATCAAAAGGTTGTCGGCCAGCATTCAACAAAGTTTGAATACACCCCCAGCGGGTGGAACTGCGCAAATTTCACAAGTTTAATTTGAGAGACTACGAAGCAGAAAGAAGTAAAGTGAAATTGGCCATCTAGGCCAAAGGAGCAAGATACGGGTCTGGCAGGCTGGTGGAGTCGACGGCGTCGGCTGGTGGAGTGGCTGTCTGGCGAGTCTCGGCTTGGACAGCGTCGTTGGTAGTCGACGCAGTCACATGCGGCTCGTTACTCGAGGCTTGATCGAGCTGAGGCTAGCCGCCCGTTCCATCACCTCACGCATCGTCTTTACCTTCCTCGTCCTCCTCTTCTTTGCCCTTGTCGCTGGAGGCGATCTCCTCAATCGAGTCTTCACCGTCGTCTTGGTTCAGCGCGAACCAGTTCGGCGGCACCTCGACGCCCTCGTCATCCAGCTCGAGGAAGAAGACATCGATCGCGGTGTACTCGACGATCACCGCCACACAACGCGTGAGATCGTGCCCCACCGCCACCAATTCCTCGCGGGACTCCTGCCGGAACGTAGCCAGCTGGGCTAGACTCAACCCAGGAGACCACGCCTTGACGAATTCCTTGGCCCGTCGTGCGCCTGCCCAGGCCGAGGAGCCCTACCATGCCTCGAAGCGTCCAACAGCCACCTCCAACTAGTTGGCAGTCTGTTAGGGGGTGTGTGGAGCTTGGACGCCTGGCTAGAGGGCAGAGATCAGATGGGCCCCGACAAGCAGCAGGCCGCGGAGCATCCGATGAGCCGGCTAGAGATGAGCCTGAATGGCGGGAAGCTGCTCAACGAGTGTCCGAGGGGCATTGGGCGCAATCTCAGCACCAGCCCGCCTCCGCTCGTCGCGGCAAGCTTCGATGGCCAGGACGGTGGCAATGACATGACCAGGGAAGAAATCGGCGAAGGCAGAAGGAAGAAGTATGAAATCAGAAGCCGGCTCATATATCAGACAGCAGCAGAAAGAAGGGAAAGACAACTCACCGTCGATCATGTCTTTGACCTCAATGTAGCCGTCGTTCAGCGTCTTCTCCGTCTTAGCCTAGGTCGAGCATTGAAAGGATCGAGAAGAGTATGTGTCTATAGAAGGGGTGAATAGACTCTAACAATAAAAGTGGCAGCTTTTAACATGCTTCAAGTTTGAGTGGAGATTTAGCACATGTTTAACTTTCTCAATACACAACAAGCTTGTATGACAAAAGAATATAGGTATTGTGAAGTAAAGCATGCAACTTTGACCACTAGACTAAAACAAAATCTAGCCTATTTCCAGTTTTAGTTCTTGGCAGATTTTATCAACTTGGCACAGGTCAAGCAATCAACCTGCACATGCAATTCTAAGAGTGTAGCAGCGAAAAGTAAAACAATTTCATATGAAGCTAAAGGAAGGAGTTTGGAGGGAGCAAACGCAAGTGCAGACAATGATGTTTTTTTGTCTTGGTTCCGATAGGTGGTGCTATCATACATCCAAGTTGATGGAGACTTCAACCCACGAAGGGTAACGGCTACGCGAGTCCACGGAGGGCTCCACCCACGAAGGGTCCACGAAGAAGCAACCTTGTCTATCCCACCATGAACATCGCCCACGAAGGACTTGCCTCACTAGAGGTAGATCTTCATGAAGTAAGCGATCTCCTTGCCCTTACAAACTCCTTGGTTCAACTCCACAATCTTGTCGGAGGCTCCCAAGTGACACCTAACCAATCTAGGAGACACCACTCTCCAAAAGGTAATAAACAGTGTGTTGATGATGAACTCCTTGCTCAAATGCTTCAAATGATTGTCTCCCCAACACTCAAATAGTTCCTCACATATTTGGATATGGTGGAAGAAGGATTTGAGTGGAAAGCAACTTGGGAAGGCTAGAGAACAAGATTCATATGGTAGGAATGGAATATCTTGATCTCAACACTTGAGTAGGTGGTTCTCTCGCAGAACATGAATGATGGAAGTGTAGGTATATTCTGATGGCTATCTGCACGAGTGAAGAGTGGGTGGAGGGGTATATATAGCCTCCACACAAAATCTAACCATTCCACACAATTTACCAAACTTGGTGGGACCGATTCAAAGAACTCGGTCAGACCGATTTAGTTCATAATGTGACCGTTAGGTCTTATGGTGGGACCGATATAATCAACTCGGTGGGACCGATTACTCCAACTTGGTGAGACCAATTTTGGTAATTAGCGCACAGAGAGCTGGTCAGGCAAACTCGTTGGGACCGATTCGCTCATTTCGGTGAGACCGAAATGTTACGAAGGGAAATAGAGAGTTTGCATTGCAGACTCGGTGGGACCGATTGCACATCTCGGTTAGACCAAAAATATTGCAACAGGCAACAAAGAGTTTGCAATCCCATCTCGGTGAGACCGAAATGATTAGGGTTTCTGGCAGTGGCTATGTCAAATGAACTCGGTGGCGCCGGATAGATGTTTTCGGTGGGGCCGAGTTTAACTCTTGGTTTGGGACATATGTGGATGTGGGAAAGTCGTTGAGGGTTTTGGAGCATATCACTAAGTATCTTGAACAAGCAAGCCATTAAGCAACACCTCATCCCCTTTTAATAGTATTAGCTTTCCTATGGACTCGATGTGATCTTGGACCACTGAAATAGAAAATGTAGAGTCCTTAGCTTTGAGCTTGAGCCAATCCTTTGTCCTTAACATCTTAAAGGGGTTCCACATCCTCTGGTCCATGCCACTCCATCTGCTGAACTTGTCTGAAATATACTACATGGAAATATTAGTCCAACAAGAGATATGTTGACATTAATTACCAAAACCACCCAGGGAGCACTTGTGCTTTCAATCTCCCCCTTTTTGGTAATTGATGACAACATACATCAAAGCTTTAGACAAACATATGAATAATAGTAGTTAAAGCTTTGGAAGAACATGTAACATGCATAGGCCCCCCCTACATGTATGCAATCATGTGAATGTGGAATATAAGAACATATGAAAACATAGGCATGACAGAGCAAGCAATTAGTTACATGTATCTTGGCTATATGCATCAGAGTAAATGATATGAAGTGTATCCCCATGTTCATGATTACTTCTTGCAAACAATATGCGCAGTAGCAAGAAATCTTCATGTCATGAGTATGATGCATATACTTACCTTGTGATCCTGAGCTGACTTATGAAGGGTTGAACCTGAGTAAACAAGGTTAGATAACACAGGTACATCTACTAGACAGAGTAACAAAAGAGCCACAAGGGTATGAAGATTGGGATAACATGTAGAGAGTGAGTACTAGGTACTCTTGAATACAAACATGTTCGCAAAGGTAAAAGATATGCAATTAATTCAAGGACTTCTTTCCTAACAATATTTCTCCCCTTGAAGCTCATATTGGATAATGGAAGAAAGTAGGGAAACATAATCACAGCAAAAAATATCATATCAATAACATAGACAGCTCTTTCCCCTCATAAAGACATGTAACTACTCTCCTCTTGAACACCAGGCATCTGGGGCAAGTGATTTTTCTCCCTTAAGCTTTGAGCTCTCTCTCTCCCTGAAGCTTTGATGTCAGCTCTCTCCCCCTTTGACATCAATTTCCAAGAAGGGAACTTCTGGAGAGTGAGTCAAAATAGGTTTGGTCTATTGAGTCACAGAGCAGAGCTGTATACACATAAGATGCTGGTAGAGGACAAGTATCATTGAGTGGAGCTGGAACATATATGCATGATGCAAATGACAAAGTGTCTCCTCAGTATTGAAACCGGTAGCACCGAGTAGTTATCTTTGGTGGCACCGAGATGGTTCGGTTCAACCGAAAGAGGTAAATCGGTGGGTCCGAGTTCAACACTGAGAGAACAAATTTTTATCTCAGCTCTCTAGGCAAATAAGATCTCACAAAGATCTGCAAGGAATTAACTGAAGGATTTGCAGTGAATTTGATGCAGAAAATGCAGAACAATATAGAGAAAAGAAGGTCTAGATGAAGTTTTTTTGGAAATAAGAGAAGGGGAACAAAATGCAAGTATGAAATGCAAGGAACACAAAAAAACACTTAGAGAACATCATCTAGAATTGGCCGGCGACAAAGTCACCTATGTTAGAGTATATAGACTTAGGAGTCAAGTGAAGACACTTGATCATAGGTCATACTCATGGTTTAAGCTCAAAATGGGGTTGTCATTTTTCGTTTAAGCATTTTGATGTATTCACATCTTGTTGAGCTACTTTGACCCATCACTTGTGGCAAGGCTTCTCTAAAATGGAATAGCATACCTTGGGTAGTGGTTTTGATCTTGATCATGTAGTTGAACTTGTGTGGGTTGCTCATGGTTGATGAAGCTCATCAGGGATTGGGAGAACCACTTGTAGTTTGAGTTCATCTACCTACATGAGTTAGTCTTGCAAGGAAAAGCACTTGTGTATCAAAAATGACAATCATGAACACTTGATAGCAAAGGAAATTTGATATATAGAAATTGTCGAAGGATATGTTGAAGGGTTTCATGCTTCCTTGTCTTCAACCACCACGGTGTAGGGGCTTGGTGATGTAGAGATTGCTCAGTATATGAGTGAGTTGCAATCTCATGGATTTAGACTCAACCAAGTGCCTACAAGAGTTAGATAGCATATAAGGGTACAAATATATCCAAGACATAAGATCATAAGGGAAAAGTCAAGGATTAGACAACGGCTTATGCCTTGGATGTATCGAATGGAGTTCCTACTCCAAGTTTGAGGCATCAATTAAGTTCAATTCACCTCTCAACCTGCAAAACACTTTCTCATCAAGTGGTTTACTAAATATATCCGCTAATTGCTTATCGGTGCGAACATGTTTAAGATTAATATCACCCTTAGCAACATGATCTCGAATGAAATGATAACGAACTTCAATATGTTTCGTTCGAGAGTGTTGCACATGATTATGAGCAAGCGTAATAGCACTTTCATTGTTGCAAAGCAATGGTACATGTTTCACATATATCCCATAATCTTTAAGAGTTTGAGTCATCCAAAGCAATTGAGCACAACATGAACCAGCGGCAATGTATTCCGCTTCGACGGTCGATAAGGATACCGAGTTTTGTTTCTTGGAGGACCAAGACATAAGAGATCTACCAAGAAATTGACAAGTACCCGAAGTGGACTTTCAATCAACCTTGTCACTAGCATAATCTGAGTCAGAGTAGCCAACAAGATCAAAAGAGGACCTCTTAGGATACCAAATGCCAAAATTTGGTTTATGGATTAGGTATCTCACTATCCTGTTCACGGCCTTAAGATGACTTTCTTTAGGAGGCGCTTAGTATCGTGCACACATGCACACACTTAGCATAATATTGGGACGGGAGGCACATAGATACAACAATGAACCAATCATAGAGTGGTAAACTTTTTGATCAACCTGTTCGCCATCCTTAGTTAAGTCAAGATGTCCACTAGTACGCATGGGTGTAGTCATACCTTTACATTCTTGCATGTTGAACTTCTTGAAAAGGACCTTGGTATACTTTTTTGGGAAACAGAGGTACCCTCCTTAGTTTGCTTGATTTGCAAACCAAGAAAGAACTTGAGTTCACTCATCATAGACATCTCCAACTTTTCCGGCATTAGCTTTCCAAACCTTTCACTAAAATGGGGATTAGTAGAACCAAATATGATATCATCAACATAAATTTGGCACACAAATAATTCACCATTAACCCTTTTTGTAAAAAGAGTGGAGTCTATTTTTCCAATTTCAAAGCCTTTTTCATTGAGGAACTTAGTCAAACATTTATACCAAGCTCTAGGAGGTTGTTTAAGGCCATATAGGGCTTTGTGTAGTTTGTAAACATGATCATGTTTCTTGGGATTAACAAAGTCGGGAGGTTGTTTAACATAAACTTCCGCCTCAATTTCACCGTGGAGGAAAGCACTTTTAATGTCCATTTAGTACAAGGTGATGTCATGGTGATTAGCATAGGCAAGCAAGATGTGAATCGATTCAAGTCTAGAAACGGGGGTGTATGTCTCACCGTAGTCCATACCTTCAACTTGAGTGTAGCCTTGGGCGACGAGACGTGCCTTGTTGCGGACGACTTGACCATCTTCGTCTTGCTTGTTACGAAACACCCATTTGGTATCAATGATGTTGTGGTTTTTGTCGGGCTTCTCGACCAATGTCCACACTTGATTTCTCTCGAAGTTGTGTAGCTCTTCGTGCATGGCGCTCACCCAATCTGGATCATCAAGAGCATCTTCAACCTTCATAGGTTCTATCAGGGATATTACTACCAGATATAAACCGGCCGGGAGGGTCCGGTTTAAGTCATCAAGATTATATTATCAGAAGCCCAGCGGAGTATGAAGTAAAATATTATAGCCCAAGAGGCTTAGGGCTCATATGTTAGGGCCCATAATTTGTAAACCGTCATACTATGTAACTTTTGATGTAAGATAGAAAGAGCAGAGACCGGGGCGGACACGTTTATGAGCCAGCCTCAGGACTCTGTAAACCGGACCGGGCGTCACCTCTTATATAAAGGGACTATCCGGCGACGGTTCAGGACAAGAAACAACAGCTCGAGACGCAGGCCAAGCGGATTCGCTCCCTGGTCATCGAAGCCCAAGCAATACCACACCAAACTAGACGTAGGCTTTTACCTTCATCGAAGGGGCCGAACTAGTATAAAATCCCTATGTCCTTCGTCCGCTTTAACCCCTTTGAGCTAAACCGTAGCGATGGCCTCACGACTAAGTCCTTTTGCTAGGACATCTGTCGTGCTAAATCCACGACAGTTGGCGCCCACCGTGGGGCTATCGCATGATGGTTTCGAGTTCTTGAAGGGCAGCTTTGAAGGGCTCAAGGGCTACGCAGTAGGCCAGATGACCAAGAGTCGTCGCGCCTGGATCTACATCGACGATGCAGGCTGGGGCCCCGAGGCCGATTCAATTGAATACGGGTACCGGGTCCCCTTCGGCGGCATCCATGTCTTCATCGACAAGATCGGCGAACTGGGCCCTGAGCCGGACATCTTCCCCAACATCGTCGAGTTGGCTCAGCGTGCGAGACCTGCCCGAATTCGGCCCGCCGTGAGGCACGTTTTCGTTGGAGCAGTGCATGGAGTACAAACCAAGGACGGATCGGATTCCGATGGCGAGACTGTTGTCTATTCCGGCGATGAATCTTCTTCCGGAGAGACAGAATCTTTGTATCTGCTGAAGAACGGCCGATCTGAGGGCTGTTCTGATGGTGACAGTATTCCGGACCCCCTCGATCTGCCAAACAGGGTTGCTGTCTTCATGGCCGGATCATAATCTATCCAGCAGCCCTCGACGATAGGGGCATTAACATCAGAAGCAATGGGAGCTAGAGCTGGAGATCTTCCCCCGTTGCCTTCTGACGCTCTATCCATCTTGGTCGACACTTTGACGACGCTTGTAACAGCAGAAGTAGCCCATGCCGACAAGGAGCAGCATGATGTGGAGATCGCTCAGGTCAAGATCCGGATTGAACAAGCGAAGTTGGACCTGGCTGCTGAGAAAGCTAGGATGGCTACAAAGCAGGCAGAGCTGGATGCTCAAGCTTATCGACTCAGGTTAGATCAGACCGCTTCACAACAGGTAATGATGTGAAGACAACGATCTCGTTTGCCGCCGGTTTATGAGGCATGGAATCTCTTTAGCACGCCAGGCGCGAGGACCAGTTACCAGCCAGAGGTAAATCGGAGAGGAGCACCAGGAACAGGCGCGTCGGTTCAGCCACCGGCTGTAGAGCCAAACCGCCAAGTTGTGCCGACCCAACATGTATCCACCCCTCCTGGTCATTATTCTAATCCGTTGGACAACATAGTCGCCGCCGCTTCATGGCTGGCTGCCCTTCCCATTGAAGGTACGTCCCCCATAGCAGTGGAGGCACGACGGGCTAAGGAGTTACTGGACACGGTGCTAACTCAGCAGCATGCTTATTCATATAGTCGGGAGAGGATTCATTCAACCCCCCGCCCGAGCCGGAGTTATATGAGGCGTCTGGATGAACCGGCCGTATCAAGCAGCGCACGGAGACGTCATCGGCCGAGGCAGGATAATCCGACAGGAGAGGAAGCACATGCTCAAGGGATGGTGGATCAGGCCAGGCAGCGTCAGGAGGCCGAGGGAACAGCACAATACGAAGCCCGTCAAGCGATGCCGGTTCATACCACCACCACAGTTGAACCGGGGGTCATGTCCAGTTCCCTGGCGTACCGTGTCTCATCCCCGCTTTACGGAACGTGAAACTACCCAAAGATTTCAAAGGCCCGCGCAAGGTGCCCAACTACACGGCGGATCTTGCACCAGAGGCATGGGTTGAGAGTTATGAGATGGCAATGGAGATGCTCGATGTGGACGAGGCGGCATGCGCTAAGTACTTCACAATGATGCTCGAGGGCACGGCCCGGACATGGCTGAAGGGTTTACCACCTAATTCCATCGGATCATGGTGTGAATTGCGGCCCCGGTTTACCAATAAATTCAAGGACATGTGCAAGCAGCCGATGTCTGTTGTCGACTTAGCTGTCTGCGTTCAAGGAGAGCAAGAGTCTACAAGTAGTTGGGTGCGTCGAGTGTCCGAAATCTTGCACTCCTCCAATAGCATCAACCCAAGTACAGAAATAGTAACCTTGGAGGGTAATTGCTGGTTTGAACCTTTGAGGCAGAAGTTGGGACGGCTCAAACGTGATTGCAATGACATGGGAACACTCATGGGCGCTTTGGTGAAATACGGAGATACGGATAACACCAAATATCCATACGCAGATGGAGACAAGTCAGGGAAGGCGAGCAAGAATGGTAAACCGCCGCAGGCTAATCCGGCGAGTCAGGGATACAATGGCAAGCGTAAAGCAGAGGGTAGCTCAGACTTTGTGGCAAATACCAACGCTCAGGAAAATGGGCAACACCGTAAGGGTAGACCGCCCCCACCCAACGGGAGGCTGCCTATTAATCTAGAGCAACAGTTGAACGTGCCCTGCCCAAAGCACGGTATGGCGGAAAACCCGGCCACGCATCTTTGGAAAGACTACTTCATTATGCAAGAATTCATGAAACAGACTAGGTATGATCACGGCCCCCCAGGCGGATCAGGCCCTGGCTTCCCAGGTCCGGGTCACCAAGGTGGTGGGTCCGGTTCAGGATACCAAGGCAACAACAATAACCACAATGGGCACAATCAGCATAACCAGCAGCATGGTCAGGGAGGATACAATAACCAAGGGAATCAACAGCATCAACAACAACAGCAATCCGGATATCAGAATAATCCGAAGGAGCTGAGCAGTGGGCAGTATCACGTCTTCATGAATTTGTGCAAACGGGATCAGAAGGTTCTGAAGAGGGCAGTGCATTCTGTCGAACCGGCGATACCACGTTTTCTGCGTTGGTCTGAGCAACCCATTGTGTGGAGCAGAGAGGATCACCCACCCCGGGTTGATAATCCGGGTCAGTTAGCTCTGGTGGTGGCACCACATGTCGGTGTATTTGGATCGACACCTATGGGATCACAAGAATCCCTACTACGGTTGTGGGGCGCGGGGTTGAGAGAAGAGCGGATCTAACAGTTAGCACACAGTTCCTTTACCCAGGTTCGAGCCGCAAAGATGCGTAAAACCCTACTCCTGCTTTGGTGGATTATATGTTTGTGTTCTTCAGCTAGCTATGGGGCGTGAACAGCCCCAAAAGCTGAGTCGTGAGGAGTTCTAAAGAACCCAATCCTTCTCCTGGTCGCCTCGGGCCTCCTTTTATAGGGAAAAGGGGTTGCCACAGTGGCACACAGGAGGTGGAAAGGGTACAGTGATGCGAGGTTATCCCCCGCATTACATGACAAGGCGCATTTAATGCGCTTAGCTTAGGTGTCCTTGCTTTATCAGGGGCGAGTGGAGACGTCCGTCTTGTCCGTCACCGCTCCTTCTTGTGTTGACACGCGCCCTGGCCAGCGATGCCTGAGATGCCATCTAGGCAGTCAGGCAGCTGAGGTGGCACAATGGTGGGTCTTCACGAAGATCTGCATGTTGCCACGCAGGTGCCTGCCCAACTGGTTGGGTCGGCAGCTGTATGGGGCGGTGGAAACTCAGTTGGTGCGGGCCTGATGGTGGCCCCGCGGATGTCATCAGCAAGGGCCTTGCCGGGGCTCCGGCAAGGGTCTTACTGTGGTGCCTGCTGTCATCCCCGGCAAGGTGCTTGCCGGAGGTCTTGTGGTCCTCCTTGGCTGGGATCCCGTCAAGGGTCGTCGTCTTCTTAGCGTGTATCTGATCTTGAATGTCTTCACAAAGATCTGTATGCCACTACGGGGATGCCTCCCGAATCCTTGCCCATGGGGGCAGTGGACTCAAGGGTGATCCGCTCCGTAGGCGTGGGGCGAATTGCCGCGGCAAGGGTCTTGCCTTGGCTGCTAAAGCCGGCCCCATCAAGGATCTTGCTGGGGCTGCTGAAACTGGCTCCCGGCAAGGATCTCGCCGGGGGAAGCCGCTTCGTCCCTTTGCTCTTTGTGGTCTTGGCTTTGGGCTTTAGTCTCCATCGAGCTTCGGTCTTACCCTGGCTCACCTCCCTTGCCGTGCTTGGTGTGGTGGTGCCTGGAGCTCAGACTGCCCGTGCACAGTCATAGGGATACAAAAAGTGTACCCCGCTTTTTATACACCGACAGGAGCCCCCGGGCCTGAGCCACACATAAGCGCGACGCGTTGTTGGGCCAGGCCTAGAACGGTGCGCGGGCAGGCGGGACGGTTTTCCCTGTGGTAAGATTTTCCGCGCGCTTCGCCTCCCACGACCCGCGCGCGCGGCGCGGGGTGGAGGGGCGTGCGTGACGTGGGTGGCATGCGCGGGGCGGTTTCCGCAGGCATGCGTCACGTCGCAGTAAAGAGGCGGCTCCGCGCCTTCCCCATAACCGGGGAGGCGTGGGGACGTAGCCCATTTACTGAATGGGGCCGAGGTGCGGTCCTCAAGGCGTCCACTCCCCACAATCACGGGGTGGGGAGAGGTCGCCTCACCCATCCCCTCGAATCTGCATGTCTGCCACGTGCCTCCCATGCGCTTGTGGTGGCGAACGGTGGAGGCGGGAAACCGAGCCGTCGCTGGTTGGGGCGGCGGGTCGGTCCCGGCTCCCTGCGCCTTCTGCGTCTTGATTGGCTGAGCGGCGCGGTCGAGCCCCAGCCCCGCCCCTTTATAAAGAGCGGGAGGGGAAGGACGGCGCCCCGCACTCTCCTATCTTCTTTCTCCTTCAGCTTCTGCTCCTCTCTTCTGTTCACCATGGAGAGAGGAAATCCTGGTCCTTCAACGGTAGCGGCGAGGGTCGCCGCTCCACGACGCGTCCCTCCTTCTCCTGCACCCGCAGTGGCAGAGCCGGCCACGAGGGGAAGGGGGAGGGGGCGAGGCCGTGGGCGAGGCCGGGGCGCTCGGGGAAGAGGAGGACGGGGCGGCCCGCCGACCTCGCCCCCGCCAGCAGCTCCTCCTCCAGTGGAGGGCCATATTGGGGATGACCCTTGCGAGTTCGTCGTGAGGTTGCGGCGGCCGCCGCGCCGTCGCCTTCGTCTCCCGACCCCTTTTGCGCGAGAGATGGAGCTGGATCCGCCAGAGTCGCTGCGGCTGCACATGAGGGGCTGCGGGATCAGTGGCACGCGGGTTCGCCTCGACTTCCCTGCTCCTCATGTGATGTATCTTCGCCAAGGATGGAAGACGTTTGCTCGTATCCACAGCCTGACAGATGGGATCACTCTCCATTTCAATTTGATGGAGGATGGCCATCTTTCCGTCAAGGTCTTCGGGCACTTCGGGACTCGTGCAAGGTGCTGCGTGGAGAGCTCCTTCGATGACGAAGACTCCTCCTCGAACGAGGGTGATTAGGAGGATAGCGACATCGACGATGAGGGCGGTGGACGGCAGGATGACGGGTCCGACTAAGTGTCGGGCGCCGCTCCTGGTGGCACCGGCGACCCCATCATCCGTCTCGCTGGCTCCTTGAACTTCTCGGGGCCGTCTCCTTGGCGGCTGGTGTAGGGAGGCTGCGGAAGAGGAAGAGGAAGAAGGCGGGCGGCAAGGTCATCATGTCGGAGTACGCGGGCACCGATGCCTTCGACGCGTACTGACGTCATGCCGCCTCGTCTTCGAGCTCTGCTTCCGGCGTCGCCATCACCATCCAGCCTTTGGGCGGCCACCAAGATGTTCTCTTGGTGTCTTCTGCCACCCGTAGCTCGCCTAGGCACTCCTTTTGCCCTTCTCGCCTCCTTGACCTACCTCCTGAGGAGAGGGACAAGAAAGGCATTACGGGCATTTTATCTCTTTTTAGTTTGTAAGCCTTCGGGCATCTGTTAAATTTAGAACTTGTAATCCCCGTGTTCATGTTTTTCATTCCCTACGGACTGTACCTGAATGGAATGTTTTTAATGAAAAAGGGATGTTTGACGGGTTATTTGTTCGCAGGTAGAACCCACAACAGGGAATAAATCCTTGATATCTCTAAGATAAACATTTTCTCGCCCGGCAACAGGCCTTGCCGTCTCCCTACTTCGCTCGAACTTTCTAACGCCTTTGGCGGAGGCAGGGATGAAGTGGGCTTGGGCTCCTCGTTTCATCCTTTCGCCGCCGCAACTACGACCAAACTTAGTCCCAGGAACGAGCCCTAGGACCTAGAGTTATGGGAGCACGGTAGCTTAAGGAGAAGAACGAGGTTTCACATACCTCAGTCCATAATGGAATGCATGATAAGGGATGAAGAAATTATCTGAAGCTGCAGCCCCCGGCAACCCTGGTTTGCGGTGGGTGAATCTTTGCTCTCGTAGCCCCCGGGAACACTGGCTTGCCAGGGCCTAGGTGCTAGTCAGTTCCTCTTTCTTCTCCCCACATGGCTTCGGCAAGGATATATGTTCGTCCTGTGAACCAAAGGAGATAGAGGGAAGACAAAGAGATGCAAACTCGACCTCTAAGCTAGGGGTTAGCCACCGCTAAGCACTATCAACCCTAACCTAGGACGAGACTCGACTCAGCATGCATGCTATAACTTAGGGCGCCAGCGCTTCATTTATTTATGCTCAGGGTCTGCGCCTGGCTTTGTACAAAGGGTTACATGCCTTGTCGACAAGGCTTGTACAAAAGGGTGGCTTGCCGGGGGGGGCCGGCAAGCCGCGCCTTATGGGTAAAACTTGTGAAGATGCTCAATATTCCAGGACTTTCTCACCGGAATGGCATTTTTGGTCTGCAGGCGGACTGCGCCAGGCCTGGTGACTCGTATTACCCGATAAGGGCCTTCTCACTTCGGCGTCAACTTGTTTGTATTCTTGGCCGATTGAACGCGCCGAAGAACAAGGTCGCCTTCCTCAAAGCTTCGGGCATGGACCTTGCGGCTATGGTAGCGACGCAAGGCTTGCTGGTAGCGTGCTCCTCTCACAGCCGCCCGAAGACGATCTTCCTCAAGGAGCATTGCGTCATCTTGCCGTAGTTGCTCTTGCTCAAGCTCATCATAAGTGAGCACTCGAGGTGACCCGTATAAGATTTCAGTGGGGAGAACTGCTTCTGCCCCGTATACCAGGGCAAAGGGCGTCTGGCCGGTGGCTCGATTTGGCGTCGTTCTGATCGACCAAAGAACCGTCAGCAATTCATCAATCTAGCGCCTCCTACTCTTGTGCAGCCTGTCAAAGGTCTTTGTCCTTAATCCTCTCAGCACTTTAGCGTTTGCGCTCTCAGCTTGACCATTGCTTCGGGGGTGAGCAACGGAAGCGAAACAGACTTTGCTGCCGAGGTCTTGGGTATATTGCATGAAGGTGCGGCTTGTGAACTGCGTGCCGTTGTCGGTGATGATCCTGTTGGGTACACCAAAATGGCACACTAGTCCCTTGAAGAACTTGACGGCTGACAGAGCTGTGACCTTCCTCACTGCCTCCACCTCCCGCCACTTTGTGAACTTGTCGATTGCAACGTACAAGTACTCAAAGCCCCCGACAACGCGGGGGAAAGGGCCCAGTATGTCGAGCCCCCAGACCGAGAAGGGCCAGGAGAGAGGAATGGTTTGAAGGGCTTGAGCTGGTTGATGAAGTTTCTTTGAATGAAACTGGCACGCTTCACACCAGGTGAACAGCGCTGTCATATCCTGGAGGGCCGTGGGCCAGAAGAAGCCTTGTCGGAATGCCTTGCCGGCAAGGGCTCTTGACCCTATGTGGGATCCACATATGCCTCCATGTATCTCCGCCAACAGCTCCAGTCCTTCCTCTCGAGGGACGCACTTCAATTTCACGCCGTTCGGTCTCTTTCAGTACAGGACGTCATCGACGAACTGGTACATAGCAGACCGACGGGCTACTTTCTCCGCTTCTTCCTGCACCTCAGGAAGTTCACCAGTCTTGAGGAATCGGAGGGTATGGTGTGCCCACACTGGAGCCTGGGGCTCAACGGCGAGGACTAAAGGCATTTCCTCCGCCATGGGAGCGGCTGTCTCGACGGCAAGAGCTTGATGCTCCGCCGGAGCTAGCCGCCCCGTGACGGGCTCAGTGTCCCTGGCAACATCCTTGCCGGCGGCCCCGGGGAGCTCGGCGGGAAAGTACTTGTCGGGCCCTGATTTCCTCCTCTTGTTTTGCTCTGTTGATGGATAAACGGATGGCTGAGAGAGCTGAAGCACACAGGTACCTGGTTCCACAGGTAGCTTGAGGGCAGCGCCCTTTGACAGGTAATCGGCGATGTCATTCTCCGATCGGGGAACGTGCTCCGCGTGTATACCATCAAAGCGCTCTTCCAGCTTTCTCACTTCATCGACGTAGGCCTTCATTAACGGGCTCTGGTAATCTTTGTCGACTTGCTTGACGAAAAGCTGCGAGTCGCCCCTGACAATGAGTTTCTTGATCCCGAGGTCTGCCGCGATCCTAAGACCAGCAAGCAGCCCCTCATACTCAGCAGTGTTGTTCGTTGATACCTCCCTGGGGAAGTGCGTCTGGACCACGTACTTGAGGTGCTCTCCAGTGGGCGCGACCAGCAGTATGCCGGCCCCGACGCCCTGTAAGGAGAAAGCTCCATCAAAGTACATGATTCAATTGCAACTCGCCTCTTTGCCGGGGAGAGCAGTTTCCTGGACTTCTTCATCAGGCGTTGCGGTCCATTCTGCGACGAACTCTGCCAGGACTCGGCTTTGAATCATCGAGGTACTTTCAAACTTGAGGCCAAAGCTGGACAGCTCCAGTGCCCACTCTACAATCCTTCCCGTTGTATCTGGATTGTGCAATATCCGTTGTAGAGGGAGGCGAGTGCCGACAGTGATCTCGTGCGCCTGGAAGTAGTGATGCTGCTTCCTTGAGGCCATGAGAAGGCCGAAGAGCAATTTGTGCACACCAGAGTACCTTGATCTAGCCCCCTGCAAGAGGGAGCAAACAAAGTAGACCGGGTGCTGCATAATTTCCATCCTTGGCTGCACTCCAACCAGCCGTGTCGTCTCTGCACCAGTGGCACCAGGCTCTGTCGCTGCTATGACCTCGCCATCAATTTCTCTCTGCGCCACTAGTGCGGCGCTGACCACCTGGTTTGTTGCCTCCAAGTATAGCAGCAACGATTCTTGTGGCCTAGGCGCAATTAGTATTGGCGTGGAGGAAACATACCTCTTGAAATCTTGCAATGCTGCCTCGGCTTCTGGCATCCATTCCATTGGGCCTGCCTTTTTCAAAATCTTGAAAAAGGGAAGGGCGCGCTCGGCAGACTTGGAAATGAATCTGCTCATGGAGGCAACGCAGCCGGCAAGCCGACGCACATCCTTGACCCGTTTGGGTGCTTCAATCTGTTCTATAGCCTTGATCTTGTCCGGATTGGCTTCTATCCCACGCTGTGACACAAAGAACCCGAGAAGCTTGCCGGACGGGACGCCGAAGACGCACTTCTCAGGGTTCAGCTTGAGGTTGATCTTGCGTAGGTTTACAAATGTTTCTTGTAAATCCGGTATAAGGGTTGCCCTGTCTTTGGTTTTGACCATTATATCATCCTTATAAGCCTCTGTATTTCTATGGAGCTGAGGTTCAAAACCAATCTGGACTGCCCTTGCAAACGTCGAGCCAGCACTCTTCAACCCGAAAGGCATTCGTACGAAACAGTATGTACCACATGGGGTAATGAATGCTGTCTTCTCTTTGTCTTCTCTTGCCATGAAGATCTGGTGGTAGCCGGAGTAGGCATCGAGGAATGACAATAGGTCACACCCAGCCGTGGAGTCAACAATCTGGTCGATGTGCGGCAACGGAAGGGGTCCTTGGGACAAGCTTTATTTATATCTGTGTAATCAATACAAAGCCTCCACTTCCCATTTGCCTTGCGCACTACCACTGGATTGGCCAACCACGTTGGATGGAGCACCCCTCTTACCAAACCCGCTGCTTCCAATTTCCGGATCTCCTCTGTGATGAACTCTTGTGATTCCAAAGCTTCCTTCCTGACCTTCTGCTTGATGGGCCGCGCATGAGGACAGACAGCAAGGTGGTGCTCAATCACCTCCCTGGGAACGCCGGGGATGTCGGATGCTTGCCATGCAAACACGTCGACATTCGCCCGCAGGAAGGTGACGAGCGCGTCTTCCTATTTGTCATCAAGGGAGGAACTTATGGTGAAAGCCCCTCCTGTGCCGTCCTCCTTGACATAAACCTTCTTGGTTCCCTGCGGCGTGGCCCTGGACCTCTTGTTTCTGCCGGTGGAGCTCTCCGGCACATCCTCGACGGGAGTGCGACACTCCGAAGAGGTGCGCTTGCCGGAGTGGGTGTCCGAGGTCTCACCGGTCTTCTTCTTTCCGGTGGAGCTCTCTGGCATGTCCTCGACGGGAGCATAGCACTCCGAAGAGGCGCGCTTGCCGGAGTGGGTGTCTGAGGTCTCACCGGTCTTCTTCTTCTTCCCTCCCAGGGCTCCAGTGGCAGGAGCAAGTGCCCTCGTAGCGGCAGCTGCTGCAACTGCTTGCTGGTATAGTTGGTCAGCGCAAATCAGCGCATCTTTCTTATCGGAGGAAATGGTGATGATCGTCACAGGCCCTGGCATCTTCAGGGTGTTGTAGGAGTAGTGTGACGCTGCCATGAACTTGGCCAGCGCTGGGCGGCCAAGGATCCCGTTGTAAGGCAAGGGGATCTTGGCAACATCAAACACGATCCTTTCCGTCCTGTAGTTCAGATCACTCCCAAAAGTCACGGGCAGCGTGACTTTCCCCTTTGGTTGACTTCTCCCCGGGTTGACCCCCTGAAACGTGCCCGTCTCTTCGAGGTCTCCCTCAGGAATTTGCAGCTTCTCGACCATGGTGGGCGAGAGTAGGTTCAGGCCGGCCCCGCCATCGACTAGCATCATTGTCACCTTGAGGTTGCGTATTGTCGGTGAAACCAATCAATGGCAAGCACTAGTGCGATCAGGGTGATCCTCAGCGTCAAAGATGATAGGTGTGCTGGTCCATTTCAGCGGCTTTTGGGCACCGGACGATGGCTCTGCCGCTGTAATCTCACGCGCCCACTGTTTAAGTTGGCGGTGAAAAGTATGCAGCGAGGCGCCGCCATCGATGCACATGGCCTCCGTAGCCTTCTGAAATTCTTGGTCGCCGGACTCATCGTCCTCCTCGTGATCGTCGTCTTCGGGCCTTCTGTCACGGCCCCGGGCGAGCCTCTCCTACTGTTTATCATTGCCGCGATGGCCTGCTTGGCCGTCACGCTTCTTGCCGGACCTTTTAGCACCATCCTGGCCCTTCTCCTTGTCCCGCCTCTCATATTTAGCCCTCTCCTTTGCAGCAAGGAGCTCAACCTGTCGGTAGTCCTGGAGATCATGGCCCTTGGTGCGATGGATCTTGCAGTATGGCTTGCCAGAGTTTCCTGGCTTCTCGGCAGTCGCTAAGGCCCGGCAGGCGACACACCCGGCAATTTCCTTGCCGGGGTCACCCGCCCTGGTTTTCTTGGCAGAGCCGGCGTCATCAGATCCCTCGACGGCAAGCACGGCTTTACCCTTGCGCATCCTATTGCGATGCCGGCCCTTCTTCACCAGGGCGGCAGTATCCTCATCTGAAGAGTCGGTTTCCGCACCGGCGTCTTCGCCGGGGTACTTCCTTCCCTCTTCAGCCCGGGCACATCTGTCAGCAAGAACATAGAGTTCCGCCACATCTTTCACCTAGGTCATCGCCAGGTCTTCGCGCATCTTGCGATTATGCACGTTCTGATGGAACGCGCTGATGATGGCGGCAGGGTGGACGTCAGGGATGTTGTACTGCACCCGGCTGAACCTCTGTATGTACTTGCGCAGACTCTCGCCTTCCTTCTGGGGTATGACGTGCAGGTCACTCGCTTGGCCATGGGCTTGGTGACCTCCAGTAAAGGCGCCAACAAACTCATGGCACAAGTCGGACCAGGAGGAAATAGAGTCTACTAGCAAGTGCATCAACCACGACATGGCGTTAGGTTTAAGAGCCAACGGAAAGTAATTCACAAGCACCTTATCGTCGCGGGCCCCGGCAGCTTGCATTACGATGGTGTAGATGCTGAGGAACTCCGACAGGTGGGTCTTGCCATTGTACTTCTCGCCAACGTCGGGCTTGAAGGTGCGGTGAGAGGGCCACTGGAACTGCCGCAGCTCACGGGTAAAAGCCGGACAGCCTACCTCGTAAGGTAGACCTCCAGGGCTCTCCGGTGCCGGGCGGTCCATAGCAGGCCCCGCTCGTCTGTCTGACTGGTGGCGTGCTCCGCGCCAGCGCTCGATGGTTGTTCGACCGTCTTCATGAGCTCGCTCCTGAAGAACTTGACGCTGGTCGCCGTGGGTCCACGGGTCGGACGATGCTATGGAGATGGCGTCGCCCGCGACGTCCCGACGAGTCGACACACGCGGTACCGTGCGAGGAGGAGGCGAATGCACCGTAGCCACGGCGCAGCAGGTCCTCCTGCCACCGGTGCGTGGGACTCCATCGGAGCGTCGAGCTGGGAGCTCTGCTAGATTTGGGTCATCCTTGTTGGCGACTGCGACAAGGCTTCGGATGGTGGCTCTCCATTCATCGAGTTTCCCCGTAACGGGAGGAAAGTCGAGGAGCAACTGCGCGCGCGCCAGGGCTTCGGCTGGGGTTAACGGTAGCGAAACCTGCACGGACCGCGACGCGCTTCGACCCCTGACCGTGTCAGGAGGAGCTCCGTCACGATCCCGCGGTCGTGTGCCGTTTCCACCAGCGCTTCGGCGGGCGGGCAGGTCTTCTACGTCCCGGGAGTGGTGCTCGGGGCTCTTCCCGTTGCGACGCCTCGGATCTTCGGCGTGATGACTGTAATGCCCAGGATGGAGTTATACCTCCTACGTGTCGAGGCACGACTTAAAGGCATAAATCCATCCTAGAATGATCTCAAGTTTGGTATCTTTGCACGACTCATGTAAAAGAGGGATTAAATTGCAAAAGGAGATAGTTGGCTTACACTCGCCACTTCACGCAATACAATTCATAAGCAATACATCATTCAAAACATCACAACCCGACTACGGGTGAAGATCCAAAGAAAGATACCAAAACAACAAAAAGCCACAGGTCAGGATCGAATCCTAGTAGAAACCACTACTGATCGTCGAAACATCACAAGCATACGGCCAAACTCTTCATCGAGCTCCCGGTGAAGAACTTGAACCAGCTCCTGCTTCGAACTCGGCTAAACCTGCATCTGGTGTGGTGAAGTAACTGTGAGCCACAGAGGACTCAGCAATCCCGTTCCCGGGTAACAAGACTATTTAAGCCTTGGGTGTGGACAAGGCTGAAGAAAGAATATGAGGTGAAGGAAAAAACAAGAGTCTGCAGCAGCAACTAGCACTAACTTACGCAAAAGAGAGCGAGAAGAGGAGTGCATCGGTCGAGAGATGATCACGAAGTGATCCTAACTAAAGCCGGTCAAACATAACCCCACCGTGTTCAACTCCCGAATCCCTATTCGGAAATTGACAGTCACGGTACACACGCTGGTAGTGTATTGAATCATTGTGTCAAGTTTTCTACAACCGGAATTAACAAGCTCCCATCTGCCACATAACCGCGGGCACGGCTTTCGAAAGTTCAAACCCTGCAGGGGTGTTCCAACTTGGCCCATCACAAGCCCACGATCCGCGAAGTCGCAACTCCATAGGTGGGAAGACCCGAGTATTCTCGGAATCCCGTGCTCAAGTTAAACCGAACTAAGGTAAGGCTAATCCAGCAAATCCTCCCGGCGTGTCGACACCCTGATAGTAGCCGCGCGTATCTAAGTCTCAGGACACGACCGGATGGGCGATTCTACAGGACCCAATCCTCGAGTTTCCCCGTGGTGGTTCCCGCAGACTCCCCGTTTGGGACCAACACCATCGGCACTGGCCCCCCTGCTATGTAGAATTAAGAACCCGAGGGTGCGACCCCCTATGCAAATTTAATTATTTAATTAAGTTGTTATTATGAGGCAAATAGTACCAAATGTTGGGACTTGCTGGAAAAGACTTAGCACTTAGCGGTTTATCAAGGGGGTCCCATACACCCCAACCGTGTTAGGAACGCATAATCAAGGAACATAACACCGGTTTATACGGTTCCTAACGGCATGAGTGGAACAAAACACCAAGCAAAAGGCTTAGCCTTCCACCCTGCCAGTATATAGATGATTTCATTTTTAAGCATTTATATAGTGTGATATAACCCAACCAAACTTCAACATGAAGCAAGCATCTTCAATCTTCACCTGCAACTAGCAATGCTATAAGAAGGGCTGAGCGAAGCGTACTTAGCCAAGCAACGGTTTGCATAGGTAGGTTGGTTAAAACAGGGCAATGGTTACAAGTAGGAGGCTGACAAGAAAGACATGGGCATCGAGGCAATATACTAAAGAGCGATACTCTAGCAATACGCAAAGATAGTAATGGTATCCGGGTTCGGTCATCTTGCCTGGAATTCCACAAGGGAGAAGAACAGATCCAAGAAGAAGACGGGGCAACAGTCGAGCGGATCCTCACAACTCCGGAACGGAACCGAAGCTAACAAGAGAAGCAACCGGAAAGAAAGAAATAACACGGTAAACACACAAGCATCAACATGGCATACGATGCGCAAACAAGTATGATGCATGTCCGGTTTAAATATGCATGGCATGGCAAAGTGCACAAACAAAACTACAAGTTAAGTGGAGATCAATATGCAACGAGTTGCATATTGACGAAACACCACAATAATTATTTAATTGACTCTCGTTATTAACAAGACAAGATTAAATGTTTTTAACATGGCAAGAGGTGAAGCATAAAGAAAACTACACTATTAAGACATTTTAAATGAGGCCAGAAAATAACAACAACATATCCGGAAAATCCTCATGAGCATGTTTAATAATTATAAAGCAACAACAATTAAACATTTTAGTGTTGTTAACATGATGCGGATGACATGATCAAGTTTATGCAAGTTTATTATTAAAAGTTGACAAGAGAGATAAGAAGTATTGTCACCGTGGTGGAAGAAGGGTGCCACGGCAATGATTCCGAAATGATGCAACGCAACACCTCGGTTCCGGTAACTCGTTGAGAGTCCGGTGCAAAAGATAGACGGCGTGAGCGAGTCAAACGAGATGAAAGGTGGGGCGATCCCGTTACCGGGTTCCCACGAGTCGGTGACGAGGCAACCGAGGAACATGACAAATGGGACGAGACGGACACGAAGCACACGGGAAACATTTCATACAACACAAGCAAGCATTTCACGAGTCATCCATGGGGTCGTCTCGTTATACCTTTGAAGCGTGCGTTTCGGGGCGGTTCGAGACGTAGAGGAAGAAGTGGTACTCGCGGTCGGAGAGGAAGTAGTGGAAGTAGACGTTCTCGTGAGTCGAGGAACACGTTCGTAGTCGTACACGGGGCGACGGTAGTCGTTCACGTAGGCGTTTCCGATTCCGAAGCAATGGAATAATTAATAAATATAGCTCCCTAAATATTGAGAGACTTTTATATGTTATAAAGAGAAGACATTCTTCCCTCGATTTAAATGGACCGAAGGTCCACACAATTTATTTAGGTTGAGATGCAAAGTTAAAATGACATGATGACATGATGCATGCAAAAATAAATAACACAAGCAAAAAGAACACACGGGAGACCCCGGAACATCTGGAATCTTCTGGAATCTTCTGGGATCTTCTGGGACGTCGGTCTCGGGCGTCACAACTCTCCCACACTAACAGAGGATCTCGACCCGAGATCCTAGAGATGGCACCGGGTAAAAAAACGGAAGAGGAAGAGGTAAAACAAAGTTGCTTCTTTGACAGACGAGTGAAACCAAAGAACCTTGAGAGGTTGAACAAGATGAAAGAAGAATACAACGGAGATGAACGAATATGAAAACTCCGTTAGGAAAGAGTAACAAGGAGCATTATGAGAACCTTGTAGGTTGAAAGACATGAAACAAGAGCTCACGGACCAAAAGAATATGAAACTGCAATGGTATAGCCAAGGAATAAGAATGACAGAATTTGGACAGCATTCCGACTGAAAATGGAAGGAATTGGACATAAACTTGAGGAGATGGAATGATACTTGATGAGATCAATAAAACACTGCCTCCGGAACAATTAAAAGAATGGCACAAGGTGTAAGAAAGACTCGGACAGCACTCCGGTTAAAAGATAGGCAAAACTAGGTAAGATGACGGAACTAGAATGAAGAATGCAACACTCCGGTTAAATAGATAAACAAGGAAAAGAACATGATCTTGATAAAAACGAGATGATGGTCAAGAGAGAGCAATATCACAATGCCTCCGGAATGAAGGAATAGCATATAAGATCGTTGGGAAGAAAGAACGGAAAAGAAAATGACAACTTCTCACAAAATTAAATTTGAAAGAGCATCCTTACGAAGAAGGGTTGAACGGAGTTGTTGGAAATTCAACAACGAAAAGAATAAGCTTGATGTGGGCTTATGGAAAACATCTCAAAATTAAGAGGTGACAACCAGCCACTAACGGAAACGAAATGCTTGGGTTGAGATCAACAAGGAGATGAAAAGCTTATTTCACCGGACTGATAAATGAAGAACTTGGGTCATTTATAGCACCACAATAACAACAATCCTTAGGGAAAGCTTTTAGGTGAAATACAACCCAAGATAACTCCAAGGGATAAATGAGGGGTTGAAAGGATCTCCTAAAGAAAAAGAAATGGTGGTTTTAAATATCTCATTCTTGATAACTCGTGAATCATGAAACATGAAGGAATTGACAAGAATGACATAACACCATCTAAAGATAAGGTTGAAAGAATTGCAATTGGAAGCATGATGAAGAATGCTTGAGCTCAAACAAGAATCTTGATGAAGACTTCAAGGATGAATTAAAACATGATGAACCACCATGAGAACTCCGGTAATGAAAGCATGAGAAGTGAAAGATGAAAGAATAAGATTCAAGGCCTGCGATGAATTAGATGGAGCTTGAAATGATATAATTGAAATAACTTGGAGCTCCGGAAAACAAGATGAACAACTTAGAAGCGAGAAAATGATATGATGAACAAGCTCTAGAGAAAAGAATTAAATCACCTTGAAGGAATAAGAATAAGATTTATGTTATGCATCTCCTTCACCAATTTAAATTGATGACAACTAACGGATTTGGCATACTACTTATTCTCGTTGGAAAGAATTAAAGAGGGATCTAGCACAAGCTCGGATAATTATTCAACGAACCACCGGTAGGATTATGAAAAGAACAAGTGAATTAAAACGATAACAATGGAAGGGTAATCTTGAATGAACCACCGTAAAATATGGAGACGAACGAAGAGACATCAATGAAGAATAGTTGAAGGACGAAGTTGAAAACTGAGAACGAAGAATATTCTGAAATGATGGCCTTCGGAGGATCACAAAGAAAAGAATTCAAGAATGCTTCGGATGGGTATAAAAGAATTCCTCACAATCGAAACAACTATGAGGATGGCATGAAGCTAGAACCACAAATCTTCAAGAGAACGGCCAAGATTTAAGAGAAACACTTCTCCGGTCTCCAAAAGTTGAGAGTGAAGACGAGAAATGCCATCAGAATTGTTGAGCACTCCGGAATGAAGAATTAGAAGGTTGAACCAATGATGAAAAGAATTTGAGTATAACTCCCGAAAAAATTAGAAGAGTCAGGTAAGATCCTGGAAAAAGACCTGTGGGTTAGGGCCCACTAAAGAAATCACCGTTGGAAAAGATTGCTTAAGAGATATAGCACCGGTTAAATTAAAAGGCTTGAGTAAGATAACAATCCTCAAAATAGCTCAGAATAGTTTGAACGGATTAAGAATGGAATTATGAATCTTCAGCACTCCGGATATGAATAGCAAGAGGAGAATGATTAATTGGTGCACCGGAATAAGAAAGCATTATGAAATGAGGAAAAATGATAAGATCAACACCGAAATCTTGAATTACGTCCACCGGCAGAATATTAGAATTAAGAATGATGAACTTGAAGCTCTTGAGCATCTTCACGATAATTCACCGGATAAGAACATTGAAGGAAATTAATGAAGAAATATCACATGAATAAAATGGATACTTCATTTAGAATTCCTGGCTCCAAGACGAAGAAGGGTGGGAGGGTGGGGAAAACAAAGACAACTTGAGATGAACAAGATGGACACTGGTTGAAAAAGAATTTAACATAACCATCTTGATGATTAAGAAGGACCAACACTCTCATAGAAATATGAGAACACCGATTAAGGAAGGTATGGAATCAACATTTGACATCGAAGCAACTCGAATACCAGAATCAAAACAAAACAAAGGGTAGATATGCAACATGATCTTCACAATAGCATTCGAACAGAGACTTGAACGAATGAATTCCCCAGATACATCAACTTGACGAGAAGCCACTTGGAGAACAAAATGAAAATAAAAAGGAACAAGGAACAGATAGAACAAATACAAGATAGAAGCTTCGTTCGACATATTCATGCTAAAAGCTCATGGAACGTGTTACGAAAGGGTTTTGCAATCCCCGGATCAGCATAGCCAAGGACCCTTTAAGATGCAACTCCCGATCAGAACAAGTCCATAAAACCACTTCACTCAATGTAGAACCCCAAACTTCATATCGAGCATCCGTTGGAAGAATGCCTAGAACTACTAGATGAACCCACCTATAGATTTCCGAAAGTTTCCAGTTATGCAATCAGGTGTTGGGGATACACGGGAAGCACCACGCAATCAACTCTAAACCTACATCCAGGTGTATCCATCCTTCAACGCATAACCAGTTGTTCTCGGAAACTGTTTACCTCGGACCTTCGAAAAGCATCCACTATAACAAGCTATGGCAATACTCTCGAACTACCTCCCCAGTACTGGGTGATGTCGGGGTTATCTTGCCACTGGCCGTATAGGAGGGATTTTCGATGTTGGCCGTCTTAAGTATTTAGTACTGCCGCGATATGCTTGTTACAATGATACCTCGAAGCTCAACTCCTCGGTAACAGGAGGCATCGAGAACAATATCCTTGTCACAAGAACATCGAAACAATCCCAGAATACTCGCGGGATCCTAAAAAAAATTGGTGCAATTTTTGAAAATAGGAGAGACAAGAGTAGTCGTCAGGAGTCCTCACCAGAGAGAAAGGGGATGAGAAGCAAAGAAATCCTACTCTCCGATATAATATAGGACTCAAAACATTTTTAGTGTGTGCCTAGACTCAACCGTAAACGATTCGATCAATCAGTGGGGGCTTCTAGGTCGGAGAAGGCTCTGATACCAACTTGTAATGCCCAGGATGGAGTTATACCTCCTACGTGTCGAGGCACGACTTAAAGGCATAAATCCATCCTAGAATGATCTCAAGTTTGGTATCTTTGCACGACTCATGTAAAGGAGGGATTAAATTGCAAAAGGAGATAGTTGGCTTACACTCGCCACTTCACGCAATACAATTCATAAGCAATACATCATTCAAAACATCACAACCCGACTATGGGTGAAGATCCAAAGAAAGATACCAAAACAACAAAAAGCCACAGGTCAGGATCGAATCCTAGTAGAAACCACTACTGATCGTCGAAACATCACAAGCATACGGCCAAACTCTTCATCGAGCTCCCGGTGAAGAACTTGAACCAGCTCCTGCTTCGAACTCGGCTAAACCTGCATCTGGTGTGGTGAAGTAACTGTGAGCCACAGAGGACTCAGTAATCGCATTCCCGGGTAACAAGACTATTTAAGCCTTGGGTGTGGACAAGGCTGAAGAAAGAATATGTGGTGAAGGAAAAAACAAGAGTCTGCAGCAGCAACTAGCACTAACTTACGCAAAAGAGAGCGAGAAGAGGAGTGCATCGGTCGAGAGATGATCACTAAGTGATCCTAACTAAAGCCGGTCAAACATAACCCCACCGTGTTCAACTCCCGAATCCCTATTCGGAAATTGACAGTCACGGTACACACGCTGTAGTGTATTGAATCATTGTGTCAAGTTTTCTACAACCGGAATTAACAAGCTCCCATCTGCCACATAACCGCGGGCACGGCTTTCGAAAGTTCAAACCCTGCAGGGGTGTTCCAACTTGGCCCATCACAAGCCCACGATCCGCGAAGTCGCAACTCCATAGGTGGGAAGACCCGAGTATTCTCGGAATCCCGTGCTCAAGTTAAACCGAACTAAGGTAAGGCTAATCCAGCAAATCCTCCCGGCGTGTCGACACCCTGATAGTAGCCGCGCGTATCTAAGTCTCAGGACACGACCGGATGGGCGATTCTACAGGACCCAATCCTCGAGTTTCCCCGTGGTGGTTCCCGCAGACTCCCCGTTTGGGACCAACACCATCGGCACTGGCCCCCCCTGCTATGTAGAATTAAGAACCCGAGGGTGCGACCCCCTATGCAAATTTAATTATTTAATTAAGTTGTTATTATGAGGCAAATAGTACCGAATGTTGGGACTTGCTGGAAAAGACTTAGCACTTAGCGGTTTATCAAGGGGGTCCCATACACCCCAACCGTGTTAGGAACGCATAATCAAGGAACATAACACCGGTTTATACGGTTCCTAACGGCATGAGTGGAACAAAACACCAAGCAAAAGGCTTAGCCTTCCACCCTGCCAATATATAGATGATTTCATTTTAAGCATTTATATAGTGTGATATAACCCAACCAAACTTCAACATGAAGCAAGCATCTTCAATCTTCACCTGCAACTAGCAATGCTATAAGAAGGGCTGAGCGAAGCGTACTTAGCCAAGCAACGGTTTGCATAGGTAGGTTGGTTAAAACAGGGCAATGGTTACAAGTAGGAGGCTGACAAGAAAGACATGGGCATCGAGGCAATATACTAAAGAGCGATACTCTAGCAATAGGCAAAGATAGTAATGGTATCCGGGTTCGGTCATCTTGCCTGGAATTCCACAAGGGAGAAGAACGGATCCAAGAAGAAGACGGGGCAACAGTCGAGCGGATCCTCACAACTCCGGAACGGAACCGAAGCTAACAAGAGAAGCAACCGGAAAGAAAGAAACAACACGGTAAACACACAAGCATCAACATGCAATACGATGCGCAAACAAGTATGATGCATGTCCGGTTTAAATATGCATGGCATGGCAAAGTGCACAAACAAAACTACAAGTTAAGTGGAGATCAATATGCAACGAGTTGCATATTGACGAAACACCACAATAATTATTTAATCGACTCTCGTTATTAACAAGACAAGATTAAATGTTTTTAACATGGCAAGAGGTGAAGCATAAAGAAAACTACACTATTAAGACATTTTAAATGAGGCCGGAAAATAACAACAACATATCCGGAAAATCCTCATGAGCATGTTTAATAATTATAAAGCAACAACAATTAAACATTTTAGTGTTGTTAACATGATGCGGATGACATGATCAAGTTTATGCAAGTTTATTATTAAAAGTTGACAAGAGAGATAAGAAGTATTGTCACCGTGGTGGAAGAAGGGTGCCACGGCAATGATTCCGAAATGATGCAACGCAACACCTCGGTTCCGGTAACTCGTTGAGAGTCCGGTGCAAAAGATAGACGGCGTGAGCGAGTCAAACGAGATGAAAGGTGGGGCGATCCCGTTACCGGGTTCCCACGAGTCGGTGACGAGGCAACCGAGGAACATGACAAATGGGACGAGACGGACACGAAGCACACGGGAAACATTTCATACAACACAAGCAAGCATTTCACGAGTCATCCACGGGGTCGTCTCGTTATACCTTTGAAGCGTGCGTTTCGGGGCGGTTCGAGACGTAGAGGAAGAAGTGGTACTCGCGGTCGGAGAGGAAGTAGTGGAAGTAGACGTTCTCGTGAGTCGAGGAACACGTTCGTAGTCGTACACGGGGCGACGGTAGTCGTTCACGTAGGCGTTTCCGATTCCGAAGCAATGGAATAATTAATAAATATAGCTCCCTAAATATTGAGAGACTTTTATATGTTATAAAGAGAAGACATTCTTCCCTCGATTTAAATGGACCGAAGGTCCACACAATTTATTTAGGTTGAGATGCAAAGTTAAAATGACATGATGACATGATGCATGCAAAAATAAATAACACAAGCAAAAAGAACACACGGGAGACCCCGGAACATCTGGAATCTTCTGGAATCTTCTGGGATCTTCTGGGACGTCGGTCTCGGGCGTCACAACTCTCCCACACTAACAGAGGATCTCGACCCGAGATCCTAGAGATGGCACCGGGTAAAAAAACGGAAGAGGAAGAGGTAAAACAAAGTTGCTTCTTTGACAGACGAGTGAAACCAAAGAACCTTGAGAGGTTGAACAAGATGAAAGAAGAATACAACGGAGATGAACGAATATGAAAACTCCGTTAGAAAGAGTAACAAGGAGCATTATGAGAACCTTGTAGGTTGAAAGACATGAAACAAGAGCTCATGGACCAAAAGAATATGAAACTGCAATGGTATAGCCAAGGAATAAGAATGACAGAATTTGGACAGCATTCCGACTGAAAATGGAAGGAATTGGACATAAACTTGAGGAGATGGAATGATACTTGATGAGATCAATAAAACACTGCCTCCGGAACAATTAAAAGAATGGCACAAGGTGTAAGAAAGACTCGGACAGCACTCCGGTTAAAAGATAGGCAAAACTAGGTAAGATGACGGAACTAGAATGAAGAATGCAACACTCCGGTTAAATAGATAAACAAGGAAAAGAACATGATCTTGATAAAAACGAGATGATGGTCAAGAGAGAGCAATATCACAATGCCTCCGGAATGAAGGAATAGCATATAAGATCGTTGGGAAGAAAGAACGGAAAAGAAAATGACAACTTCTCTCAAAATTAAATTTGAAAGAGCATCCTTACGAAGAAGGGTTGAACGGAGTTGTTGGAAATTCAACAACGAAAAGAATAAGCTTGATGTGGGCTTATGGAAAACATCTCAAAATTAAGAGGTGACAACCAGCCACTAACGGAAACGAAATGCTTGGGTTGAGATCAACAAGGAGATGAAAAGCTTATTTCACCGGACTGATAAATGAAGAACTTGGGTCATTTATAGCACCACAATAACAACAATCCTTAGGGAAAGCTTTTAGGTGAAATACAACCCAAGATAACTCCAAGGGATAAATGAGGGGTTGAAAGGATCTCCTAAAGAAAAAGAAATGGTGGTTTTAAATATCTCATTCTTGATAACTCGTGAATCATGAAACATGAAGGAATTGACAAGAATGACATAACACCATCTGAAGATAAGGTTGAAAGAATTGCAATTGGAAGCATGATGAAGAATGCTTGAGCTCAAACAAGAATCTTGATGAAGACTTCAAGGATGAATTAAAACATGATGAACCACCATGAGAACTCCGGTAATGAAAGCATGAGAAGTGAAAGATGAAAGAATAAGATTCAAGGCCTGCGATGAATTAGATGGAGCTTGAAATGATATAATTGAAATAACTTGGAGCTCCGGAAAACAAGATGAACAACTTAGAAGCGAGAAAATGATATGATGAACATGCTCTAGAGAAAAGAATTAAATCACCTTGAAGGAATAAGAATAAGATTTATGTTATGCATCTCCTTCACCAATTTAAATTGATGACAACTAACGGATTTGGCATACTACTTATTCTCGTTGGAAAGAATTAAAGAGGGATCTAGCACAAGCTCGGATAATTATTCAACGAACCACCGGTAGGATTATGAAAAGAACAAGTGAATTAAAACGATAACAACGGAAGGGTAATCTTGAATGAACCACCGTAAAATATGGAGACGAACGAAGAGACATCAATGAAGAATAGTTGAAGGACGAAGTTGAAAACTGAGAACGAAGAATATTCTGAAATGATGGCCTTCGGAGGATCACAAAGAAAAGAATTCAAGAATGCTTCGGATGGGTATAAAAGAATTCCTCACAATCGAAACAACTATGAGGATGGCATGAAGCTAGAACCACAAATCTTCAAGAGAACGGCCAAGATTTAAGAGAAACACTTCTCCGGTCTCCAAAAGTTGAGAGTGAAGACGAGAAATGCCATCAGAATTGTTGAGCACTCCGGAATGAAGAATTAGAAGGTTGAACCAATGATGAAAAGAATTTGAGTATAACTCCAGAAAAAATTAGAAGAGTCAGGTAAGATCCTGGAAAAAGACCTGTGGGTTAGGGCCCACTAAAGAAATCACCGTTGGAAAAGATTGCTTAAGAGATATAGCACCGGTTAAATTAAAAGGCTTGAGTAAGATAACAATCCTCAAAATAGCTCAGAATAGTTTGAACGGATTAAGAATGGAATTATGAATCTTCAGCACTCCGGATATGAATAGCAAGAGGAGAATGATTAATTGGTGCACCGGAATAAGAAAGCATTATGAAATGAGGAAAAAGGATAAGATCAACACCGAAATCTTGAATTACGTCCACCGGCCGAATATTAGAATTAAGAATGATGAACTTGAAGCTCTTGAGCATCTTCACGATAATTCACCGGATAAGAACATTGAAGGAAATGAATGAAGAAATATCACATGAATAAAATGGATACTTCATTTAGAATTTCTGGCTCCAAGACGAAGAAGGGTGGGAGGGTGGGGAAAACAAAGACAACTTGAGATGAACAAGATGGACACCGGTTGAAAAAGAATTTAACATAACCATCTTGATGATTAAGAAGGACCAACACTCTCATAGAAATATGAGAACACCGATTAAGGAAGGTATGGAATCAACATTTGACATCGAAGCAACTCGAATACCAGAATCAAAACAAAACAAAGGGTAGATATGCAACATGATCTTCACAATAGCATTCGAACAGAGACTTGAACGAATGAATTCCCCAGATACATCAACTTGACGAGAAGCCACTTGGAGAACAAAATGAAAATAAAAAGGAACAAGGAACAGATAGAACAAATACAAGATAGAAGCTTCGTTCGACATCTTCGTGCTGAAAGCTCATGGAACGTGTTACAAAAGGGTTTTGCAATCCCCGGATCAGCATAGCCAAGGACCCTTTAAGATGCAACTCCCGATCAGAACAAGTCCATAAAACCACTTCACTCAAAGTAGAACCCCAAACTTCATATCGAGCATCCGTTGGAAGAATGCCTAGAACTACTAGATGAACCCACCTATAGATTTCCGAAAGTTTCCAGTTATGCAATCAGGTGTTGGGGATACACGGGAAGCACCGCGCAATCAACTCTAAACCTACATCCAGGTGTATCCATCCTTCAACACATAACCAGTTGTTCTCGGAAACTGTTTACCTCGGACCTTCGAAAAGCATCCACTATAACAAGCTATGGCAATACTCTCGAACTACCTCCCCAGTACTGGGTGATGTCGGGGTTATCTTGCCACTGGCCGTATAGGAGAGATTTTCGATGTCGGCCGTCTTAAGTATTTAGTACTGCCGCGATATGCTTGTTACAATGATACCTCGAAGCTCAACTCCTCGGTAACAGGAGGCATCGAGAACAATATCCTTGTCACAAGAACATCGAAACAATCCCAGAATACTCGCGGGATCCTAAAAAAAAATTGGTGCAATTTTTGAAAATAGGAGAGACAAGAGTAGTCGTCAGGAGTCCTCACCAGAGAGAAAGGGGATGAGAAGCAAAGAAATCCTACGCTCCGATATAATATAGGACTCAAAACATTTTTAGTGTGTGCCTAGACTCAACCGTAAACGATTCGATCAATCAGTGGGGGCTTCTAGGTCGGAGAAGGCTCTGATACCAACTTGTAATGCCCAGGATGGAGTTATACCTCCTACGTGTCGAGGCACGACTTAAAGGCATAAATCCATCCTAGAATGATCTCAAGTTTGGTATCTTTGCACGACTCATGTAAAAGAGGGATTAAATTGCAAAAGGAGATAGTTGGCTTACACTCGCCACTTCACGCAATACAATTCATAAGCAATACATCATTCAAAACATCACAACCCGACTACGGGTGAAGATCCAAAGAAAGATACCAAAACAACAAAAAGCCACAGGTCAGGATCGAATCCTAGTAGAAACCACTACTGATCGTCGAAACATCACAAGCATACGGCCAAACTCTTCATCGAGCTCCCGGTGAAGAACTTGAACCAGCTCCTGCTTCGAACTCGGCTAAACCTGCATCTGGTGTGGTGAAGTAACTGTGAGCCACAGAGGACTCAGCAATCCCGTTCCCGGGTAACAAGACTATTTAAGCCTTGGGTGTGGACAAGGCTGAAGAAAGCATATGAGGTGAAGGAAAAAACAAGAGTCTGCAGCAGCAACTAGCACTAACTTACACAAAAGAGAGCGAGAAGAGGAGTGCATCGGTCGAGAGATGATCACGAAGTGATCCTAACTAAAGTCGGTCAAACATAACCCCACCATGTTCAACTCCCGAATCCCTATTCGGAAATTTACAGTCACGGTACACACGCTGGTAGTGTATTGAATCATTGTGTCAAGTTTTCTACAACCGGAATTAACAAGCTCCCATCTGCCACATAACCGCGGGCACGGCTTTCGAAAGTTCAAACCCTGCAGGGGTGTTCCAACTTGGCCCATCACAAGCCCACGATCCGCGAAGTCGCAACTCCATAGGTGGGAAGACCCGAGTATTCTCGGAATCCCGTGCTCAAGTTAAACCGAACTAAGGTAAGGCTAATCCAGCAAATCCTCCCGGCGTGTCGACACCCTGATAGTAGCTGCGCGTATCTAAGTCTCAGGACACGACCGGATGGGCGATTCTACAGGACCCAATCCTCGAGTTTCCCCGTGGTGGTTCCCGCAGACTCCCCGTTTGGGACCAACACCATCGGCACTGGCCCCCCCTGCTATGTAGAATTAAGAACCCGAGGGTGCGACCCCCTATGCAAATTTAATTATTTAATTAAGTTGTTATTATGAGGCAAATAGTACCAAATGTTGGGACTTGCTGGAAAAGACTTAGCACTTAGCGGTTTATCAAGGGGGTCCCATACACCCCAACCGTGTTAGGAACGCATAATCAAGGAACATAACACCGATTTATACGGTTCCTAACGGCATGAGTGGAACAAAACACCAAGCAAAAGGCTTAGCCTTCCACCCTGCCAGTATATAGATGATTTCATTTTTAAGCATTTATATAGGGTGATATAACCCAACCAAACTTCAACATGAAGCAAGCATCTTCAATCTTCACCTGCAACAAGCAATGCTATAAGAAGGGCTGAGCGAAGCGTACTTAGCCAAGCAACGGTTTGCATAGGTAGGTTGGTTAAAATAGGGCAATGGTTACAAGTAGGAGGCTGACAAGAAAGACATGGGCATCGAGGCAATATACTAAAGAGCGATACTCTAGCAATAGGCAAAGATAGTAATGGTATCCGGGTTCGGTCATCTTGCCTGGAATTCCACAAGGGAGAAGAACGGATCCAAGAAGAAGACGGGGCAACAGTCGAGCGGATCCTCACAACTCCGGAACGGAACTAAAGCTAACAAGAGAAGCAACCGGAAAGAAAGAAACAACACGGTAAACACACAAGCATCAACATGGCATACGATGCGCAAACAAGTATGATGCATGTCCGGTTTAAATATGCATGGCATGGCAAAGTGCACAAACAAAACTACAAGTTAAGTGGAGATCAATATGCAACGAGTTGCATATTGACGAAACACCACAATAATTATTTAATTGACTCTCGTTATTAACAAGACAAGATTAAATGTTTTTAACATGGCAAGAGGTGAAGCATAAAGAAAACTACACTATTAAGACATTTTAAATGAGGCCGGAAAATAACAACAACATATCCGGAAAATCCTCATGAGCATGTTTAATAATTATAAAGCAACAACAATTAAACATTTTAGTGTTGTTAACATGATGCGGATGACATGATCAAGTTTATGCAAGTTTATTATTAAAAGTTGACAAGAGAGATAAGAAGTATTGTCACCGTGGTGGAAGAAGGGTGCCACGGCAACGATTCCGAAATGATGCAACGCAACACCTCGGTTCCGGTAACTCGTTGAGAGTCCGGTGCAAAAGATAGACGGCGTGAGCGAGTCAAACGAGATGAAAGGTGGGGCGATCCCGTTACCGGGTTCCCACGAGTCGGTGACGAGGCAACCGAGGAACATGACAAAAGGGACGAGACGGACACGAAGCACACGGGAAACATTTCATACAACACAAGCAAGCATTTCACGAGTCATCCACGGGGTCGTCTCGTTATACCTTTGAAGCGTGCGTTTCGGGGCGGTTCGAGACGTAGAGGAAGAAGTGGTACTCGCGGTCGGAGAGGAAGTAGTGGAAGTAGACGTTCTCGTGAGTCGAGGAACACGTTCGTAGTCGTACACGGGGCGACGGTAGTCGTTCACGTAGGCGTTTTCGATTCCGAAGCAATGGAATAATTAATAAATATAGCTCCCTAAATATTGAGAGACTTTTATATGTTATAAAGAGAAGACATTCTTCCCTCGATTTAAATGGACCGAAGGTCCACACAATTTATTTAGGTTGAGATGCAAAATTAAAATGACATGATGACATGATGCATGCAAAAATAAATAACACAAGCAAAAAGAACACACGGGAGACCCCGGAACATCTGGAATCTTCTGGAATCTTCTGGGATCTTCTGGGACGTCGGTCTCGGGCGTCACAATGACGCCGCTCGTCGCGCGCTACTTGAGAGGAGCGTGCTATTGGCGGCGGCGTGGGAGTTCTGGAGGCCCTTGCGTCGCCTTTGGCTGATGCGGCAGTGACCTTGGAAGGCTCCGCGACACTCGTGGTGGGCCTGGCTCCATCTTTGGGACTGGCGGTGTGTGGCCCGTTACCAGGCGCACAAACATCGCCACCTCCCAAACTCCGGATGCTGGGACGGCGTTGGTGTTTGCGAGCAGCGCCCCGGGTCCTTTCCGTGACCGGTCCGCTGCTCGCCCGCGTCGGGACGGGCTGTCCGGCTTCCGACTGGCCAACCGCCACCGACGTCTTCTTCTTGGGCGCCATGATGATGAAGGAGCGTCAAACTAACTGCTAAAGCCAATTCTCACAACTGCGCCCCCTACCAAGCGTGCCAAAGATGTCGGTGTATTTGGATCGACACCTATGGGATCACAAGAATCCCTACTACGGTTGCGGGGCGCGGGGTTGAGAGAAGAGCGGATCTAACAGTTAGCACAACAGTTCCTTTACCTAGGTTCGGGCCGCAAAGATGCGTAAAACCCTACTCCTACTTTGGTGGATTATATGTTTGCGTTCTTCAGCTAGCTATGGGGCGTGAACAGCTCCAAAAGCTGAGTCGTGAGGAGTTCTAAAGAACCCAATCCTTCTCCTGCTCGCCTGGGGCCTCCTTTTATAGGGAAAAGGGGTTGCCACAGTGGCACACAGGAGGTGGAAATGGTACATTGATGCAAGGTTATCCCTCGCATTACATGACAAGGCGCATATAATGCGTTAGCTTAGGTGTCCTTGCTTTATCGGGGGATAGGGGAGACGTCCGTCTTGTCCGTCGCCGCTCCTTGTTGTGTTGACACGCGCCCTGGCCAGCGATGCCTGAGATGCCATGTAGGCAGGCAGGCAGCTGATGTGGCGCAATGGTGGGTCTTCACGGAGATCTGCATGTTGCCACGCAGGTGCCTGCCCAGCTGGTTGGGTCGGCAGCTGTATGGGGCGGTGGAAACTCAGTTGGTGCGGGCCTGATGGTGGCCCCGCGGATGTCATTGGCAAGGGCCTTGCTGGGGCTCCGGCATGGGTCTTGCCACGGCGCCTGCTGTCATCCCAGGCAAGGTGCTTGCCGGAGGTCTTGTGGTCCTCCTTGGATAGGATCCCGCCAAGGGTCGTCGTCTTCTTAGCGTGTATCTGATCTTGAATGTCTTCACAAAGATCTGTATGCCACTACGGGGATGCCTCCCGAATCCTTGCCCCATGGGGGCAGTGGACTCAAGGGTGATCCGCTCCATAGGCGTGGGGCGAATTGCCGCGGCTGCTAAAGCTGGCCCCGGCAAGGATCTTGCCAGGGGTGCTGAAACTGGCTCCCGGCAAGGATCTCGCCAGGGAGGAGCCGCTTTGTCCCTTTGCTCTTTGTGGTCTTTGCTTTGGGCTTCAGTCTCCATGGAGCTTCGGTCTTACCCTGGCACACCTCCCTTGCCGTGCTTGGTGCGGTGGTGCCCCGGGCTCGGACTGCCCGTGCACAGTCATAGGGCTACAAAAAGTGTACCCCTCTTTTTGTACATCGACACCACAGGTGGGTGGTAACAAGTGCACCAAAGTACTTATGGATGGAGGCAGCAGCATCAACATCTTCTATTATGAGACGTTTCGGCGTATGGGGCTGACAGATAAGAAGCTTCGACAATCTAACACAGTACTCCATGGGGTGGTACCCAGTAAGTCGGCTTATCCAGTTGGCAAGATCGATTTGGAGGTCACCTTTGGAGATGAGCATGACTCCAGGTCAGAAACGGTGACTTTTGCGGTGGTAAAGATCAAAAGCCCGTAGCGCGCTTTGTTTGGACGGTCGGTCTACGCCAAGTTCATGGCTAGGCCGTGTTATGTTTATCTACAAATCAAGATGCCAGGCCACAAGGGAACTATTTCGGTTCACGGGATCCGCAAAATTGCATTAGAGTGCGAGGAAGGTGATGCAGCTTATGCTGAGGCAGTTTGTGCCACTGAGGAACTAAAGTTCTATAAAGACAATGTTGATCCGGCGGATATGTCACCGCTGAAGAAGCCAACCACAGAGCATGATCCGGCGTTGAAATTCAAATCGGTTGAGGAGACTAAGCAGGTGGACTTTGATCCTGGCGATTCATCCAAGCAGTTCACTATCAGTGCTAACCTAGATCCGAAATAGGAAAGCGCGATCATCGAGTTCATCCATGAGAACCGGGATATCTTTGTGTGGAAGCCTTCTGACATGCCAGGTATACCGAGGGAACTCGCTGAGCACAATCTTAATATCGATCCTAAGTTTAAACCGGTCAAGCAGTATCTGCGCCGCTTCAATGAGGAGAGGCGCAAGGCTATCGTATAAGAAGTGGCTAGGCTCTTGGCTGCAGGCTTTATAGTTGAGGTGTTTCATCCAGAGTGGTTGGCTAATCCGGTGCTGGTACTTAAGAAAAATGGAACTTGGAGAATGTGTGTTGATTACACAGATCTGAACAAAGCTTGCCCAACTGATCCTTTTGCTCTCCCCCGTATTGATCAAATCATTGATGCTACGGCAGGATGTGAGCGGCTAAGTTTTTTGGATGCATACTCAGGTTATCATCAGATCAAGATGGCAGTTAAGGACCAGGAGAAGACAACCTTTATAACTCCCTTTGGGGCCTTTTGCTACGTATCTATGCCATTTGGGCTCAAGAGTGCCCAGGCGACCTACCAGCGTTGTGTGCAGAACTTCCTTCAAGGGCAGATTGGACGAAATGTTCATGCATGTGTCGATGACATTGTAGTAAAATCCAGGAAGGAGGAGACACTGATAGATGATTTGAAGGAAACTTTTGATAATCTCTGTGTCTATAAAATGATGCTTAATCCGGAGAAGTGCGTTTTTGGTGTTCCGGCATGCAAGCTCTTGGGGTTCTTAGTGTCAAACAGAGGGATTGAAGCTAATCCGGAGAAGATCAAGGCGATCACGTCCCTGGCTAAAATGGCGTGCATCAACGATGTCCAACGCGTGGCGGACCGTATTGCAGCACTCAGCCGGTTTGTCAGCCGTTTGGGGGAGAAGGCAATCCCGCTTTATCAGATGATGAAGAAGACAGACCGGTTCGTCTGGAGCGATGCTGCTGATGCTGCGTTCGAGGATTTGAAGAGGCAATTGGCAGAGCCGCCGGTCCTTGCTGCCCCGGTTGACAATGAGTCGCTGCTGTTATACGTGGCTGCCAATGCCCGTGCAGTAAGCATTGCCATTGTGGTACAGCGCAAGGAGGCAGGCAAAGAATATCCGGTTCAACGGTCGGTGTACTACATCAGTGAGGTGCTCATTGAGTCGAAACAGAGATATCCACATTGGCAGAAACTGGTGTATGGAGTGTTCATGGCAAAACGGAAGCTGAAGCACTATTTTCAGGGCCACCCAATCACCGTTGTCAGTTCAGCTCCGTTAGGGGATATAATCCAGAACAGAGAAGCCACTGGTAGGGTTGCAAAGTGGGCCATTGAGCTTAGCCCACATGGATTAAAGTATGTGCCCCGTACTGCAATAAAATCCCAAGCACTGGTGGATTTCATCACCGATTGGATAGAGTTACAAGCACCTGAGGAGAAGTCGGATCATACATACTGGACTATTCATTTTGACGGTTCAAAGCAGTTGGAGGGCTCGGGGGCTGGAGTCGTGTTAACTTCCCCACGAGGTGATAAGTTCTGCTATGTCCTCTGTTTAATGTTCCCTTGTACTAACAATGCTGCTGAGTATGAAGCTCTCCTCCATGGTCTGCGGATGGCCAAGGAAATGAACTTGAGCCGAGTCAACTATTTTGGCGATTTAGATCTGGTGGCACAACAGGTATCTGGCAAGTGGGATTCCAAGGATCCGCTCATGGCAGCATATCGACGAGAGGTAGACGCCATCGCTGGATACTTCAAAGGTTATCAGGTGGATCATATAGACCGGCGGAAAAATGAAGCAGCTGATGCATTAAGCCGGCTGGGTTCCCAGCGTAAACCGGTTCCACCTAATACCTTCTTGGATGAGTTGCATAATCCGTCGGTGCAGATACCTTCAGAGGAAGATTTAGCTGTTCCTGATCCGGAAGCACAATTGGTCGCGGCACTTCACGTCATTCCGGATTGGACGCTCCCTTACTTGGCATACATGAACCGAGGTGAGTTACCAAAGAACGAAGTCGAGGCCCGGCAGATAATCCGGCGGTCTAAATCTATGACTATTGTCAATGGAGAACTTCATCATCGCAGCGTTTCTGGAGCTTTTCAGCGGTGTGTATCATCAAAAGAAGGCTGTGATATCCTTAGAGAGATTCATGAAGGGGATTGTGGTCATCACGCCGGTTCAAAATCTTTGGTGGCTAAAGCTTTTCATCATGGGTTCTACTGGTTAACAGCTCACACCGACGCAGAGGATTTGGTCAGAAAATGTGATGCTTGCCAGAAATTCTCGCGGCGTGCTCATATACCGGCGCAGGAGTTAAGGATGATCCCAATTACTTGGCCGTTTGCAACTTGGGGGCTCGATATGGTTGGACCCTTCAAGAGATCCCAAGACAAAAAAACCCACCTGTTGGTAGCAGTGGACAAGTTTACAAAATGGGTTGAAGCGGAGCCTGTCAGTTTGTGTGATGCAGCAACAACGGTTCAGTTCATCAAAAAGGTGATTTTCCGGTTTGGCTTTCCACACAATATTATAACTGATAAGGGCACCAATCTATCCAAGGGGGCTATGGAGGAGTTCTGTCAACAAGAGCATATTCGTCTTGATGTTTCATCAGTAGCTCACCCTCAGTCTAATGGCCAAGCTGAAAGAGCCAATCAAGAGATCTTGAGAGGCATCAAACCCCGGCTTATGGTTCCTTTACAGAGAACACTGGGTTGTTAGGTGGAGGAGTTGCCTTCTGTTTTATGAAGCATCAACACTACACCTTACATATCTACAGGGTACACGCCTTTCTTCATGGTATATGGAGCTGAAACGGTCCTCCCTAGTGATATCCGTCATGACTCGCCGCGGGTGGCAGCTTATGTTGAAGCGGATAATGAACCAGCAAGACAAGACGCCTTAGACCGGCTGGACGAGGAACGGGACACGGTAGCAGCTCGATCGGCGATTTACCAACAAGACCTGCGCCGGTACCACAGTCGCCGGGTTAAGTCCAGGACGTTTCAAGAAGGAGATCTGGTGCTCCGGATCATCCAAGATCAGGCGGACATGCACAAGCTATCCCTACCTTGGGAAGGACCCTTTGTGGTCAGCAAGAACCCGCACAACGGATCATACTAACTTGTCGATGTTCGAGAACATAAGGACTCACGCACTGCGGAGGAGGAGACCAAGCGGTCTTGGAACATCGCTCTTCTTCGACCTTACTATACTTGAGCTATCGGCTCCGCTTTATGTACAATGTATATATTATGATTAATAAAATAAACTGGCGCCCCTGGTAAACCGGGGAATCAGCCATCCTTTTCTTAAGAGTATCACATGGGGGCTTCCATGGGCAAGGGAGTTTTCTATGTCCTCTTAAACCGGCGCCCTTGATAAATCAAGGAATCGGCCGTCCTATCTGTACAAAAAAGAATCACATGGGGGCTTCCGCAGGCAAGGAAGTTTTCCATGGCTTCTTAAACCGGCGGCCATATGAAGACCATCATAAGAGCACTGCTCTGGGTGCTTCGGCGATTTCCACATGATGATGAGGGGCAAAATAGGGTTTGATGCCTAGCACAACTCAAACATATGCCCCGACGAGCAATGCTCCCACGCTACCTGGGGGCTCCTGATGCAAGTTCGTCAGTGAGTTGAAAACTCTTGTAGTGAACACGGCTTGGAAGCATAGTGTATACACCTAAAACCCCGGATTAACCTGCCTGCATCAAGTAAATCGCGCCGTCCAGGTAAACCTGGTATGACCCGTCGAACGTATCACAACTCAATCCTTCAGGACCCTGAACTTGGTCACGTTAAATTGACAATCATCAAGTGATTACACAAGCCAAAATCTTTATGAGATTTTGAACATTGGTAGCATTTGACATTAGTGATTTGGTTAAAGATCGTGGATCATCTTAACAGGCTTTCCTAAAATGGTTAATGACAGTAGCCTGGCAGCTCATAAAAAGCTTCGAATTTGGAGCCTGGCAGCTCGTAAAAAGCCTTGACTACATGGTCTTATTTTCCCCAAAACTTTATTTTTTATTTTTTATGTTTTCTCAAATCTTTATCTTCAAGGTCATTGGTTTTTCAACCAAGTCCATTGACTCAAGACTGGATAACTACAAAGTTGTCACTACATCTGTATTTACAGAGCTATAGTCTGGGTCATGAACACCAGTACTAGTTAAACCGGCATTCATTATAACCCAGATCGGCCTTCATGATAAGCCGACAAAGAGCCAAGTAAGTCATCAACACTCATGCCTTGGATTGTTCCTGCCGGGTTAGGGTTTACATATACACTCAATCGTAGGTACGGCACGTGTTTCTATTTTATACACAATTCAAGTTATTTACTTAGATCATGTGTCTAGGCAGTATAACCCGTCCGGTGGTAAACCGCCATGACATTTTTAGCTTTGTTCATGCAGACACAAGTAATATAAACTGTCAAAGCATTGCAAGCAGGAGATAATTTAGGAGTTGCCAAGCAGAATAATGCCATGACACAAAGTGCGGGACAAAGATAGTATTTCAACTATTCTATTACAAGGCACTCGCAGGCCCAAAAGAATTATCAGTTTTCTGCACCAAGTGTTCAACATATAAAGATAAACCGGACTGGCTTAAGACTCTGCTACGGCTCGCTGTGAAGACTGAGGGTCAGCTTGTTCCGGGTCTTCGACGACTTCTGGCAGCTGCTAGAAATCAGGGGTGCTCCAGTCAATCTTGGCAAGGGCGCGGAAATATACTTCATCGTTTATAAGTTCTGACGGTTCAATGTCAGGAGCGAAGGTATGCTTACGAACGGGTGGAATCGGATTTTCGATGTCATAAGACGGCCGCTCCACCCGCACATTCTCTAGATCATAACCCGGATGATACCTTGTTAAGTTCGCTTAATCAGCAAGCTTACTGGCAAGAGGGCGCATGTCTTTGGTTAAGGCGCGAAGATCTTCAGCGGAGAAGGCTGATCCGTCTTCTTTCATACTGGGATAACCCTTCATGGCCTCCGCCGGATCAAAGTCGGGAACCCATGCCTTGGCCCGGGTTAACACCATGTGGGAGCCGGCTCTTGCGGAAGATTTCTTCACCTCGACAATACGGGCAGTCAAGATGGATGGGTTTTCCAGAGTACCTTGGATAGTTGTTGGTGCCGGTTTATTGTGCGAAATAACACTGATGGCCCTCTAAGCGCCGGCATAGAGTTGTTCCACCAAGGTGTAAGCAGCCTTCAGCTTCTTCCGCACATCATCCCCGAGATGGGTAACGCGCCTCCCTGTGTGCAAGTGTTGAGTTAAGTCGGAGCAGCATAAGATAGCAAGGATAAAGTGTACGACAAGAAATACTTACCGAAGATAGCAGATTTCATATCGTCTATATGCTGCCTTAACCCGGATAACTCGTCCGTCACCGGGTTAAGAGCAGCCTCAGCATCCTTGGCCCTTTTCTCTAAAGCAGCCTTTTGTACCTCCCAAGTGGACCGCTCCGCTTCAAAATCTTTCTTGAGCTTCTCCATACTAGCTAAAGCAAGGGTATGTTCCTCCTTGACTTTAGTCGAAGCAGTTTCTTGGAAGGCCAGGCTATTCCGGAGCTCAGTTATCTCCGAAGCCCTTCGGTTCAAGTCAGTCCGCAAAGAATAGAAAATATCAGATATTCATGAAAACAGTTCAATCAAAAGTCTCAAGCACATAAAAAGTTATGCACTCGACACTTGGGGGCTAATGTACAATTGAAGTGAAAGAAAGCAACTTTTTCAAACAAGTCCCAAGCACATAACAAGTTATGTCCTTGACACTTGGGGGGCTAATGTAAGGTCATTCTCAAACATAGCAGAAGTCCTGATTCACCCGCAATGGAGTAAACCGGCCCTTGGGGGCTACATGTGCAAATCAAGCTATTCCAGTTAATCTACCAAAGTCCCGGTTTACCCTAAAGGCTAGACCGTCACTTGGGGCTACAGTGGCCTAACGGTACATTTACAAGATACAAGTAGAAATGAAAAGCAAAGGGAAAGAAGTTACCTCATATTTTTCCTTCATCAAGTTTACCAAACCGGACTCGTGGTCGCGGCTGGTGAAGAGCCGGTTTAGGTACCCAGAATGAAGCTCCTGTGCACTAAGCGGGGCATAGCTAGACAGGTCAGTGCTCCACTTGCTTTTGTCCTTCTGAAGAACTTAATCCTTGGCAGTGTGTCTGGCCAAGTTGACAGGTTCTGCGGGAGCAATAAAACCTATGCCAGTAATCTCGACATCTTCTGTCGAGGCAGCAGTTGGCCTGGGGGGATCAGCAGCAGCAGCAGGATTGGTCTGTACCGGACTAGCCCGGGGAGGACTAACCCGGATAGGGCTGGCCGGTTCAGCAGCATTTTCCATGGCTTCACCCCCGGAGCAGCAAGATCTTCTTGATCCATAGGGGAAGGATCATCGAGCAGAACTTCAACGTTTTCTTCCGGAGGATTGGCAGCTTCAGGATCTTCTGCCGATTCAGCGGTGGTGTTTTCGACCGCTGGTTTATTAACCTTTGCCTTCTTGCTAGGCTTGGGCATACTGAAAAGGTTAAAGGAATAATGAAAATCACAAGTCAAAAAGATAAGTCGGAGACACTGAAAGATGGCTTACCCAGGAACGGTCTTGAGCATCGGGACTTGGGTGGCAGTTGACTCGCCAGAAGAAGATAGAGGAGTTTCCTGATAGTTTGGATCAGATGGTTTAAGAGGTTTACGAATAAGACCTGCTTTTGGATGAAGAATGGTTGGAGTTAGCAAAACCTCTGAGCGGCGTCTTCGAGCCGGAGTGTGGTTTAATCCGGTTGATTCGACCACGTGACCACTGTGGCGTGTGGTCCAGCGGGCCTCATGTTGCTGCTTCTTCAAAAGAAAATGGGGATCCGGTTGAGCATAAGGGTGAGAAAATGGATATTTCCGGGCTACCCGGCGAACTTTGAGTGGTAATGGTTCTGAATCAGAGGAAAGAAAGATTACCTCAACCTCATCCGCTTTACTACCTTCCGCCGGATCCTGGGAAAGATCATTGTAAATATAAATACAGATAAAGGAAAGTATAAAGACATAAGAATCAAAAAATACCTCAGAGGCCGGATCATCTTCTTCAGCATTTGAACCGGAAACAGCGGCAGGTCTTTTCTTGTGCTTCTTCATGGCCAGACTTTTCTTGCGAGATGGTTTCGCCGGTTTGTCTTGGGCCTTCCGCTTCCAGAAGGGGTCATTGGCCTGTGTAAAGGAATAAAAATATGTTGAAGACAAGTAATATGGACGGATTAAAACAAAGTGAAAAGGACAGAAGAATCTTACCGATGGCGATTTATTGTTCACGCAGAAGGGTGCTAAACAGGTCCGGCTGCACTCCTCCAGAGGAATATTCAACATCTTCTTAGCAGACTCAGTAACTTCATTTTCTGGAAGCACCGTAGCTGTGTGACGCTGAGGGTCCTTCGAATTACCCGTATACTCGCACATTAAGACGGAACATCGGCTTAATGGGAGAATGCTCCAAGAGAGCCAGCAGTGGACAAAGTCAACCCCAGTTAAACCGTTGGCTACAAAAGCCCTGAGTTTGGAAAGTTGGGGGGCATATTGAGCCCGGTCTTGGGCACTCAGACGCTGCGGGAAAGGGTGATCCGCTGTCAGACGATAAGGGTGGTAACCCGGCAGTGGATTCTCTCCCTCTGGTGAAGTGTCGATGCAGTAGAACCAGGTCTGATTCCACTCCTTGGGATGGCTATGAAGAGTGGCGTGAGGAAAACTGACATCTTTTCTCTTCTGGATGCTCATACCACCAAGTTCAGTATTGGGTCCGTCATGGAATTTAGCCCGGCCCACCAAGTTCAATGTTAGATATGAAAGAGTAATGTTCCCAAAAGTTATCTAAATGAGATTTGGAGCGAGTGATTCTCCCGGTTTGGATATCATTGTAGATTATCTCTACGGGATGATCTCTAGCCATTCTTGCTCTAACTCGTGACAGCTTTTGCTTGGGTCGAGGTGGAGCATCCTCCTCCTCATCTTCTTCCTCTTCTTGTCCTTCTTCATTGTTGTTGGTGTTGTTGTTCCCTTGTGGAGGTGGAGAAGGAGGTCTATGAGGTTTATCTTGATGCAAATCCTCATTTCCTTCATCATGGCGTGTCCCACTTGTGGATGCCTCCAAGTCAACTTGAGGTTCACCTTGTCGTGAGGTAGGAGCTTCCACATTGACGGACAAAGTATTCTCCTTCACCTCAGTTGGACGGATCTTGCCAATAGACAAGTCTTGGATTGCTTCCGAGGGATCTTTATCTCCTACATCAATTAGCAATTGCTCTACTTGCGAGCCGTTAGATTCATCAAACTTCACATCTACCGTGTCTTCAACCTTTCAGGTGAAATTGTTGTAGACATGGTAAGTGTGAGAGTTCGAGCCATAACCAAGTAGGAAACCTTCATGAGATTTAGGAGCAAATTTAGAACGATGATGCTTATCAAGAATGTAGCACTTTGAGCCGAATACTCGAAAGTATCCAACTTGGGGTTTGTTACCGGTGAGAATCTTGTACGCCGTCTTGCCAAGAAGCTTGTGAAGAAACAAGGGATTTGTTGCATGACAAGCTGTCTCAACCGCTTCCACCCAAAAGTGTCTTGGCATCTTCTACTCATCAAGCCTCATTCTTGCCATCTCGATTAGGGTCCGGTTCTTCCCCTCAATAACTCCATTTTATTGAGGCGAGTACGTAGCCGAGAACTCATGTGAAATCCCTTCTTCGTCAAGTAAGGTATCCACATTTGCGTTCTTGAACTTCGTTCCGTTGTCGCTGCGAACCTTCTTGATCTTCACTTCAAATTGATTTTGGGCCTTCCTAGCAAAGTTTTTGAAGATCTTTTGGACCTGCAATTTATCATCAAGAAAGAACACCCGCGTAAATCTTGAAAAATCATCAACAATGACTAATCCAAAAGAGTTACCGCCGAGGCTTTTGTTAGCATTGGGACCAAAAAGATCCATATGAAGTAGCTCAAGTGGTCTTCGAGTAGTCATGATGTTTTTTACGGGATGACTTCCTCCAACTTGTTTTCCTGCTTGACAAGCACTACAAAGTCTATCCTTGTCAAATTTAACATCTTTAACACCAAGGATATGATCACCTTTAATTAGCTTATCAAGATTACGCATATTGACATGACCTAACCTTCTATGCCATAACCAACCTTTAGAAGATTTAGCAATAAAGCAAGTGCGGGGCTGGGCTTTCTTAGTGAAGTCAACAATGTATAGGTCACCTCTACATATGCCGGTAAAGACCATGTTCTGATTATCTCTACGAAAGGCTTGGCAATAAGCATTAGTAAATAGCACATTTAAACCAAAATCAGCTAATCTAGACACAGAGAGAAGATTATATCCAAGGGATTCTACAAGCTTGACATTCTTAATTGAGCTATCATTGGATAAGCCACCTTACCAAGTCCAACAACTTTGCCCTTAGAGTTGTCACCAAAGGTAACATACTTTCGTGGACCATCATTTCTGGCAAGCTCATCTAACATGTCCTTATCTCCGGTCATGTGATCCGTGCAACCACTATCAAGCACCCATTCCTTTCCTCCAGCTGTGTAACCACGAAGATTTGCCATAAGACCAAAATATATCATTTGTTCATCAAGTTCACTATCGTCTTCCTCATCATAGTATCCATGTTCCTCATCATCATGTGGTTGGTCAACACCTAGAGAGAGTGATACATTAGAAGTATGACTGTGACAATGTTCATCTCAATGAATTCTAATGACTTCCGAAATGATATTGCTAATTATTCCAACATCTCCTTTGGCAAGCATAAGTTCACGAAGCTCAAACAAACAATCACCAAACTTAGGATCACTACTGCTCATATTATTTAAGGCAATAGACTTATGGATAATCTCATCCAGATTTTCAAGGAATATTTTGGGAATCGTTCCTCTAGAAATCTCCATATAGTATTAGCACATTCAAGAGTTGGCAAACATACAAGCAAGTTTCTAGACAATCCTTTAGTGATAAGATTAACCATCCTAAGATTTCGAACCATATCAAGTTTCTCATTGAAGGTAGGATTCAAAGCATCAATGGGGGGAAAACAAGGATTGTCAATGTACTTGTTCAAATGATATTCATTGAAGATCTCAAGCATCTCATTTTTTTCATTCATGAAAATATTCTCCATTAATATTCAAAAAATAATCACCATCAAGCATAGGTACTCTACATCTAATACTCCCCAACTTAGACTCATCCATCTTTATCCAATGGTGATTAAACCAAAGCAATGTAGACCAAAGCTCTGATACCAATTGAAAGGATCTAGAAGAATATGTGTCTAGAGGGGTGGTGAATAGACTTTTACAATAAAAGTGGTAGCTTTTAACATGCTTGAAGTTTGAGTGGAGATTTAGCACATGTTTAACTTTCTCAATACACAACAAGCATGTATGAAAAGAGAATATAGGTATTCTAAAGTAAAGCATGCAACTTTGACCACTAGACTAAAACAAAATCTAGCCTATTTCTAGTTTTAGTTCTTGGCAGATTTTAACAACTTAGCACAAGTCAAGCAATCAACCTACACATGCAATTCTAACAGTGTAGCAGCGGAAAGTAAAACAATTGCATATGAAGGTAAAGGAAGGAGTTTGGAGGGAGCAAACGCAAGTGAAGACAATGCTGTTTTTTTGTCTTGGTTCCGATAGGTGGTGCTATTGTACATCCAAGTTGATGGAGACTTCAACCCACGAAGGGTAACGGCTGCGCGAGTCCACGGAGGGCTCCACCCACGAAGGGTCCACGAAGAAGCAACCTTGTCTATCCCACCATGGCCATCGCCCACGAAGGACTTGCCACACTAGCGGAAGATCTTCACGAAGTAGGCGATCTCCTTGCCCTTACAAACTCCTTAGTTCAACTCCACAATATTGTCGGAGGCTCCCAAGTGACACCTAACTAATCTAGGAGACACCACTCTCCAAAAGGTAATAAACGGTGTGTTCATGATGAACTCCTTGCTCAAATGCTTCAAATGATAGTCTCCCCAACACTCAAACAGTCCTTCATGGATTTGGATATGGTGGAAGAAGGATTTGAGTGGAAAGCAACTTGGGAAGGCTAGAGAACAAGATTCATGCGGTAGGAATGGAATATCTTGATCTCAACACTTGAGTAGGTGGTTCTCTCTCAGAACATGAATGATGGAAGTGTAGGTATGTTCTGATGGCTCTCTCCACGAGTGAAGAGTGGGTGGAATGGTATATATAGCCTCCACACAAAATCTAACCATTACACACAATTTACCAAACTTGGTGGGACCGATTCAAAGAACTAGGTTAGACCGATTTAGTTCATAATGTGACCGTTAGGTATTTCGGTGGAACCGATATAATCAACTCGGTGGGACCGATTACGCAAACTATGTGAGACCGATTTTGGTAATGAGCACACAGAGAGTTAGTCAGGCAAACTCAGTGGGACCGATTCGCTCATTTTGGTGAGACCGAAATGTTATGAAGGGAAACAGAGAGTTTGCATTGCTGACTCGGTGGGACCGATTGCACATGTCAGTTAGACCGAAAATATTGCAACAGGCAACAGAGAGTTTGCAATCCCATCTCGGTGAGACTCAGATCCCTTTCAGTGAGACCGAAATGATTAGGGTTTCTGGCAGTTGCTATGTCAAATGAACTCGGTAGCGCCGGATAGATGTTTTTTGTGGGGCCGAGTTTGACTTTTGGTTTGGGACATATGTGGATGTGGGAAAGTGGTTGAGGGTTTTGGAGCATATCACTAAGCATCTTGAGCAAGCAAGACATTAAGCAACACCTCATCCCCTTTTAATAGTATTGGCTTTCCTATGGACTCAATGTGATCTTGGATCAGTGAAATAGAAAATGTAGAGTCCTTAACTTTGAAAATGTAGAGTCCTTAGCTTTGAGCTTGAGCCAGTCCTTAGATTTAAGTATCGGTTGATCCTAAGTTTTTGCTTCTTCACGTGAGATGTGCTATTCTTGAAATGTAATTTTATTTTGTTTGCTTGCAGTTTTAATAAAATACTTAAATCTCAAAGTTTTTAAAAAAATAGAGCACCCAAATAGTTGCCAGAGAGGCTAGATAAGTGGTATTCACATCCCGTCAACGAAGCTCTTTTCTAGCGTCATTGCTATAGTGCTTCACTTATATCTTTTTTTACCACGGAGTTCTTTAGTATTTTTTGAATAAATTCTCTCTTGCTTCACTTAGATTAATTTCAGAGAAGAAAATATTATGCTCGTGTTCTTCACTTATATTTGTTTGAGCTAATCAAAAGCAACACATGAAAATTAGTCCCAAAGTGATAGATATCCAAGAAGGATATAATAAAAACTTTCATGAAGATCATTGGAAAATATAAACTTGATTCCTTGTAATAGTTTTGAGATATGATGATGTGATATGTGAGTCATGTTGATGAGTAATTGTGCTTTAGTAAGAATATTGATGTTAAGGTTTGTGATTCCCAATGCAAGCACGAAAGTCAATAGTCATGCAATGAAATTACATTGTACTTGTGGTGCATTATTCGGTGTTAATTATGCTTAATGCTCGCTTATGAGATTATTCATTTCATGGTTTGTCGCTTCCCAGTCTTTTGCTAGCCTTCATTTTGCACTAAGTATGATCACAACTTGTGCATCCAAAATCTTTATCCTAGTTTTGCCACATGAGTCCACCATACCTACCTATATGCAGTATTCCTTTACCGTTCTAAGCAAATTTTTATGTGCCATCTCTAATTTTCAAAATAAATTTCTCTTTTTTGTGCTTGTAGGGTGGCCAATATTTTCCATCCTAGATGTGTTATTCTCACGATGAGTGTTTATTCACTTGTCATTGCACGCGAGTAAGGCAAATGTATTAGGGATGCCCAGTCCCGAAATGAAAAACAAATTTACTCTATGTTGTCAAATAATAAATTCCATGGAAAGTGTTGGTATGGAAGGCAATCGTCGATTCGACTAGCCATGGCTTGTGAAAGTTTGGTGGAAAAGGAATAAACTTTATTTTATGTTTGGGAGCCGCCTATGATATATCTAGCATGGAAAGTGTTGGGAACCTTAAGTCATTTTCGTTGGTGGGAAAAGTATACCTCCCAAAATAATTTTATCTCTCAAGTTAAGCTCTGAGCTCTGGCACCTCTACAAATCCCTACTTCCCTCTGCGAAGGGGTTTTCTTTTACTTTATGCAATTTTTATTTTGAATTTGAGTCTCCATCTTCTCTTATAAAGAACCAACTAGGAAGCACTATGATCGTACTGGAGCATTGGGTGTAGTTAATATGCGAGTGTGTTTCACGAATAGATCAATGGTTAAGCACGATGGGCTAGGGATAACTTATTTTAGCGTTGATATTTTGAAAGACACAGTTGCTTGTTGATATGCTTGAGCATTTAAATATCATGTCAAAGCTAAACTATTGCCTTGAACCATATAAAAGTCCAAATGTCCATGCTATAAAGAAAATAATATGATATATGACATGTTAGGGAGCATTCCACATCAAAAATTCTGTTTTTTATCATTTACCTACTCGAGGACGATCAGGAATTAAGCTTGGGATGCTGATACGTCTCCAACGTATCTATAATTTTTTTTATTGTTCCATGCTGTTATATTATCATTCTTGGATGTTTTACAATCATTTTATAGTCATTTTATATGATTTTTGGTACTAACCTATTGACATAGTGCCAAGTGCTAGTTGTTGTTTTCTGCATGTTTTTTACATCGCAAGAAATCAATATCAAAAAGAGTCCAAACACCGCAAAACTTTTTGGAGATTTTTCATGCACCAGAAGACACCCAATGGGCCAAAGCTGCATGTGGGTGGTGCCCCGAGGGGGGCACAACGCACCAGGGCGCGCCAGGCCCCCCTGGTGCACCCAGGTGGGTTGTGCCCACCTCGGTGGCCTCCCGCACCCCCTCTTTACCATATGAATTCACAAATATTCTGAAAACCCTCGGGGCAGACCTAGATCAGAAGTTCCGCCGCCTCAGGCTTCTGTAGCTACCGAAAACCAATCTAAACCCTTTCCGGTACTCTGTCGGAGGGGGAAATCATCACGGGTGGCCATCTTCATCTTCCCGGCGGCCACCATGGTGAGGAGGGAGTAGTCCACCCTCGGGGCTGAGGGTTTGTACCAGTAACTATGTGTTTAATCTCTCTCTCTCTCTCTCTCTCTCTCTCTCGTGTTCTTGAGATGCACAATCTTGATGTATCACGGGCTTTGTTAATATAGTCGGATCATATGGTCTTTCCCCCTCTCTTGTTGTGATGAATTGAGTTTTCCCTTTGAGATTTCTTTGCATTGAATACTTTTATGGATTTGAGAACACTTGATATATGTCTTGCAATTGAATACTCGTGGTGATAATGGTGTATTGTATTGATTCACTTGATATCTGTTTTGCCACTCAACTTCTGGATTCCCGAGGTGACATTGGGGTAATCTATGCATAGGGGTTGATGCATGTTCTTGTCTTTGTTTCTCCGATAGAAATTTTGGGGCACTCTTTAAGGTTCTTTGTGTTGTATTGAGAATTATAAATCTGAATTTGTTCTGGTGTTATTCTAGTACGAACTCTTGATAGATCGATCGGAAAGGATAACTTTGTGTTATGTTAGTATGAACTCTTGATAGACCGATCGGAATGAATAACCTTGTATTATTTTTAGTATGAACTCTTGGATAGATCGATCGGAAGGAATAACTTCGTGTTATTTTAGTACGAACTCTTGGAAAGATTTATCAGGAAGAATAACTGTGAGGTGGTTTCGTACCCTACCAACAATTTCTTCTTATGTTCTCCGCTAGCTAGGAACTTTGGAGTGATTCTTCATCTAACTTTGAGGGATGGTTATATAATCCAATTATATTAGCACTGTTGAGAGATTGCACTAGCGAAAGTACGGACCCTAGGCCTTGTTTTCAAGCATTGCAATACCGTTTGTGCTATGTTTTCTCACGTGCTACATTGCTGTTTTTTATTGTTCGTACCACAAAAACTCATATCTACTATCCATATTACACTTGCATCACCATCTCTTCGCGCACCTATACAATTTGCCATTGTATTGGGTGTGTTGGGGACACAAGAGACTTTTTATTATTTGGTTGCAGGGTTGTTTGAGAGAGACCATCTTCATCCTACACCTCCTATAGATTGGTAAACCTTAGGTCATCTACTTCAGGGAAAATTGCTACTTTCCTACAAAACTCTACGCTTGGAGGGCCAACACGTGTCTACAAGAATAAAGTTGCATAGTAGACAACATGTACAGCCCCACTCAAGATTACGTGAGAGTGTCATGAGCGGAGATCTTCATGGGTGCAAGGCCTTGGTCATGGGTAGAACTTCCGGAGGTGCTGGATGTTCCAGGCGTTCTAGATGGGGACCCCGTCCAGCGTCTCCAAGCGCGAGGCAGCAGGCCTGGAGACACGGGCGATCCTAAACGGGCCCTCCCACATGGGCAAGAGCTTGTGAAGCCCCTCCCTGGAGAGCACCAGCGTCAAGACGAGGTCACCCACCTCGAGGGTCCTGGAGCGGATGTTGCGGCAGTGGTACTGCCGCAGCGCCTACTGGTACCTTGCTGCCCGGATCGAGGCCTGACGGCGGTGCTCCCCCCAGCACGAGGTCCATCCCCCACGAGGCATCCTGGCATGCCTCGTCAAATGCCAAGACCTGCGGGGAGCGATTCCTGGCCTCGTGAGGGAGGACCGCCTGGGCTCCGTAGACGAGGAAGAACGGAGTATCACTAGTGGGCTTGGTGGCGGTGGTGCGGATAGACCACATAATGGCCTGGAGCTCGTCGAGCTAGCCCTTGCTGCAGGTCTCGAGTTTCTTCTTGAAGCTCCTCGCCTTGAGGCCCCTCAGGACCTCCGTGTTTGCGCGCTCGACCTGGCCATTGCTCCACGGATGCGCCACCGAAGCATAGCATATCTGCGTTCCAAGGTTAGCGCAATATGTATTGAAAAGGTTGCTCGTGAACTGAGAGCCATTGTCGGTGATGATGCGGTTGGGGACCCCGAAGCATCTCACGAGGCCCTTGATGAACTTGACGGCTGAACCAGCTAGTATGGTGAGGATGGTCTCCATCTCCACCCACTTGGTGAATTTGTCGATGGCGACGTAGAGGTAGCGGTAGCCTCCAGGCTCTCGCAAGAACGGGCCCAGGATATCCAACCCGCAAACTGCCAAAAGCCATGAGAGCGGGATGGTCTGGAGGCCCTGAGCCGGATGGTGGATCTACTTATCATGGAATTGACAAGCTTCACAAGTTCTTACCAATTCAGTTGCGTCGTTGAGCATTGTGTGCCATTAGAATCCGTTGCGGGTCACTTTTCGCACCCCTGCTCCTTGGAGATGCATCGTAGGGAGACGTCGTTTGGGCACTTTTGGGGAAGGTCACCATCTTGGATGCAGTATGCGGTGGCCTGGCGGGCCACACGCTCCGCGTCTTCCTCCTTCTCTAGTAAGGCGCCCCGGAGTAGGTACGCCCTAAACTCCTCGGTCTAGCACCCCTCCAGGGGCTCAAGCGCGACGAGTAGCCGGGCTCCCGATGTTGGGCCATAGGCTGGGTCGCCCGAGGAGGGTGCCAGGGGAGGTTCTTCCTAAGGCGGAGCTGACCCTGCAGTGGGGGGTGCTTCCAATGTATAGGATCGAAAGTATCTCTAGAGGGGGGGGTGATTAGACAACTTGACCAAATAAAAATCTAGCCTTTTCCCAATTTTAATTCTTGGCACATTTTAGCAACTTAGCAAAAGTCAAGCAATCAACCTACACATGCAATTCTAAGAGTATAGCAGCGGACTGTAAATCATTGTACATGAAGGTAAAGGGAGGGGTTTGGAGATTGCAAATGCAAGTGTAGACACGGATGTTTTTGTCGTGCTTCTGGTAGGTGGTGCTATCGTACATCCACATTGATGGAGACTTCAACCCACGAATGGTAACAGTTGTGCGGGTCCACAGAGGGATCCACCCACAAAGGGTCCACGAAGAAGCAACCTTGTCTATCCCACCATGGCCATCGCCCACGAAGGACTTGCATCACTAGGGTAGATCTTCACGAAGTAGGCAATCTACTTGCCCTTACAAACTCCTTGGTTCAACTCCACAATCTTTTCGGAGGCTCCCAAGTGACACCTAACCAATCTAGGAGACACCACTCTCCAATAGGTAATAGACGGTGTGTTGATAACGAACTCCTTGCTCAAATGCTTCAAATGAAAGTCTCCCCAACACTCAAACAACTCCTCACAGATTTGGATATGATGGAAGAAGAGATTGAGTGGAAAGCAACTTGGGGAAGGCTAGAGAACAAGATTTATGTGGTAGGAATAGAATACCTTGATCTCAACACTTGAGTAGGTGGTTCTCTCTCAGATCTTGATGGGTGAAAGTGTAGGCATGATCTAATAGCTCTTTCCTCGACTGAAGATTGTGTGGAGGGGTATATATAGCCTCCACACAAAATCTAGCCGTTACACACATATCACCAAACTCGGTGGGACCGAATCAAGAAACTCGGTCGGAACAATTTAGTTCAAAATATGAATGTTAGGCTTTTCGGTGGGACCGACTTGGTCAACTCGGTGGGAACTATTTCATTTGGGTTAGGGCATAACGTAATCTCGGTGAGACCGATCACATCAACTCGGTGAGACCGATTTCTGTAATAGGCACACACAGGGTTGGTCAGGCAAACTCAGTGGGACCGATTCGCTCATTTCGGTGAGACCGTAATGTTATGACTGGGAGACAAAAAGTTTGCATTGTGAACTCGATGAGACCGATTCTCACATCTCGGTTAGACCGAAATGTTTCAAATAGGAAACAGAGAGTTTGCAATCCCATCTAAGTGAGACCGAGATCCCTATCGGTGAGACCGAACTGTTTAGGGTTTTGGCAGTGGCTATGTCAACTGAACTCGGTGGCACCGGATAGATCAAATTGGTGGGGCTGAGTTTGACTTTTAGGTTTAGGACATATGTGGATGTGAGAGAGTGGTTGAGGGCTTTGGAGCATATAACTAAGCATTTTGAGCAAGCAAGCCATTACTCAACACATCATCACCTTTTAATAGTATTGGCTTTCCTATGGACTCAATGTGATCTTGGATCATTGAAATAGAAAATGTAGAGTCCCGAGCTTTGTACTTTTGCCAATCTTCTGTCCTTAGCATCTTGAAGGGGTTCCACATCCTCTTGTCCATGCCACTCCACTATTGAACTTATCTGAAATATACTTGGGAAAAGTATTAGTCCAACAAGAGATATGTTGACATTAATTACCAAAATCACCCAGGGAGCACTTGTGCTTTCAATCTCCCCCTTTTTGGTAATCGATGACAAAATACATCAAAGCTTTAGATTAAGATATAGAGAATAGCAAGTAAAGCTTTGGAAAGACATGTAACATTCATAGACAAACCCTACATGTATGAAATCATGTGAATATGGAATATAGATGCAAGTGAATGCATAAGCATGTTAGGGAAAGCAATGAGTTACATGTATGTTGGCTGTATGCATTAGAGCAAATGAATATAGAAAATGTACATACATGTTCATGAGTCCTTCTTGCAAACAATATGTACATCAGCAAGAGATCATCATGCACATGACTGTGATGCATATACTTGCCTTGTGGTCTAGAACTAGCTTTGGAACAGATGCACCTGAGTAAACAAGGTTAGATAACACAGAAATATCTACTAAGCAGAGCAAGAGTGGCAAACCACAAGAGTACCTAGATTGGGATGACATGTAATGAGTAAGTACTAAGTACTTTATTGAAGTGGACATGTCCTTAGAAAGATATGCAATGAATTCAAAGATTTTCTTCCCTTAGATGTCTTTCTCCCCCTCAATCTTATATTTGATAATGGGAGAAGGTAGCGAAAAGGAAATCAGAGCAAGACCAATAATCGTAACAAATACTGACATGTCTTTCCCCTCTAGAAGACATGTGACCTCTCTCCTCTTTTAATAACGAGCATTTGAGGATAAGCTTGGATGAGCTTTCTCTCTTTCCCCCCTTTGTGTGATAAGCTTTTATGTGCCCTCTCTTCCCCTTTGACATCAATTTCCAAGAAGGGATCTTCTGGAGCATGAGTCGAATAGGTTTGGTCCTTGACTCACAATACAAAGCAACTTGTAGAATGTGATGCTGATAGAGGATAAGAATCATTGAGTGGAGCTGTAACAAATATGCAGGATGCAAATGACAAAGTTTCTCCTCAGTATTGAAATCGGTTACACCGATTTGTATTCTTTGGTGGCACCGTGATGGTTCGGTTTGACCGAAAGAGGCAAATCGGTGTGTCTGATTTAAACGCAAAGAGAACAATTGTCATCTCAGCTCACTAGGAAAAGAGGATCTCACAAAGATTTGCAAGGAATTATATGCATAAAATAACAGAGAAAAGAAAGGAAAAGAAATCTAGATGAAGTTTTTTTTGAAAGGGGAATCAAGCATGCAAAAGAAAAATGCAAGAGCACAAAGAAACACTAGAGAACTTCCTCTAGAATTGGTCGGCGACAAAGTCACCCATGTTAGAGTATATTGACTTAGGAGTCAAGTGAACGCACTTGATCATAGGTCATCTCATCGTTTAAGCTCAAAATGGGGTTGCCATTTTTTGTTTAAACATTTTTTATGTATTCACATCTTGTTGAGCTGCTTTGACCCATGACTTGGGATAAAGGTTCTCCAAGATGGAATGACATACCTTGGGTGGTGGTGTTGATCTTGATCATGTAGTTGAACTTGTGTGGGATGCTTGAGATTGATGTAGCTCATCAAGAATTGGGAGCACTAGTTGTGGTTTGAGTTCATCTTCCTACATGGGTTAGATTTGCAAGGAAGAGCACTTGTGTATCCAAAATGACAATCATGGAAATTTGATACTAAATGAAATTTGATATAGAAATTGTCAAAGGATATATTTGAAGGATTCATGCTGCCTTGACTTCAACCACAATATTGTAGAGACTTGGTGATGTAGAGATCACTCAAGAAATGAGTGAGTTGCAATCTCATGGAGTTGGGCTTATCCAAGTACCTACAAGGGTTAGATAACATGCAAGGGTACATGTATATCCAAGACATATGATTATCATCATAAGAGAAATATCAAGGATTAGTCAAAGTCTCATGCCTTGCATGAATCCAAATGGAGTTACTACTCCATGTTTGAGGCATCAAAAATGTTTAATTCAGCTCCCAACCTTCAATACACTTTCTCATCAAGTGGTTTAGTAAATATATCCGCTAATTGCTTATCGCTGCGAACATGTTTAAGATTGATATCACCCATAGCAACATGATCTCGAATGAAATGATGACGAATTTCAATATACTTAGTTCGAGAATGTTGCACGGGGTTGTGAGCAATCTTAATAGCACTTTTATTGTCACAAAGCAATGGAACATGTTTTACATAGATCTCATAATGTTTAAGGGTTTGGGTCATCCAAAGTAATTGATCACAACATGAACCTGCGGCAATGTATTCCGCTTCAGCGGTGGATAACGATACCGAGTTTTGTATCTCGGAGGACCAAGACACAAGAGATCTACCAAGAAATTGACAGGTACCCGAAGTGGACTTTCTATCAACCTTGTCACCGGCATAGTCCGAGTTGGAATAGCCAACAAGATCAAAGGAGGACCTCTTAGGATAGCAAATGCCAAAATTTGGTGTATGAATTAAGTATCTGACTATCCTTTTCACAGCCTTAAGATGACATTCTTTGGGGGCCTCTTGATATCGTGCACACATGCACAAATTTAGCATAATATCAGGATGGGAGGCACATAGATATAACAATGAACCAATCATAGAGCGGTAAACCTTTTGGTCAACCGGCTTGCCATCCTTAGTCAAGTCAAGATGTCCACTAGTAGGCATGGGTGTAGTCCTACCTTTGCATCCTCGCATGTTGAACTTCATGAACAAGTCCTTGGTATACTTTGTTTGAGAAACAAAGGTACCCTCCTTAGTTTTCTTGATTTGCAATCCAAGAAAGAACTTGAGTTTACTAATCATAGACACCTCAAACTTTTCCGACATTAGCTTTCCAGACCTTTCAGTAAAATGGGGGTTAGTAGAACCAAATAAGATATCATCAACATAAATTTGGCACACAAACAATACACCATTATCCCTTTTAGTAAAAAGTGTGGAATCAATTTTCCCAATTTCAAAGCCTTTTTCAATAAGGAACTTGGTCAAGCATTTATACCATGCTCTAGGGGCTTGTTTAAGACCACAAAGATCTTTGTGAAGTTTGTAAACATGATTAGGTTACTTGGGATTAAAAAACCGGGAGGTTGTTTAACATAAACTTCCTCATCAATTTCACCGTTGAGGAAAACACTTTTAATGTCCATTTGTATAGAGTGATATCATGGTGATTGGCATAAGCAAGTAAGATGCGTATGGAATCAAGTCTAGCAATGGGGGAATATGTCTCACCGTAATCCATACCTTCGACATGAGTGTAGCCTTGGGCGACAAGACGAGCCTTGTTGCATACAACTTGTCCATCTTCATCTTCCTTATTGCGAAACACCATTTTGTACCGATGATGTTTTGGTTGTTGTCGGGCTTCTCAACCAATGTCCAAACTTGGTTTCTCTCGAAGTTGTGCAGTCCTTCGTGCATAGTGTTCACCCTACCCAGATCTTCAAGAGCATTTTCAACCTTCATAGGTTCAAGGTTAGATATGAAAAGAGTAGTGTTGACAAAAGTTAGCTAAACGAGATTTAGAGCGAGTGATTCTCCCGGTTTGGATATCATCGTAGATTTGCTCTACGGGATGATCCCTAGCAATTCTTGCTCTAACTCGTGAAAGATTTTGCTTGGGTCGGGGTGGAACATTATCTTCATCTTCTTCTTCTTGTCCTTCTTCATTGTTGTTGGTGTTGTTGTAACCTTGTGGAAGTGGAGAAGGAGGTCGATGGGGTTCATTTTGAAGCACTTCCTCATTTCCTTCATCATGGCGTGTCCCACTTGTGGATGCTTCCACTTGAATGGATGAAGTATTCTCCTTCACCTCCGTTGGGCGAATCTTGCCAATAGACAAGTCTTGTATTGCCTGTGAAGGGTCTTTGTCTCCTACATCAATTGGCAATTGCTCTACCTGCGAGCCCTTAGATTCATCAAGCTTCACATCTACCGTCTCTTCAACCTTTCGGGTGAAGTTGTTGTAGACACGGTAAGTGTGAGAGTTTGAGCCATAACCGAGTACAAAACCTTCATGAGATTTAGGGGCAAATTTTGAATGACGATGCTTGTCAAGAATGTAGCACTTTGAGCCAAATAGTCGAAAGTATCCTACTTGGGGTTTGTTACTGGTGAGAAGCTCGTATGCCGTCTTGTTTAGAAGAATCTAAAGATATAGACGATTTGTATCGTGAAAAGCTGTTTAACCGCTTCTACCCAAAAGTGTCTTGGAGTCTTGTACTCGTCAAGCATCGTTCTCGCCATTTCGGTGAGTGTCCAGTTCTTCCTCTCACCAACACCATTTTGTTGAGGCGTGTACGTAGCCGAGAACTCATGTGAAATTCCTTCTTTGTCAAGAAAGGTATCCACATTTGCATTCTTGAACTCCATTCCATTGTCGCTGCGAACCTTCTTGATCTTCACTTCAAATTGATTTTGGGCCTTCCTAGCGAAGTTTTTGAAGATCTTTTGGACCTGCGATTTATAATAAAGAAAGAACACCCATGTAAATCTTGAAAAATCATCAACAATGACTAACCCAAAACAGTTACCACCGACGCTCTTGTATGCATTGGGACCAAAAAGATCCATATTAAGTAGCTCAATTGGTCTTCTCGTAGTCATGATGTTTTTCACGGGATTACTTCCTCCAACTTGTTTTCCTGCTTGACAAGCACTACAAAGTCTATCCTTGTCAAATATAACATCTTTAACACCAAGGATATGATCACCTTTAAAAGATTTAGCAATAAAAGAAGTGCGAGGTTGGGCTTTCTTAGTGAAGTCAACAATGTATAGGTCACCTCTACGAATGTCTGTAAAGACCATATTATGATTGTCTCTACGAAAGACTTGGCAATCAACATGAGTGAATAACACATTTAAACAAAAATCAGCTAACCTAGACACAGAGAGAAGATTATATATGAGAGATTCTACAATCTTGACATTCTTGATTGTGCTATTGTTGGATATGGCCACCTTACCAAAGCCAACAACTTTACACTTAGAGTTGTCACCAAAGGTAACATACTTTCGTGGACCATCATTTCTAGCAAGCTCATCAAACATTTCCTTATCTCCGGTCATATGATCTATGCATCCACTATCAAGCACCCATTCCTTTCCTCCGGCTACGTAACCATGAAGATTTGCCATAAGACCAAAATGTCTCATTTGTTCATCATTGTCAAGGTCACTATCATCGTCCTCATCTTAATAAACATGTTCAAATTATATTCATTGAGGATCTCAAGCATTTCATTCTTCCACTGCTTATAAAATTCTCCATCAAGCATAGGTTCTCTACGTCTAATACTCCCGATCATAGACTCATCCATCTTCCTCCAATGGTGATTAAACCAAAGCAATGAAGACCAAAGCTCTAATACCAATTAAGAGGATCGAAGAAGAGTTGTCTAGAGGGGGGGTGATTAGACTACTTGACCAAATAAAAATCTAGCCTTTTCCCAGTTTTAATTCTTCGCTGATTTTAGCAACTTAGCAAAAGTCAAGCAATCAACCTACACATGCAATTTTAAGAGTATTGCAGCGGAATGTAAATCATTGCGCATGAAGGTAAATGGAGGGGTTTGGAGATTGCAAACGCAAGTGTAGACACAGATGTTTTTGTCATGGTTCCGATAGGTGGTGCTATCATACATCCACTTTGATGGAGACTTCAACCCACGAAGGGTAATAGCTGCGCGAGTCCAATGAGGGCTCCACCCACGAAGGGTCCACGAAGAAGCAACCTTGTATATCCCACCATGGCCATCGCCCACGAAGGACTTCCCTCGGTAGGGTAGATCTTCATGAAGTAGGCAATCTCCTTACCCTTACAAACACCTTGGCTCAACTCCACAATCTTGTCGGAGGCTCCCAAGTGACAACTAACCAATCTAGGAGACACCACTCTCCAAAAGGTAATAGACGGTGTGTTGATAACGAACTCCTTGCTCAAATGCTTCAAATGATAGTCTCCCCAACACTCAAACAGCTCCTCACAGATTTGGATATGGTGGAAGAAGAGATTGAGTGGAAAGCAACTTGGGTAAGTCTAGAGAGCAAGATTTATATGGTAGGAATGGAATATCTTGACCTCAACACTTGAGTAGGTGGTTCTCTCTCAGATCTGGATGGGTGAAAGTGTAGGCACAATCTGATGGCTCTCTCCTCGAATGAAGAGTTGGTGGAGGGGTATATATAGCCTCCACACAAAATCAAGCTATTACACACAAATCAACAAACTCGGTGGGACCGAATCAAGAAACTCGGTCAGCCCGATTTTGTTCAAAATGTGAGCGTTGGGCTTTTCGGTGGGACCGACTTGGTCAACTCGATGGGACCGATTTCATTTGGGTTAGGGCATAACGTAATCTCGGTGAGACCGATCACACCAACTCGGTGAGACCGATTTCTGTAATAGGCAAACAGAGGGTTGGTCAGGCAAACTCGGTGGGACCGATTCACTCACTTCGGTGACACCAAAATGTTACGAATGGGAAGCAGAAAGTTTGCATTGCGAACTCGGTGAGACCAATTCTCACATCTCTGTTAGACCAAAATGTTTCAAATAGGAAACAGAGAGTTTGCAATCCCGTCTCGGTGAAACCGAGATCCCTATCGCTGAGACCGAACTGATTAGGGTTTTGGTAGTGGCTATGTCAACTGAACTCGGTGGCGCTGAATAGATCAAATCGGTGGGGCCGAGTTTAACTTTTAGGTTTAGGACATATGTGGATGTGAGAGAGTGGTTGAGGGCTTTGTATCATATGACTAAGCATTTTGAGCAAGCAAGCCATTAAGCAACACCTCATCCCCTTTTAATAATATTGGCTTTCCTATGGACTCAATGTGTTCTTGGATCACTGAAATAGAAAATGTAGAGTCCTGAGCTTTGAGCTTTTGCCAATCTTTTGTCCTTGGCATCTTGAAGGGGTTCCACATCCTCTTGTCCATGCCACTCCACTTTTGAACCTATCTGAAATATACTAGGTAAAAGTACTAGTCCAACAAGAGATATGTTGACATTAATTACCAAAATCACCCAGGGAGCACTTCTGCTTTCACAGTGGTTTGAGAAGCCACTCCTCGAAGACACCGGGCTCCTGAGGCAATCATCTGGACGCCCTCTTGCGATGTCGTCTGCCTCCTTGTTCCTAGCACGCGACACATGCTTCAGATCCAAGCCTAAGAACCTCGTTTCAATTTTACATACTTCTTCAAGATACGCCTCCATATGCTCGTCCTTTGGCTTGTACGTCTTGTTGGAGAAGTTGACGAGGAGCTGGGAGTCGCCCTTGATGGTTAGGCGCCTGACCCCCAGAGCTGCCGCGGCCTTGGGGTCAACGATCAGGCCCTCGTACTCAGCGATGTTGTTCGAGACCTTCTCCCATTCAGGAAGCAGAGTTGCACTGCATAGTAGAGCTTGTCCTGGGTGGGCGACATGAGGATAGCTCTGGCCCCCATGGCCTGGCGCACGAATGTGCCATCAAAGTACATGACCGAGCCGTTTGGCGCCTCGTCTTCAGACACGAGGTAACGGTCCTCGCTTACTTCACGGTCAGGGGTGTCAGCTCATTCTATCACAAAGTCAGCAACGACCACGCCATTGATGACCCTGGTGGTGTTGAACTCCAGCTGGAATGCCTGCAGCTCGATGTTCCACTCAGCGACCCTTCCCGCGGCGTTGGGGCTTCTGAGTACCCTCTCCAAGGGATAGGCCGAGACAACCTTGATGGGGTGGCCCTGGAAGTAATGACGTAGTTTCCTGGATGAAACGAGGAGCGCAATCAGGAGCTTCTGCGGCATGCACTACTAGAAAAACGGCTATAGCTAATATGGACATTAATGGCGCACCAGATATAGGTGCTCCATTAATATCATTTTACTAATGGCGCACCGCACACCAGGTGCGCCATTACTATGTCAAACTTAGTAATGGCGCACCTATACAAAGTGCGCCATTACTATGTGTATGACTTAGTAATGGCGCACTTTGTATAGGTGCGCCATTACTATGTCCAAATTTCACCAAATGCATCCCCCCCCTGTGGAACTCCTTTTCAGTTTTAAAAATAAA
>LR738711.1:431613334-431782682 GCA_902687465.1 Secale cereale | reverse complement strand
AGAAATGTTAGCAGTAGTGCAATGTGGGTGTGGTGCGCCATTACTAGTTAAACTAGTAATGGCGCACCACACCCACATTGCACTACTACTAACATTTCTTTTTTTGATTTTTTTTTCAAAACTAGTAATGGCGCACCGCACACCAGGTGCGCCATTACTATGTCAAACTTAGTAATGGCGCACCTATACAAAGTGCGCCATTACTATGTGTATGACTTAGTAATGGCGCACTTTGTATAGGTGCGCCATTACTATGTCCAAATTTCACCAAATGCATCCCCCCCCTGTGGAACTCCTTTTCAGTTTTAAAAATAAATAAAAGAAAATGATGAAAATGTCAAAAAAATAAAAGAAAATAAGTTTCCCATGTGATATGTGGTCTAGTTGTTGGGAAAATTTACAAATATGAATTTCGACATTATTTGCAAAATCTCTCTGGAATTTAGTAAAATGGGCATAACTTTTGCATACGAACTCGGATTAAAAAGTTTTTTATATGAAAAATCATTTACTCGAAAATTTACATCTGAATTCAAGTGGGGGGAAACCCATTGAAGATTTTTAGAATCCCCAAAAACCTAACAGAATAAAAGCTACAGTGCTTTTAAGATCTAGAGGGGGGGGGGGAAATGGAAACAAATTCAAACTTACTAATGGCGCACCATTTTCTAGGTGCGCCACTAGTAAGAGAAAAAAATTGGTTTCGATTTTTTTAAATGTTCGAAATATGATACGTAATATGACCGGCAAGTTTGAAATATTTTTTCAAAATTTCATCACACTCATGAACATGAACAAAGTCCTAGACATCAACAAGGTTTAATAGGATTGATATGATAGATATATCAACAAGTGCATGTTAAGTGAACTGGTGCTTGGGTTGGATAGAACTCAGAAGTTAAGTGTGCTCGGGCTGGAGTAGTGTGAGGATGGGTGACCTTCCGGGAAGTTTGACCACGGAGTGCTATTTCACTTGAGATTAATACTAGTGGCGTGGTAATAGTGGCGCACCTAAAGTGCGCCATTAATGGCCAAAATAGGTCTGCCACTAACAACCTTTTTCTATTAGTGATGTGGTAGCGTGCTCGCGTGTCATGCAACATGGTGCTAACAAAGTACACGGGGTGCTCGACGAGGGAGGAGGTGCCGGTAGGGTCCCGTTCCACCTGAGGTAAATGGATCTCAGGAGCTTGATCATCAGGCGGGGTGGCCGTGGCCCCAAGGTCAGTGGCCTCATGAGTTCCGCCGTCTCAACAGGCGCCCATGGTCTTGAGGGTGTCCTTGTGGGGCTGCAGTGCCTTGGCTGGGCGCACGTCGTCGTGCCGCGCGCCCTCAACCGTACGCTCCTCCTGGACCGCCACAAGCGCCGTGTTGGCAGAGTGAGGCATGGCGGCGAGGTAGAGTATGAGGGGTTCAAGGGGCGCGGTGTGACCATCATTGGAGGGCTGGGGATATAACTTTTGAGGTCTTGGAAGGACGCGTGGGCCTCGGGAGTCCACTCGAAGGGGCCCTTCTTTTTATCAGTTTGAAGTACGGGTGGGCGCACTCGCCGAGCTTGGAAATGAAGCGCCCCAGCGAGGTCATGCAGCCCGCCAAGTTCTACATCTCCGTGAGGGTTTGTGGCGTGCTCATCCTCTCCATGGCCTTGATTTTCTCTGGGTTGGACTCGATCCCTCTGCGCGACACCAAGAATCCTAGCAGCTTGCCGGACGGAACACCAAATATGCACTTTGCGCAAGCTTGCAAATGTCTCCTCCAGATCTTCGATAAGGGACCTCCCATCTCGAGATTTTACCACTATGTCGTCGACGTAGGACTCAGCGTTCCTCCCAAGCTGCTGATCCAAAGCGATGTGCATCAACCGCAGGAAGGTTGCTCCGGCGTTGCGCAGCCCGAAGGGCATGCATGTGTAGCAGTACACCCCACACAAGGTCATGAAGGCCATTTTCTCGACATCTTACACTTCCATGTTGATTTGTTGATAGCCTGAGAAGGCGTCCAGGAAGCACATCAGACCGCACGTAGCGGTGGAGTCGACGGTCTGGTCAATGCGTAGAAGGGGGAAAGGATCCTGTGGACAAGCCTTGTTGAGGCTCATAAAATCGATGCACATGCGCTCCTTTCCATCCTTCTTGGGGACTATGACCGGGTTCACCAGCCATTCGGGGTGCCTCACTTCCTAGATGACACCGGCCTCTTACAGCTTGCATACCTCCTGAATGATGAATGACTGCTTCTCTGGGGCTTGCCGTAGAGCCTTCTGTTTCACCGGACATGCGTTGGGGCACACCATCGAGTGGTGCTCGATCACACCGCGCGGAACGCCGACCAGGTCTGTCGCCTCCCATGCGATCACATCCTTGTTTGCGCGGAGGAAGCTGATCAACGTCCTTTACTAGTCGGGGCGAAGGCCGACACCTATGGTGAAAGTAGGGTCGGGCCCCCCGCCTTTGTCGACCTGCACCTGCTTCGTCTGCGCCCGGTCTTGAGAGAACAACTGCTTCTTGTTTGCTGGCGCAGCCCCCGGGCTAGGTCGCGCGGATGCTGCGGCCTTGAGAGCGAGCTCGAGAACCGCCAGTCCGAACTTGGCATCCCCCGCCACGGTGAGGACGCCGCTGCTTCTCGGTATCTTCATGACGTTGTAGCCGGGGTGAGTCACCGCCATGAACTTGGCGAGGGCCGGATACCCAAGGATGGTGTTGTACGGAAGCCTGATGCGGGCACCGTCGAAGCCGATGAGCTTAGTACGGTAGTTGTCGCGTGTGCCAAAGTCGACGGGGAGGCATATTTGCCCCAAGGGGTAGGTGGATCCGTCAACGACCCGAGAGAAGGGTCTGGTGGGGAGCAGCCGGCAGTGGGGCACATGGAGGAGGACAAATGCCTCCATGAAGAGGACGTTGAGGCCAGCACCCCCATCGCTGAGGGTCCTGGTAATCGCCAAGTTGTAGATAGTGGGGTTGCTGACCATTGGGAGTGCGCCAACGCCGGCCGTGGTCTTGGGGTCCCTGGAGTCGAAGGTGAGGTCGGCTTTGGGGCCGCCCAGCCCCTAGAGGTGACTGCGCGGCTCCCACCTGGAGAATGAACCGCTTGACGTGGCGGCCCAAGGATGGCGCCTGCTCATCGCCGAGGAGCACCACGACTGCATGGGGTGCAGGTCTCGCGAAGCGCGTGACGAACAAGCTGCGCCGCTCTTCCCAGGAGGCCACGAAGGACTCCGGCAAGTTGAGGAACCATGCACGTGGCTCACCCACGAGGGCCATAGGGAGCCAATTTGCCAAGACCTTGTCGTCGCCGCCGGCTTCCCAGATGGCATCGGTGTATGCCTGGACAAATCCCGCGGGGTCGGCTGCAAGCTCTTGGGCATGCGTTGGTTTTCCCTTGAAGAGGAAAGGGTGATGCAGCAAAGCAGCGTAAGTATTTCCCTCAGTTTTTGAGAACCAAGATATCAATCCAGTAGGAGACTACACGCAAGTCCCTCGTACCTACACAAACAAACAAGAACCTTACAATCAAAGCGATAAAGGGGTTGTCAATCCCTTCTCGGCCACTTGCAGAAGTGAGATCTAATAGAGATAATAAGATAAATATTTTTGGTATTTTTGTTTTATAGATTGAAATGTAAAGATTGCAAAATAAAAGTAAAGTAAAGATAAATAGTTGATGGAAGATTAATATGATAGAAGATAGACCCCGGGGCCATAGGTTTCACTAGTGGCTTCTCTCAAGATAGCATATTCTACGGTGGGTGAAAAAATTACTGTCCAGCAATTTATGGAAGAGCGCATAGTTATGAGAATATCTAGGCATGATCATGTATATAGGCATCACGTCCGTGACAAGTAGACCGAAACGATTTTGCATCTACTACTATTACTCCACACATCGACCGCTGTCCAGCATGCATCTAGAGTATTAAGTTCATAAGAACAAAATAACGCCTTAAGCAAGATGACATGATGTAGAGGGATAAACTCATGCAAGATGATATAAACCCCATCTTTTTATCCTTGATGGCAACAATACAATACGTGCCTTGCTGCCCCTGTTGTCACTGGGAAAGGACACCGCAAGATTGAACCCAAAGCTAAGCACTTCTCCCATTGCAAGAAAGATCTATCTAGTAGGCCAAACCAAATTTATAATTCGAAGATACTTGCAAAGATATTTTAATCATGCATATAAGAATTCAGAGAAGAACCAAATATTGTTCATAGATAACCTTGATCAATTACCCACAATTCATCGGATCTCGACAAACACACCGCAAAAAGAATTACATCGAATAGATCTCCAAGAAGATCGGGGAGAACTTTGTCTTGATATCCAAAGAGAGAGAGAAGAAGCCATCTAGCTAATAACTATGGACCCGGAGGTCTTTGGTAAACTACTCACAACTCATCGGAGAGGCTATGGTGTTCATGTAGAAGCCCTCCGTGATCGATTCCCCCTCCGGTGGAGCTCCGGAACATGCCCCAAGATGGGATCTCACGGGTACAGAAGATTGCGGCGGTGGAAATAGGGTTTCGTGGTGCTCTCGGATGTTTTCAGTGTATATGAGTATATATAGGACGAAGAAGTATGTCGGTGGAGCTACGAGGGGCCCACGAGGGTGGGGGTGTGCCTACCCCCTGGGCGCGCCCTCCTGCCTCGTGGCCGCCTCGTGGCTTCCATGGTGTGTAATCCAAGTCTTCTGGGTTGCGTTTGTTCAGAAAATGATCCTGGCGAAGATTTCATTCCATTTGGACTCCGTTTGATATTCCTTTTCTACGAGACACTGAAATAGGCAAAAACAGCAATTTGCACTAGGCCTTGGGTTAGTAGGTTAGTCCCAAAAATAATATAAAAGTTCATTATAAAGCCCATTAAACATCCAAAAAAGATAATATAATAGCATGGAACAATAAAAAATTATAGATACGTTGGAGACGTATCAAGCAATCCCAAGCTTAATTCCAAGTCGTCCTCGAGTAGGTAAATGATAAAAACAGAATTTTTGATGTGGAATGCTACCTCACATAATTCTCAATGTAATTTTCTTTATTGTGCCAGGAATGTTCAGATCCGAAAGATTCAAGAGAAAAGTTTAATATTGACATAGGAATGCTAATACTTCAAGCATACTAACAAAGCAATTATGTCTTCTCAAAATAACATGGCCAAAGAAAGTTCATCCCTAGAAAATCATATAGTTTGGTTATGCTCCATCTTCGTCACACAAAAAACCCAAATCATGCACAACCCCGGTTTCAGCCAAGCAATTGTTTCATACTTAAATTTTTTCAATTTTTTTTCAAATTTCACGCAATACATGAGCGTGAGCCATGGATATAGCACTATATATAGGTGGAATAGAGTGGTGGGTGTGGAGAATACAAAAGAGGAAGATGGTCTCACATCAACTAGGCGTATCAATGGGTATGGAGATGCCCATCAATAGATATCAATGTGAGTGAGTAGGGATTGCCATGCAACGGATGCACTAGAGCTATAAATGTATGAAAGCTCCATAAGAGAAACTAAGTAGGTGTGCATCCAACTTGCTTGCTCACGGAGACCTACGTCATTTGAGGAAGCCCATCTTTGGAATATACAAGCCAAGTTCTATAATGAAAATTCCCACTAGTATATGAAAGTGACTAAATAAGAGACTCTCTATCATGAAGATCATGGTGCTACTTTGAAGCATAAGTGTGGAAAAAGATAGTAGCATTGTACCTTTTCTTTTCTTCTTTTTTTGGGGCCTTCTTTTTTTTGGCCTTCCTTTTTTGTTCATTTGGCCTTTCTTTTTTTATTGGCCTTTTTTTCCGGGACAATGCTCTAATAATGATGATCATCGCACTTCTATTTATTTACAACTCAAGGATTACAACTGGCTACTAGAACAAAATATGACTCTATATGAATGCCTCCGGCGGTGTACCAGGATGTGCAATGAATCAAGAGCGACATGTATGAAAAATTATGCATGTTGGCCTTGCCACAAACACGATGTCAACTACATGATCATGCATGGCAATATGACAATGATGAAGCGTGTCATAATAAACGGAACGGTGGAAAGTTGCATGGCAATATATCTCAGAATGGCAATGGAAATGCCATGATAGGTAGGTATGCTGGCTGTTTTGAGGAAGGTATATGGTGGGTGTATGGTACCGGCGAAAGTTGCACGGTACATGAGAGGCTAGCAATGGTGGAAGGGTGAGAGTGCGTATAATCCATGGACACAACATTAGTCATAAAGAACTCACATACTTATTGCAAAAATCTACAAGTCATCAAAACAAAGTACTACACGCATGCTCCTAGGGGAAGGGTTGGTAGGAGTTAACCATCGCGCGATCCCGACCTCCACACAAAGGATACAATCAATGAAATACCTCATGCTTCAAATTTGTCACACAACAGTTAGCATACGTGCATGATACGGGACTTGCAAACCTCAACACAAGTATTTCTAAAATTCACAACTACTCTACTAGCATGACTCTAATATCACCATCCTCATATCTCAATACAATCATCAAGTATCAAACTTCTCTTAGTATTCAATGCACTTTATATTATACCCATCTTGGATGCCTATCATATTAGGACTAATTTTTTAACCAAAGCAAATTACAATGCTGTTATAAAGGACTCTCAAAATAATACAAGTTAAGCATGAGAGATCAATGATTTCTATGAAATGAAACCACTGCCGTGCTCTAAAAGATATAAGTGAAGCACTAGAGCAAAACTATCTAGCTCAAAAGATATAAGTGAATCACATAGAGTATTCTAATAAATTCCGATTCATGTGTGTCTCTCTAAAATGGTGTTTACAGAAAGGATGATTGTGGTAAACTAAAAAGCAAAGGCTCAAATCATACATGACGCTCCAAGCAAAACACATATCATGTGGTGAATAAAAATATAGTCTCAAGTAAAGTTACCGATAGACGAAGACGAAAGAGGGGATGCCTTCACGGAGCATCCCCAAGCTTAGGCTTTTGATTGTCCTTGAATTTTACCTTGGGGTGCCTTGGGAATCCCCAAGCTTAGGCTCTTTCCACTCTTTGTTCCATAGTCCATCAAATCCTTACCCAAAAACTTGAAAACTTCACAACACAAAACTTAACAGAAAATCTCGCGAGCTCCGTTAGTATAAGAAAACAAACCACCACTTAAATGTACTGTATTAAACTCATTCTTTATTTATATTGGTGTTAAACCTACTGTATTCCAACTTCTCTGTGGTTCATACCCATCGATACTACTCATAGATTCATCAAAATAAGCAAACAACACAAGAAAAACAAAATCTGTCAAAAAACAGAACAGTCTGTAGCAATCTGTAACTTTCGAATACTTTCATAACTCTAAAAACTCTGAAATAAATTGGTGAACCTGAGGAATTTGTCTATTAATCATCGGAAAAAAGAATCAACATAAAATCAATCTCCAGTATAAAATGACAGCTAATCTCGTCAGCGTTAAAGTTTCTATTTTTTACAGCATGATCGCAAAGACTTCACCCAAGTCTTCCCAAAGGTTATACTTGGCAAAAACACTAATTAAAACACAAAACCACATCTAAAGAGAAGTTAGATGCATTATTTATTACTAAACAGAAGTAAAAGCAAATAAAATAAAATTGGGTTGCCTCCCAACAGGCGCTATCGTTTAACGCCCCTAGTTAGGCATGATACAAGAATAGATCTAAGTATTACCATCTTTGGTAGGCAATCCATAAGTGGCTCTCATAATAGATTCATAAGGCAATTCGATTTTATTTCTAGGAAAGTGTTCCATGCCTTTCCTTGACCGAAATTAAAATCTAATGTTTCCTTCCTTCATATTAATAATTGCACCAATCGTTCTAAGGAAAGGTCTACCAACAATAATAGGACATGCGGGATTGCAATCTATATCAAGAACAATGAAATCTATGGGCACATAATTCCTATTTGCATCAATAAGAACATCATTAATCCTTCCCATAGGTTTCTTAATGGTAGAATCCGCAAGATGCAATTTTAAAGAACAAACATCAAGTTCATGGAACCCTAACATAACACACAAAGTTTTTGGAATCATGGAAACACTAGCACCCAAGTCACACAAAGCATAGGATTCATGATCTTTAATCTTAATTTTAATAGTAGTTACCCACTCATCATAAATTTTTCTAGGGATAGGAACTTCTAATTCAAGTTTTTCTTCATAGGATTGCATTAAAGCATCAACGATGTGTTTGGTAAAAGCTTTATTTTGACTATAAGCATGAGGATAATTTAGCATGGATTGCAACAAGGAAATACAATCTATCAAAGAGCAATTATCATAATTAAATTCCTTGAAATCCAAAATAGTGGGTTCATTGCTATGTAAAGTTTTGACCTCTTCAATCCCACTTTTAATTTTTTTTGCATCAAGATCTAAAAACTCCGAATCGTTGGGACGCCTTTTAACTAAAGTTGAGTCATCTATAGTCCCATCATTATCAAGATTCGTATTAGAAAACAAGGATTTAATAGGAGACACAACAATTACTTTTAGATCTTCATCTTTATTATCCTCTAAATTAGAAGAACACGCTTTCATAAAGCAATCTCTTTTAGCACGCATCTTAGCGGTTCTTTCTTTGCACTCATCAATGGAAATTCTCATAGCTTTGAGAGACTCATTGATATCATGCTTAGGTGGGATAGATCTAAGTTTCAAAGAATCAACATCAAGAGAAATTCTATCCACGTTCCTAGCCAACTCATCAATCTTAAGCAATTTTTCTTCAAGCAAACCATTGAAATTCTTTTGCGAATTCATAAATTCTTTAACACTAGTCTCAAAATCAGAGGCATCTTATTAAAATTTCCATAAGAGTTGTTGTAGGAATTACCATAATTTTTAGTGGAATTACTAGAGAACGGCCTAGAATTAAAGTTTCCCCTATAAGCGTTATTACCAAAATTATTCCTACCAACAAAATTCACATCCATAGATTCATTATTATTCTCAATCAATGTGGACAAACGCATATCATTAGGATAAGAAGAAACACTCTTATTAGCAATCAATTTCATAAGTTCATCCATATTTCCACTCAGAACATTAATCTCTTCAATCGCATGGACCTTTTTACTAGTGGATCTTTCGGTGTGCCATTGAGAGTAATTAACCATAATATTATCTAGAAATTTAGTTGCTTCTCCTAAGGTGATTTCCATGAAAATGCCTCCCAGGACCGAATCTAAAAGATTTCTTAAAGCAAAATTCAAACCAGCATAAAAGTTTTGTATAATCATCCATAAGTTCAAACCATGTGTAGGGCAATTACATATCATTAATTTCATCCTCTCCCAAGCTTGTGCAACATGCTCATGATCAAGTTGCTTAAAATTTATAATATCGATTCTAAGAGAGATAATCTTAGAGGGATAAAAATACTTAGAGATAAAAGGCATCTTTGCACTTATTCCATGAATCAATACTATTTCTAGGCAAAGAAGAGAACCAAGTTTTAGCGCGATCTCTAAGAGAAAACAGAAATATCTTTAATTTAATAATATCATTATCAACATCTCCTTTCTTTTGCATATCGCACAAATCAACAAAGTTGTTTAGATGGGTAGCGGCATCTTCACTAGGAAGGCCGGAAAATTGATCTTTCATAACAAGGTTTAACAGAGCAGCATTGATTTCACAAGATTCAACATCAATAATAGGAGCAATTGGAGTGCTAATAAAATCATTATTGTTGGTATTGGAAAAGTCACACAATGGTATTGTCTTGGATCATAGTGACGAACAAGCAATCCAACACACCAGCAAACAAGGAGCAAGCGAAAAGAGGCGAATAGAAAAAGGGTGAATAAAACGGCAAAGGTGAAGTGGGGGAGAGGAAAATGAGAGGCGAATGGCAAATAATGTAATGCGAGGGATAAGAGTTTGTGAAGGGTACTTGGTATACGACTTGTGCGTAGATCTCCCGGCAACGGCGCCAGAAATCCTTCTTGCTACCTTTTGAGCATGCGTTGGTTTTCTCTTGAAGAGGAAAGGGTTATGCAGCAAAGTAGCGTAAGTATTTCCCTAAGTTTTTGAGAACCAAGGTATCAATCTAGTAGGAGACTACACGCAAGTCCCTCGTACCTACACAATCAAATAAGAACCTTGCAACCAATGCGATAAAGGGGTTGTCAATCCCTTCTCGGCCACTTGCAAAAGTGAGATCTGATAGAGATAATAAGATAAATATTTTTGGTATTTTTGTTTTATAGATTGAAATGTAAGGATTGCAAAATAAAAGTAAAGTAAAGATAAATAGTTGATGGAAGATTAATATGATAAAAGATAGACCCGGGGGCCATATGTTTCACTAGTGGCTTCTCAAGATAGCATATTCTACGGTGGGTGAACAAATTACTGTCGAGCAATTTATAGAAGAGCGCATAGTTATGAGAATATCTAGGCATGATCATGTATATAGGCATCACGTCCGTGATAAGTACACTAAAATGATTCTACATCGACTACTATTACTCCACACATCGACCGCTATCCAGCATGCATCTAGAGTATTAAGTTCATAAGAATAGAGTAACGCCTTAAGCAAGATGACATGATGTAGAGGGATAAACTCATGCAATATGATATAGACCCCATCTTTTTATCCTCGATGGCAACAATACAATACGTGCCTTGCAGCCCCTGCTGTCAATGGGATAGGACACCGCAAGATTGAACCCAAAGCTAAGCACTTCTCCCATTGCAAGAAAGATCAATCTAGTAGGCTAAACCAAACTGATTATTCAAAGAGACTTGCAAAGATATTTTAATCATGCATATAAGAATTCAGAGAAGAACCAAATATTGTTCATAGATAATCTTGATCAATTACCCACAATTCATCGGATCTCGACAAACAAAACACAAAAGGAATTACATCGAATAGATCTCCAAGAAGATCGAGGAGAACTTTGTATTGAGATCCAAAGAGAGAGAAGAAGCCATCTAGCTAATAACTATGGACCCCAAGGTCTGTGGTAAACTACTCACAACTCATCGGAGAGGCTATGGTGTTGATGTAGAAGCCGTCCATGATCGAGTCCCCCTCCGGTGGAGCTCCGGAATAGGCCCCAAGATGGGATCTCACGGGTACAGAAGGTTGTGGCGGTGGAAATAGGGTTTCATGGTGCTCTCGGATGTTTTCAGGGTATACGAGTATATATAGGACGAAGAAGTATGTCGGTGGAGCTACGAGTGGCACACGAGGGTGGGGGATGCGCCTATCCCCTAGGGCGCGCCCTCCTGCCTCGTGGCCGCCTCATGGCTTCCCTGGCGTGTACTCCTAGTCTTCTGGGTTGCGTTTGTTCCAAAAACGATCCTCGCGAATGTTTCATTCCATTTGGACTCCGTTTAATATTCCTTCTCTGCGAAACACTAAAATAGGCAAATAAACATTGTGCACTGGGCCTTGGGTTAGTAGATTAGTCCCAAAAATAATATAAAAGTGCATAATAATGCCCATTAAACATCCAAACAGATAATATAATAGCATGGAACAATAAAAAATTACAGATACATTGGAGACGTATCATCTACCGCTCCGTCGTATCGCGGCGGCAATGCCGGCCTGAACTTCGGTGGCCACTGCACTCGTCGCAAGGCAGGGGCGAGAGCCCGAGGGCCCGTGACACCCCCGAACCCGTCGGGCGGTCCAGCGGGCGGAACAACATCTGCCATGGGGGCCGAGTGGCGAGGATGGTATGGAGCCGACAGGGAGGTGATCCTTCGACACGCCCTTTCCTGGCACGCCAAATATTGGATTCAGGGCTCCGCGGACCAAAGAAGGTTCAAACTCTAGGCGTGTGCAAAGTACTCATCCCCTCTCGTCTATTCAATCGTCGATCTCACAACCTCGCTCAGTGAACAAGAAAGACAAGGGACGCAACAGTTTAGCCAGGTTCGGCCTACCTTGCAGTGTAAGACCCTCCTCCTGCTTTGTGGTGGATTGGCCTCAAGGAGGGCTGAGAATGAACTCATACAAGGGGAAGAACAACCTCATGAGGTCTGTTCTTAGGTTAGTGGCTACTTCCTATCTGTCTGTCTTCCGATCCACATCTATGGTAGTGGCTAGGCTGTATATATGGTGGCCTTCGTCCTCTTCCAAAAAAAATGAAGGCGGGAAGTGCTTCCACACCGAAAAATTTGAAAGGGGACAAGAAGTACATCTTATACTAACGAAAGGTTGTCTTCTCCTGCAAAGCATCTGACCATGACACCGTGGTGGGCTCAGCGATGACATCCGTCCTGTCGTCCAGGCGGTCTTGGTCTTGTCGCATCGAAATGGAAACCTTTGGCTGATTCCTCAGGACTCTGCGACTGTGCAGCCTTCTTAGCACCAATGTGGAAACCTGCAATCCTATGCCCGCTGGCGCCCGCTGGGCTAGGTCGTCATGGCTTGTGTCACTTGATCCTCGGGAGGTGGTCGCTTGCATAGGAAACTCTGCTCATCAAGAGTCAGCCTAAGGAGGTTGCTTCCTTCGAAGGTCTTGGCGTTGTCCACCTCGCGAGGGTCTTTCCTTGTCGATGCTGAAGATGGGCCAGACCAGGCCATCGGTGAAGCCACGCGGTGGGCCGCGGGCAGTCAAGTCTGGGTACCCTGGTTACCAGAATGCCGACAGATTTATTGATTTGCAAGAAGTGTTTAGAAAATTATTTTTGATAAATGATCAAAGGCACCCATTTAACAAAGCATGATTTTAGAAGCATCTAGGAGTTGGTTTCATTGGATTAGGAGTTGGAATGAATTTCCTAGGAATTTGCGAAGTTGGCTACACATGAAGTAATGGACCTATATTTGATGTTGCATAGAAAGTATTGGTAAAATGTTCAAAAACTAAGTTACGGTTATATAAATACCTAGGAATTTGAATCACGACATTTTGATCAAAAATGGGCTCTATGTGATTTTCAAAAGTTTATCATGGAAATGGAATAATGGGATTTCACAAATATTTGTGAAGGAAATGTTTCTGGAAAAATGTGCAAATAGCACCATGTGATAGATCATGATTTCTAGAGTCACTAGGATTTTGAATCACCAAATTTGGAGTTCAAGCGAATCGTTTACGGATTTACAATATTCCTCCAAAACAAAAAAGAATAAGGAGTCACCCATATTACGCACACTGGGCGTAGTTTAGCACCCCAGCACTCTGGGCCGGCCTAGATCTCCGCCGCACGCGTGAAGGGGCGATGTGGGAGGCGTCTTCCCATGGTTACGCTTTCTAGTGCGCGTATGTCGGTGTACAAAAGTAGTGGCTCTCTTTTTTACCCCTTACTTGTGCATGGGCAGTCAGAGCCACGCCTGTGACCAAACATAGCAGAGCAGAGGGGGAAGCTAGAGATGCAGAGTTGACAGAACAATGCCAAGATGATGGCACGAGAAGACCAAGGAAAGAGACATACTCTCCCTCGACAAGGACTCTTGGTGGGACGGCCTGTGCGCCCCCGAGAAGAGCTCTTGCTCGGGCGATTTACCCGAACGCCACTGAAATTATCGGTAACATATAGTTTTGTGATAAGGTAATTGGTAGCAAGTAACAAAAGGTAAAATTAAATAAGGTGCATCAAGATGGCCCAATTCTTTTTGTAGCCAAGGGTAAGCCTGGACAAACTCTTATATGAAGGAAAACGCTCCCGAGGACACATGGGAATTATCGTCAAGCTAGTTTTCATCACGATCATCTGCTTCGCGTTCGGTACTTTGATAATTTGGTATGTGGGTGGACCGGTGCTTGGGTGTTGTCCTTACTTGGAGAAGCCTCCCATTTATGATTAACCTCTAATGCAAGCATCCGCAACTACAAAAGACGTATTAAGGTAAATCTAACCATAGCATGAAACAAGTGGATCCTAATCAGCCCCTTACGAAGCAACACATAAACTAGGGTTTAAGCTTATGTCACTCTAGCATTCCATCATCTACATATTACTTCCCAATGCCTTCCTCTAGGCCTAAATAATGGTGAAGTGTCATGTAGTCGATGTTCACATGACACCACTAGAGGAGAGACAACATATATCTCATCAAAATATCGAACGAACACCAAATTCACATGACTACTTATAGCAAGACTTCTCCCATGTCCTCGGGAACAAAAGTAACTACTCATAAGACATAATATGGTTCATGATCAGAGGGGTATTAATATGCATAATGGATCTGAACATGCAATCTTCCACCAAGTAAACCAACTAGCATCAACTACAAGGAGTAATCAACACTACTAACAACCCACAGGTACCAATCCGAGGTTTGGGTACAAAGACTGGATACAAGAGATGAACTAGGGTTTGAGAGGAGATGGTGCTGGTGAAGATGTTGATGAAGATAACCCTCCCCGGGATGGGAGAGTTGTTGGTGATGACGGTGGTGACGATTTCCCCCTCCCATAGGGAAGTATCCCTGGCAGAACAGCTCTGCCGGAGCCCTAGATTGGTTTCCACCAAGGTTCCGCCTCGAGACGGTGGCGTCTGGTCCCGAAAGCCTCCCCCTGATTTTTTCCAGGTCAAAACACCTCATATAGGAGAAGATGGGCATCGGGGGCCATCTGGTGGCCCACGAGACAGGGGGCGCGCCCAGAGAGGGGGGTTCGCCCCCCACCCTCTTGGACAGGTGGTGGCCCCCTGATGAATCTCTTTCGCTAGATATTTTTTATATTTTCTGAATCGGTGTCCCGTGGAGTTTCGGAGCTTTTTGAGTTGTGCAGAATAGGTTTCCTATGTTTGCTCCTTTTCTAGCCCAGAATTCCAGCTGCCGGCATTCTCCCTCTTCATGTAAACCTGGTAAAATAAGAGAGAAAAGGCATAAGTATTGCAACATAATGTGTAATAACAGCCCATAGTGCAATAAATTGTAGCGACCATGATCTAAATGGACCGAAGTCTCTGTGTTTCAGTGTCATCCCTGGATCGGTAATGCTGACACACACAGTACTTGAAGGATTTATAATAGAGTGGCAATCACAAACTTATTACATCGAATGTCTCCAAAGAGAACTTATTACATAAGTCTATGGCATAAGGCCATCTAACAAAATAATAGCGGAAGGCTTGGAAGATAAGTGAGTCCATCAACTCCAACGGCATAGTTGAGTGCATGACAAACGACCTAGAACGTCTTACTCCTCGTCTGAAAAGTCTGCAACGTAACATGTTGTAGCCCGAAACGGGTCAGCACATGGAATATGCTGGCAAGATAACACAGAAGATGCAATTAACTGAAATAAAGGCTACACTATATGCATATTTGGCTGGTGGAGGCTCTAAGGTTAAAGTTTTTGCGTAAAGCCAATTTTTCCCTACAACAAAGGAATAAGTTTTATTTTAACTATCATGGTAGTGGAAACATCATTGAGAAGGTACCTCCAACTCAATCCCAAATTAAAGTAATCATTAACCCAACAAATTAATTTTAGACTGATGAGATCAACCAATAATTCAAGTACCAGATACTCAAGATTGTCCATAACCGGGGACATGGCTAATCATGATCAGTTTGTACACTCTGCTGAGGTTTGTGCACTTTTCCCCACAAGACTCGATCTCCTCCATTGATTCTCTCGCACTGCATGGTGTTTGAGAAACGGATGACCGAGACACAGTCTTTCAGAAGCATTTACTCTTTACCCCAGGTGGACCCGTACACCTACTTTCCCCTACATCTGCTAGTCCACCACGAAAGAGCTCACACAACTTACTCGTACTATGCGAGAGCCCATAATGGCATTGTGGCTGCACACGGAAGTTTCTAGCATGAATAGTTTTATGATCCCTTTGAGCCTGGGTGGCATTCCATAGGACAATCACACGGAAACCCTGGGATTTCCTAGGACAACACTGGATTCCCCAGGTGCCCTGCAACCAATCCACCCAGATGTGTATTCAAGTAGCCACCTTAAGTTGAACCATTAATTAACAACTCACATCTGTCATGGATTTTACTCAAACCCAAACCACGTCTACGAGCATAGCATGATAACCTAAGCATAGCGTAGAAGTAACTCCCAAGGGTTTGAAAATAATGCAGGTAATAGGTTCTACCTCAATCTACATCCTAGACCCACAAGTTAAGAGATCCTACTCATGCAATGTGTTTGAGGGTTTGATCTAATGCATAAAAACTGGGTAATAAAGGGTATGATCGAAGTGTTACTTGCCATGCTGATGATTCGCAAAACCTAGAGACTCGTAGTAGCACACTTCATAGTCCGGGTATTCTATCGCAAGCAAACAATAGCATACATAAGAAATCAAGCAATGATGCACAAACAAAACTCCAAAAGATAAGATCTAACCAGAAAGTTCAACTTAAGAACTCCGGTTTGCAAAAAGAATCAAATCGAAAGAAGCAACGAAACTCAGACTGCGAAAGAAACAAGGTTCATTTACTAGTTTGATCTAGGGTCAAATTTTACAGTAGCCAAAATTTTGTTCAAGTCGGTTAAACGGAAAGTGGGCGTCGAGACGAAGATCTGGGATTTTGAATCACCTGATTCCGACTCTCGAGCGAAAAGAAAAACGAAAAACAAGATCAGGGCAGAAATCGTGATCGAAATAATCGCGGATAATACCCCGGAAAAAAATTGACGAACAGGCTAACGAACGAACGTTCGCTGTCTGCGGCTAATGGGCGAACAACGTTCGTTAAAACGAACGTACGGACGAACGTCCGCTAAATAACTAAACCGAAAAAACAGATCTAATCTAAAAAACGGAACTAGGGTTTTTACGAAAAAGAACCGATCGGTTAAAAAGAAAAACCGGCGGCTACCTCGACGAACTCCGGCGACGGCGGCTCCGGAGGCTACCAGCGGCGGGGCGGCGAGCGGCGGAGGGGTCGGCGGGCGGCGGGGCCGGCGGGGGCGGCGCGGCGAGGCGGCGGCAGGGCGGCTGGCGCTAAGGTTTCGGGCGAGGGGGCTGGCGGCGGTCGGGCCTCGGGCTTTAAAGGCCCGGCTAGGAGAGTCCTAGTCGGGTACGGCCCAAAGGCAGTTTCCCTTTTTTTTAAACGAGTCCTAACGTAGTAAAACGGGCGAAAAGAAATACTAAACGGAGTCCAAAATTCGGAAATAAATTTTCACCGTCCTCTAATAATATTTAGGACAAAGTGAACATTTTTTCAGGACCTAAATGCAATTTTGAAAAACGCCTATTTTTCCTATGCAAATAAATCCAAAAAAATACCAAAAGTTATTTTAATATTTTTACTCCAATATTTCCGTTATTTTGGAGAAGTCATATTATCTCCGCTCATATATTTTATTTAGAAATATTTTTAGGAGGGAAAAATAATTAAAACCAACGCTATCCTCGTACCGGTATTCGAGTAAACTCAAATACAAAAATGGTAGAATTCCCAACTCTCTCCGTAGGTCCTTGAGTTGCTTAGAATTTTCGAGGATCGCCACGCACAAAATGCAAAGAATTATGCAAATGCAGTATGATCTATGTATAACATTCCAAAACGAAAATTTGGGATGTTACAAACCTACCCCCCTTAGAATGAATCTCGCCCTCGAGATTCGACTTTGCTAGAGAACCGGTGTGGGTGGTCCTTGCGTAGATCATCTTCTGGTTCGCAGGTGGCTTCTTCCTCGGTGTGGTGACTCCACTAAACTTTGCAAAACTTTATAACCTTACTACGGGTGACTCTGCTCGAAAATTCGAGAATCTTAACATGCTTCTCCTCGTAAGTCAGATCTCTATCCAACTGAATTGCTTCCAGGGGTACTGTGTCTCTGAGCGGGATATCAGCCATCTCCGCATGGCACTTCTTAAGCTGCGAAACGTGAAACACATCGTGCACTCCTGACAATCCTTCGGGCAACTCAACTTATAGGCAACCTCTCCCATGCGTTCCAAAACACGGTAAGGTCCCAGAAATCTCGGGGCTAGCTTTCCCTTAACTCCGAAACGTTTAACTCCTCGCAGAGGCGATACTCTCAAGTATGCTCTGTCTCCAATTTCGTAAGATATTTCCTTGCGCTTTGAGTCTATATAACTCTTCTGCCTGGACTGGGCTACCTTCAATCTATCTCGAATCAATTTAACCTTCTCTTCAGATTCTTTGATCAAGTCCGGTCCAAACAACTGTCGGTCTCCAACTTCATCCCACATTAACGGCGTTCGGCATCTCCTTCCATACAATGCTTCGAAAGGTGTCATCTTCATACTGGCCTGGTAGCTGTTGTTATATGATAATTCCGCGTAGGGCAAATTGTAATCCCAACTAGATCCATAATCTAACGCACAAGCTCTCAACATGTCCTCCAAAATCTGATTGACTCTCTCGGTCTGTCCGTCGGTCTGTGGATGAAAAGTTGTACTAAATTCTAGTCTTATTCCCATAGTTTGGTGGAGCTGATGCCAAAACTTTGAGGTGAACTGTGTTCCTCTATCTGATACAATGGTCCTCGGAACTCTGTGCAGACATACGATCCTGGTCATGTATATCTTGGCCAACTTCGCACTAGTGTATGTGGTTTTCACAAGGATAAAGTGGGCTACTTTGGTCAAATGATCCACTAATACCCAGATTGAGTCATATCCTGCTTTGGTCCTGGGCAATCCGGTGATAAAATCAATGCCAAGCTTCTCCCACTTCCATTCGGGTATTAGCATAGGTTGTAGCAATCCTGCTGGATTCTGATGCTCTGCCTTTACTCTTTGGCATACATCACATACGCCTACATACTCGGCAATATCCTTCTTCATTCCCGTCCACCAAAAACGTTCCTTCAATTCCAAATACAGCTTAGTGTTTCCGGGGTGTATCGAGTATGGCGCATCATGTGCTTCCTGCGGTATCAACTTCCTAATCTCCGAGTTGTTGGGCACATAGATTCGATCCTCAAACCACAAAGTGTCGTGCTCATCCTCACGAAATCCTTTGGCTTTTCCTTCACTCATCCTCTTCTTTATCTCAGCAATATCTTTGTCATCCTTCTGGGCTTCGCGTATCTTCCCCAGCAATGTTGACTGAACCTCCAACGTTGCAACGAAACCTCTAGGGACTATCTCCAAATGAAGCTCCCTGAGATCTTCTACTATCTCCTGGGGCAATCCCCCTTTTACTAAGGTATTTGCATAACTCTTCCGGCTCAGAGCGTCTGCAACGACATTGGCCTTCCCTGGGTGATAGTGTAGCTTCATATCATAATCCTTTATAAGCTCCAACCATCTCCTCTGTCTGAGGTTCAGCTCCTTCTGAGTGAGAATGTACTTCAAACTCTTGTGATCCGTGTACACATCACAACGATTTCCAATAAGGAAATGTCTCCAGGTTTTGAGTGCATGCACTACAGCTGCTAACTCCAGATCATGCGTCACATAATTCAACTCATGCGGTCGCAGTTGACGAGATGCATAAGGAACAACTCTTCCATCCTGCATGAGTACTCCTCCAAGTCCTAAGTGTGAAGCATCGCAGTACACTTGGAAATCCTTGCGTATATCAGGCAATATCAGCACTGGGGCTGTCGTCAACCGTTTCTTCAACTCCTGGAAACTTTCTTCACACTCTTCAGTCCAATTGAACTTTATGTCCTTCTTCAATAACGTCGTCACTGGCTTAGCAATCTTGGAGAAATTTTCTATGAATCTCCGGTACTATCCCGCGAGTCCAAGAAAACTGCGGATCTCTCCAACTGAAGTGGGTGCCAACCCTTCAGTGACTACCTGCACTTTGACGGCGTCCACTTCTATACCTTCTCCCGATATAACAGGCCCTAGGAATCCAACTTCCTTCAAACAAAACTCGCATTTGCTAAACTTGGCATACAACTGATGTTCCCTGAGCTTCTCCATTACCAAACACAAATGCTCCGCGTGTTCCTCCTCATTCTTCGAGTATACCAAAATATCATCAATGAATACCACGGCAAACTTATACAAGAACTCCATGAACACCTTGTTCATCATACTCATGAAATAGGCAGGGGCGTTAGTCAATCCAAATGACATAACCGTATACTCATATAGCCCGTACCTTGTGGTGAAGGCTGTCTTAGGTATATCCTTCTCTCGGATCTTCAACTGGTGGTATCCAGATCGTAGATCGATCTTGGAGAATATTTTCGCTCCCTGGAGTTGGTCGAACAAATCATTGATTATCGGCAGCGGGTACATATTCTTAATAGTCACTTCATTCAGTGCACGATAATCAACGACCATTCTTAAAGATCCATCCTTCTTCTTGAACAAAAGCACTAGGGCTCACCAAGGTGATGAACTCCGGCGAATAAAACCTTTCTCCAATAACTCCTTAATCTGCTTCTTGATCTCCTCCAGATCATTCGCTGGCATCCGATATGGTCTCTTCAATATAGGTCTGGTGCCAGACAATAGCTCAATCAAAAACTCAATATCCCTATCCGGTGGCATGCCTGGTAACTCCTCTGGAAACACATCCGGGTAATCCTTTACTACCGGCACTTCCTCATGAAAACTCCCGTGAGAGAATGTACTTATGTCCGTATAGGCGAATGCCTAGATACATACTTAATACCGTTTTTCCTTCGGGGTGGTAAGCAAAATAGACGTGCTGGCACAATCGATGTTCCCTCCATACATCGATAGCCAATCCATACCTAATATCATGTCCAATCCTTGTGACTCCAAAACTATTAGGTCTGAGGGGAAAACATGTCGTCCAATGGTCAATGGCATCTGAAAACATCCTTGATTTGCCATATATTCCGCTCCGGGTGAACTTACTAACATGAGGGCCATAAGGATTCTGGTGGGAAACTTATGTCTATTTACGACCCCCTTGAAATGTATGAATGCGATGCACCACTATCGAAAGGAACTACTACGGTAAATGACTTAACCAAAAACTTACCGATCACCGCATCTGGTTGTTCTTCAACTTCCTCCACAGTCACGTGGTTAACTTGTCCTTTGTTGAACGGGTTGGGCTTCTTTCCGGCCCTTCCATTGCCGTTCCCATTCTTAGCTTCAGGTCACTCATTGGCATAATGTCCATTCTTCCCGCACTTGCAACAGGTGACGTGGCTTAAATCCTTCTTGACGGATGTGGATGGGGTAGAGGGATTCTGGTTATTGTTAGCTCCATTCCCATTCCCATTCTTGGAGCCATTGTGGTTGTGGGAACTTCCTCCAGTGTGGGTGTGGCTTCCATGGTTATGGGTATATCCTCCCGAATTCGGAGTGAATTGGGGCTTCAGCTGGGCTCCAGAATTATTCCTTCCTTGTCCATACTTCCTCTTGCGACTCTCAATCTGCTGCTGCTTCCCTTCAATCATAAGAGCTTTGTCTACCAACTCCTGGTAGTTGTTGAAGGTTGCCACCATCAACTGTAAGCTCATCTCATCATTTAGCCCTTCCATAAATCTCTCCTGCTTAGCGGCATCTGTGGCCACATCATCTGGGGCATAACGAGATAGGGTACTAAACTCATCTACGTACTGAGCCACAGTACGATTTCCTTGGCACAAGTTGCGAAACTCCCGCTTCTTCATGCTCATAGCTCCAGTTGAGACATGGGCAGTACGGAAAGCTTGCTGGAGCTGATCCCAAGTGACATTGGCTATAGGGAAAGTGGTTGTGTAATTCTCCCAACATGCTGCGGCTGGTCCAGACAACTGGTGTGCGGAAAATCGCACTTTCTCAGCATCCGAGCAATTTGCGGTGGTCAAATCCCTTCCAATCTTACGCATCCAGTCATCAGAAACTATTGGTTCAATGCTGCTAGCAAATACCGGTGGTTGTAACCTGAAGAAACGTGTCAGGTTTTCCACGGGTGGTGGTGGTGGAGGGTTGTTGTTGTTCTGGTTGTTCTGAGTGTTCTGGACAAGAAGTTGCATCAAAGTGTTCTGCTGCTGGATCAACTGAGTGAGCTCAGGGGGAAACTCAAATCTGGGCTCACGTCTTGGAGGCATCTGATGGGTGTTGTCGGAGATATTGACCATGGGTATCCTCAGCGACCACCCTTGGTATTTCAAGACAAATTGTGGCCGCCTGCTACCCCCCGGCCGTCTGCTCATCGGGCCGCCTCCTAGGGTAGCTTGCCCTAGGAGCCGGCTGCCAGCAGGCGGCAGGGACCCAACAGGCGGCGGCACCAATGCCAACAACTAGCAGACGGTCCCACACTCCTCCCTCGGGACGCGTGCTGGGGGACTACCACGCAGCTAAGACATGGCTACAGATGAGTATGTCCTTAGAGAATCTATAAGGGCGTGGTTACAGTGAACGTGTACCTTATGGATATCTCCTAAGCGGCGGGTCACTCTAGCCCCACTGCTCATGACCAAGCATCGGTCAGAGAAGGCCACGATCCCACTACTCGCAGACGGCAGGGCCAGCAGGCGGCTGGCCCCACCGGCCAGTGGGTAAGTCATAAACAAGCCGCCCCTGGCAGACGACCAGGGGAGACGGCCACCTGGTAGCAGAAGGCAAATCCTGCCCTAGAAGTCTGAACCTCATCAAGACGACAAGACAAGGCGTGGCGGCAGTGTACGATAGGAGACGGCGGCAATGTAGCCACTTCCCTCCTGACGAGGCTGTCGTCAGCAGAGGCACGTCTTCAGTAAAAGACAATCACGTGGGCCCGCAGGCGGCGGGCCCCAGCAGACAGGCGGCAAGGCCAGCACCGGAAGATGCTGACGGCTGGGGGCCACACTATTGAGATTACAATTGTACCCCTGGGGGGTAGGCCTATATAAACCCCCCCAGGGTCCTCCATGTTGGAGGGTTGGAAGATCGAACCCTAAGAGGAAAGAGAGAGAGAGAGAGAGAGAGAGAGAGAGAGAGAGAGAGAGAGAGATATAGGAACCCTAGCAACCACCCTCGATGCCTAGAGCTTAGGAAGTGAGCTAGCCATGCTCATCTTCCTCCTCTAGGCCACACAGCTCGAGGAGCAACCTTGTAGCTACCATAGTGACATCAGTCATGACGTGGAGCCCCCACAGAGCAGGACTAGGGTGATATCTCCACGGAGAGCCCCGGACCTGGGTAAGTTCCATAGGCGTCCTAAGTTTTGCCTCATCCCGCTTCCAGGGCCCGGCGACGTTCTATTGACCCCATGCATGACAAGCCATCCATTGGCATATGTCGGCCCAAAACCCAGACATTTGGCGCCCACCGTGGGGCTAGGTGCACCGTCGTCCGGAGACATGTTCTGGATGGGAATTTTGTTCCTTCCTGGCAAGAGCAGCCAGCCTGGCCCGCCTACATGCGTGGAAACCGGGATGCTTCGCAGCGCTGAGGCCGCATGCGCCGCGAGCGGGCTCGCCGACCTTCTCGGCGGCTTCCGCATTCATGACGAGCCCTCTTCGGCGGCCGAGCCAGTAGCGCTGGCGAGCTGCCTCGTCGAGCTCCTCGACAAGCTCCACATCGTCGACGAGCGCGCCTCTGACATGGAGTCAGTAGGCTCTTCTGACCCACCAGTGGACATGATCATCGACCTCGGCGCGGAGCCCGTCGATTCCTTCCCCGAGCATGTGGTGATCATCGACGACCCCCTCCCCGCTCTTACGAACGGCAGCACCATTAGCACCGTCACGGAGGTGCTTGTCACCGGCCACGCCGAACCGTCCGGCGGGGCGGACCAAGACCCGCTCTAAGCCGCTCTCCAGCACCTCGCCGCTCCTGTTGTGGCGGGGGCAGACGGCGTGGCGTTGGAGGCGCTCCGTGTCTCGCTCCTCGATAGCGCCAACAAGCTGGCTGCCTCCCGACGCCTCACTGAAGCTTACCGCCTCGAGATGGACCGTGCCATTTGTGGCACGCCGGCTACTGGCGAGCCTAGCCGAGCCGGCGCCGTCCGTGATCGCGGCGGGCTGCAGGCAGACATGCTGGGGGCCCCACGGCCTATGTACCTCACTCCATCGGAGAATCTAAGGGTTGCTGATACGTCCAAAATGCATGACTATTTTATATCGTAATTTATCCTTATTCATTGATATATTTCACATTACGATGATGTTCTTATGTTGTTTTGGCCTATTTTACATAGTTTGCAACTTTCCGGTGCCAAAGCAGTAGACGCAGGATTCGGCGGTAAAAAGTGGACGCTGAGTTGCTGAAGAAGAATACCTCCAAATTACCTGAAAATCGACGGAGGGTATTTTCCAGACGGATCACGAAGGCACGCAAAAGGGCAACCAGAGGGGGGCCACAGGGCGTCCAGGCGCCCTGGGGGCGCGGCCCCACCCCTGGCCGCGCCGGGGGGGCGCCTGGAGCCCTTGGCCCACCTCCGGCTGCCACCTTTTGCCTATATACTCCTCGTTATTCGAAAACCCTAAAAAGAAGAGTTTTGACGGAGTTCCGCCGCCGCTCCGTGGTGGAAACCTACTGAGATGGAAAAGCCATCTCCGGCGGGGAGATTCCGCCGGGGAGATCACCTCCCGGAAGGGGAGATCATCGCCATCGTCATCACCATCGTCACGGGCATCATCGAGATCATCATCAACATCATCCCCAACATCAGCACCATCTCTATCTTCATCCAAATCTCATCTCACCATTGCAACTTGTGTTGTAACCCGTACTATCTATCCTCCCTACTCCATCGGTGTTGATTACTACTTTGTGGTGAATGCTATTGAGTTTTGTTGGAGAAACATCATTATGTCTAGATTGTTTATTATCCATTTATCTCCACTGATCATGATCTCTTTTATGTCTTGTGAGTAGTTACCTTAGTTCTTTAGGACATGGGAAAAGTCTTGTTGTTAGTAGTCATATGCTGTTGAAGTAATATGTGTTGTTTGATACTTAAGTTGTGTTGTTATTCTACTAGTGGTGTTGTGTGAGTCGAACACTCAACACTTCGCCTTATTAAGGACCTAGGGGAATACATTGTGTACAAAGAATGCTTACGGTGGGTTGCCGGAGTGACAGAAACCTGAACTCTAGTTCGCACGCTTTTGCACAAGGGAACAATGGATCATCGATCGTATTGCTATGGTTAGGCTTTTGCCTTAAATACTATCTTGTATTTGCGGATGCTTGCAAGGTGTTTAATCATAAGAGTGCACTCATCTTAGTCTAGAGAGTGTACTAGCATAGATCCACCCACTCAACACTTATCAACACATAACATAGTACCGATACGGAATATGGCGAAAGCACATGACTAACTCTCTCGTGCGTCCTCAAGAACACTTTAGCCTTTATAAGTTCAGTTGCTAGGCCTCTCCTTTGCAAAGAAAGGATTGGGCCACTTGATACTCTTCAGTGCCTTTTACTTTGCTCGCTTTTACTTTCCTGTTGCTTATATCAAGAAAACCCCTAAAAAGTTATCTTTCAGTGCTTGCAGTAATTCCTTGCTCAGAATCGCTTATCAATACCTTCTGCTCCTCGTTGGGTTCGACACTCTTACTTATCGAAAACGCTGCAATAGATCCCTTACGGTTGTGGGTCATCAAGTACCGTTTTCTGGCGCCGTTGCCGGGGAGTGTAGCGCTATTGGTAAAGTGAAACTGGTGAGGAAGTTTTTATATTTATGTTTTTATTTTTGCTGTTGCTGCTCTTTGTCCTTATGGACAACCTTGCTATTGGATCGTTGCTTGTGGGAAGACGCCCCACATCTGTGGTGATTGCTCCTCCCCCTACTGAAATTGTGCCCTATAAAATACCAGCTGGTATTATCGATTATGTTTTGGGTAATCGTTATGCATGAGACAGACATCCCGGTGAACACTTGCTATATCTGTCACAACTATGTTCATTATTTAAGCTTGCAGGTGTATCAATGGAGTTTGTCATGAGGAAATTGTTCTCCGTATTGCTTATAGATAAAGCTTCAGATTGGTATAAGCTTCTCGATAACTCGCACTTGCTTGATTGGCAAGAGCTTAAGTCTCTCTTTTATACCAAGTTTTATCCTCTTCATGAAATTCATCGAGACAGGAACTATATCTATAACTTTAGGTCTCGTGACAGAGAAAGCATTGCTCAAGCTTGGGGGAGATTGAAGTCCCTAATGCTCAAATGTCCTATTCATGAGCTCCCCAAGTAAATTATACTTACAAATTTTTATGCCAGGCTTTCTCGTCAGGATAAGGAGATGCTGGATGCCTCCTCTAGTGGGCTATTTCAGACGAAGAGTGTTGAAGAAAGGTGGGATCTCATTGAAAGGATCCAGAGGAATACCGAAGATTGGGAAATCGATAAAGGTATTGAACCCGCTATAAATTATGAGCATGATTATATTGAGAGCTATGTGAAAACTGATTACTTCAATACTTTTTGCTCTAAGATTGGTCTTGATTCCCATCTAATGATTGATTTCTGTAAGGATTTTGCCTCTCACGTTGATTCTTTTAAAAAGAAGAGAGACCAGCATCATGAACCTTTCAAAGAGCTACCTGTTGATATTCATGTTGCTGACCCTATTTTGCCTGCAGTTATATATGAAAAGCCTCCTTTTCCCGCAAGGATAAGGGAGCACTCTCTTGTGACAGGCGTAATAAATAAAAGTGAGAGAAGAATTGATGAGCCTGCGGACCAGATCAAGGTCGATCCTAAAGTTGCATTCGTTAAAGACCTTGTTACTAATGATGTTTTGGATTCCAACGTAAATTTTTGTGTTGTTTCCACTAACCTTGTCACAGCCAAGAATAAATGCCCAATTTCAGGTACTCCAGTAGTATCTGTTAAAATAGGAGATCACAATTATTATGGGCTATGTGATTTGGGATCAAGTGCTAGTGCTATCCCCTATTCACTTTATGAAGAGATCATCGGTGAGATTTCCCCTTATGAACTTGAAGGAGTTGATGTTACCATTCATCTTGCAAACAGAACAACTATCTCTCCTATCGGAATTGTCAGTGACGTTGAAGTCCTATGTGGAAAGGTAAAATACCCTACCGACTTTCTAGTACTTGGTTCAGAGAGGGACAATTTTTGTCCTATTATTTTTGGTAGACCCTTTCTTAGAACTTGTGGAGCTATAATAGATTGCAAGAAAGGTAAAGTTTCTGTTGAATTCAATGGTGAGCCATATGAATTTAATTTTTCTAAGTTCTCTAAGCAGCCTCGTGGTACCGATTTACCTAGTGATGATAAAATTATTGAAAGTATTGCTTCTATTGCTATTCCCCCTAATGATCCTTTGCAGCAATATATGGAGGACCACGAGAATGATTTGCATATGCAGGAAAGAAATGAACTAGATGAAATATTCTTGAGACAACCTGCTATCCTGAAGCACAACCTTCCGGTCGAACCCTTGGGAATTTTATCAAAACCAAAAGAAGACCCGGTGTTCGATCTTAAACCTCTTCCCGATACGCTCAAGTATGCTTATTTAGATGAAAAGAAAGTATATCCTGTTATTATCAACTCTAACCTTTCAGGATATGAAGAAGAGGGACTATTGGAAGTACTTCGTAAACACCGAGGTGCAATTGGCTATACCCTTGATGACCTTAAGGGTATTAGTCCATCTATCTGTCAACATACTATCAACCTTGAGCCCGATGCTAAACCAGTTGTTGATCATCAACGACGGTTGAATTCGAAGATGATGGATGTTGTAAGAACTGAGATTCTCAAGCTTCTAGCCGCAGGTATTATCTACCCTATAGCTGATAGTAAATGGGTAAGACCGGTACATTGTGTTCCTAAGAAAGGAGGTACAACTGTGGTTCCTAATAATAAGAATTAACTAATACCTTAAAGAATTATTATTGGATATAGAATGTATATTGATTACAGGAAGCTGAACAAGGCAACTAGGAAGGATCACTACCCGTTGTCGTTCATCGACCAAATGCTTGAAAGGTTATCCAAAAATACCCACTTTTGTTACCTCGATGGTTATTCTGGCTTCTCTCAAATTCATGTTAACACTGCTGATCAAGAGAAGACCACTTTTACTTGTCCCTTTGGTACTTATGCTTATAGGCGTATGCCTTTTGGTTTATGTAATGCCCCTGCTACTTTTCAAAGGTGTATGTCTGCTATCTTTCATGGTTTCTGTGAGGAGATTGTGGAAGTCTTCATGGATGATTTCTCTGTCTATGGAACTTCCTTTGACCATTGTCTCCACAACTTTAATAAAGTTTTACAGAGATGTGAGGAGACAAATCTGGTACTCAACTGGGAGAAGTGCCACTTAATGGTTAACGAAGGAATTGTTCTTGGTCACAAGATTTCCGAAAGGGGAATTGAGGTGGACAAGGCCAAGATCGAAGCAATTGAAAGGATGCCCTATCCAAGGGACATCAAAGGTATTCGCAGTTTTCTTGGTCATGCTGGTTTCTATAGAAGATTTATTAAAAACTTTTCTAAGACTTCGAGACCCCTCACTAATCTTCTCCAGAAGGGCGTCCCTTTTGTATTTGATGAATATTGTAAGGAGTCTTTTGAAGTTCTTAAGAAAGCTTTAATAACCGTTCCTATAGTACAACCATCTGACTGGAATTTACCTTTTGAGATTATGTGTGATGCTAGTGATTTTGCTGTTGGAGCTGTTTTAGGACAGAGAATTGATAACTGAATGTTATATATTATGCTAGTAAAACCTTTGATAGTGCTCAAAGGAATTATGCTACTATTGAGAAGGAATTCTTAGCTGTAGTATTTGCTTGTGATAATTTTAGGCAGTATATTGTTGATTCCAAAGTTATTATTCATACTGACCATGCTGCCATTAAATACCTTATGACAAAGAAGGATGCCAAGCCAAGGCTTATCATATGGGTACTCCTTCAAGAATTTGATTTGCAGATTTTTGATAGGAAAGGAGAAGACAAAGGATGGAAGATATACCGCATGATGCCATCCCAGTCAACGACAGTTTTCCAGACGAGCAACTCGCCGTTGTAAAAGTACAATCTCTTTCCGATCCTTGGTTTGCAGATTACGCTAATTTTATCGTTGCAAAGTATTTGCCTCCAGGTTTAACATTTCAGCAAAGGAAGAAGTTCTTTCATGATTTGAGGCACTACTTTTGGGATGACCCACATCTTTTCAAAGAAGGTCCCGACGGGATCGTGAGAAGATGCATACCGGAACACGAGCAGAAGGACATTCTCAGATAGTGTCATGATAGTCCCTATGGAGGACATCATGCCGGTGAGAGGACCGCACATAAGGTTCTTCAATCAGGTTTTTATTGGCCTACTCTCTTTAAGGATGCTAGAAATTATGTTTTAGCCTGTGATAAATGCCAGAGAGTTGGTAACATTAGTAGAAGGAATGAGATGCCTATGAATTACTCACTAGTGATTGAACCTTTTGATTGTTGGGGTTTTGATTTTATGGGTCCTTTTCCTTCTTTGCACAAGTACACTCACATTCTAGTAGCTGTTTATTATGTGACCAAGTGGGTTGAAGCAATCCCCACTGAAAGTGTTGATCACAAGACATCTTTGAAAATGCTCAAAGATGTGATTTTTCCTAGGTTTGGTGTACCTAGGTATCTCATGACTGATGGAGGGTCACACTTCACGCATGGAGCTTTTAGAAAAGCTTTAGCCAAGTATGATGTCAATAATAGAATTGCTTCACCGTACCATCCTCAAACTAGTGGGCAAGTTGAGCTCACCAATAGAGACATTAAGTTGATCTTGCAGAAGACAGTAAACAGAAATAGAAAGGACTGGTCAAATAAGTTAGGAGATGCTTTGTGGGCGTATAGAACTGCTTACAAAAACCCCATGGGCATGTCCCCCTATAAGATGGTGTATGGCAAGGCTTGCCATTTGCCATTAGAGTTAGAGCACAAAACTTTCTGGGTTGTTAGAGAGCTTAATGCTGACCCAAAGTTAGCTGGTGAGAAGTGTCTCATGAACTTGACTTCTCTAGATGAGTGGAGAAGTGAAGCTTACGAGAGCGCTAAAATGTTCAAGTAAAAGGTAAAGAAGTGGCATGATAGGAGGAATATGAAACGTGAATTTAATGTTGGTGATAAAGTTTTGTTGTTTAGATCCCGTTTCAGGTTTTCTCCAGGCAAACTACTTTCCAGGTGGGAAGGGCCATTTCATATTGAGGAAGTCTATCGGTCTGGTGCAATTAAGATTAACAATTTTGAATGCACCAAACCTCAAGTTGTCAATGGGCAAAGACTTAAGCATTACATAGCAGGAGACCCTGTCAATGTTGATGTGAATATGATATACACAACAACTCACGAAGAACATGTTGCAGCCCTGTTTCAGACACCAGCAGAAGCAGAATAAGGAAAGGTATGTATTACGGTAAGGAAACATCGCGAACCGCCATAAAAGTTCAGTATTATGAGTTTTTGCAAAATTAGTAAAATTCTAAGCCTAAGTGGAGCCGGAGACGAGCTCCAGGGGCCCAGGTGCCCCCCTGGCGCGCCCTACCTCCTGGCCACGCCGGGAGGCCGCCTGGACACCCCGGAGTCCGTCTCCGACCCCGCTTTAGCCTGTTACCTTCCTTTATGTGCATAAATTTTTGCTATATATTTGCCCGGATTGTTCTGGCAACGTATCTCGCGATTTCGTGTGTTTTCTTTTCGATCTATTTCTGCCAGGGAATCTTTCAGCTGAATCTAGGTGCCATGGCTTCTCCAAGTTCCCCCAAGAAAAAGTTTGTCGTCAACGTCATCAACCCTTACCTTGCTGAGGTGAAGAAGCACCCTCAGGTTGTTCGGATGGAGGACGGTGTCCTCCATCAAGAAGATCTAAAGGGACCTATCAAGGAGGGAAGCATCCAGGCCAAGCTAGAAGAAGTGGAGCGAGAAGTCTTCAAGTACAAGAAGATGATCGAGCGTGGTGTTGAAGCTAACTTTGACATCATCAACGAGCTGAAGACCTACTTCCTGAAGGAGATGAAGGAGATGTGGAAAAGCATCACCGCATCTGAAGAAAGAATTGAAGAACTCCAAGGGAAAATTTATGATCTACATCGCCAAAACTGTGAGTATGAAGTATGAACTAAGGTTAATGCGCATGGGTATGGGTGCTGCATGCAGGATTCAGGAGACAAACTTCTCATATGAAACTGGAGAACCACTTCCATGGAAGCGCTTCGCTGAGGACTACGTGATCAACGCCAACAAGAATGAGGAGTGAAATCTCCTTGGGTAATGACATTCCCTTGGCTTGTTCCAAGCTTGGGGGAGTGCCCGGTATCTTTATCTTTGTCTTTTGTCTTTTGGAGTCAAGTAGAGTCATATCATGTCTAGGGAGGTTATTATATGAAATAGGTGTGTGCATTGAGGTCTACCACTCCTTCGGTGGAGAGATTGTATCCGTGAGTGTGGAGTCGTCTATGATGGAATATTAATGAGAAGTATATTGGTTCCTTTGCTGCACTCGGTATTCTCTTCACGCAATCGACCTTATATGATGATTCTTATGGGGGGTATTGACCTTATATCAGGTATGGCTGTGAAAACCTTATTTAATCTTGGCAAACATAGCTTTGGTCATAACAACAAGCATGATTTTCTTAAAGTAGCGACATAGCCAAAACCTTTATGTTATTATGCTTGAAGTGTCATGCTGACAAGGAAGACAACTTGATGTGTTATGCCTATTTTAATGTTTATGCTTTATATTGCTTTGCATCTTAGTCATCATCAATTGTCTGTTCTCTCAAAGCCTTTGCTAGCCTAAACTCTGTACTAAGCGGAATTCTGCTTGTGCATCCATACCCTTAAACCAATACCTTCCATATGAGTCCACAATACCTTCCTATTCGTGGTATTCCACTACCACCTCCTAAAGTATAGAATTTATGTGTTATCCTTAAATGTTCAAAATCTTCTATTTTGTGCCCCTATTTTAGCTCATGAGGAAGTAATAGTTAATTCATGATCTTGTTAAGTTGGACAAGTTTTACCCCGGGATTGCATGTCTAATCTGCAAACCCTTAATACGAGAAGGAACTGGCATGAGTGCGCCCGGCTCATAAAAGATAATACAACAAACAAACCCTCCTTCATGCTTTGTTCATGAGAAATCAGAAAACTTTGGCAGCGATAAACAAAGGAGATTTAGGGGATGTGATCGTCCCCGTACGGGAGCCGTTCCTCGAAACTTGTCCAGCTTGAGAAGTAATTGAGTTATCTATTAGCATTCGTCGACAAATCATGCACCTCTCAAAACTTGTTTTCATTCTATTTGATTTAAGGATAGCACATGAGTTTTACCTACTTCCCTAGAGCGGGGCCTATCTCTTAGTTTTAGGTTGAGTCAGTTATTCCTACTTCCTTCTATTTTTAAAGAGAGCAGACATTTGATGTTGACGAGGATTCATTCATATAAAGTTGCATTAAGATTTGTCATATCATATCCTTGTTGACATTATCATTTGATAAGTAAGTTGTTTGTCAAGCCCAGCTAAGGCAAACATCTTCCTTTGTGTTAACACTTTCACTTCTTGCCTAATAACATGCTCTTTCAAAAGCTTCAATTAATCTCATCAAAACATAAAGAGAAAGAGTAAAAGTAATTGCTATTAGTTGTTCTTTGACCAAAGGACATGTTTGCCATGATTTGATGAGTTTCCTTAGCCCTACTTCCGAATATAAGTGTTACCACTCTTTTATAAGGGCCTTATGAGTTGAAGATTGCTGTTGAGGATATTTGAGTTGGTGAAGAAACTGTGATGCTTCTTGTCCGTATTCTATTTATCGACACTTCACTCTCTAAACTAGTGGACATGTTTACCGAGCTTAGTATTCGCTTGGGGACAAGAGAGGTCTAAGCTTGGGGGTGTTGATACGTCAAAAATGCATCACTATTTTATATCGTAATTTATCCTTATTCATTGATATATTTCACATTACGATGATGTTCTTATGTTGTTTTGGCCTATTTTACACAGTTTGCAACTTTCCAGTGCCAAAGCAGCAGACGCAGGATTCGGCGGTAAAAAGTGGACGCTGAGTTGCTGAAGAAGAATACCTCCAAATTACCTGAAAATCGACGGAGGGTATTTTCCAGACGGATCACGAAGGCACGCAAAAGGGCAACTAGAGGGGGGGCCATAGGGCGTCCAGGCGCCCTAGGGGCGCGGCCCCACCCCTGGCCGCGCCGGGGGGGCGCCTAGAGCGCCTGGCCCACCTCCGGCTGCCCCCCTTTGCCTATATACTCCTCGTTATCCAAAAACCATAAAAAGAAGAGTTTTGACGGAGTTCCGCCGCCGCTCCGTGGCGGAAACCTACAGAGAAGGAAAAGCCATCTCTGGCGGGCAGATTCCGCCGGGGAGATCACCTCCCGGAAGGGGAGATCATCGCCATCGTCCTCACCATCGTCACGGGCATCATCGAGATCATCATCAACATCATCCCCAACATCAGCACCATCTCCATCTTCATCCAAATCGCATCTCACCATTGCAACTTGTGTTGTAACCCGTACTATCTATCCTCCCTACTCCATCGGTGTTGATTACTACTTTGTGGTGAATGCTATTGAGTTTTGTTGGAGAAATATCATTATGTCCAGATTGTTTATCATCCATTTATATCCACTGATCATGATCTCTTTTATGTCTTGTGAGTAGTTACCTTAGTTTTGAGGACATGGGAAAAGTCTTGTTGTTAGTAGTCATATGCTGTTGAAGTAATATGTGTTGTTTGATACTTAAGTTGTGTTGTTATTCTACTAGTGGTGTTGTGTGAGTCGAACACTCAACACTTCGCCTTATTAAGGACCTAGGGGAATACATTGTGTACAAAGAATGCTTACGGTGGGTTGCCGGAGTGACAGAAACCTGAACCCCAGTTCGCATGCTTTTGCACAAGGGAACAATGGATCATCGATCGTATTGCTATGGTTAGGCTTTTGCCTTAAATACTATCTTGTATTTGCGGATGCTTGCAAGGTGTTTAATCATAAGAGTGCACTCATCTTAGTCTAGAGAGTGTACTTGCATAGATCCACCCACTCAACACTTATCAACACATGACATAGTACCGATACGGAATATGGCGAAAGCACATGAATAACTCTCCCGTGCGTCCTCAAGAACACTTTAGCCTTTATAAGTTCAGTTGCTAGGCCTCTCCTTTGCTAAGAAAGGATTGGGCCACTTGTTACTCTTCAGTGCCTTTTACTTTGCTCGCATTTACTTTCCTATTGCTTATATCAAGAAAACCCCTAAAAAGTTATCTTTCAGTGCTTGCAGTAATTCCTTCCTCAGAATCGCTTATCAATACCTTCTGCTCCTCGTTGGGTTCGACACTCTTACTTATCGAAAACGCTGCAATAGATCCCTTACGGTTGTGGGTCATCAGCTGCCCAGGCGGCAGTCGATGAGATGGGCCACTTGGAGGGAGACGAGCTTCGCTGCGTGACCGAGTGCGCTCGCCAGCTCCTCGACGCAGCTGCCACGCAGCAGGAGGCCCGTCGCCGGGTGTCAGAGGCCGGCGTGCATGCAGACAACTGCCCTCTTCGGCGAGATCAAGGAGCCACGTCTCGCTCTCCAACAGTCGGCACCCCCAACCGGCGAGACTCAGAGCCGGCTGTTAGCCGCAGCCGGCAGACTCGCGTCACCATCGAGCGCGACGAAGACGGTTGCCCAAGGGTCGTAGAGTGGCGACGGGAACATCCGCCTCCTCCTAGGCGGGAGAGGCACATGTCTCCTATGCCTGTTGACCACCCCTCTCTGGCGCGCCGTTTGGGCCGCCGTGAGGGGGTTGGGGAGAACGACGCCAGCCACCGCCTGGACCGTCTGGCTCGGTCCCAGGCGGTCGAAGAAGAAGATGACCTCGGTCCGGCTTGTTTCAGCCCCCGCATCCGCAATGAGCCTTTTCCCAAGGGCTTCTCGCTCCCCAGAGATACCCCCAAGTACAAAGGATCAGTGAAACCGGAGGACTGGCTGGTGGACTACTCCACAGCCATCAGCATAGCTACCGGCAACAGACGCGTTGCGGTGAAGTATGTGCCTCTTATGCTCCAGGCATGGCTCGGACCTAGCTGAACAGCCTCAAACCCAACAGCATCAACGGCTAGTTGGACTTCACCGACGCCTTCACTCGCAACTTCACCAGCACCTACAAGCGGTCTCCCAAGCCGCGCCAGCTCTCGCTATGTGTCCAAGGCCCAGACGAGTCGGCCCGCGATTACCTGACACGCTGGGCAGAGCTGCGAAACTCTTTTGAAGGAGTGCACGAGGTACAAGCCATCGAGTATTTCACGGTCAGGTGCAGAGAGGGCACCTTGCTCAAGCACAGGCTCCTTTGTGACGAGCCGACCACGCTGGACGAGCTGCTGAGCATAGCAGACAAATACGCCACGCCGACTCCTCCATGTAGACTGAGCTACAAGTGGCTGCTTCTGGCAAGATGACTCCTCCAACTCCCAAGATGCCGGCTGGAGTGTCCAGCCGATGCCAGCAGCCAGGAGACCAGAAACGCAAGACCCATGCACCGGCTGCCAACAGCCGGCTGGTGGCAGCAGTCGACGGCCAGCAGCCAGAAGCTCAAGCAGGACCCAAGCGCCAGAAGGGCGGCAAACCAGTCTGGCAGCCAGCTTTCTCCTTTGACCAAGCTTTGGACGCCCCCTGCAAGTTCCACAACGGCGCGAAGGCTTCCAACCACACAACGCGAAAGTGTCATTGGCTCACCAGAATTGCCAGTGGAGAAGCTCTGCCGCCGCCGCCTGCTGGGCAGCCGGCCCCGCCTCCTAATCAGCCGGCTGCCCGTCCCGGCGGCCAGGTCCAGGACGAATTCCCAGAAGAGAACGGAGCCTATGTTGTCTTCACCAGCCAGACGGACGACAGGCGCAGCCGGCGCCAACAGCGCACAGAAGTCAACACTGTTGCTGTCAAAGACCCAAAATTCATGCATTGGTCTGAAAGGCCTGTCAGCTGGAGCCGAGAGGATCACCCGGCTGTCATGCCGTCTCCAGGGGCCTATGCCTTGGTCCTGGACGCCACTCTCTCCACTAACAGGCGGGCCTGTCGCTTCTCCCGAGCGCTGGTAGACGGCGGCATCAGCATCAACATCATGTACCGTGACACCATGGAGAAATTGGGCATCAAGGAGAAGCAACTTCAGCCTACCAGGACCGTGTTCCATGGCATTGTGCCAGGCCTCTCTTGCTCACCAATCGGCAAGGCCAGGGTCGATGTCCTATTTGGTGACAAGATGCATTTCCGGAGGGAGCTGGTCTGGTTTGAGGTGGTGAACCTAGAAAGTCCCTATCACGTGATCTTGGGCCGGCCAGCTCTTGCAAAGTTAATGGCAATACCCCATTATGCCTACCTCAAGATGAAGATGCCGAGCCCCAAGGGAATAATCACCATAGCCGGGGAGTACGAGAAATCCATCACATGCGCAACAACCAGCAGCCACCTGGCAGAGTCCCTTGTCGTAGCTGAGGAAAAGCACCGCCTGGACGGGCTGGTGGCAATGGCTGGCGAGCAGCCAGCCATACCAGCCGATCCCAGGGAGGCGGAGCCGCAAGGCTCGTTCCAGCCGGCCAAGGAGACAAAGAAGATTGCCTTGGACCCATCTCACCCAGAGCGATTTGCTGTCATAGGGTCAAACCTAGACAGCAAATAGGAAAGCGAGCTCGTCGATTTCCTCCGTGAGAATCGGGACATCTTTGCATGGTCCCCTAAAGACTTGCCGGGTGTCCCGACGAATTTCGCCGAGCACAAACTCCATGTAAGAGAAGATGCAAAGCCTGTCAGGCAGCCGCTACGCCGCCTGTCAGAAGAGAAGAGAAGAGTTGTTGGGGAAGAAGTTGCCCACCTGCTAGCAGCCGGCTTCATTATGGAAGTTTTTTTACCGCGAATGGCTCGCAAATCCAGTCCTGGTGCTGAAGAAGAACAACAAATGGCGCATGTGCATTGATTACACCATCCTCAACAAAGCTTGCCCTAAAGATCCGTTTGCTCGGCCGCGGATAGATCAAGTGATCGACTCCACAGCCGGATACGAGCTGCTGTCTTTCCTTGATGCTTATTCCGGGTACCACCAAATCAAGCTTGATCCAGCTGACCGCCTGAAGACTGTCTTCCTCACGCCATTTGGGGCCTTCTGCTACCTAACCATGACGTTCGGCTTGAGAAATGCCGGCGCCACCTTTCAGCGTTGCATGCAGAAGTGTCTCCTCGAGCAACTTGGCAGAAACGCCCACGTTTATCTGGATGATATCGTGGTGAAGACGGAGAAGAGAGGGACCCTTTTGGAGGATCTCCAAGAGACATTTGAGAACTTGCGCCGCTTTCGGATCAAGCTAAACCCGGAGAAATGCGTCTTCGGGGTACCAGCCGGCCAACTCCTTGGCTTCCTGGTATCCGAACGCGGCATCGAGTGCAACCCCACAAAGATCAAGGCCATTGAGAGAATGGAACGGCCGACCCGTGTGCGAGATGTCCAGAAATTCACGGTGTGCCTGGCATCTCTCATCCGTTTCATCAGCTGGCTGCAAGAAAAGGCACTCCCCCTGTACCAACAGATGAAGAAGACCACGTGCTTCGAGTGGAACGACCAGGTAGACGAAGCTTTCCAGCAGCTCAAGAGACTGCTGTCCACCCCGCCTGTCCTGGTGGCGCCAGCAGACAAGGAACCCATCTTCCTTTACATAGCCGCCACCAGCCGGGTGGTCAGCATTGTCATTGTGGTCGAGCGCCCACTGGACAGCAGAGCCTTGCCCGTCCAGAGGCCCGTATACTACTTGAGCGAGGTGATGTCAGTATCCAAGCAGAACTACCCTCACTACCAGAAGATGTGTTACGGCATGTACTTCACCGCCAAGAAACTCAAGCAGTACTTCCAAGAGCATTTAGTCATGGTCGTCTGCACGGCCCCGCTTGCTGAAATCATGGGCAACAGAGATGCCTCAGGAAGAGTGGCCAAGTGGGCCATAGAGCTGGGCCCCTTCACCATCTTCTACCAGCCACGCACCACCATCAAGTCACAAGCATTGGCCGACTTCCTCGTCTACTGGGCCGAAACCCAGTACCTGCCGCCTGTTCCAGACTCAACCCATTGGCGGATGCATTTCGACGGGTCAAAGATGCGCACTGGCTTAGGAGCAGGCGTCGTCCTCACCTCCCCCAAGGGCGACAAGCTCAAGTATACCCTGCAGATCCACTTTGCCACCTCCAACAACGTGGTCGAGTATGAGGCACTTATCCACGGGCTCCGGATGCCCAAGGAGATTGGCATCTGCCAAGTGATGTGCTATGGTGACTCAGACTTGGTTGTCCAGCAGTCGTCTGGGGACTGGGACGCCAAAGGCGCAAACATGGCAAGCTATCGCTTCCTTGTCCAGCAGATCAGTGGACACTTTGATGGCTGCGAGTTCCTCCACGTAGCACGAGCCGACAACATGCAAGCCAACACCTTGGCACGAATCAGCTCCACCCGCCAAGCAATACCAACCAGCGTATCTCTTCAATGCCTGCGCAAGCCATCTATCAAGCCTTCACAAGAGTCGGAGTCAATCTTCATACCAGCCAACCCTGGAGCAGGCGGCCTGGCAACTTCAGCAGCCGGCCCAGAGACTGCTCCAGCAGGCGGCCTCGATACTCCGGCCCCAGCAGACGGTCCACTAATGGCTGCACCGGTTCCTGGACCGGGGACTCCTCCAGCAGGCGACCAGGAGGCGCCAGCTCCAGCAGACGGCTCGGGGACTTTGGAAGCACAGCAGACGGCTCAGCCAAGCCCTCTGCCTCCCAGCCCAACCACCCTGGTCTCTCTGGCAGAGGTAACAGGTGTCTCAGCATCGTCTTGGGCACAGCCAATCCTTACCTTCCTGCTCAGAGGAGAACTGCCGACAGAAGAAACTTTGGAACGGCAGGTTCAATGCCGAGCTTCAGCGTACACCATAGTCAATAAAGAGCTTGTCAGGAGAAGTGCAACGGGCGTCTTCCAGCGCAGTGTGGAAGAAGAAAAGGGGATGGCTATCGTGAAGGACATTCACCAAGGGGAATTTGGCCATCACGCGGCCTCAAGATCCCTCGTCGCCAAGGCCTTCCCCCACGGTTTCTTCTGGCCGACTACTCTGGACAACGCCAAGGATTTGGTAAAAAAGTGCAACGGCTGCCAACGCTTCAGTTCCAAGCAACACCTGCCGGGTTCTATACTCTAGACCATTCCGATCACTTGGCCATTTGCCGTCTGGGGTCTAGATATGGTGGGCCCCTTCAAGATAGCCAGAGGCGGCTTGACACATTTACTCGTGGCAGTGGACAAATTCACCAAGTGGATCGAAGCAAAACCAATCAAGAAACTCAATAGCCCAACTGCTGTGACATTCATAGCAGACATCACAGTCCGGTATGGTATACCGCACAACATCATCACCAACAACGGCACAAATTTTTCCAAAGGCGCACTTTCTCGTTTCTGTGCAACACAGGGCATCCGCCTGGACCTAGCGTCCGTTGCCCACCCACAGTCCAACGGCCAAGTCGAGCGTGCCAACGGCCTTATACTATCTGGCATCAAGCCCCGGCTGGTCGAACCTTTGGAGCGATCAGCCGGCTGCTGGATCGAAGAATTGCCGTCTGTCCTCTGGAGCCTCAGAACCACTCTGAACAAATCCACTGGCTTCACTCCTTTCTTCCTCATTTATGGGGCCGAGGCCGTCATCCCAACGGATGTTGAGTTTTACTCGCCTCGCGTCACCATGTATACGGAAGCCGAAGCCAAAGAAGCACGCGAAACGGTGTCGACCTGCTGGAGGAGGCCCGGTTGGTAGCACTCAGCCGCTCCACCATCTACCAGCAGAGTCTCCGCCGCTATCACAGCCGGCGAATCAAGCCACGCTCCTTCCGCGAGGGGGACCTTGTGCTCCGGCTGATCCAGCGAACAGCCGGCCAGCACAAGCTCTCGGCTCCTTGGGAAGGACCGTTCATTGTCAGCAAGGTACTAGGCAATGATGCCTACTACCTCATTGATGCCCAGAAGCCAAGAGCATGCAAGAGAGATGACTCAGGCAAGGAGTCGGAGCGCCCATGGAACGCAAACCTACTTCGTCGCTTTTATAGCTGAAAGACAGTATGTGTCGCGCTATCTAATTTATTTTGAGAACAAATGGGACCCCCAAGGAGTTCTCGGGGACTGCCCAACCCTTTATCTATATGATAAGAATTATGCGTGTGAATGAGTATTGTTCATTCCTTTGTCCGGCACCGGAACCTAGCAGACGGCCCGGGGACTGGCCGCCTAGCCCTATGTTTAAAACTTCTCCTTAAATAGTCAGACAAGTAATGTGATGGCATCCAAGCCCTCTCCCGCCTTCAGTCACAGACTCACAGAACACGGCTGTCCGACTAGCAGGAGCCAAAGGCAAGAAGTGGTGCCCACATGAAAAATGGATAAGGAAAAAAGACATAGGGCAAGCCGGCCCTTCACACAGCCGACCAACCGGCTCTGGACTTAGCCACGCCGCCTTCCAGAGGGCGGGATACTTGCCCACCCTGAAAACAGCCAAGTTCCTGACCCAGCCACAAAACCACAGAGTGGCTGTCCGGCTGGCAGGACGGCAGTTAAAGGAGATGGCAAAAGGAAAATCGCCATAAGGAATCAAGGGCAGGACTCGGCACAGTTGCATAAAAGCCATGCATCATTAAAAGAATATTTACATCAAAAAGGCCTCAAGGGTCACCTTGCAGTAGCAGCTTACTGATACGCCCAGCAGGTGGAATTGTTCGGATTAACCCTACCAAGTCTTACGGATAAACAGGAATCAAAAGATACAAGAGTAAAAGCTTAGGGCGCAGCAGGAGGAGTGGGCGGCACGACGGAGCCGGCTTCCGAGGGGGCCGCCTGGTGGGTCTCGGCCTAGCCGGTTCCTGCAGTAGGCGGGGCCACCACACCTGGTCCGCTTGTCGAGGACCGGTCAGGATGGTGGCCAGCAGATGGATCCGCCTCCTGGGAGCTGGTCTCCTCGTCGTCGCCTTCCTCCTCCTCACCCTTATCACTGGAAGCGATCTCCTCGTCCGGCTCCTCTGACGCCGCCAGGTCCAGCCCGAAGTTGCTGGGTGGCACCACATGGCCCCTATCATCCAACTCTGGGATGAAGACGGAGGTGTCGGCGTACTCGGCAAGGGCGGCAGCGCATTGGACGAGGTCCTTCTGCACCACGGCCAGCTCAGGCTGAGCCTCCGCACGGAAGGTCTCCAGCTGTTCGAGGCTCAGGCCCGGATAGCAGCTCTTGACGAACTCCAGGGCGGTCCACGTGCCCGCCCTCGCTGCGGAGCCCTTCCAGGCCTCAAAGCGTTGGCCGGCTGCCTCCAGCCAGTCGGCAGTCCGACTAGGAGTGCGGAGTGCCGGCACACCTGGCCAGAGGGCGGCCAGAACCTGGGCACCAACACGCTACAGACGGCGAAGCAGATGGCGGACCGGCAGTAGACGTACCCGAATAGCAAGAAGCTCCTCGGCTGGGGTCCTGGGTGCGTTAGGTGCGATCACCCGGCCCACCTGGCGCCTCTCATCACGCTCGACCTCGATGGCCTGGGTGGTGGCCACAGATTAGCCCGGGAAGAACTTGTCAGGACCCCGATCCTAAGTCACACCGATCTAGCTGTAACACGTCATATCACTTTGCGGCCTCACGCACGGTATCCCCACGTGTGCCACCTTAGCTGGCCCGGGACCGTTTGCGCATTTTGGCACACATATATGACAGTGTCGCTAGCATCCATATGACAGAGAACCCGGGCCGAGATGGCTAGTTATAAACCAAAAGTGGCACTAAATTACAGAGACAGGAATTCATGACCCAGCAACGAACTTGTCGGTCATCAACGTATGAACCCAAGTCGTAGCAAGCTACATGGACTTAAAGGAACAACGTGTGACATTTCCCCTAAGGGACAGACACAGGAACGAAGAAGGACACATGCCGGCCAGCCTACGTGTTCCGAGCAGTAGCAAGCTACCAAGGCTCATTGGAAGCACTAGGAGGCATTTCCCTGTAAGATAGGCTACCAAAGGAAAACAACTAGGTGTCGGATCCCACACATACCAAGCATTTCAATCATACACACAATATGCTCAATATGTGCAAATACAACATTGCATCACAACAGAACTCTATGACTCAAAGTACTTTATTTAAGAGGCTCCAAGAGCCATACATAACATATCCATACAGGTAGGGGTCACATGACCCAACACTCAAGTCATACAGTCATACAAGCACAAGCGGAAGCTACATGTCTGAGTACAGACAACTTACAAAATAAAACAGGCTTGGTGAAGCCTGACTATCTACAAGGCCCTCCACAAGCTCCAGATCTCCGTCTGGGTAGCAAGCTACTCGTCGACGTCAACATCTATGTAGAACCCATCAGAAGGGGCAGGGTTCTCCTCTGCAACAGTTATTAAGCAAAGATGAGTACAAAGGTACTCAGCAAGTCTTACAACAGAACCTATCATACATGCAACATTATCAACAGGGGGTAGCGGAGTTCATAGCAGAAAGCCAACTTTGACTCTTGGCTAACCTATACTACAACTCTCAACAGATTTCAAGATATTACTACATACACGAGTCCTCTACTCATCACAACAATACACCACCGAGGATCCTCTTCCGTCATCCTACGGAAGGGCCATCCACGGCACTCACACTTGTCTTGAGGTTTTTAGTAGTATCCATCAACTTGTCTATGAACTGTAAGAGTAACCAAGTAGTCCGTACCGCGAACAACGGTTATTCGAATAGATTGGTAACCCTGCAGGGGTGTACTTCTTCACACATGTTTTCACCACTTAGCGTCTGCACACGACATGTGCTCGGCAGACTTCAAGCGAAAGCCGACGTGGGTGTAGACCACGACCTAACCAACCACTCAAGTCTCTCGTCCAGGCTTATCGCCTATTTGGGTTCCATCCATGGAGAGATCCGGCCGGGGTGTCGCTCACGGCCCCAAACGATGTGTGCAGGGTTCCCGAGTCACCAAACGGGCAACCGGTACACCGTGCCACGTACCTGTCGCATCACAACCCACCCCGAGGGTCAGCGCTGTTCACGACCACCAGTAAACTACAAACACCAGAAACTAGTTACAACTCCTGGACAGAGAACATGGCAGACAATAAGTCGAGCGGGGTCATATTTCAGGGCCCAATGTGTGGTAGTAACTGTAACTTGAACCACACATACAGATCTCAGGTCCTATGGACGGTTCCAATGAAACAACCCACCACGTATTCCTACATGGCCTTTCATCGATACCTTTACCAAACATGTTCCACATTTCCCTCTCTTTACCGGTATGATCGTTTCACTCTGATCCATCACCCAGATGAATCAGACCTGACACAACTCTAAGCATAGCAGGCAACATAAACAAATAGCATGGTGGATCACACATCACATGGCTCAATCAACTCCTACACATGCTAGTTGGTTTCAACTATTTACTGTGGCAATGACAGGTCATGCAAGGGAATAGGGTTCAACTACCGCAGCAAGTAGCAGTTCACACGATGTTGCCTTAATGCAGTAAAAGAGAGCAGGAGCCAGAAGATTGGGTTTGTATCGAAATGATCAATGATTGCTTGCCTGACAGAGTGGTTGTCGGGTACTGCTCTTCAGCTGGATACGCAGAAGTATCCTCGGGAGCAGGACCTAACACGGAGAATCCGGCGATACAATCAATAAGCAAACAAATGCAGCAATATGATGCATGCTCATGATATGGCAAGATGCATGTGTTTTGGGCTAATGCAACTATAACCAGAAGGGTTTGAGCCCATTTGAATCTAAGTTTCAAATTGAAACCCAAACTATTATTTAATTAAGTGCATTAACTTGTTTTAATGTATACAGCAAGGTTAACTTGCTCAAACATGCATGAAACTAGTGCCATTGGAAAGATTGGATTTTTCTGATCAATTTTCATATATAAATCTTTTCCATCTGAGATACTATTGAATTTATATGATTATTTGAAGTTTAAAGCATTTTCTGGAATTTCCTGAATTGTTTTTAAATCTAAAAATCCCATAAAATCCTTTACTGCGTCAGCATGACATCATGCTGACGTCAGCCAGCCAACAGGGCGCCCAGGTCAAACCTGACCAATGGGTCCCTCATGTCAGTGTCTCTGGTGCTAACTAAAAAAAGCTTAACACTAAACTAAAGTTAACAGGGGCTGGGCCCCACATGTCTGTGACTCACTAAACTAATGACAGCAATTAGTGTTTAAATTAAAATCTAAACTGAAGTTAGTCAACGGCCGGCCCCACATGTCAGCGACACAGGGGGGAGTCCAGGCGTGGTCAAACAGGTCAAAACCCATAGGCGGCTCGACGCCGGCGAGGCCAAACACGGCGGCGGTGCTCGGGTTTTGCCTACAGGCCACCGTTTGAGTCGCGGTTGGGCTCTACGGCGAGCTGGGGCTCGTGCGCATCTAGCGGAGGCAACGGTAGGTGCTGGGGTGGCCGGAATCATCGGCGGCGAGCTCGAAGGCGGCGGCCGGAATTCGGGCGTCGGTGAAAACGACGTTACAGCGCACGAAAGGAGCAGCAGTTGGTTGCTACGGGTCCGTGGTGATGTGCTGAGTGCGGTGATGCACTCGGACGCGAGTGGCAGTCGCTATGGCCGCGGCGGCGCCATGGCCGGCGGCGAGGAGTGCTCGGCTCTAGTGGCTGGTGCTGCTAGGGAGCAAGATAGGCGACGAGGCATGGGGGAAACGGAACAGGGGCTCACCGCGGTTCTTTTGGTATTGCTGGCGAGGCAGGGGAGGCACGGGGTCCGGGAATTTGTCGATGGCGTTCGGCGGCCGTGCGGAGAAGACGAGCTCGAAGACGAAGCCTCAAGGCGCCCGGGGTGCTGTGGTTCAGCGTAGAGAAGCACGGCAGCAAGGCGGAGCTCGGGGGCTCATCGGAGAGGCGAGGGGGACTCGGTGAACGCGGCGGCAGCGACGAGCTCCGCTCGGGCGGTCCGAGGGAGAGAACCAGGGGAGGGGAGAGAGAGAGGGGAGCGGTCGAGGGGGTCGAGGGGTCTGCGTGGCATCGTTCTGATTCATCCAGGGGGTCGAGGAGGCCAGCCAGGCAGGCAGGAGGTGGCCGGCGCATCGGCGGCGCTCGCCACCGAGCAGCTTCATGCGCTGGCGCGGCGAAGAAGACGGGGATGCCCCTGGTGGGCTGGGCCTGCTAGGCCAGACAAGTAAGGGGGCTCAGGTAAGTTTGCTTTCCTTCTTTTTTTTCCTATTTACTTTCTGTTTCATTTCTTTTGCAACTTTGTGGAATTAATAAAAATGCCAGAACATTTTTATAGCTCATAAAACTAGTCATGCCCACTGTATATAATATGAACAGCATGGAACATTTTAGTTTATGATTATTTGGGCACATAAAACATTTTATAGCATTTAAATGCCCAAATGCAAATACCATATGATTTAATCCAGAGACCTTGGATGTCCTAGAAAATTGTGCATCATTTTTGGCAGAGGTTTAAGACCAAGGCAGAAATGATGAACATTTTTGAAGGGCATTTTGGGTACATTGGAAAAGATTTTATTAAACCCTAGTTGTTAGAAGAGGGGTGTTGGGGTTTCTGTCATTCCCATTTCAAGTTTCTTTGAAAAGTAAACATGATGCACACTCTAGCTAGTCCTAATGCAAGCACTGACTAGGGATGTGACAGAACTCTGCCAAAACTAGAAGAAGAATCAGAAGAAAAGAAAGATGGCTGTAACAGACGGCGAGTACAAGAGGAAAGGGTAGACATCTCACCGTCAACCATGTCTCCAATGGTTACGTAGCCGTCTTGGAGAGCCGGCTCCTTCTCGATCCAATTCGAGCGCTCGGTCTCGAATATTGCCCGAAGAAGGGTCTTGGCGTCCGACATCTTCCCGAGCTCGACCTTGTGGGCCGCCGCCTGGTCCGCTAGCTCCTTGGCCAGGCGGTCGCGGTCCTAAGCAGCGAGACCACGCTCTCGCTCCTTGGCAGCTAGCTCCGACTGGGCCTTGCCCAGCTGGTTGCGGAGGTTGGCTGCGACCGCTGGCAAGGGAGGGAGAAAAACAATAATGTCAGCAGCAAAAAAGATAACCTTGGAGTTCCAAGCCGCCTGCTCAGCAGCCGGCTTGGAACTCGGGCACTACACCCAGCGGGTGCGCTGACGCGCCCCCGCAAGGAGGAGAAGGGAAGCACTCTCCTTAGCTGTCTGCCAGGGCAGCCTGCAGTTCCGCCAGCTCCTGGCGCTGAGCGTTGTAGGAGGCCACGCGGAGGTTGTGGTACTCCTGCAATGAGACACAATATCAGCCCATGACGCACACTTTGGAGTTCCAAGCCGCCTGCTCAGCAGCCGGCTCGGAACTCGGGGACTACACCCAGTGGGTGTGCTGACGCGCCCCCACAGAAGAAATTGAAGGAATAAAAGCAAGAGAACATGAAGCATACGTACCCGAACGGAGGACCGCGCAGCCATGAACTCCTGCATCACTGTCTGCAAGACGTTGCCCAGGGAGTTGAGGCGGTCCAGGACGTCCCGTGACGCGACAATCAGTGCGCCGCCACCTCCTAGCATCCAACCTGATGGCGCCGCGCTGGTCGCCTCATTCTCCAGCGCGGATGAGCTGGCACCCCCGGCCTCCACCGGCTGCGGCACGGAGACCGCCCTTGCAAGGCGTGGGCGGGCAGGGGCCTTGGGGGCCGGCTACGGGCCAATCACCAGGACACCCTCAGCTGGCGGCACCTCCGCCTCTGCAGGCCGGCTGTCCTGCTCCCTTGTAGGCGGCGCAGAGGGCGAAACCTACGTCTCCAGGATGACGCAGTCGTCCCCCCGTTGTCTGGAGTCGGCTGGTCGTCAGCAGCCGGCGCTTGGGCAGACGGCTCCAGAGAGCCCGCCTCCGGGAGAACGGTGCGGCCCGCTGGCTGCTGGGAGCCCGTCTCCTCCTCTTAGACTCGGGCGGCGTCTACCTGGGCCTTCTTAGCGGCTTCGACCTCCACCCTGGCTGTGGCATCGGCCACCGCTCGCTCGCGATCCGCAGTCTCGCGCTCCTCGCGCGCCTCACGGGCGTTCCTCCCCGTTGACTCCCGGAGCGCGGCGGCTGGATCCACGCGAGGGGGCGCAGGGGGGGCATACGTGCCCCCCCCCCCACAACAGAGCCTACTAGCACCCGCGAGAGGGAAAGCGACGCGCTGCGTGGATATCCCGAAGAAAATAGGGAGTCAGCCAAGAGGGAATCGGCTGAGAAAGGTAAGCATCAAACAGAAGAAGGACGCAAAACACTTACCCGGACACGACCGGCCTGGCCTTGGGCATCCTGGGCACAATCGCCCTGGCAGCCGCCTCCCGGCGCCTAGTGGCGGCGGTCGACAGCCGGAGCTTCTTGGGTGGGGCACCAGACGGCCCTGATGAGGACCGCCGCTTCCCGCCGCCGGTTGTGCCAAACGGCCCGGCCTGCTGGCTGGCGCGGACGGGCGCTTCCTCCTCCTCCTCATTGTCGTCTGGCCAGCTCTTGACGCCGCCTTCTGGCACGCCGCCTGATGGCTGACCCCCGCCGCCTGTCACCTCCTCCTCCTCCATAGCGGCGGCCCCAAGATCGGGGTCGCTTATGTCGCTCTGGGAGCGATCCGGTTCCAGGGGGCGGCCTGGCTGGCCAGAACTCGGCGCCGACTGGCCGGGGAAGATCTGAACAAGACATCAGGATCAGACGACTACAACAGCCGGACGGAAAAGAAAGAAAAGAGAGGGCTCAAGAACTTACTACAGGCGGCTGGTTGTCGCGGCTGTAGGGCGGCTTGCCGAAGGCCCAGCCGGAGTCAGAGACCTTGCAGTTGGAGATGTGGTTCACCAAGTTGGCCACCTCCTTGTACGACATTGCTTGCTGCAGGTCCGGCTGGGGTCCCGGCGCCCGCTCATGTCGCAGATCAGATGAGGGCGGTGCTGCAGCGGCAGCACTCGACGCTCCGCAAGCGTGAGCAGCAAATCCGCGAAGACCAGGCCCTCGCCGTCCCTCAGCTCCCGGAGACGGCGGAGCGCGATGGAGGCGCCTTCCGTGAGGGAGGTAGGCCGGGTCTTCCAGGAGTCGCGAGGCTCAGTAGGCGGACCCGGCACCCAGTCCGGCAGGCAGATGAAGTCTTGTTCGTGGTCGACGTTGGAGACGTAGAAGTACATCTTCTACCACTGTTTTACCGACGCCACAAGCTGCGGCGCCGGGAAGAAATTCCTCGTTCCACTGCGCTTCACTGCAATGCATCCCCCGCACTGGGCGGGCATGCTATGGACTGCGGTGCCAAGCTTCACGTAAAAGAGCTCGTTCCACAGCTCTATGGTGGGGAGGATGTCGAAGTATGCTTCGCACAGGACGACGAAGGATGAGAGCGTCACCACCGTGTTCGACGTGAGGTGGTGGGGTTGGATGTTGAAGAATTCTAAGAAGGATCATAAGAAGCCGCTCGCCGGGAGGCCGAAGCCGCACGGGAAGTGCGAGCGGAAGACGACCCGCTCGCCCTGCCGTGGGGCCGGCCTGATCTCCGCCGCCGGCGCTAGGCGCACGGCAACCTTGTTAGCAGGAGGCAGCTTTCGCGACCGGAGGAGGACGTCGATGTGCTCCTCCAGGACCTCGCTGCCGTCCCACTGGCCATGGTGTCGGGTAGGCGTTGGGGCGGCCATGGTTCAGGCAGTAGCTCGCTACGACGTTGACGAGAGGAACGGGATGAAGCGAGGAAGAAGAAGGAAAGCGGGGAGGAGCGGGCGCGAGAATGGTGCCAACACCTCCCCCCGGCCTACTTATCGGCTCGGGGCGGCGAAGCCAAGGGGGCGGGCGTGGGATCAACTGCTCCATGCCCCGCACGACCCCCACATTTTGCGTGCTTAATCAGAGTGCATTAAATGCGCGTGGGAGGGCAATCGATTATCCCTGCCGCACTGGATCCGCATGAGGACCGAGGCCTTGTAATGGCGGGCCCCGGCCCACTGTTATGTCCCGTCATGCGCGTGGGCTGGCAGGCCGACCAGACGGAGCAGTGACGCGTGGAGAGCCGCCAACGGTCGGCAGGACTGCTCGGATGCCTGCCGACCAGGCGGTGCCTTCCCCCCGAGGGTTCAAGGACAAAGGTTCGGCTGCCAGAAGCCGGTTCCCTCAACGCGGGTCCGGCTGCCGGCGGACGAATCCCTACGGAAGACGGATGAAGGACGCTGAGCCTGCCTAAGGAGGGAAGCTGCTAGAACCCCGTAGCCCTCCAGCACTAGCCGCGGAGTTCCACCAGCTTCGGGGACTACTGTCGAAGATATTGACCATGGGTATCCTCAGCGACCACCCTTGGTATTTCAATACAAATTGTGGCCGCCTGCTACCCCCCCCCCCCCCGGCCGTCTGCTCATCGGGCGGCCTCCTAGGGTAGCTTGCCCTAGGAGACGGCTGCCAGCAGGCGGCAGGGACCCAACAGGCGGCGGCACCAACGCCAACAGCTAGCAGACGGTCCCACACTCCTCCCTCGGGACGCGTGCTGGGGGACCACCACGCAACTAAGACATGGCTATAGATGAGTATGTCCTTAGAGAATCTATAAGGGTGTGGCTACAATGAACGTGTACCTTATGGATATCTCCTAAGCGGCAGGTCACTGTAGCCCCGCTGCTCGTGACCAAGCATCGGTCAGAAAAGGCCACGATCCCACTACTCGCAGATGGCAGGGCCAGCAGGCGGCTGGCCCCACCGGCCAGTGGGTAAGTCATAAACATGCCGCCCCTGGCAGACGGCCAGGGGAGATGGCCACCTGGTAGCAGACGGCAAATCCTGCCCTAGAAGTCTGAACCTCATCATGACGACAAGACAAGGCGTGGCGGCAGTGTACAGCAGGAGACGGCGGCACTGTAGCCACTTCCCTCCCTACGAGGCTGTCGTCAGCAGAGGCACGTCTACAGTAAAAGACAATCACCTGGGCCCGCAGGCAGCGGGCCCCAGCAGACATGTGGCAAGGCCGGCACCAGAAGACGCTAACGGCTGGGGGCCACACTATTGAGATTACAATTGTACCCCTGGGGGGTAGGCCTATATAAACCCCCAGGGTCCTCCATGTTGGAGGGTTGGAAGATCGAACCCTAAGAAGAAGGAGAGAGAGAGAGAGAGAGAGAGAGAGAGAGGGAGAGAGAGAGAGAGAGAGATAGGAACCCTAGCAACCACCCCAATTCCTAGAGCTTAGGAAGTGAGCTAGCCCTGCTCATCTTCCTCCTCTAGTCCACACAACTCGAGGAGCAACCTTGTAGCTACCATAGTGACATCAGTCATGACGCGGAGCCCCCGCAGAGCAGGACTAGGGGTGTTATCTCCACGGAGAGCCCCGAACCTGCGTAAGATCCGTAGGCGTCCTAAGTTTTGCCTCATCCCGCTTCCAGGGCCCGACGACGTTCTATTGACCCCATGCATGATAAGCCATCCGTTGGCATATGTCGCACCAAAACCCTGAAAGGTGTAGAGGGAAGAGATTAGAATAGAGTTGAGGTCTAAGGGAAAATCATTACCCATATGCACATGAGACAAACACAATCATATCACACGAAGCAATTTCAAGCAAGGTCTTACAAAGATCTAACTAACGTTGGAAAGTGCTCTAAATATTTCTTTGTGGGGGAAAACTACTAGTCAAAGGGTAGTCATCTAGAAATTTTGATCGGCGGAAGATTCCATGATATCCGCTCCAGCTTCATCTTCATAGTCTTCTTCATCGCTATCATCGGGGTCTGAATCCGTATCGTCGATGATGATGTAATCTTCAGGACGAATCTCCTTGGGTTCTTCTTCCTCTTCTTCTCCTCCTAGTGCTAGATCACCCATGAATACTCCTAGCTTCCTTGTCAAATCATCATTCTTCTCCACTAGTATCAACATCTCCTCCTCGTATCCGTCACGAGTAGACTTGAGTTCTTCTTCTAGCTCCAAATTCCTGTTTAGTGCCTTCTTCAAATCTATCATCCCTGCGCACATCTGGTGCTCCTGTCGTCGGATGTGTTGTTTTAACTCCTGGATGAACGCTGCAATGGACCTATCCTTCCGGGTGCTGATCTTGTCCCAACGCTCATCTCGGCGTCCACAAGTCTGGTAGATGGTGTCCTTCAGCTCCTGCTTGTAGACTTCTCCGATCCTTCCCATAGTGGTGTGGGCTGCCATACTCTTGCCTAGGCACCAGGTTGGTGCATCAAAAGAAAACTCTATTGGCTCAGTGGATGGTGCGAAGGTTCTTCCGGGGATTTGAACTCGAATGCTCCATCGCTCCTCTTCGGGAAAGTGGCAGTGTAGGTCCCGGTAAAGCTTGGTATTCCTATGTTCAGGTACCTAGTGACTTCATGTAAGTGTCGTCCAAAAAGTGTGTCTTCATCCGGTTGCGTGAACTTGTTCCTTGGGTCCGCCATCCTAAAGAAGTAGAAAATTGAGAGGAGTCAGAAAATGAGTAGAGAAGAGTGACCTAGGGTTTATCTTAGTGGTCGTGTCCTACAATCAGCGTGTGCTCTGATAACATCTTGTAGCGACCACGATCCGAATAGACCGAAGTCTCTGTGTTTCAGTGTCATCCCTGGATCGGTAATGCTAACACACACAGTACTTGAAGGATTTATAACAGAGTGGCAATCACACACTTATTACATCAAATGTCTCCAAAGAGAACTTATTACATAAGTCTATGGCATAAGGCCATCTAACAAAATAACAGCGGCAGGCTTGGAAGATAAGTGAGTCCATCAACTCCAACGGCATAGCTGAGTGCATGACAAACGACCTAGAACGTCTTACTCCTCGTCTGAAAAGTGTGCAACGTAACATGTTGCAGCCCGAAACGGGTCAGCACATGGAATATGCTGGCAAGATAACACAGAAGATGCAAGTAACTGAAATAAAGGCTACACTATATGCATATTTGGCTAGTGGAGGCTCTAAGGTTAAAGTTTTTGCGTAAAGCCAATTTTTCCCTACAACAATGGAATAAGTTTTATTTTAACTATCATGGTAGTGGAAACATCATTGAGAAGGTACCTCCAACTTAATCCCAAATTAAAGTAATCATTAACCCAACAAATTAATTTTAGAGTGACGAGATCGCCCAATAATTCAAGCACCAGATACTCAAGATTGTCCATAACCAGGGACACGGCTAATCATGATCAGTTTGTACACTCTGCAAACGTTTGTGCACTTTTCCCCACAAGACTCGATCTCCTCTGTTGGTTTTCTCACACTGCATGGTGTTTGAGAAACGGATGACCGAGACACAGTCTTTCAGAAGCATTTACTCTTTCACCAGGTGGACCCGTACACCTACTTTCCCCTACATTTGCTAGTCCACAACGAAAGAGCTCACACAACTTACTCGTGCTATGCCAGAGCCCATAATGGCATTGTGGCTGCACACGGAAGTTTCTAGCATGAATAGTTTTATGATCCCCTTGAGCCTGGGTGGCATTCCATAGGACAATCACACGGAAACCCTGGGATTTCCTAGGACAACACTGGATTCCCCAGGTGCCCTGCAACCAATCCACCCAGATGTGTATTCAAGTAGCCACCTTAAGTTGAACCATTAATTAACAACTCACATCTGTCATGGATTTCACTCAAACCCAAACCACGTCTACGAGCATAGCATGATAACCTAAGCATAGCGTAGAAGTAACTCCGAAGGGTTTGAAAATAATGTAGGTAATAGGTTCTACCTCAATCTACTTCCTAGACCCACAAGTTAAGAGATCCTACTCATGCAATGTGTTTGAGGGTTTGATCTAATGCATAAAAACTGGGTAATAAAGGGTATGATCAAAGTGTTACTTGCCTTGCTGATGATTCGCAAAACCTAGAGACTCGTAGTAGCACGCTTCACAGTCCGGGTATTCTATCGCAAGCAAACAATAGCACACATAAGAAATCAAGCAATGATGCACAAACAAAACTCCAAAAGATAAGTTCTAACCAGAAAGTTCAACTTAAGAACTCCGGTTTGCAAAAAGAATAAAATCGAAAGAAGCAACGAAACTCAAACTGCGAAAGAAACGAGGTTCGTTTACTAGTTTGATCTAGGGTAAAAATTTACAGTAGCCAAAACTTTGTTCAAGTTGGTTAAACGGAAAGAGGGCGTCGAGACGAAGATCTGGGATTTTGAATCACCTGATTCCGACTCTCGAGCGAAAAGAAAAACGAAAAACAAGATTAGGGCAGAAATCGCGATCGAAATAATCGCGGATAATACCCCGAAAAAGAAAACTGACGAATAGGCTAACGAACGAACGTTTGCTGTCTACGGCTAATGGGCGAACAACATTCGTTAAAACGAACGTACAGACGAACGTCTGCTAAATAACTAAACCAAAAAAACCGATCTAATCTAAAAAAACGGATCTAGGGTTTTTACGAAAAAGAATCGATCGGTTAAAAAGAAAAACCGGCGGCTACCTCGACGAACTCCGGCGACGGCGGCTCCGGTGGCTACCGGCAGTGGGGCGGCGTGCGGCGGCGGGTCGGCGGGCGGCGGGGCTGGCGCGGGCGGTGGCGGCTAGCGCGGGCAGCGACGGCGGCGGCTACGGCGCGAGGCGGCGGCGGGGGGGCTGGCGCTAGGGTTTCGGGTGACGGGGCGAGGGGGCTGGCGGCGGTCGGGCCTCGGGCTTTAAAGGCCCGACTAGGATAGTCCTAGTCAGGTACGGCCCGAAGGCAGTTTCCCCTTTTCTTTTTTTTAAACGAGTCGTGACGTAGTAAAACGGGCGAAAAAAATACTAAACGGAGTCCAAAAATTCCGAAATAAATTTTCACCGTCCTCTAATAATATTTAGGACAAAGTGAACATTTTTCCCGGACCTAAATGCTATTTTGAAAAACGCGTATTTTTCCTATGCAAATAAATCCAATATTTCCGTTATTTTGATGAAGTCATATTATCTCCGCTCATATATTTTATTTAGAAATATTTTTAGGAGGGAAAAAGTAATTAAAACCAACGCTATCCTCGTACCGGTATTCGAGTAAACTCAAATACAAAAATGATAGAATTCCCAACTCCCTCCGTAGTTCCTTGAGTTGCTTAGAATTTTCGAGGATCGCCACGCACAAAATGCAAAGAAATATGCAAATGCAGTATGATCTATGTATAACATTCCAAATTGAAAATTTGGGATGATACATAAATATCAACATAAAAGCATGATGTAAAATGGACGTATCAACTCCCCCAAGCTTAGACCTCGCTTGTCCTCAGGCAAAAGTCGATATCGAAAGATGTCCACATGTTTTGAGATAGAGGTGTTGATAAAAATAAAATACGGACATGAGGGGATCATGATCATTCTTATAACAGCAACAGACATATATTGTCTTATGATTCTTATGCTAAAGTAACAATTCATTCACAATGTCAAGTATGAATCAGAAACTTCATTGAAAACCAACAAACTATGATCTCAATCATTGAAGAAATTAAAATTTATCATAACATCGGAAAGAGTCATTGTAAGAGCTTTTCAGCAAGTCCCCATACTCAACTATCATATAGTCTTTCACAATTGCTCACACTCACGCAATACTTATGGTTATGGAGTTTTAATTGGACACAGAGAAAGATAGGGACTTATGGTATTGCCTCCCAACCTTTTACCTCAAGGGTAATGTAAACAGTAATAGACCATGATAACTTATATCCAAGTGGATATATATGTCAGGATCTTTCCAACACAGTGTGCTTGCCAAAGGATAAAATGTAAAAAGGAAAGGTGATTTTCACCTTGAATCTTATAAGGCAAGAATAATAGATAGGCCCTTCGTAGAGGGAAGCAGAGGCTGTCATGTGCTTTTATGGTTGGATGCACAAAGTCTTAGCGCAAAAGAACATCACTTTACACTACCACTTGTGATAAGGACCTTTATTATGCAGTCCGTAACTTTTATTACTTCCATAACACAAGATCGTATAAAGCTTATTTCCTCCACACTAATAAATCATACATATTTTAGCTAGTTTGCAAAATGACAACTTACTTGAAGGATCTTATTCAATCCATAGGTAGGTATGGTGGACTCTCATGGCAACACTAGGTTTAAGGATGTATGGATGGACAAGTAGTATCTCTACTTGGTGCAAGGGGTTTTGGCTAGCATGAGGGGGAAAGACAAGCTCAACATGTTGGATGATCCATGACAATATACTTTATTTTAGATATAAGAAAACATAACCCATTATGTTGTCTTCCTTGTCCAACATCAACTCTTTAGCATGTCATATTTTAATAAGTGCTCACAATCATAAAAGATATCCAAGATAGTATATTTGTATGTGAAACCTCTCTTTCTTTATTACTTCCTATTAATTGCAACAATGACCAAAGCTATGTTTGTCAACTCTCAACAACTTTTATTCATCATAATATTTATATGTGAAGTCATTACTTCCCATAAGATCAATATGATCTCTTTAATACTCTTTATATTTTCTTTTATTCTATCATGACCAAAGTGAGGAAATCAAGCCCTTGACTCAACACTAATCTTTATTATATAGCTCACGGACTCGATTACAAAGGGTAAAGATCATAAAGTAAAAGCTCACAACTAGATCATGCTAACTTTATTCTACTAGATCAAGATACTACCAAAAGGATCGAACTAAGAAAAAAGGTAAAGATAGGAGTGTGATGGTGATACGATACCCGGGCACCTCCCCCAAGCTTGGCAGTTGCCAAGGGGAGTGCCCATACCCATATGATTATGTCTCCTTCTTCGAAGTTAGTGATGATGGAGTTGAAAGTAGTGACGCCGGATCATCATACATCGAGCGTAGGAGATCCTCCAACTTTCGGATAATACCTTTGAGTGCAGCTATATGCTCCTTCAACAAAATATTTTCACTTGTGAGATACTTGTTTTGTATTTGAGCTAACTCAATCATCTTGAAGGCTTCAATCTCAATTGAAGTAAAAAGGTTTGGAAGGGGTTGAAGGATGTCTTCTTCTCCTGTTGCCGAAGCTTGATCTTCCACCGCCTTCTTGATCCTATTCACCTTGTTGATCTCCTCAGGTCCTTCCCTCTTCAGATCTATCTTCATTAGCCAAGCATCGTTGCCCTCATTGTTGGAGGAGGAGGACGACATGATGCCTGGCCTTGTCAACCCTAGCAAAAAAATAGCTTGAAACAAGAACATAAGATTTTTGCGTCATATGGTGGTCAAGACCTTCAGGAGAATATATAATGAATTTTTACCGACCAAAAGGAGTAACATACAAGAAATCGGAGTCTGTGAGGCACACAAGGTGCCCACGAGGCAGGGAAGGGAGTGCACCCTCCACCCTCGTGGACGGCTTGTGTCTCTTCCGGACTGCCTCTTATTTTTCTATTTTTCTAAATATTCCAAAACGGTGAAAAATTGCCTTTAGAACTGTTTTGGAGTCGGTTTACTTACCGTACCACATACTTCTTCCTTCTCAGAGTCTGAATCGTTCTGTAAAGTGTCCCTTATGTATTCCTCCAGGGTTACGGTTTCAATAACATTGGTTTAAACATTTATAGGATTACCTGAGATATAATGTTTGATTCTTTGACAGTTCACCACCTTCGGATTTGTGCCTTCGAAGTTTTTGATTTTTATGGCGCCGGAAGATAGACCTCCTCGATAACGTAAGTACCTTCCCATTTAGAGAGAAGTTTTCCTACAGAAAATCTTATGCGAGAGTTGTAAAGCAAGACATAATCACCTACGTTAAACTCACGCTTTTGTATCCTTTTGTCATGCCTTCTTTTAACTTTTTCTTTAAACAACTTGGCATTCTGATAGGCCTGGGTTCTCCATTCATCAAGAGAGCTAATGTCAAATAACCTCTTCTCATCGGCAAGTTAGAAATCATAATTGAGCTCTTTAATAGCCCAATATGCCTTATGTTCTAGCTCAAGAGGTAAGTGACAAGCTTTTCCATAAACCATCTTATATGGAGACATACCCATAGGATTTTTGTATGCAGTTCTATAGGCCCATAATGCATCATCAAGTTTCTTGGACCAGTTCTTTCTAGACCTATTAACTGTCTTTTGCAAAATTAATTTCAGATCTCTATTACTTAGTTCTACCCGACCACTAGTCTGTGGGTGATAAGGGGATGCAATTCTATGATTAACATCATACTTAGCAAGCATTTTACGGAAAGCACCATGAATAATGTGTGAACCACCATCAGTCATTAAGTATCTAGGGAATCCAATCCTCGGGAAAATAACTTCTTTAATCTTCTTAATAGAGGTGTTGTGATCAGCACTACTAGTTGGAATAGATTCTACCCACTTAGTAACATAATCAACGGTAACTAAAATATGTCTATACCCATTAGAGGAAGGAAACGGTCCCATATAGTCAAAGCCCCAAACATCAAATGGTTCAATAAAAAGTGAATAATTCATAGGCATTTCTTGACGTCTACTAATATTACCAATTCTTTGACATTCATCACAAGATAAGAAAAACTTACGGGCATCCTTGAAGAGAGTAGGCCAATAAAAACCAGATTGCAATACCTTATGTGCAGTTCTATCTCCAGCATGGTGTCCTCCATAAGCTTTAGAGTGGCACTTGCATAGGATCTGTTCCTGTGCATGCTCAGGTACACAACGTCTAATAATACCATCTACTCCTTCTTTATAAAGATGTGGGTCATCCCAGAAGTAATGCCTCAAATCATAGAAGAACTTTTTCTTTTGCTGGTATGTGAAGCTAGGAGGTATAAACTTAGCAACAATGTAATTAGCATAATCAGCATACCATGGAGCAGTACGAGAAGTATTTATGACAGCTAATTGTTCATCAGGAAAGCTATCATCAATAGGTTGTGGGTCATCAAGTATATTCTCTAGCCTAGACAAGTTATCTGCTACGGGGTTCTCAGCTCCCTTTCTATCAATAATATGCAAGTCAAATTCTTGCAGCAAGAGAACCCATCTAATAAGTCTAGGTTTAGCATCTTTCTTTTCCATAAGGTATTTGATAGCAGCATGATCAGTGTGAATAGTTACTTTAGAATCAACAATATATGGTCTAAACTTATCACAAGCAAATACAACTGCTAAAAATTATTTCTCAGTAGTAGCATAATTTCTCTGGGCACTGTCTAGAGTTTTACTAGCATATTGGATAACATTCAATTTCTTATCAACTATTTGCCCTAGAACAGCACCTACAACATAATCACTAGCATCACACATAATCTCAAAGGGTAAATTCCAGTCAGGAGGCTGGACAATAGGTGCAGAGATCAATGCTTTCTTAAGTATTTAAATTGCTTCTAGACAATCATCATCAAAGACAAAAGTAATATCTTTTTGTAAGAGATTAGTCAGAGGCCTGGAGATTTTGGATAAGTCCTTAATGAAACTCCTATAAAACTCAACATGACCAAGGAAACTTCATATAACTTTGATGTCCTTGGGACATGCCATCTTTTCAATAGCATCAACTTTAGCTTTTTCAACTTCAACACCTCTTTCAGAAATTTTATGACCCAAGACAATGCCTTCATTAACCATAAAGTGGCACTTCTCCCAATTCAAGACAAGATTAGTGTCTTCACATCTCTACAAAACTCAACCAACGTTGTTCAAGCAATCATCAAAAGAAGTTCCATAAACGGAGAAGTCATCCATGAAAACCTCAACAATCTTTTCACAAAAATCAGAGAATATAGCCATCATGCATCTTTGAAAGGTAGCAGGTGCATTACATAAACCAAAAGACATATGTCTATAAGCAAAGGTACCGAAAGGACAAGTAAAAGTGGTCTTTTCTTGATCCCCTTTTGACACATGTATTTGAGAGAAACCACAATAACCATCTAGAAAGCAGAAATGAGTATGTCTGGATAACCTTTCTAGCATTTGATCAATAAAAGGCAAAGGGTAATGATCTTTCTTGGTAGCTTTATTTAATTTGCGGAAATAAATTACCATCCTATAACCTGTAACAATTATTTGTGGGATCAATTCATCTTTATCATTAGGAACAACAGTCATACCTCGATTCTTAGGGACACAATGGACATGACTTACCCATTGGCTATTAGCATCTAGATAGATAATACCTGCCTCTGGAAGCTATAGTATTTCTTCCTTACCACTTCTTTCATTTTAGGATTTATCCGTCGTTGATGATCAATAACCGGTTTAGCGTCCTCTTCCAATTTTATCTTGTGTTGGCATAAAGTGGGACTAATGCCCTTAAGATCATCCAAATTATATCCAATAGCAGCACGATGCTTCTTCAGAGTTTTCAATAATTTTTCTTCTTCCTGCTCTGAAAGGTTAGCACTAATAATAACAGGATATATCTTCTTTTCATCAAGATAAACATACTTAATATTATCAGGTAAAGGTTCAAGTTCAAACACGGGATCACCCTTGGGTGGAGGAGGATCCCCTAGGATTTCAACAGGCAAGTTTTTTTTTAATACGGGTCCCTGCTTAAAGAATATTTCATCTATTTCCCTTGCCTCAATCTTATACATATCATTTTTATGGTCTAGCAGATATTGTTCTAAAGGATCGTTAGGAGGCACAACAATAGAAGCAAGACCAATAATTTCATCCTTACTAGGAAATTCTTTATCATGGGGTTGTCTACGAAATTTAGCAAAGTTAAAATCATGAGACATATCCCCTAAACCAACAGTAACAATATCTTTCACACAGTCTATCTTAGCATTAGCAGTATTCAAGAAGGGTCTACCAAATATAATGGGACAAAAATCATCTTGTGGGGAACCAAGAACAAGAAAATCAGCGGGGTATTTATCTTTCCCACACAAGACTTCAACATCTCTAACAATCCCAATTGGTGAAATAGTGTCTCTATTGGCAAGTTTAATGGTAACATCAATACCTTCTAGCTCAACTGGTGCAATATAATGCACAATTTCATCGTATAAGGATATAGGTATTACACTCGCACTAGCACCTACGTCACATAAACCATGATAGCAATGATGTCCTATTTTAACATAAATAACAGGCAAGCCTACAACAGGTCTATGTTTATTTCTAACATCGGATTTGGCTATTCTAGCAGCTTCCTCTTGGAGGTAAATAACATGTCCATCTAAATTTTCAACCAAGAGATCTTTAACCATAGCAACACTAGGTTCAACTTTAATTTGCTCAAAGGGTGTAGGTGTTCTAGTACCACTCCTACGAACCATAGTCGAAGCTTTAGCATGATCCTTTATTCTAACAGGGAAAGGTGGGTTCTCAATATAAGTAGTAGGAACAATAGGATCAACATTATAAGTGATAGTCTTTTCTTCAACTTTAACAGGTTCAACTACTTTGACTTCAACGGGAGGATGGTATTTAAACCACTTCTCCTTGGGAAGATCAACATGAGTAGAGAAAGATTCACAGAAAGAAGCTACTATCTCAGAGTCAAGTCCATATTTAGTGCTAAATTCACGGAAAACATCGGTATCCAGAAAAGCTTTAACACAATCAAACTTAGGGGTCATACCTGACTCCTTACCTTCGCCGAGATCCCAATCTTCAGAGTTGCGTTTAATTCTTTACAATAAATCCCATTTGAATTCAACAATCTTCATCATAAAAGAACCAGAACAAGAATTATCGAGCATGGTGCGATTATTTAGAGAAAGCCGAGCATAAAAATTTTGAATGATCATTTTTCTTGAGAGCTCATGATTGGGGCATGAATATAACATTGACTTACGCCTTCCCCAAGCTTGAGCGATGCTTTCTCCTTCGTGAGGCCAAAAATTATATATATAATTACGACCACGATGAACGTGATACATATGGTAGAACTTCTAATGAAATTCCATCTTCAGCCGATTATAGTTCCCTGATCCAATATCATCACATAGCCTAAACTATGTCAATGTGTCGCCCTTCAAAGATGAAGGTAATACCTTCTTCTTGATAACATCCTCGGGCATACCTGCAAGCTTAAATAATCCACAAACTTCATCCACATAGATTAGGTGTAAATTAGAATGCAGTGTTCCGTCTCCTGTAAAAGGATTATCTAGCAGTCTCTCTATCATACCCAAAGGAATTTCAAAGCAAACATTTTCAGTAGGTGCAGTAGGTTGAGGAGAAAGTCTTTGCTCTTTCGGTCGGGGTGAAGATACCCCGAACGAGCCCCTCAAAGGATGATGAGCCATAGTAACAAGTGACATTAAATTTCAGCGCACTATATAAATTTTTCCTTACCAAAGGGGCTTCACACCCCGGCAACGGCGCCAGAAAAGATTCTTGATGACCCACAAGTGTAGGGGATCTATCGTAGTCCTTTCGGTAAGTAAGAGTGTCGAACCAAACAAGGAGCAGAAGGAAATGATAAGTAGTTTTCAGTAAGGTATTTTCTGCAAGCACTGAAATTATCGGTAATAGATAGTTTTGTGATAAGGTAATTGGTAGCAAGTAACAAAAGATAAAAGTAAATAAGGTGCAACAAGATGGCCCAATCCTTTTTATAGCAAAGGACAAGCCTGGACAAACTCTTATATGAAGGAAAACGCTCGCGAGGACACATGGGAATTATCGTCAAGCTAGTTTTCATCACGATCATCTGATTTGCGTTTGGTACTTTGATAATTTGGTATGTGGGTGGATCGGAGCTTGGGTGCTCTCCTTACTTGAACAAGCCTCCCACTTATGATTAACCTCTAATGCAAGCATCCGCAACTACAAAACAAGTATTAAGGTAAAGCTAACCATAGCATGAAACAAGTGGATCCAAATCAGCCCCTTGTGAAGCAACGCATAAACTAGGGTTTAAGCTTCTGTCACTCTAGCAACCCATCATCTACTTATTACTTCCCAATGCCTTCCTCTAGGCCCAAATAATGGTGAAGTGTCATGTAGTCGACGTTCACATGATACCACTAGAGGAGAGACAACATACATCTCAATAGAATATCGAACGAACACCAAATTCACATGACTACTTATAGCAAGACTTCTCCCATGTCCTCAGGAACAAAAGTAACTACTCACAAGACATAATATGGTTCATGATCAGAGGGGTATTAATATGCATAATGGATCTGAACATATGATCTTCCACCAATGTCGGTGTATTGGATCGACACCTATGGGATCACAAGAATCCCTACTACGGTTCCGGGTCGCGGGGTTGAGAGAAGAGCGGATCCAATAGATAGCACACGGTTCGTTTACCCAGGTTCGGGCCGCGAGAATGCGTAAAACCCTACTCCTGCTTTGGTGGATTATATGTTTGTGTTCTTCAGCTAGCTACGGGGCATGAGAAGCTCCAAAAAGCCGAATCCCCCTCCTGGTTGCCTCGAGCCTCCTTTTATAGAGAAAGGGGTCGCCACAGTGGCACACATGAGGTGGAAAGGGTACAGTGATGCGAGGTTATCCCTCGCATTACATGACAAGGTGCCTTTAATGCATCTTGCTTAGGTGTCCTTGCTTTATCGGGGACGGGGGAGATATCCATCTCGTCCCTCGCCGCTCCTTCTTGTGTCGACACGCGCCCTGACCAGCGATGCCTGAGATGCCATGTAGGCAGGCAGGCAGCTGAGGTGGCGCAATGGTGGGTCTTCACGAAGATCTGCATGTCGCCACGCAAGTGCCTGCCTAGCTGGTTGGGTCGGCAGCTGCATGGGCGGTGGAAGCTTGGTTGGCGTGGGCCTAATGGCGGCCCTGCGGATGTCCTCGGAAAGGGCCTTGCCGGGGCCCCGGCAAGGGTCTTGCCGCGGCGCCTGCTGTCATCCCCGGCAAGGTGCTTGCCGGAGGTCTTGTGGTTTTCCTTGGCTGGGATCCCGCCAAGGGTTGTCGTCTTCTTAGTGTGTATCTGATCTTGAATGTCTTTGCAAAGATCTGCATGCCACTACGGGGACATCTCCTGAATCCTTGACCCATGGGGGCGGTGGACTCAAGGGGGATTTGCTCCATCGGCGTGGGGCGAATTTCCACGGCAAGGGTCTTACCGGGGCTGCTAAAGCCGGCCCCGGCAAGGATCTTGCCGGGGCTGCTAAAACTGGCTCCCGGTAAGGATCTTGCTGGGGGAAACCACTTCTTCCCTTTGCCCTTAGTGGTCTTGGCTTTGGGCTTCAGTTCAATCGAGCTTTGGTCTTACCCTGGCTCACCTCCCTTGTCGTGCTTGGTGTGGTGGTGCCCGTGGCTCAGACTGCCCGTGCACAGTCATAGGGGTACAAAAAGTGTACCCCCCTTTTTGTACACCGACAACTAACTAAACCAACTTCCATCAACTACAAGGAGTAATCAACACTACTAGCAACCCACAGGTACCAATCTGAGGTTTGGGTACAAAGATTTGATACAAGAGATGAACTAGGGTTTGAGAGGAGATGGTGCTGGTGAAGATGGTGATGAAGATAACCCTCCCCAAGATGGGAGAGTTGTTGGTGATGATGGCAGTGACGTTTTCCCCCTCCCGGAGGGAAGTATCCCCGGCAAAATAGCTCTGCCGGAGCCCTAGATTGGTTTCTGCCAAGGTTCCGCCTCGAGATGGTGGCGTCTGGTCCCGAAAGCCTCCCCCTGATTTTTTCTAGGTCAAAATACCTCATATAGGAGAAGATGAGCGTCGAGGGGCCATCTGGTGACCCACGAGACAGGGGGGCACGCCCAGCGAGGGGGGACGCGCCCCGACCCTCGTGGACAGGTGGTGGCCCCCCTGATGAATCTCTTTTGCCAGATATTTTTTATATTTTCTGAATCGGTGTCCCGTGGAGTTTTGGAGCTTTTTTGAGTTGTGCAGAATAGGTTTCCAGTGTTTGCTCCTTTTCCAGCCCAGAATTCCAGATGCCGGCATTCTCCCTCTTCATGTAAACCTTGTAAAATAAGAGAGAAAAGGCAAAAGTATTGCAAAATAATGTGTAATAACAGCCCATAGTGCAATAAATATCAACATAAAAGCATCATGCAAAATGGACGTATCAGCCTCCGTTGCGGCCGCCCTTGAAGCCTATGAGCTCCAATGCTTCAACAACATTAGAGCTAAGGCTCGGGAAGTGCCCACGTGATGGCATGCAGATCTTTGTGAAGACAAAGGTCTATGACTCCCAAGATAAAAGCCAGTAGACATGGCGATCGCGAGGCTCCTTGCTGAGGATGCCCACGAGGACCCGGCGAGGCTCCTTGCCGAAGACACCGCGGAGCCCCGGCAAGCCTCTTTCCGAGGGACACTCACAGAGGCCCCGGCAAGACCCTTGACGGGACCAGAAGCAAGACTACGGCAAGCCCTGGCCGCCCCGTCGCCGCCCCAGCTCGGTGGCCGACCTGCTGGCCCTGGTAGGCACCCACGTGGCGATGCGTGTTTCCCGGGCCAGCTAATCAAGCACCTGCGAGGTGGCATGCAAATTTTCGTGAAGACCGTACCACCACTCCACCTCAGCTACCCGCCTCGCTGGCCTGGAGGCGCGCCGCGACCAGACAGAGCGGCCACGGACAGGACATGCTTCTTTTCTGTCCCTGATAAAGTAAACAGACGCCTAAGCAGCGCATTTAATGCGTCTTCTCCCATAATGGCATGGGATAAGCCTATGCACTGTACACCTTTCCACCTCATGTGTGCCACTATGGCAGCCCCTTTAGACTATAAAAGGAGGCCCGCGGCATACTGAAGAAGGATTCGGATCCTAGAAAGCTGGACAGGAACCGTAGCTCGCTCAAGAACTCAAGAACACTCAAATATAGACCAAAGCAGGACCAGGGTATTACGCATCCTCGCGGCCTGAACCTGGGTAAACAATCGCTATGTTGACTCTTAGACCCGCTCTTTGCACAACCTCGCACCCGCCAACCGTAGAAGGGATTCCAGTGATCCCATATGTGTCGTTTCGTACCGACATCTTTGGCACGCCAGGTAGGGGGCGCTCAGTTGTGAAAATCTGGTCTAGTAGTCAGTATAGCAATTCTCCATGGCCATGATTTACCAAGAAGGAAATGACCAAGTGCGGGGCCTCATCAGCAAGTACGGTGGACGCCCACGCGATGACAAAAAAGATAAGTCACATAAGACTTTGAGTAATTCCTTTTTACATAAAGGTTCTTCTCGTCGGAGATCTTGCTCTCTGTATGATAAACCTGTATGCAATGGGGCCCTTCCACTATTGTCAAAGCCCTCGCCCTTTTTGGGGTCCGCTCAACAGTTCGAGTGGCCGCATCAAGAACGACAGGGAAGCCTTTCCGTTACTGGCTACACTTTTGTCCTGTTTCGAGTCCTCAACAGGTCAAACGGTCGCGCTGAGAACATTAAGGTGGTTTGCCCGGCAGCAAGCACACCCGGCAGGCTATTGAGGATCCGTCATCAGAGCGCCGCAACCTGGGTTTACGCGCTGGCATGCCTACCCAATTAAGCATAGGGTAGACATACAAAAAGGAATCAAACAGGAAAATAACATGCATCACTACAAAATACTGCAGAGTTATATTACATAAATCGTTGTTGTGGTTCTAACTAAAGATAAAAACCGTTTCAGTTGTGAACCTGCAACAGCAACAAGAAACGGGGTGCCTAATCTCGACGCTGGCCTTCTATCCTCTGAATTCTGCCGACGCAGTCGATGATGGGCTTGATACACTCCTTGAGCGCCGTGAGATCTACATCATCCGCCAAGCTATCCAGCGCGGCGTCGAAGTCAAGGTCGGGGTTCCAGTAGGCCACCTTGGTGAGGACCTTGGTCAAGGCGCCCCGACAGAGCCTCTGGGATTCGTCGGCTAGACAAGCCGCCCGGTCAGACTGGAGATTTTCCAGGGCCTCAAGAATGCGTTCGAAGAACACGGTCAAGCTGGTGTGGATGGAGAGGTCCACCTCCCGGGAGAACCTGAAGCTTGGCATGCCCATGGCGGCCAGCTGCACAGTGAGTTCCTCCACGACGGCAACGAGGCGGCTGATCCAGAGGTTCTCGCCCTTTACGTACTCTGCATAGCCAGCGGCATCATCCTTTCGCTGCCGTTTCTCCTCCTCCATGCCCTTGTTCAGAGTCTCCGCCCGAGCTTTGGCCTCTGTGAGCATTCCCTTGTGGCCCTCCAATTCCAGCTTCAGATTTTTCATGGAATCCTGGGCCGTGGAGAGGTGCTGGGCCTTGCCGAGGACCTCGGATTGCGCATCCATCAAGGTAGCATGGATCGTCTCCTTCTTCTTGGTCAGCCCCGGGACCCACTCGTTCAGGCCATCCCGCTCCACTTCTAGCTCCTTTACCTTGCCGGCGTGGACCCGAGCCTAAGCATTGAGAGCCTCAATGTGCTTCTGTTCCAGCTCCTGGATCCGCCGCGTGACAAGCTTGTCAATCTCTTCGTCGTTGTCGTGGAGTGCAGCGGCGAACGCTTGCTCACGGGTGACGAGGTCTTCCTCCTGAGAGTTCAGTTGAGCTTGGCGCTGGTTATGGGCGGCCTCATCATTGGCGGCTCGTTCCTTGGCCTCCTCCTAGGCTTTCTTGAAATCAGACTGCGCCAGCATGAGGTCTCAGGCGCGCTCGTCGAGGTTTTCCTGGGAAGCCCTCAACTCACTCCGGGCCTTGTCAAGCTAGACTTTTGTCTGGGCAAAGCGCTCCTGGAAGTCGTCCTCTGCCTTATCCACCACTGCCGACCTGGACTTTGCCTTGTCCAGGCGGGTGCGGTAAAACACCTGGATCTTCTAGAAGCTGGCACTCATGGCCCGAAGAAGTTGCTCCTCTTGAGAATCGTCACCGCCGACGCCCGGCTCGTCAACGACCTCAAGACCAGCGGCGGCGAGCACCTCATTATCGAACACCTCCCCCTCGGTTGGTGCCCTGCTGCTTGCTTTCTAGGGTAGGTGGATGAACAAGTCATCGCTCACCTTCAGGTAACGACCCAAGCCAGAGGCGGCGGAGGAGGAAGGCTGGTTCTCGGCGGCGGCCTTGCCGGCCTCCTCGGCAGCAGCCTCGTCGGCCCATCCGGTGGGTCGTTTGCCGGCCTCCTCGGCGCTGGCGTCGCCGGTCCCTCTGGCGGACCCTTGGGTGCCTCCTCCGCTATGGCCTTGGCGGCCTCCTCGGCAGAAATCCTTTTGGCCTCGGCCTCGGCGTCTTTGGCAAACTCCTCAACGGTGGGCTCGACATCCACCCGGTCCGTCAAGGGAGGGTCTAAAAGTCTAAAGAAAAAGTGAGGTAGTGCCCAAGGTCAAGGCTCAACTTGGAAAGAACAAGGATGAATCATCCATACCATACTGGGGAGGAGCGGCGCTCTCCTCGCCAACGGCCGTTGCCGGGGAAGAGCCACCGGCGCTCAAGTTCCTCTCCTCCTCCTCCATGGGCGCGAGCTCGGCGGTCGGTGCCCTTGCCGGAGACACCCTCGGGGCAATGTGCTTGAAGGGGGCGGCGTGTTGGGGGTGGCCCCCTACGGCCCCTCCTTCTGCCGTTCCCCACCTACAAAGCCGACAAGGCCAGCGTCGCGAATTCACGCCCTAGTGTTCTTCCATGGAAGAGTGAGTGGCGAACTTACGCGGGGGGCTGTTGTCTGGGCTGCTCTCCACCACCAGCGGCATGCCTGAAGTTACCGCCAGGGGCTTATCAGCGGACGACGCCCTGGCCCTCTTCACCGCCCTCTGGGCCAGCGTCTCCGTATCCCTACAAAGACAACATTGGATCAAGAAAAGGGGGGGCAATGCAGAAATGGAGCCAGGAAGTAATGTAAGGGGCGAAATGCTTACTCGTCCTCTGTCTCCTCCTCCTCTGGTTTCATCCTCTTCCTCCTTGGGCTAAGAGACCCAAGGTCAAAGTCGACGTCCATAGCGACATCTGCGGGAGGGGGAGAAGGAGATGGGGTCCGGTCACGCCTGGACGAAGAGGAGGCGGCCATCGTCCTCTTTGCCACCACGGTCTTCCCCGCCTTCCTCTCTGCCGCGGCCACCATCGACCTCGTCTCGCGCACGAGCTGCTCCGGAGGCTGCTGCCGTGTCACACCTTGATTTTCATGCCACAACACTTGAGCTAATAATCATGCTAAAATATGGTTTGATGAAATCTTTTGAGTGTTTTGGTCTTTGTTTGATTGAATTTTTGATTGATGTTTGCAAGTGCTCTAAAAATAAAATAAATTCTCCTACTCTTATACTCCTTCTCCTTGATCCAAACCTTTTTCCCAATAATCATGCCATGTGTGTAGAACATAGTAGTATTTTCTTACAAAAATATTTTGGCCAAAAAGTATTTTCTAAATTTAGTTTTCGAAAAAACCCTGAATTGAGGTTTGCACTACAAGTACTTAATTAAGGGTGTGAAAAATAACATGCCATGTGTGTAGAACATAATAGTATTTTCTTACAAAAATATTTTGGCCAAAAAGTATTTTCTAAATTTTGTTTTCCGAAAACCCCTGAATTGAGGTTTGCACTACAAGTACTTAATTAAGGGTGTGAAAAATCTTTCAAAAATTATATTTGAATCCAATTACGTATAGGACTCCCCAATGCCACAAAAATATTATTTTCAAAGTTATTTTGTTAATTTATTTAAAGGCTTTTTATTAAGGCCAGAAATGGTCTTTAATAGGTTAAAATTATTTAACTGTTACACAAATATTTTATAAAATTCAGGGAAGCTCATAGGACATATATTGTCCATATATAAGAGTTTAAACACATGGTCATGTTCAAAATATTGGTCAAATCCTTCAGAAACCCCTTTCTAGATATTTCAAGCTTTTGAAATATTTACGAAGGAAATTTTCTTGATTAATTCCAAGAAAATTCTAGCATGTCAGTTATGACATATTTGATGATCTTGCAAAGCCTCATGCCTTGAAGATCAACAAAACATCATCAAACTCCCTCAAAACCATTTCTGTCTATTTTGAAGTTTGAGCAACTTTACATTGCCAAACCTGTCTAAATGCTCGCAAACTTGGTGCACATGCTAAAATTGTCTAATTATGCATATAGACAAAATGGCACAAGTTTTGGAGAAGGATAACTTGACCAAAGTGCCCCAAAACTCTTTCTGACCAGATCCAAATTTGAACAACTCTACATTACCAACTTTTTACTTATGACCTAAAATTTTCTGTACAGGCTCAAAACTCAAATTATGACACTACACCAAGTGGTGCATCAAGGGGGGGTGATTTGCATGACTAAATCTTGGAAAAGCCATTTCTGTTGATTTCTAGGGTTTACCAAAGTTACATGGGCCACTTTCTCTAAATGAGCTCAAACTTGGTGGAACACCCTATTTTCATGTGCCATTTCAACCTGCTAAGTATCATGACATTTGGACTTCATTTACTTGCCCAAACTTACATCAAACACCTTCTGTCACTTCACCAAAACCACTGTTTTGACCCCTTTCACTATTCCCCTTTACCTCAAATTTTTACCACATGTGACCCTGATCACCTTCTACCTCTGGTAAGTTTTGGAAGGCCATGGACCAATAATTGGTGGGTGAAAACCCCACTCTTCCTCTCTGGACAGACATGGCAGCATCTCTTTCCCCCCTCTCTTTTACCTCCCTACCTATCCCTTAGTACCTAAGCTACCCAGAGCATCTCCATATGCGCAAACAGCTAGTAGACAAGAAGGGACACGCCCATAGAGCGTGGGCATGCAGTGGCATGCCAAATGGGCGCTCTGGAGAGCGCTACAGCGTGCTCCCGCACTATATCGGCCCTCTGCCCGAGCTGCCCGACGACCTAGGGCCTCCCCCTCATGTCTCTCGAGGTCGCCTCGACGTCCACGACACACTACGCGGTTTGCCCCTTATCTTTCTTCCTCCTGCTGCCTCCTCCACACGCGCCCAGAGAGCACGAGAGCTCAAATGGGCGAGCTCACACGCGCGAAGCCTTTGACACCTCCCCGCTCCCCCTCTGCCTTTCCCTCGGCCTAGACCACGCCCACGAAAGCCCTGGACAATGCCCTATGTGCCAATTTGGCCTCTGGCGCCGCCTAAGCCACGGCCGTGGTCGCTGTCCACGGTGCTCCGCGACCTCGCCACATAAGGCCCTCACGAGCCTCCCTCTCAACGCCCTCGACTCTCTCTCCTCCCCATAGACCCCCAGGGCCAACCCACTTTCCCTCTCGTGCCTTCTTCCTCCTCCTCTGTCGCCATTGCCGCCTCAGGCCCCTGATCAAATTCAGGCGCCCCGGCCTCTCCCACTCCCTCTAACCACCACTAGAGCCCCTCACGATCTCCCTTGAGCCTCCCCGCAGTTTCCCTCCATCTCCGGCGGTTTGTGGCGTCGTGCCCAACTTTGGCCGAAGCAGCCGTCCGCCCTGGTCGTGGCTTTGATCGTTCCAGAGCCCACCGGCGGGCAGGCTACCCCCTACGTATGCGCCGCACCACGCTGGTCATTCCGGTGGCCGGGGCGTCGCCGGGGACGGCCCGAATCGACAGGGCAACAGTGGCGAGCGCTCGGCCCTGCCTCCCCTGCCTCGCCTCTGTTCGAGCGGGAGGAGGGAGACAAGCCTGCCAGGCAGGGCACGCTTGTAAGCGACCCAAAGGCCGGGCCCGCGAATAAGTGGAGACGGCATCCCTAATCAGCGCCTGCCCACGTAGAAGGCATATTCTTCGGAATGCGCCATCGACGTGGCCTCCTGCGTCGCGGATAAGCTACTAGGCCGACCCAGTAGCCATCCAACGCCCAGTGCGCATTATAAGGTAGTACATTTTCTTTTCTTTTTCTTTATCCGATCAACTTCAAAAATTCCTAAACAACTCAAATAGTGTCCAAACTTGATGATTCAAGTTTCTAGTGACTTCATAAATCAGTGTCTATTTAATAGGAAATAGTGAACATTTTTACTCTGCCTAGTTTCCCCTAGATCTAATAAATAGGTCATTTATTCTCCTAAACTAGCTTAAAAAATCCATAGAATATTCATTTGGACTCCAAATCATGTGAAACCAATTTATAAATGTTTCTAAAATCATGCCTGGTTTAATGGGTACTTTTACTCATTTTTATAAAAAGGTGTTCTGTAGACAACTTGCAGATCCATTAAACTCCTTGATTCCATCATATTGAAATGTTCCAAACTATCCATTGATCCAATGCGAATGAAACCACTTTGGTCATTTTTCATATGACCAGAGGTACCCAAGAAAAGTCCAACTCCTATTTTTAGAGCACTTTTATTTATTTATTTTTGTGTTGCTTATTGTGATTGTTTCCGTCGTTAGTTGATGAAGTAGACAGAGTACTTGGAGATTGACCAGAAGACTTGAAGACTCTGAAGGACAAGGCAAGCAGGCCTTTGACCATGTTTGAGAAACCTTTTTATGCATGTCATATAACACCCTATTATCGATGCATCGGAACATGTTGAGGTGGTGACCACTTTCGTTGGTACCATTGTTACTTTCCTTTTGAAACTTGCATCAAGCATGACCCTACCTTCCTATGAGGATTATGCGGGTGGGAGTAGATAGGATGCTATAGTAGTAGCTATGCAAATGGGACGGGAATATGCATGGTGACGAAGGCAGAGTGCTTTCAATAATCTTTTCGGAAACCCCGTCGGGTGCCACTTATGCCCGAGGGAGATGATGAGTTGGGTAACCACTTGATGACGAAGTGGTGTACTGAGGCAAGAGTGTGTGTTGTTTTCAAAATGGATTGGTTTAAGTTGCGACCGTTATTCCAACCTTACATGTGCAACCACTCTACCCTGATATGGGAAAGGGCATTATTGATTACCTAGGCCGATACAAGCATGGTGCCCGCATTACTAGTGACGGGGGTGACACGAGGTCACTCTCGGGATGGGGTCGTGCTTGGATAGGCGGCCATGACTGTTTTTACAGGGCACCGGACACACCGTTGGTACCCCATGCTAGTGGTATGTGATGAATATGGGAAATGTTGGGCACGGGGGTTGGTACCAATCGAGTGGACTCTATGTTAGCGTTGTCGAGGGAAAGATAGTGATCGGGTGCTTACCCCGGGTACTTGAGGTACCGCGGGTCGTGGATAACATGGAAGTTCCCCGGATCTTGTGGGTAAAATGTGCAACCTCTGCAGAGTGTAAAACTATTCGAATAGCCGTGTCCACGGTCATGGACAGTTGGGTAACCGCTCTTGGGCTACGTCCAATGTTTGCGAAACCTGGTGTGTGCGTCTGAGGAAAACAACACGGTTCGGTGATATTGATGATGTGATTCTTGAGGAAGTCATGATGAGCTCGAGCATGAGTTGTTTACAACTCTTTCTCGATATTGAAGTCTGTAACCTCCTGATACTTGTTGTAGACAAATGCATGTCCTTGATATATGTTGATCATATTTGCATATGAAAAACTAGCTTTACGCAAAAATGCCAATTTAGTAGTAGAGCCCGGCATAATTATTCTGTCATCACACTTGGGTTGCTTGCGAGTACATTCAAAGTACTCATTGGCTTGCCACTAGTTATTTTATTGGCTAGGCATGAATGACCATGATATAATGAAGATTTCTTGGTGAACAACATGCGAGCTAGGACACTTCTCAGTCAGAATGCCTGTAGGGTTAAGGCATATGGAATGGGTCCAAGTTGTCAACGAAGATTTCCGCTGCGATGATATACTCAAGACTTGACCATAATGGTCCTACTTGTGTAATACGGTATGTATGGATGTAAGACTCTTGTTATACAGCTTCTGTGTTCTCAGTGAGCATTGATCTCTGGGATCACCGTACACATGCATTCGGTGATCTCGACTTGCAAGTCAGGGTCCCCACATGCCGCCGCACGATGCTGTCGGGCCGGACCGGCTCGCCCGAGCCAGCTCACCGCAGGACCCGCCGCCTTACCGTGGCGGGATGGTCGGCGGCCTCGGCCTCCTCGTCGGTCGACTCCTCGACCACGTCTTCGACAAGGGGAGCGTCGGCGCCCGCACGGCTGGCCTTCCCGGCGGACTTCGGCCACTCAGCAAGCTCCTTCTTTTCGGCGGCCACGTTGGCCTCGTCTTCCACATGGTCGGTGTTGTCGGCCTCCAGGACAAGCGCCGCCTCCGCCGCCCTGGTAGCAATGTAATTAAGTTCCGCCTGGGTGATATCATGGACGAGCACCTACTCATTGCGGATGCGCTTCTCCGACAAAGTGTTAAAGAACTCTTGCACCTGATCCGCCGGCGGCTCGACCCAGGAAGGGTCAAGGTCGTGCGCATTGAAATCCGGCATCATGGCGATGATGTCGGACTGGCGAGAGTTATTGCTTAGCGGGACCACTCCCGTCTGCAACCCAAACAGGGGCCCCTTGACGGCCTTGCCAGTCTTGGCAGCCTTGCCGGTCCTCTCGGCCTTGCCGTCACGATCCACATCAAGCTGGAAGAGCTTCTGGCAGAGATGGGCGTTCTCCATCACCATCAAGTTGTGCTTCAGGCCGGGGCGAAGCCTCATGACGTCGGTCGCGTTCTGTAAAAGCCAAGCCACCCTTCCCTTGTTGTGCAATGGCGCGATTCGGCGGCAGATAAAATCAGCCCCAATCATCTCTAAGGTGAGCCTGGCCTGAGCAAGACGGTGGATCCTAGTGGTGGCGATTGAGAGCTTCCTGTCGTTGACGTCGACGTGCCCCCAGTCTTTTTGGCGGACCGGCGGGCTCTGAGGAACTCGACAGAACTCCGGTGGGTCTTCCTAGTTTATCCACAGCCACCGGCTCCTCCACTCATCCCACCTCTCCTTCTATGCGCCATCCGGATGTGTGCCCTTCTTCTGGGCCCATGGATTCCACACGACGCAGCCGGAGATGGCGTCCCCCCTGGATGCGGGGGAAGAAATAGTGGCGAAAGAGCGCTGTGCTGGGAACCACCCCAGCGAAACCCTCACAGAGGTGGGCGAACAAAGCCATACACGCCACAACGTTCGGCGTGAAATCAAGGAGGTGGAAGCCATAGGAATGCATGATATCATTGAAGAAATCAGAGAAAGGAGGGCACAGGCCGCAATAGAAGTAGTCAACAAAAAATGGTACCGATTCGGGCCGGCCTTTGCGAATTGAGCGGGGATGACGTGCATGGCTGGATGCCCCGTCGTCTCGCACCCCCACAAGGGCTTGAAGTAATCCCTAAGATGGACCATGTCGACCGTCGGAGGGAAGTAGGCGTGCTTCGTCCGAAGCACCGCCAACTCACTCTTCGGCAGCTCCTTCTCCCCCGCGTCCTCGACCACTACCTTGCCCTTGCTGCACTTGGGTGCCATGACGGTCATGGAAGAAAGAAAGGGGTCGAGAGAAAAAGGAAGCATGGCGGCGGCGAGCGGAGGCGAGAGCTCTGGTTTTTCGCTTGGAGAAGAAGGATTAGAATGGCGGGCGCGAGATTGGAGAAGCGTAGGAGGTAATTGAGCGATGTGCCTGCGGTTTTTTCCGTTTTTATGGGGAAGGCGCGGGCCGCCCTCCTTACCATTTACTGTGACGTGACACCAGCACGCAGCAAACCGCCCCACGCACGACCCCCATGTCGGCATAGATCGTAGGGAAGCGCAACCACCGGAGAAGTTACTGCGATAAAAAGAATCCAACCGTACTGCCCACGCACCATTCTAGGCCTAGCCCAATAATGCGTTGCGCTTATGAATGGCCCAGGCCCAAGGGCTCCTGTCGGTGTACAAAAGTAGGGGCTCTCTTTTTTACCCCTTACTTGTTCACTGGTAGTCAGAGCCATGTGTGTGACCAAACATAACAGAGCAGAGGGGGGAAGTCAGAGACGCAGAGTTGCCAGAACAACGCCAAGATGGTGGCACGAGAAGACCAAGCAAAGAGATAGGCTCTCCCCTGACAAGGACTCTTGCCGGGACGTCCTGTGCGCCCCTGACAAGAGCCCTTGCCGGGGTGATTCACTTGAACACCTCCGTTGCGGCCGCCCTTGAAGCCTATGAGCTCGAACACTATCAACAACATTAGAGCCAAGGCTCGGGAAGTGCTCACGTGATGGCATGCAGATCTTTGTGAAGACAAAGGTCTATGACGCCCAAGATAAGAACCAGAAGACACGGCGATCGCGAGGCTCCTTGCCGGGGACACCCACGAGGCCCCAGCAAGGCTCCATGCTGAAGACACCCCGGAGCCCAGGCAAGCCTCTTGCCGAGGGACACTCACAGAGGCCCCGACAAGACCCTTGCTGGGAACAGAAGAAAGACTGTGGCAAGCCCTTGCCGCCCCGTCACCGCCCCAGCTCGGCGGTCGACCCGCTGGCCCCGGCCGGCACCCACATGGTGATGCGTGGTTCCTGGGCCAGCTAATCAAGCACTTGCATGGTGGCATGCAGATCTTCGTGAAGGCCCTACCACCACGCCACCTCATCTGCCTGCCTCGCTGGCCTGGACGCGTGTCGCGACCAGACAGAGCGGCCACGGATAGGACGGGCTTCTTTTCTGTCTCCGATAAAGTAAATAGACACCTAAGTGGCGCATTTAATGCGTCTTGTCCGATAATGGCATGGGATAAGCCTATGCACTGTACACCTTTCCACCTCCTGTGTGCCACTGTGGCAGCCCCTTTAGACTATAAAAGGAGGCCCGCGACATACAGAAGAAGGACTCGGATCTTGGAAAGCTGGACAGGCACCGTAGCTAGCTCAAGAACTCAAGAACACTCAAATATGCACCAAAGCGGGAATAGGGTATTACGCATCCTCGCGGCCTGAACCTGGGTAAACGATCGCAGTGTTGACTTTTAGACCCGCTCTTTGCACAACCTCACGCTGGCCACCGTAGAAGGGATTCCCTTAGGTGTCGTTTCGTACCGACAGCGTAAGTCGCTTCCACTTAAACTACTGAGTCTGCCCCGCTAGATTGCTGAAGATCGGGACCCATCGGCAGGTCGGACTCGTCACCATGTGCATCTTCTTTCTCATGACGCGACCCAGAGGGGCGCAGGCCTTGCTCGACACCGGCGCTGCTCCCCTACCTGCACTGACCGGCGGCGGACAAAGCCTCATGGCCCGACCGCACCCGTAGGAGGAAGCAGGGAGAGACGGGGCCTCCCATTGTGCATGCGGATGCCGTCGTAGCAGGGATCGGCTGATGACCATGCCGGCGATTCCGGCCACCTCCGATGATGCCCAGCGCACCGTCGTGCTCGGGAGGCGATGCTGAGCTGCATGAGCCTAGCCATGCACCTCGGGGAGAGCCAGAGTGAGCAGCGCTTCAACCCCGACGGAGGAGGGCATCTGCCACCTTGGGCTTCCAGCGGACAGGCATCCTGGTTAGGATTGGTGTAGGTGGGGGACTTTTTAGTGGTCATGTGAATGCACTAGAGTGGCTGTGGGAGATATAGAGCTCGGGATAGCTCGAATTTGAGCGGCGGCCGTCGGTGGGGCTCCTTCCATGGAGGGGACAGGATGGCTTGAGAGGGAGAGAGAGGTTGTCTGGGGATTTGGAGTAAGAATGGGAGAGCGAGGGTAGGCCAGAGAAGACGCGGGAGACCTCTAAATAGAGGGGGTGTTGGTGCACCGTGTACGCGGCCTAGGGCGTGCTCGGGTGAGCTTGCGGAGGGATAAGGATGGCAAGGGAGGGGAGGGTCGACAGCGAGGCGTCTCTCGGACGTCGAGGCCACCTCGGTAGACATGATCCCGACGCCCAAAGTTGTCGTCGGATGCCTCGGGAGGATCGAGCTACAGTTCATGGGTGCACTACTGCATGCTCCAGAGCACGAACTCTGGGCGTGTCCACTTGTGTCTAGGAGCACTAGGGGGGCGTAAATAATAGGGGAGAGGCGTTGGATGCCTTGGGTGTTCTCTGGAATGAAGGGGAGGTGGAGAGAGAGATGAACCAGGGGATGTCCAGAGAAGAAATGGAGGAGTTTCACCCACCAATGATTGAGCTATGGAAGAGGTGGAGTTGCTGGAGGTAGATGATGATCAGGCACACCTCTGGTATAAATTTGAGGCAAAGGAGAACAGTGAAAGTGGTCCAAATGGTGGTTTTGGTGAATTTCCAAAAGGTGTTTGATGGAGTTTTCCACAAGCAAACTAATATATGTCCACTGAGTCTCCCTAAATTTTATAAAATATTTTTCGAAACATTAAAATAATTTTAACCTATTCAAGACCATTTTTGGACTAAAGAAAAATGCTTTAAATAAATATGAAAATAACATTTGAAATATTATTTTTGTGGTTTTTAGGTGTCCTATATCTAATAGGATTCAAATATACCTTTTGAAAAAAAATCACACCCTAAATTAACTACTTGTAGTTCAAAGATCAATTCAGGGCTTTTTGGAAAACCTAATTTAGAAAATACTTTTTGGCCAAATTATTTTTGCAAGAAAATACTTTTCTGTCCTATACATATGGCATGATCATTGGGCAAAGTTTTGGATCAAGGACAAGGAGCATAAGAGTTGGAGGATTTATTTGATTTTTAGAGCACCTGCAAACAGTAGACAAAAATCCAAATCAAAGCAGAACCCAAAACACTCACAAGTTTTTTGTAAAACCACATTTTATCATGATTTATTAGCTTAAGTGTTGTGGCATAAAAATCTAGGTGTGACAGAACCAGTCCTTGTCTGGTATTCCCAAGCTAACAAACGAAGCCCAGGAGGAACTACTAGTGAGACTGAAGTCCCCACTAAAAAAATATAAATTAAGCAAATGTGAGTACAAATGTACGCCCTCCGTCCGGAAATACTTGACATCAAAATGAATAAAAGGGGATGTATCTAGATGTATTTTAGTTCTAGAAACATCTTTTTTTGTCCATTTTGATGACAAGTGTTTTCGGACGGAGGGAGTACTCAACAAGACTTACATCAGAACTAGCTACATATGCATTATTATCAAAGAAGGGGATTGTGGAGTTTATCTCCAACAAGTGAGCTATAACTCAGTGGCTATCATGTACTATGACTACAAGTATTTTCTTTGAGGTGAGAAAGCGCACATGAGTCCACATATTACCATATCAATACACCGCTATGGATTCTCTGCAGTCTCCCTACAAGAAGGCCATCCATAGCACTCGCGCTTATCTTGCGCATTTTAGAGTATCCACTTCAAGTTGTCTACGAACCATATAAGTCTTCAAGTAGTCCATATCTGAGGACGCGACTATTCGAATAGATCATATTACCATGTAGGCGTGTACTTCCTCACATATGCTCTCGCCACTTACCACCATATACACGTCATATATCTCGGCAACCTTCAAGCGAAATCCTGGCGAGGGTGTCGGCCACAACCTTACTAACCATGCAAGACTCTAGTCTAAGTTTTTTTTTGACTATACACAGTAGGGTGAAACCCCACTGCATTTTTTTCAAATATAAAAACAAAGAGCAAGCAGAACAAAGTCTAGTATACAAAAGGCTTGAGGTAAGCCGAAAAAAGAAAAAAAACTGATAAAAGAAAGGGCTAAGCACCCAAAATTACAAAACGAAATTATCCAGCCAGTAACAATAAACTTTGGCATAAACCTTCTTAATCCAAAATCTGAGGAAATTGAGTTCTTCCAAGAAAATGGTTTTCCATCTCTGGATGCTAGGTGGAATGGCTTGGAAAATGAGGTTATTCCTGGAAATCCATATGGCCCAAGACGCAAGGATAATGATTTCCATGAAGAAAGGCACATGTAATTCTGCCTGATGTCAGCAAAAGCTTCCAGAACTGAAACATTGGTTTGTCTTGAAGCGCAGACCAGATCCCAACATTGAGTAGCAAAGGGGCAAGTCCAAAATTAAAGTTTCCTCTTATTGACAGTTGTTCACATCACCATTATAAATGTCCATGTGAATTTTTTCCTTCTTAATAAATTCCTTGTGTTTAGCCTATCATGAAGGAGCCTACAGAAGAACACTTTATGTTTGGGTTGACAGGAGCTATTCCATATGTAGTTAAATTGTGGGGGAACAATTTTAGTGCCCAGCATAAATCTATAAGCTTTTGCCACAGAAAAGTGCTCATTCCCCCAAATGTAACTCCAAGTATCAGTACAATCAAGAAAATCAGAGCCTCTTAATTGTATGCATATGTCTTCCATAGATGCAAACTCATCAAATGCCTGCACAGTGAGTGGCAAATGAAACAGATCCTCCAGATATTCAGTGCAGATGACTGAGTGGATAGTAATGTCCTGATTTTTCACAAAAGAAAAGAGATGTGGAAACATATCCTATAAACAAGTGGTGTGCCAAAGATCAGACCAGAAGAGAGCACTTCTGCCATCCCCAATATTACATTTTGCCAAAGATTTGTAGTTGTCAATGAGCTTAAGGTTGGCCATCCACCAAAATGATCCAATCCAACTTCTTCCTAGCAGTGAGCCATTAATGTAATATGACTCCCAAATCAGATTTACCCACGGAATGTCATGCCTATTATAAAACTTATGAAGTAATTCTCCAACTGTTTCACATTAATCAGTATGGATTTCTCAAAGAAAGAGCCATCCATGACTGCTTGGGATGGGCCTATGGGTATCTTCATCAGTGCCACAAATCCAAAGAAGAGACCATTGTGCTCAAACTAGATTTTGAAAAGGCTTTTCACACCATTGAGCACCAAGCAATGTTGGATATTTCGAATGCCAAATGTTTTGGAGATAGATGGATCACTTGGATCAAAATGTTGTTCTCCTCTGCTTCATCAACTATTATGTTGAATGGTGTGCCTGGAAAAAAATTATACTGCTTTAGAAGAGTTAGGCTAGGGGATCCACTGTCTCCTCTCCTATTTGTCCTAGTAGCTAATTTTCTCCAATAAATTCTTAACACGGCTATGCACCTTGGTTTGCTTTCCACACCCCTTCAACAGAATGCTTGCCCTGACTTTCCCATAGTCCAGTATGCAGATGATACCCTAGTTCTTATGCAAGCAGATGCAAGGCAACTACACTCTCTCAAAGCTCTACTCAACACATTTGCTGATGCCATAGGACTCAAGGTGAACTATTCTAAATCAAGTCTTATCCCAATTAATGTGCGTGAGGAGAAAGTGAAGATTTTTACAAACACTTTTCAATGCAAAAGGGAATCTTTTCATTTCCAATATCTGGGGACTCCACTAGGCCTCCACAAACCTTCTGTTGAGCAGTGCCTACCCCTAGTTACAAGATTGCAAAAAGAGCTTGTAGGATTGTCTTCATTCATGACACTGGTAGGCCGACTTTTGCTGGTAAAATCAGTCTTGAACTCACTTTTGATCTACTTCATGGGTTTCCTTGATGTACCTGTCACAATCAAAGCTCGGGTAATCAAATATTGAGGCATTGTTTATGGAGAGGCCCTGATCTTGAAGATCATAGACCTGCAATTGTGGCTTGGAGTATTGTGTGTCGACCCAAAGACCAAGGGGGTTTGGGAGTGCAAGATATTTTTGTGAAAAACCTCTAGTCTAGGTTTATCGCTTATATGAGGATGAACCCACGAGGGAAGTCCGACCGACGTTTCCATAGCGGCCCCAAACGATATGTGCAGGGTTCCCAAGTCCACCATTCGGGTGCCACTTGTTACACTGGGCCACGGTGCCTAGTCTGTCCCAACCCACATGTACCGGGTGCCACTTGGTAGATTACTAACACAACCTACAAACACCAGAAACTAGTTGCAACTCCTGGACTAAGATCAAGTTGGTTAATAAGCGAGAGGGGCACTTAAGCATACTAGTGTGTGCTAGTAGCTAGTCTTGGATAACATACACATAACTCAGTCCTTAACGACGGTCCCAATGAAACAACCCACCATGTACTCCTACATGGCGTCTCATCGCTACCTTTACCAAATCGTGTTCACACACTAAGCTCTCAACATCAGAACATGATCACATCATTCCAATCATGAAAAACAAGCTTGAATGAGTAGGCACAACATGGTTTAAACAACTCCTACTCATGCTAGTGGGTTTTACAATTTAGTGTGGCAAAGACAGGTCATGTAGTGGAACAGGTTCAACTACAGCAACATGTAACAGTTGAATCCTTGTTATATGTAATAAAAGAGAGCAGGAGCGAGAGAGTGGGATTGTATTAGAGTGATGAAAGAGGGTTTGCTTACCTGGCACTTCTGAAGATTAAAATGTACTTCATCAGTGTCAACGATCACATCGTCAAAACAACGCCTATCAAGATGGAACACACACTGGCAAACAAGGAAAGAGAGCACATTCAATGTAATGCAAAATCAAATGCATGATAAGGCATATTAAGGTAGTGAATTCACCTAATGCAATGGTTAGTCATATTAGTTGAAATGGAATTCAAACATATAGCAAATTCCAACTTCAAAACTAATTACCATACATTCCATAATCAAGAATTTTCCTACTTGGTGGTGTTAGCTTTGTCAAACATGGCATAAACAAATTCTTCATATTTTTCTAACAATTTTTCATATATAAAATTGTTGGTGCAATAATAGCCCCCTTGTGTATTGGAGTTTGTTGACATAAACAGTATGGAACTTATGTGTTTTCTAGTGCATACAGAGTAACAGGTCCTTGATGTATCAAGGAGTTTGTTGCAAACGACGAAGGTAATCTCTCTGCGTGGCAGTGAAGATAATCACCGAAGATAATGCGAACAAGAGTGATCCCTAAAAATTGCTGAAGTTCAAGCAATTGGTTTGGTACCTATCCAAAGAACATGATTGTGCTTGAGGAAGAATGAAGATAAAATAAAGACATAGTGTTTGTTACATTATTCTTCTTCCTTAATTGAGTCATAGGACCACCGTACTATTAAGAGAGGAGTAGCTGTCGTAGCTTTGATTCTCTGATGCTAAACCCAAACCTATGAAAGCTATGAGAGTAATATCTTTGTGTTCCAAGGAAATATTTGCCAGCAAGAGACTGTGATCTTCTTTGCTGTGTGAGATTTGTCTCGGAGCAAGGAGTTAGCATTACTTGTTCCTCAAAATCCTACCATTGTGAACGCGTCGGTTGGCCATTCGCTGGACCTGATGTCCAAAATGGTCATTTCCCTTCTGGGAAAGCTGTAACTATAAATAGTCACCCCGTGCCGGTTTTGTACAGTGGCTGCTCCGTTTTATTTTGAGAAGATTTTCAAGCAACCCACTCTCTGAGCGATTTGATTTCAAAATCCACTGAGAGAAAACCCCTAGAGCCGAAGAACTAGATAGTGGTTCAGCATCACTGGAATCTAAGTTTAGTACGCTCCACCTATTACTATTGAGAGCTGCAAACTCTCCAAACGGTTAGGTGGAAATTAATTCAGAGCCCAAGAGTGATTGAGGTTCTCGAGTCATCGACATTTAGTGATGAATGAATTGTCAAGGAGAATAGGGTGAAGAGAGTTTATCTTCCGTGTTAAGTCAGAACCCCTCCAACCAGACATAGTCCTTGTGCAGAAGGATGAACTCGTCGAACAAATCATTTGTCGCCATCGAGCATCACTAGTCTTTTCTCTCACCCTATTGACCTTTGATTCATTTATCTCATGTAATCTGTTGTGATGCTTAGTCTAGTTTTACTTCGATAGTTAGTTTTACTTCACTCCTGCTTAATTTTCTTTCATTTCGCTGCTAGGTTCTTAGAGTTTTGAGTTTTCCAAGATAATTTAGAACTCCTATTCACCCTCCCTCTAGTAGACATACTTCGGTCATATAATTGGTATCATAGAAAGGTACTCCTTGACTCTGCTCATTTTAGTCTAACGAATTTGGAGTTTAAGTATGTCCTCAGTGCATTACAAATCGCATCTCGAGATCCCTATCTTCGATGGGACGAACTACCCCTTCTGGAAGGGGAAGATGAAGATCCATCTTCGAGCGATAGATGATGACATGTGGAATGTGGTAAAAATGGGGTTAACTGTTGCTATTCCTGAAGCACCCACTTCTGAAGATAAGAAACTCATTTAGCTAGATGCTCAAGCCAAATATAAATTTGGTGGACATCTATCTCGTGTGCAATTTCTTCGCTATTGTCAGTGTGAAACCGCGAAGGATTTGTGGGATGTTCTCTAGAAGATAAATGAAGGAGTATCAACTCGGAAAGAGGCTCGAATTTATAGTCTTTAGTCAAAACTCATTCGCTTTAAGCATGTTGGAAGTGAAATCTGTTAGCAAACCTTTGATCATCTCAGTGACATAGCTAATGAGCTTCAAGGTATCGGCGCAAAAGACATCACTGACCATGAAGTGGTGAAGAAATTGCTTCTACCTCTTGTAAATTCCTTCGGCACCCTTGTCCTAATGATTCGCGAGCAATCTGTCTTCGAGGCATTGACTCCGCTGTTATCATGGAAATATTGAACACTCACGAAGATCAAGAAGAAGAAAAGAGAGATCTTTACAGCTCCAACCTAAGCAAAAATCATGCCCTCAAGGCTGTGGCAGATTCTTCCTTTGTTCGACGAAGATTTAGATGACCCAGAAAAGCTCAGCAAGGATCAAGCACTAATCACGAAGATATTTCAGCGCCTTAATAGAAAGAGCCAGTTTCAGAAAAGTTCAAGCAACTCATGGGGTTCGAAATCTTCATCAAAGCCTGCTGGAGAATACACCTGTTTCAAGTGCAAAAAGCCTCGACACTTCATTTCATACTGCCCTCTCTCGGAAGCTGGTATCCGTGCTAGTGGAGATATGATTCAGGCTACTATTGAGGCAAAAGCAAGAGCAATAACTACAACTCAGATGAAGAAAAGAAAACGAATACTTACGCAACCGCGAGAATACTTCTCGCAAGGCCAAGGCGTGCATCGGCATGGAAATGGATTATGATGAAGAAGAATCATCTGAAGCCTAAGAAGATGAAGATTCTGATGAGGATTCTGACTCTAGCATGGCTGGTATAGCTTGTGCTTCCACTCCTACTTCGAACTTCTTCGACAAGCTCTTAAGTGATGATGAATCTCCTACTTACTGCTTCATGGCCAAAGCCTCGAAAGAAAAGGTATCCTCCAAATATCATAAGATTAGATGGCCACCTGGCTTTGAACACCTTGAGTTTCCTAACAAAGTTTTTAGGTTGAATAAGGCTTTATATGGGCTCAAGCAAACCCCTTGAACTTGGTATGACACCTTGAAGAAATTTTTGCTCGACAAAGGGTTCAAGTCAGAATCCACTGATCCCACACTTTTCACTCGTGTTGTTGGTAATGATCTATTTGTATGCCAAATCTATGTAGATGATATTTTCTTCAGCTATACTAAAAATGCTTGCAGCTTAGAGTTGGGGAAGATGATGTCCGAGAAATACAAAATGCAAATTATAGGTGAACTCACTTTGTTTCTCGGATTCCAAATTCTTCAACAAGCAAATGGAACTTTCATATCTCACGAGAAATATCTCAATGATTGCCTGAAGAAGTTCAAAATGCAAGAGTCCAAAATGAAGGGCTATAAAACACCTATGCCCATGAATGGTAAGCTGGATGCTGTTGTGTATGGTAAGGATTTCAATCAAAATGCTTATCGTTCAATGATTGGATCTCTTCTTTATCTATGTGCATCTAGACCTGACATTATGTTGAGGTTTGCATGTGTGCCCGCTATCAAGTTGCACCGGAAGAATCGCTTGACTAAGCGGTCAAGCGCATTCTGAGATATTTGGCTCACACCCCCGCCATAGGTTCATGGTATCCCAAGGGAGCATAGTTTGATATCGTTGGATATTCTGACTCATAATGGGCTGGCGACTTGGTTGATAGGACATCTACCTCGAGGACATGGCACTTCCTAGGTATATCTTTTGTCTGTGTGTCCTAAAGGATGCAGAATTGCGTATCATTATCTATGGCTGAAGCTAGATATATTGTTGCCGGCTCTTGTTGCACTCTGTTATTGTGGATGAAGCAAACACTGAAGGACTATGGCATCAAGGCCAAGCTTATCCTCTGTACTATGACAATGAGAGTGCCCTCAAAATTGCACATAATCTTGTGCATCATTCTTGCACGAAGCATATTTCCATCAGACATCATTTTAATCATGATCATGTTGTGCGAGAGGATATTATCATTGATCATGTCAAGATAGAAGACAATCTAGCTGATATCTTCACCAAGCCTCTCGATGAGAAAAGATTATGTGCGTTACGGTGTGAGCTAAATATCCTAGACATCGCTGACGTGCAGTAAGCTGGTCTCGGCACCCGTGTCAACACTTCCACATCTTAGATGGAATGGGTGCATAACACTCGAAGAGTCTAAAAGTTTTGACAGAGTGAAAGTTTCTTTGTAAGAGTGAATACATTAATGAATAACTAGACTAACCGGGTGCCACGGTAACTATGCAACGCTCGCGGTCATACAGCTCTTATATGGTGCGTGACGCCACTGCATTTTTTGTTCGTTGGGTTTCTTTCAAAACGTTGGTTTTTGGTTCTATCCAAATGCATTTCTCTCATAGCTATTTTGCTCTTGGTTTTGTGTTCGACTCTCTGAGTGAAATGCCTAGGACCCTATTTTCTCTCTATTCTTTCTCTCCCAGTCCATGATATTCCGTTACAATGCTCGAATTGATCAGGAACGAAAGTTTCTCTGGTATCCTTGACCACGATTAAGATTTGATCCGAATGTTAATCTATCTTGCGAAAGCTATCCAAAATTTGGGGTATCGCTCCCAAGTCAGGATGACGATGTTTTATGACGGTTGCCACGAGTTGTACAACAACTGTCAGTACATCTCATCCATCGAATCGCAAGTGTACTTTCATCAAAACCGTTCGATCAAAAACCTAAGCGTGTGGTTATTCCCCCTCATATAAATTGTACCTGCACCGCTCTTCTTCTCCACCTGCTCTTCTCTTTCTCCTCGCCTTCTCTCCTTCGAAACCCTCGCCGACGCGCTCCTCCTCGAGCTTGACGCCGACGACCTCATCGCTGCTTCAGTACCGGAAAGTGGTCATCGGAGACCATCCACGCCATCGTGGGACATCTTCTTCCCGCGCCGCCGTAGTTGCCGCATATCACCAAGCTCGGGTACGTGTGGTTCGAACTCAGGTCTTCTTCCCATCGAATCGAGTTCATGCGCGGTTGTTTATCTCCTATTTTACCGAATTTCTTAGTTCTAGACCTTTTACCCTTCTAGAGTGGATGAGGTCTGTAGTTGTTCCTCGCATCCGAGTCTATCAGATCTAGGGTTTTAGTTATGTTTCGCTCGAATGAATTGACAGCAAGTTGTCTAGTATTTTCTTCATATCTACTAGCTCGCTCTATACATTTTTACTTCATTGGATACATTTCTCAAAATCTACAGTTGATTCTTGCTCAACAAGTTTTCATTCAAAAAATTGTTTGTTGTGAGCATTTGTAACCATGTCCCCATTTTCCATCATACCTATTCTCATTCACAGGTGCATGCGGTCCGTTGAAGACTCTGCTAGACCATACACCAAGGCTGATGAAGAGAGGTGTTTTTCAGCATAGCTGATGAATCTAAAGCTCCAAATGCAATGAGCCCAACGGTCGGCCCATATTCCAGCAAAAGAAAGAGATCCAGCAAATAACGCAAACGAGAAAGAAACAACTGCTCTGAAGAGAAGGAACGTTTGTAGGCAACCTATCACAAACTCAGCACAGTATATCCCTTGTTCTGACTATAATAATGTTCCTGGAGAAAATTTGGATCAGAGAAGATCGCGTGTGCAGAAGTTTCGATGTCACTTGGTACAAAAGTGATTTCACTACTAGATGGTTCATCCTCGATATGCCAGGAACTTTGCCTTCCATGTACCATGGAGTGACTGTCGTGAAATTTGACTCATTCGAGCTGGTGATCCTCAGGTTAGGCCTCCACTGCCTCCTAATGCTGATGCATCGTCACTTATGACACCGGATTCCTATCCTGAAGAAAGGCCAAGTGCCCTAAGAATGCTGGGAAGAGAGCCAAGAAGGATGAAAAGGATAGAGCTACAGAAGAAGAAAATCGTCATCTCATGAAATCTGACGTCGAAAAGAAAAAAGTCTAATGGAAAATCTGAAGGGCGTTCTAAGCACAAACATGATCCCAGATCTGCTGCCCTGAAGAAATCGAGTGCATCAAAGAAAAGGACTGTAAAATCTGTTGAGCCTGAATGTGACTCTTCCGATCAAGATGACCCCCCACTCACAAGATACAAAATTGATGCACCTATATCTGAACAAGTGAATGTTACTACATCCACTGTGTTGCCTGATCATCAAGCAATGCTATCCAGACTTCCCCTACGAAGAAGATTGCCTTGAAGAGAAATACTCCTCCTGCAACCATTAAAATGGTTGACAAAGTGAACACGGCTCCTCCGATGCAATTGATTTGCATGATTTGGTAGTTGATGCTCCTATTAGCATAGCCATACCAGGGGAGAATATCTGAAGAAGAAGTTGAAGCAAATCACAGCTCCAGTTGCTGAGCAGAATACTTCTATTGCTAACCTTGTAAAAGAAAATGATGTTGAATTTCCTTGAAGCTTACTCAACCCCTGGCATCTTTGCCTCTAACCGGTCAAATTGTAGCATAGTATGCTCCTGTTGCATAGCCTTAGGATGAGTGTGAAGCCCCTCACTACTTCAATCAAGTGTTCATCATGGAACAACTTGACAAGTTTGTGGAAAATCTGCTTGATGGAGAAGTGGCATGTTTTCCAATACCCTTAGAAGTTATTTCCCTAGAATATGATCTTGTTCGATACATGAGAGAAGACTCTGTTAAGATCAACAAACTCTCTACACAATTGCAAGAACTAGAAAACTTAATGAAGGCCAGAAAATCCAAGTTTGTCATCAAGCAACTTGAAGAATCTTATATGGATCTCAACCGAGCTTTAACTATCCTGAGAAGCAGAAGACTTGGATTTCGTTCGGATCTAGACCAGATTGTTCGGAAGGTCTGCCTCAATCATCAAGCCAAAGTCACTAGTTATAATGATCTTGTTAAAGGACACATTGATTCGTCGAAACAAATGAAGAAGAAGAGAATTGCGATGAAAAATGCTACGGAAGCTGAACCTCAGAAGGAGATCTCTCCTGATCAAGCAATTCCTTCACCGAATGATGCACCTAGTATAGATCATCCCAGGGTGCCAAGGCCAACGGAAACAGTGCCTATGGCCTAAATACCACTTTAACCAAATGTTTCAAAAGACGGTGAAATTCCTCAGAATGCTCCTCATGCTTCTTCGATTAGTGAAAATCAAAATGATTCACCGCCTTCTTCTGCCACTCCAGCAACTTCTCAAGAAAATCCTCAGCGATCCCTAGTTATCGAAAAAGAACCAGTGCCTAACAAAGAGTTTGAAATGCGTGGAATCCTTAACTGGAGATGATGTACTTCTTATGATCATTGCATTGATGCATCCCCGGTGATACTTTCATGTTCATAGCTCTACCCTGAGCTTAGAGATATGATGAATACTTGATGTTGAGGCATGATGTTGCATCTATGCCATGATCATCACTTGGTTACAATCTTTTGAAAACCACATCGGGTGCCCCTAATGCCCGTGGGTGCAGTTGAACTAGGTCACCGCTTGATGTAGAAGTGAGGTACCAAAGCAAGTGTTGTGTGTGTGTGTATAAAAGAATAGATTAGATTTAAGGTTTGTCAAGTGTCCCAACCAAACATGTACAACCACACTAGCGCTTATGATACATGGTTTTATTGATTACCTAGCCCAATACTAGCATGGGGCCCACATTACTAGTGATGGGGGTGACATGAGTTCACTCTCGGGACAGGGTCGTGCTTGGATAGGTGGCCATGATGGTTTTTACAGGGCACCGCACACACCGTGGGTCCCTTCATGTAGAGGTGGCGATAAAAAGGGTGGAGTCCCAAGATCTTTATGATTATACACGAGGGTTGTGTAACAAGACGTGGAATCTATGGTAGTGTCGTCTAGGGAAAGATAGTGATCGGGTGCTTACGCTAAGTACTTCAGGTACGACGGGTTGTGGGTGACTGATACGTCTCCAACGTATCTATAATTTTTGATTGTTCCATGCTATTATATTATATGTTTTGGATGTTTAATGGGCTTTATTATACAATTTTATATTATTTTTGGGACTAACCTACTAACCCAAGGCCGAGTGTAGATTGCTGTTTTTTTGCCTATTTCAGGGTTTCGCATAAAAGGAATATCAAACGGAGTCCAAATGGAATGAAACCTTCGCGAGAGTTATTTTTGGAATGATATCAACACAGAAGACTTGGAGTACACGCGAGGGAACGAAGGAGGTGGCCACGAGGGTCCAGGGCGCGCCCCCTCCTACAGGGTGCGCCCCCACCCTCGTGGGCCCCCTCTGGCTCCCTCGATGCCCTCCTTCCTCCTATATATATCCATGTACCCTGAAAACATCGAGGCAACAGAGAAAACCCTAATTCCACCACCACAACCTTCTGTCCCCGTGAGATCCCATCTTGGGGCCTGTATCGGAGCTCCGCCGGAGGGGGAGTCTAGCACGGAGTGCTTCTACATCAACGCCATAGCCTCACCAATGAGTTGTGAGTAGTTTACCACAGCCCTTCGGGTCCATAGTTATTTGCTAGATGGCTTCTTCTCTCTTTTTGGATCTCAATACAAAGGTCTGCTCGATCTTCAAGGAGATCGATTCAATGTAATCTTATTGCGCTGTGTTTGTCGAGATTCGGTGAATTGTGGGTTTATGATCAAGATTATCTACGAGAAATATTTGATTCTTTTCTGAGATCTTTTATGTATGATTATAATATCCTTGCAAGTCTCTTCGAATTATAGGTTTGGTTTGGCCTACTAGATTTATAGTTCTTGCAATGGGAGAAGTGCTTGGCTTTGGGTTCAATATTGCGGTGTCCTTTCCCAGTGACAGCAGGGGCAACAAGGCACGTATTGTATTGTTGCCATCGAGGATAAAAAGATGAGGCTTATATCATATTGCTTGAGTTTATCCCTCTACATCATGTCATCTTGCTTAAAGCATTACTCCGTTCTTATGAACTTAATACTCTAGATGCATGATGGATAACGGTCGATGTGTGGAGTAATAGTAATAGATGCAGAATTATTTCGGTCTACTTGCCACATACGTGATGCTTATATATAATGATCATGCCTAGATATTCTCATAACTATGCGCTTTTCTATCAATTGCTCGACACTAATTTGCCACCCACCGTATAATTCTACTATCATGAGAGAAGCCACTAGTGAAACCTATGGCCCCCGGGTCTATTCTCAACATATTAAACCTTCAATCTACTTTACTTTGCTTTATTTACTTTCTGTTCTTATATCCAAAAATACCAAAAATATCATACTATCCTATCTATCAGATCTCACTTTCGTAAGTGACCGTAAAGGGATTGACAACCCCTTATCGCGTTGGCTGCGAAGTTCTTATATGTTTGTGCAGGTCCAAGGGACTCACACGTGGTCTCCTACTGGATTGATACCTTGGTTCTCAAAAACCGAGGGAAATACTTACGCTACTATGCTGCATCACACTTTCCTCTTCGAGGGAATACAACGCAAGCTCGAGAAGTAGCTAGAAGAATTTTTGGCGCCATTACCGGGGAGGCTTACGAAAAAGTCATATACCAACTACCTATCACAAACCCTTATCCTTCGCATTACATTTATTTGCCCCTCATTTTCCTCTCCCCCACTTCACCCTTGCCGTTTTATTTGCCCTTCTTTTTGCCGTGTGTTTATCGTTCGCTTGCTTCTTGTTTGCTTTTCTATTGGATTGTTTGCTTGTCACTATGGCTCAGAACAATACCAAATTGTGTGACTTCTCCAATACCATCAATGACGATTTTATTAGCACTCCGATTGCTCCTATTACCGATGTTGAATCTTGTTAGATCAATGCTGCTCTGTTGAATCTAGTCATGAAAGATCAATTTTCCGGCCTTCCTAGTGAAGATGCCGCCATCTGAACAACTTTGTTGATTTGTGTGATATGCAAAAGAAGAGGGATACGGATAATGATATTGTTAAATTGAAGCTATTTCCGTTTTCACTTGGAGATCCTGCTAAAACTTGGTTTTCCTCTTTGCCTTGAAATAGTATTGATTCGTGGAATAAGTGCAAAGATGCCTTTATCTCTAAGTATTTTCCTCCTGCTAGAATTATCTCTCTTAGAAACGATATTATGAATTTTAAGCAACTAGATCATGAGCATGTTGCACAAGCTTGGGAGAGAATGAAATTAAAGATACGTAATTGTCCTACACATGGTTTGAACTTATGGATGATTATACAAAACTTTTATGCTGGCTTGAATTTTGCTTCTAGAAATCTTTTAGATTCGGCCACAGGAGGCACTTTTATGGAAACTTCCTTAGGGGAAGCTACCAACCTCCTAGATAATATTATGGTTAACTACTCTCAATGGCACACCGAAAGATCTACTAGTAAAAAAGTGCATGCTATTGAAGAGATTATTGTTTTGAGTGGAAAGATGGATGAACTTATGAAATTATTTGCTACTAATAGTGCTTCTTCTGATCCTAATGATATGCCTTTATCCACATTGATTGAAATAATAATTAATCGTTGGATGTGAATTTTGTTGGTAGGAATAATTTTGGTAACAATGCTTATAGAGGAAACTTTAATCCTAGGCCTTTTCCTAGTAATTCCTCTAACAATTATGGTAATTCCAACAATAACTCTTATGGAAATTTTGGTAAGGTGCCCTCTGAATTTGAAACTAGTGTTAAGGAGTTTATGATTTCGCAAAAGAATTTGATGCTTTGCTTGAAGAAAAAATGCTTAAGATTGATGAGTTGGCTAGAAACATGGATAGAATTACTCAAGATATTGATTCTTTGAAACTTAGATCTATTCCACCTAAGCATGATATCAATGAGTCTCTCAAAGCCATGAGAATTTGCATTGATGAGTGCAAAGAAAGAACCGCTAGGATGCATGCTAAAAAAGAGTGCTTTATGAAAGTGTGTTCTTCTAGTTATCATGAAAATAAAGATGAAGATCTGAAAGTTATTGACGTGTCTCCTATTAGATCCTTGTTTTCTAGTATGAATCTTGATAAAGATGGGACTGGAGATGAGTCTACTTTAGTTAAAAGGCGTCCCAATGATTCAGAGTTTTTAGATCTTGATGCTAAAATTGTTAAAAGTGAGATTGAAGAGATTAAAACATTGCATAGTGATGAACCCACTATTTTGGATTTCAAGGGATTCATTATGATAATTGCTCTTTGATAGATTGTATTTCCTTGTTGCAACCCGCACTAAATTCTCCACATGCTTATAGTCAAAATAAGGCTTTTACCAAACACATAGTTGATGCTTTGATGCAATATTATGAAGAAAAACTTGAATTGGAAGTTTCTATCCCTAGAAAGCTTTATGATGAGTGGGAACCTATTATTAAAATTAAAATTAAAGATCATGAATGCTTTGCCTTGTGTGATTTGGGTGCAAGTGTTTCTACTATCCCAAAAACTTTGTGTGATTTGTTAGGTTTCCATGAGCTTGATGATTGTTCTTTGAATTTGCATCTTGCGGATTCTACCATTAAGAAACCTATGGGAAGGATTAATGATGTTCCTATTTTTGCCAATAGGAATTATGTGCCCGTAGATTTCATTGTTCTTGATATAGATTGCAATCCTTCATGTCCTATTATTCTTGGTAGACCTTTCCTTAGAACGATTGGTGCAATTATTGATACGAAGGAAGGAAATACTAGATTCCAATTCCCGTTAAGGAAAGGCATGGAACACTTTCCTAGAAACAAAATCAAATTACCATATGAATCTATTATGAGAGCCACTTATGGATTGCCTTCCAAAGATGGCAAGACCTAGATCTATTCTTGTATCGTGCCTAGCTAGGGGCGTTAAACGATAGTGCTTGTTGGGAGGCAACCCAATTTTATTTTCTTTGTTTTTTCTTCTATTTAGGAATAAATATAACATCTAGCTTTTGTTTAGATGTGTTTTTGTGTTTTAGTTAGTGTTTGTGCCAAGTAGAACCTTTGGGAAGACTTTTTGTGAAGTTTGTATGATCATGCTGTAAAAACAGTAACTTTAGCGCTCACGAGATTAGTCACCAGATTTTACTGGGGAGTTCTATTTAGTTGATTCTTTTTGGAGATGATTAATAAACAAATTCCTCACGTTTACCAATTTATTTCAAATTTTTTGGACTTACATAAGTATTCGAAAGTCACAGATTACTTCAGACTGTTCTGTTTTTGACAGATTCTGTTTTTCGTGTGTTGTTTGCTTATTTTGATGAATCTATTAGTAGTATTGGGGAGTATGAATCATAGAGAAGTTGGAAGACAGTAGGTTTAACACCAATATAAACAAAGAATGAGTTCATTACAGTACCTTTGAGTGGTGGTTTGTTTTCTTATACTAACGGAGCTCATGATATTTTTGGTTATGTTTTGTGTTGTGAAGTTTTCAAGTTTTGAGTATGGCTTTGATGGAATATGGAACAAAGAGTGGCAAGAGCCTTAGCTTGGGGATGCCCAAGGCACCCCAAGGTAAAATTCAAGGACAACCAAAATCCTAAGCTTGGGGATGCCCTGGGAAGGCATCCCCTCTTTCGTCTTCATCTATCGGTAACTATACTCGGGACTATATTTTTATTCACCAGATGATATGTGTTTTGCTCGGAGCGTCATGTATGATTTGAGTCTTTTCTTTTTAGTTTGCCACAATCATCCTCGCTGGACACACGTTTTGAGATAAATAAATATGGTTTAGAATTTGTTAGAATACTCCATGTGCTTCACTTATATCTTTTCCGCTAGATAGTTTTGCTCTAGTGCTTCAGTTATATCTTTTAGAGCACAGTGGTGGTTTTATTTTGTAGAAATTGTTGATCTCTCATGCTTCACTTATATCTTTTTGAGAGTCTTTTAGAACAGCATGTTAATGTGCTTTGGTTATAAAACTAGTCCTAATATGATAGGGATCCAAGATGAATATAGTAAAAACTTTCATACAAAGTGCATTGAATATGATGAGAAGTTTGATACTTGATGATTGTTTTGAGATATGAGGATGGTGATATTAGAGTCATGCTAGTGGAGTAATAATGAATTTTAGAAATACTTGTGTTAAAGTTTGTGATTGCCGTAGCATACACGTATGGTGAACCACTATGTGACGAAGTTAGAGCATGAGGTATTTATTGAGTGTCATCCTTTGTCTGGAGGTCGGGATCGCATGATTACTTTGTTTTGATGACTCGTAAATTTTTTCAATAAGTATATGAGTTCTTTATGACTAATGTTGAGTCCATGGATTATGAGCGTCTCTTGTACCGCGCAACATTCGTCGGTACCATATACCCGCCATATACCTTCCTCAAAACAGCCACCATACCTACCTATCAAGGCATTTCCATAGCCATTCCGAGTTATATTGCCATGCTACTTTCCACCGTTCCGTTCATATGACACACTTCATCATTGTCATATTTCCATGCATGATCATGTAGTTGACATCGTATTTGTGGCTAGGCCACCATGCATAATTTTTCATACATGTCACTCTTGATTCATCGCACATCCATGTACAACGCCGGAGGAATTCATATAGAGTCATTCTTTGTTCTAGTATCGAGTTGTAATCTTAGAGTTGTAAGTCAATAAAAGTGGGATGATCTTCATTATTAGAGCATTGTCCCATGTGAGGAAAGGCCAAATAAAAAAAAGGAGATGGCCCAAAAAAATTAAATAGAGAGGGGCTAAATAAAAAAAAGAGAAAGCCCCTCCAAAAAAATGAGAGAAAAGAGAGAAGGGACAATGGTACTATCATTTTCCACACTTGTGCTTCAAAGTAGCACCATGATCTTCATGATAGAGAGTCTCTTGCTTTGTCACTTTCATATACTAGTGGGAATTTTCATTATAGAACTTGGCTTGTATATTCCAACAATGGGTTTCCTCAAATTCCCAAGGTCTTCATGAGCAAGCAAGTTGGATGCACACCCACTTAGTTTCTTTTGTTGAGCTTTCATACACTTATAGCTCTAGTGCATCCGTTGCATGGCAATCCCTACACACTCACATTGATATCTATTGATGGGCATCTCCATAGCCCATTGATACGCCTAGTTGATGCGAGACTATCTTCCTCCTTTTTTGTCTTCTCCACAACCACCACTCTATTCCACCTATAGTCATATATCCACGGTTCACGCTCATGTATTGCGTGAAAGTTGAAAGGTTTGAAAAATTTTGAGTATGAAAACAATTGCTTGGCTGAAACCGGGGTTGTGCATGATATGAATATTTTGTGTGATGAATAGGGAGCATAGCCAGACTATATGATTTTGTAGGGATAACTTTCTTTGGCCATGTTATTTTGAGAAGACATAATAGCTTTGTTGGTATGCATGAAGTATTATTATTCTTCTGTCGATATAGACTTTTGTCTTGAATATTTCGGATCTGAACATTCATGCCACAATAAATAAATTACATTGAAAATTATGTTCATTAGCATTCCACATCATAAATTCTATTTTTATCATTTACCTACTCGAGGACGAGCAGGAATTAAGCTTGGGGATGCTTGATACGTCTCCAACATATCTATAATGTTTGATTGTTCCATGCTATTATATTATATGTTTTGGATGTTTAATTGGCTTTATTATACACTTTTATATTATTTTTGGGAGTAACCTACTAACCCAAGGCCCAATGCAGATTGCTGTTTTTTTTGCCTATTTCAGGGTTTCGTAGAAAAGAAATATCAAACGGAGTCCAAACGGAATGAAACCATCGCAAGAGTTATTTTTGGAATGATATCAACACAGAAGACTTGGAGTACACGCGAGGGAACGAAGGATCCGGCCACGAGGGTCCAGGGCGCGCCCCCTCCTACAGGGCGCGCCCCCACCGTCGTGGGCCCCCTCTGGCTCCCCTGATCCCCTCCTTCCTCCTATATATATCCATGTACCCTGAAAACGTCGAGGCAACAGAGAAAACCCTAATTCCACTGCCGCAACCCTCTGTTCCCATGAGATCCCATCTTGGGGCCTGTTCCGGAGCTCCGCCGTAGGGGGGATCTACCACAGAGTGCTTCTACATCAATGCCATAGCCTCACCAATGATTTGTGAGTAGTTCACCGCAGACCTTCGAGTCCATAGTTATTAGCTAGATGGCTTCTTCTCTCTTTTTGGATCTCAATACAAAGTTCTCCTCGATCTTCGAGGAGATCTGTTCGATGTAATCTTTTTGTGGTGTGTTTGTCGAGATCCGATGAATTGTGGGGTTATGATCAAGATTATCTACGAGAAATATTTGATTCTTTTCTGAAATCTTTTATGTATGATTATAATATCCTTGCAAGTCTCTTCGAATTATAGGTTTGGTTTGGCCTACTAGATCTATAGTTCTTGCAATGGGAGAAGTGCTTGGCTTTTAGTTCAATCTTGCGGTGTCCTTTCCCAATGATAGGAGGGGTAGCAAGGCACGTATTGTGTTGTTGCCATCGAGGTTAAAAATATGGGGTTTATATAATATTGCTTGAGTTTATCCCTCTACATCATGTCATCTTGCTTAAAGCATTACTTTGTTCTTATGAACTAAATACTCTAGATGCATGCTGGATTGCGGTCGATGTGTGTAGTAATAATAGTAGATGCAGAATCGTTCCGGTCTACTTGTCACGGACGTGATGCCTATATATAATGATCATGCCTAGATATTCTCATAATTACGCGCTTTCCTATCAATTGCTCGACAGTAATTTGCTCACACACCATAGAATTTTGCTATCATGAGAGAAGCCACTAGTGAAACCTATGCCCCCGGGGTCTATTCTCAACATATTAAACCTTTAATCTACTTTACTTTGCTTTATTTACTTTCTGTTCTTATATCCAAAAATATCATACTATCCAATCTATCAGATCTCACTTTCGTAAGTGACCGTAAAGGGATTGACAACCCCTTATCGCGTTTGCTGCGAAGTTCTTATTTGTTTGTGCAGGTGCGAGGGACTCGCACGTGGTCTCCTACTGGATTGATACCTTGGTTCTCAAAAACTGAGGGAAATACTTATGCTACTATGGTGCATCACCCTTTCCTCTTCGAGGGAATACAACGCAAGCTCGAGAAGTAGCAGTGACATGGAAGTTCCCTGGATCTTGTGGGTAAAGTGTACAATCTCTGCAGAGTGTCAAACTATTCGAATAGCCATTTCCACAGTCAAGGACAATTGTGTTGGGTTCACTACAAAAAAAGACACATCCGTGACATTTTGGGCCGAACGAATTTTTACCCTATCATGCTTATGACACTTCTATGATGATAATTGCGACAAAAACCCGTATCATCATAGATGTGGTGGGATCCTACTTCTATGACAAAAAATCATGAAATAAAATGGACTTTTCGTCCTGGGCGGGCTGGGGACCCACCTGGATGACATTCTTTGAGCCGTCCATGACGGAAAAAATCGTGGTAGAAGCAAGGGCGAGGAAAATTTCGGGGAGTTCCCGCTTACGGTGGGTGGTCGGGGCGGAGCGATGCATGGAGGTTTGCGCGTTTCTCTCGTACACGTCGCATATATGTGCGAGGCGTTGGGCTCTAACTGAACCTGAGCGAGGCATTCACTTACTGAACCCAATCGATTGCACTAGCCAAGTTACTGAACCCGAGCGATGGATCCCTGCTGGCTACTAACTAAACTCGACCGATTCCTTCGCTACTGCTATTAACTAAAGCCGATCGAACCTGCTGCCTCTTGATGAACAGTGAGCATTGCAGGGGTTGGATGAACAGGACCCTATGGTAGTAGCTAGAGGCCGTTGCCGCTGGATGAACAGAACCCCGATCGAGCCGGTTTGGGGTGTATGAACATGACCTCGTGGAGGGCTGGTTGAACAGTAGCAAGTGGAGCGCTGGAAGAACAGTAGCCGGTGGAGGGGTGGTTGAACAGGAGCCATTGGACGGGTGGTGGAGGCTGGATGAATAGGAGCCTGTGGAGGCAGGAGGGAGATGCCGTGGATGAACAGTCGCAGGTGGAGGATGGAGGAGATCGACGGGGGATGAACAGTAGCCCGTGGAGGCTGGATCGAGGCAGTAGATGGTTGATGAACAGTAGCTCGTGGAGTCCCGTTTTGTGGTACGCCACACCCCTCCCGATGAACAAAACCCCCGTTTCGACTGTAGGAGGTCGAAGAGAAGTCTGTTTCCTCTGTTTTGCAGTACGCCACACCCCTCTTGATCAACAGGACCCTGTTTCGACCGTTGGAGGTCAAACACGAGTCCATTTGCTCCATTGTGTGATACACCAAACCCCTCCCGGTGAATAGGATCTCATTTCGACCGTAAGCGGTCGAACGGAAGGCCGTTTCCTCCATTCTACGCTACGCCAGTCCTCGTTTCGGCTGTTCCATCCAAGCCGGTTGGCTCCCAATGAACAGGACGCATTCCATTACCTCCCGCTGAACACGATGTAGTTTCTCTGTTCCAACCCAGCCAGTTGGCTGCCGATGAACAGTACGCCGTTGCTACTCTCTGCTACCTCTCAATTTACACGAGCCTTGGCAGTACGTATGCGCGAGTAGGCGTTCGAGACCCCGCCCATATGTACGTATGTGGCCGTATTTAATTTCTTGCACCCTGGATGTATGTATGTGTACACGATATTGATGAGACTGCATGACATGCTATGTCCGCGCCTCTACTACGACACATGCCCGTCCTTACTTGGCCACGGTTCATCACTGCAGGCTGCAGACAGACCGATCGATCATTATGTATGTACACGTTCGCGACCAGATAGACAACCCTACGTACGGTTCGACCGGGTGGGTCCCAGCTGTCAGGGAGGTAAGGAGGCACTTCCTTGCGTGCAAAGATATCGATGGTGGGTCCCAGCGGTCAGCCGGAGAATAAATTTTTTCCCGTAATATGGACGCACTTCCTTGCGTGCGAAGATGTAGCTGGTGGGTCCCATCAGTCAAGGGGAATGTTGTCACGAAATACAGTGGCCCGTCCGGTGGGTCCCTGTTGTCAGGTCAAGGAATCATTATTTTGCGCGTAATAAGGAGGCACTTCCTTGCTGCGGCCGTGGACCCGGATGTCAGCCTCTTCACGTACAGTACTCTTCCGATGCAAGTCGTTGCTTGACCACATTGACCACGCTGCATCGAGAGCACCAAGGCGATGGATGAGGGCGATGCCTAGGAAGGGGACGATGCGGGGACATGGAAGACGCGGCAGTGGATGCCCACGCAGAGAGGAGTACGAGGGTTGACTAGTTCGGCTGTGGTGTGAGGCTGTCGTCGCTGCAGAATAATAGGGGTTATGGGTGAGTAGTGGGATGGCCTAGCCAGAGGTTGGGGCGGTCAGGCCTGTGCGGTAGCAGAGTTGGTCACGGGAGGTAGGAGTAGGCGACACGATCGGTGCTGGTTTTGGCGGCTAGAGCAAGAAGACCAGAGGTTGAAGAAGCACTATGGCCGTTGGATGGACATCGTATGGTCAGTGCTGCTAGAATTGTTTGTTCACTAACTTGACAAAGCCCTGCGTACGCGTCAACTTAGTAGGCCCACAGGTTAGTCTATGAACTGGTGCGCCCCAGATGTTAGTGGGAGGAAACTTTTTTTGCGTAATAAGGAGGCAGTTGCTTGCGTGTGGCCATGGACAATGGGGGTCCTTACTATCAGCCTCTCCACGTACATCCCTATTCTGATGGCTATCGTTTATTGAATGTTGAGCCCACCGCGCCTAGAGCACCAAGGTGGTGGACGATAGTGTGGCCTAGGAATGGAATGACCCAGAGCCGGTGAAGACACAGAAGTGGATACCCACGTTGAGGAGAGTATGACAGTTGACTTGTTTGGCTGCGGCGTGAGGCTGCCGTCACGGGAGAATAACAGGAGCTGCGGCTGGTTAGAGGGATGGCTAGGCCAGCGGAGGGAGTAGGGTTGGCCGGTGAAGCCTGCGCAGCATCACAGCCGGCCACAAGAGGAGGGAGCAGGCAGTCCCGCCGGCGCTGGTTTAGGCATTTGGAGGAGGAAGATCAAAGATTGAAGAAGCACATCAGTCGTTTGATGGACATCCAATAGTCACTACTGCTAGAATCATGTATTGACTGACAAAGCCTTGCGTAAACAAGTCAGCCTCGAAATTTGTGGTGTGTACAACCCATTTGCTATTATTTTTATAGTTTACAGCCCATTTGCTATTTCATATGGAATTATTTGTAGCCCATTTTCCATTTTTAGAATTGCTGCCCATTTTCTGGTCAGTGCCATAGTTAAAAATTTGAACAAAAAAATATGCGAAATTTAAAATTTTTGCATATTTTTACTGTGGAACAAAATATTCTTAATCCAAAAATTAGTAGCAACACTAAAACAAAATTGAAAAATAAACCAGTACTATGTCATGTTAAAATCCAATGAAATATAAAATATGTGTGAAGAACGAAAACAAAAAAAGCAAATTGCCCATTTGCTATATGTTTTTGGAATTTGTAACCCCTTTCATATTACTTTTAGTATATACTACCCATACTCTTTGGTCAGGCCAGAATGCGTCCCTCCTCGTCTTGAAAAATTTGTAGCCCAGTAAGTCGGAGAAAACAAATAGGCCTAGCTTGGGTATTCTTGAAAAAGAAATAGTGGCCTACCTGTTTTCCCAAAGAAAGAACTGCTGGGCTGGTCATGTTGTTAGCTGGGCCACAGATACCGCGCAACCCAGTTTATAGCCTGCTCCTGTGAATAAATCCTCAAAAAGTTAGTTGTGCAATTCTGTCGTCAATTGACTATACATTGACAACATTGTGGATCCCAGATATCAGTAGGGTGGATTAGAGTAAATAAAAATGAGGGGTGCATCTGAGTAGTAAAAGAGGCACTTGCTTGTGTTTGGGAGTGGACCTGGTGGGGCCGTACTATCATACTCACAACTATAGTCCTCTCCCGATTAACTATGTTGACAGGGCCGGATGACAGCGTCGGGGCGAGCGCACCAAGGAGAAGGACAACGGCGAGGCCTCGAATGGGAATGACAGGGGCTGGGGAACATGCGGTTGTATGGACGTAGACGGAGGGGAGTATGAGGGTTCACTGGTTCTGGTGTGGGGTAGGCTGTTGTCGCCACAGAAGAATAGGATGTCGAGGGGAGTAAAGGGATGGCCTGGCCAGCATTTCAGGGTCAGGGCGGCGATGTGTGCACGATAGTGCAACCAATCATAGAAGGCGGGAACATGCGATCCCGCCAGCGCAGGTTTGGTTTTGGCGGCTGGACCGGTCAGACCCAAAAACTCATTATGCTGGATTATAAGAATTAATTTTATATGGCTAAAACTTATTGTAAAATGCTGCGGAGCACCTTTTTCTTCATGAAGTTTTTTTTGAGACATTTTTCTTCTTGAGGTGTGAAGCCAAGCACATTCAGAAGCCCTGGGATAAAGTGGTATCGCCAATGTGTTGGGCTGGGTTGGGCATTCTTATCAAAAAATAATAATGGACCGGAACTATTTAGGATGTGGACTACGGTTTGCATGGGTCCGCTGGTTGTAAGAAGAAAATGGTGGGAGAAAAAAGACCAGTCGGTATCTTTGCGACTTTGCCTGAGAATAATATCGACTGAATTTAACAAAACTCTCATAGGAAATAATATCATCCTGTTAAAATTTGACTTTTCAAATCGTAAATTGAAAGAACTGGTGCATGAGAAATTAGCTTTATTTATTTATTTGTTTGTTTGTTTTTAGGGGACTATGAGCATGTACCTGGGCCGGATTCATGTGAGAGCCTCCCTTCCAATTAATTATGGGCTCCTCTATTGGGCCTTCATCAGTGGGCTGTATGTTATCGACAAGTGGAAAATGTGTTCTGTACGAAAAATAGTATGCGCTACGACGGGGCACTAAAGGATCGGACCGTGCAACGATTTTCAAAACAACGTGTTTGTCGTTCTAACAACACATTTATTCAACCAACAGACGAAATATACTACTGATTGTACATTGAAAATAGCAGCAGCGGCAACCAGGGCTGGGGGTGCAACAGAAGTAGTAAGCAGGCCAGAATAGTTATGATGCAACTCTCTCTTCCAAACCAAACATCATCCATCATTACAAAAGGGCTACCAAAAGAGAACAAGTGTATGCATCAAACTAAATGAAAATCCTAGTACACCAAGTGTATGCATCTAACTAACTGGCTCAGTTAAACGTTACTATTTATTAAGCTGTGGAGATTGGATGACGGCTTGAACTAGATGGGTGCCTGACGGGGGAAACTCCAGCCAGCAGGTCGAAGTCTGATTCTTGCGACCCTCTCTCCTACTTTGGGCTGCAGAGCGTGGCGGCACATATCAGGGTATGGTGCATGGAGAGACGCATGGACGATGTGTACACATAGTTTTGCCTGATGAACGAAACAGCACTGCGATCATGATCCTCGCCATCCGTTATCTCACGGTTAATCGGATAATTTAGTCCAAGAAACGGAGAGCGTGTACCAAGGCTACTTACCAGCCTCCAATCAAAAATTCCTAAAGGCCCAGAGAAGTTGGGATCCTCCTCAAAGACCTTGCAGTGACTGTGATTGTATTCCACAAAACAACACGTTCAATACGTGTGAACGATCATCTATCGTTTGCCATCGTTCGATCGAGCCAGGAACCACCTACAGCTGACATGCCGCTTTTCTTTGAAATGTTCTGCATTAGGAAGGGTAGGGACACCAGGCGGCCTACAACTTCATATCAAGTTGAAGTCAAATAAAAAAGGGCTCGTACTGTAGTCAATCTTAAGAACATCATGTTATGAGCATGGATATTTTTCAGTAAATGTTGACAATAATATAAGCAAGCCATCATGATATCATAGGAAAGTAACATACTGATGTAAAAACCATTTATAGTGATAACTAGAGTAGGCCGGCAATACGTCCATCTATAGAAGGAGTCCACGGCGTAAATGAAGCCCTTGTGTTCAATGGCACCAGAGAACCATGGAGGATGTATGATCCTGCGATGGACGTGCAGATTTATCCACTTACTGCAATAACCTGTCAGATAGGAAATACTGTGGTTGAAGAACGTAATTAGCCTAAAGTCTTTATAATTCATAGATCTGGTGGGCACTTGGCGGATTACAACCTTGAGCAAATCAAACTTAATATCATGTTGGCTACTGTAAGATTCTGAGTATTCTAGGCTGCGGTTCCAAAGGAGTGTAGTGTTAATCGAAGGAAGGCGGATCAATCGTTGGGTGTAGACCTCCACGAGCATCCAGCTAGCGCGACCGTTGACGAGCACCATCCAAGACGTGTTCATGTCGGCCCAGTACATACCATTAATATAGTTCAGGGTGATGGGGATCGAATCACAATCGAGGGGGTTGATGCTCGCCACCCTATGATCGTTATGCTACGTGACAAGCCGTTTCTGAAGATTAGGCGGCATCCGCAAGTAGGGAGCTAGCTTAAAAAGCTCCAGCCTGAGGGCTTTGAGGTAATGGTACAACCCAGACGAGCACGTGGAGAGCGGCATGGTACTGAGATTATCCACACGCGAAACAATGATCTTGATTACCTATGTGGGGAGTGAATTCCAGCCACTCTTTCGGCGGACGCTGCTTAGTTCTGTCATTGTTAGTGCTTGGGTTTTGGAAGAGGGGGAAGCGCTTAGCGGGGATGGAAGATTTGGACAATTATGTGCGGATGAGGATGGAGAAGCGGATATGTGCTGCGGGAAGTGGACAGGTGATGATGACAACAGCATGCCGCTTGACTTACTAGACACATCCTAGCAGCTTAGGGTCATATCAATGCGAGACAACTTGCTTGAATGATCACAGTATTAGTACAATAATCTATAGTACCTACTACTATGCCCTAGTAGTGGAGTAGGACTCTGCTCTACTACTAGCACCGGAGGAGTAGTATATTCTAAAATAGGTATTACAAACTTCAATGCCCGAGCATGGAACAACTGTGAACCGCCATAGGTGCTAACTCCAATCCCCAGTAAACGTTCGCTGGGAGACCTGGCAGCTGCAAACACCCGAGACGCAGTTACAGTACGTGTGTAAGGGAGGCGGTTTTGTCAAATACCATGGCTTAAAAACAGGCCACCGTCGGATGGAAATCTGACGGTTATGTGGGATTCGCCAAGATTGGGCTCGTGGCGAACAATTGCCAGATATCATTACTAAAAAAAAGGTTAAAACACCCAGGGTTATAACTTGGCAGCTGGTGGTCGGACTGGGCAGAGGCATGGGGATGGACGGTGCCTTGCCAGCTGAGCTATGCTCAGCTCTTCTCTACTCTCTACTCTTATAAAAAAACAGAGTTGGTGATGATGGTGTGCCTGCCATCCTGCAATATAGGCTGTCCGATCTATTTCTGACGGATAGGAAGGAAACTCTGACAATTTTGCAAAAAGATACCCACACTTCTCCCCACATTTGCATATAAGGCCTTCCCTCATTCATCCTTATCTCCCACAGGATAAACGACTCATATAAATGCATCTTGCTAGTATGTAGAGAGAGTAGAGAGTAGAGAAACGGAGGGAGTACTAGTAAGGACACCATCTACTGCTTTGTGTGTTTCTCCTGCGCTCCATTCAACGGGCGCAACGTCCTACAGCCACTCCCTCCTACGCTCCATTCGGAGGGCACAACACCCCCTACAGTCACTCCCGTTTCATGGGCGGCCTGGTCGATGCCTGCAAGGTGCCCTGCATCTACAAGAGTTTTGCTGCCGAGAGGTAGATCGACCAGCACTCGCGGGCGGAGCATAGTTCCAGATGCGCGCACGGGCCCTGCTACTACTATGAGTGCACGCCGACGAGCCTCGTGCATCACCTCACAACATTGTTCGTCACTCACTACTGGCCTGCGGCGGGCAACATCAAGTATGATACGTGCTACCCGTTCTCCGTGCCGGAGTCGCTGGAGGATAACCGCCACCTCCTAGTCGCGGAGGACGACGGGAGTGTCTTCCTCTTGGTCGTGGGCACTGGCAAGGCCCGCGCAGATCACCGCCCTGTCTCTGTAGTGTGTGTCTGGGGAAACGCCGCTGACGCTGACACGAGGCCGGTGTACGGGTGCGTGCTGACTGCTACTGCTCCTCCGAGGTACGAGGGCGACCACTCCTTCTACATCACGCTGACTGGGATAGTGCCTAGCAGTTTGTTCACAGCAATGTGGACTTGGAAGACGTCTGGTATGATTTTCCACCCAAGATGGTGCACGGGGACTCCAAAGTGGTTCACCTGGTCATATGCATTACCAAGTCAAATGTTCATCGTTAGTCTTCTCTCAATGTAATCCGCTATGTAAGCATGTGGAGACTTCTTATTTATATTGTATAGAACCTTCCATGCATGATCTTGCTCTATTAGAGTATCACGCTTGAATAAAAGTGTATCCATTTATGGTTTAGTCTAGAATCTTCCATGTATGCTTTTGCTCCATTAGATTTCTCGCTTGTCATTTATGAGATTAATAGAGATTTTTTACTATAGTAATGGTGAAACACTTATGATGAACCATTTCTTATATCTCCTCTGCCCCCTTCCAAGTAATCCAGAATTAATCCCTCCGTATAGGTGTATAAGAGCATGGTCAATAATTAATAGTATAGCCAACTGTTGACTGTAAGAAAGTTCCATGTCATCTATAGCCAACTTATAGCCAACACGTATAACAATTACTCGTTACACATGAGATGACCCCCACATACTTTGTCAAAATAAATAACTCCCCGATCAATGCATTTCACTATTCCGTGCAACGCACGGGCACCTTACTATATATAGTACGACCATAAATTTAACTAACATTATATATATTATGATAAATGCTCATGCATGTCACAAAAAATTATATCATTGAAAATTATGTTGAAATACGAATCCAACGATATAGTTTTTGTTGACATGCACTAAAATATTGTCAGTTAAATCTTCAGTCAAGTGACATGGGGGACATAGGCCTTCCACTATGTTGGCCAAAAGAGGGGCCAAATCCACTTTTACATTATTTGGTATCGGTGCCCTTCATAGCTAATGTGCTGCCATAAAAAGATTCTTGAGAACCGAAGCACATTCCTGCTCCGATGCCCCATTTGAGCATTGCAATAAAATATACTATCATATGTAGTTGCTGCTCTGAGGCCCCATTTTTCTGAAGGTAGACAAGAGGAACTTGCGTGAAGGATTGACCAGATGTTGGCTTGCTTTGATTTTTCTATGTACGTGTGGGTCCCATCTTTATACAGGCTACACCCGCACAGTGTGAGCCCGGTGTCAAATAAATTTACCATGGCATCGATGCCTAGTCTACTACTCCCCATGTTCCCAAATATTTGTCTTTCTAGATATTTGAACAAGTGACTACATACGAAGAAAAATGAGTGAACATACGCTCTAAAGTATGTCTACTTACATCCGTATGTTGTATTCCATTTCAAATATCTAGAAAGACAAATATTTAGGAACGGAGGAAGTATATTTTAACATGTCGGGCACCGGCTATGTAGTGGAAGGCCTAATAAACCACGACGGAGGTAGTACTAGTGTAGAGGGCGGCGCTGCATGGGAGTCTCACCCTGCTCGTGGCGCGACAGTAAAGCCGTCATATCACAAAATCCCACCACTCCCAGTAATAAGTGGCCTGGTAAAATAAACGGACAAGCAACCATCACATCCCTCTGTCTTTTTTGCATTTAAATTCTCTGCATTTACTTTGTCTGGTTCATCTCGCACACTCGATCCCTAGCTACTACTCCCAGGGCATGTTTTGATGTCCTCCAGCTTCCAACTCTGCACACTCTAAGTCGAGCCGAACATCTTAGCACCAAGAAGCTAGATATGAGAAGTTGCAGCTGACCGTAGTGTAAAAACGTGAAGCTGGGAAAGCTCAACTACTACTTCTAGGGCCAGTTCTTTTTGCGGCTTAAAAAACAAGTCATCTCTTCCCCAACTTTTCCAATAAGACTAGTCATAGTGGAGAGTAACATAAGGCACCTCACTCATTCATTTGGGCTTCTAAACTAGTACTCCCTCCGTCACAGTTTAGAAGGCATAGTTAGATTTACTCCCTCCATCTAGGTGAATAAGTCACCTTATGAAAACCAAATAGTCCCAAAACATAGGTGTGGTGCATTAACTCTTATGTTATTTCTTATTTTTTTACATAAATAATGGAATCAACCAGTAAGAGATGTGGGGAGTGTATGATTTTAATGACTAGAGACTACCAAACATGACATGTAGTGGTCAGTTTACTGCATGCAATGGTATTAATTAGCAAATAAACATTAAGTTCTCTTGTTTTCCTCTCCACATTGGTCGGGGTGCACAACCTAAGATGACTTATTCACCTAGACGTAGGGAGTACGTGAGTTTCCAAAATTGACAAGATTTAAGGCACCAATGCAATTACTCCTAGCTAATTAATACTCCGATCTACGAGTACTGCATGCATGCGACCATGTGAATCCACCCGCTGGAATCGGTCTCCACCAATGCATGTGTGAGGGCTCCTCATTTAGTGGCCATGGGTGTTAGTGTGCATTGATTTTTCAAGCAATTAGGCGCTGTGCTATTAAGTACGCTGCTATTTTCAGTCGCATGCAAAGCAAACTAGAGCCAACCGTGAAACACCTTGGTCCCAGATATTTCTGATGTATGCCTTCTAAACTGTGACGGGGGGAGTACTACAACCGTCATGGTTTGTCAGTCACCATGTAATTTGTGTTAAATTTTCACTAAAGATTTAACTGATAAGTGATATAATTTTCGGTGACATGCGTAAACATTTCATAAGTTAAATTTGACACAGATTACAACCAATAAACTAGGACGAAGGTGGTAGTTATGGAATTACTAATCAAGAAGCCTATAACAACTGCCCCCTAGTACTCCTAGTAGTAGTACTCAAGTTGGAATTCCAATTGCACGGCACAATTTGTTAGGCCAAAAATTCGATACAGGGTATATGAAGCGTTTTGGGAATTTGCATCCCTTGCCGACTAGTGATATACTATAAAAAGTAAACAACCCAACAAGCATTTTTGCATTTCTTTTGCATTGAATCATTCACAAACTTGACTAGTGTTGTTTTTCTACTTTTACAAAAACTGCATCGTAATGTTAAAACATGCATATGAACGTACATAAGTAATAGTAGTAGCACAGTATACAAGCATATATAGAGAGAGACGTGTAGTGCGATATACACTTAAGTTTGTGCACGTACTTACAAAATGTCTACAGATACACAAGGTTTCTAGACTTTTCCTTTTACATACTTAATTAAGGAAGCTAATAATTCCTGAACGTTCGGGATTTATCATTTGCGTACCAAAACTAATGATATCGCCATACGAAACTAAATTATTCCTAATAAAAGCCATGACACTCGCAGAAGCGCTTGCGACATGCCACGAGAGCCCTGGTGCGCAGCCTTTTCCCAGCGCTCCGACACGACACCTCTTCCTCTGCCTCGCAACTCGCGAGGTGCTGATTTGCGGCTTGCCGGCGGGCGAGTGCGATCTCACCGATGTAGTGATCTGGCACCAACAGGTACTCCTCCTCGCTGGAAGTGTGCACCCGGTCAATGTACCGCTAAGCGTAGATGAGGCGCTTGGGCCCGACTACACTCAGGGCTTTCGCATGGGCGTCATCCGCGACCCTCGGGGCCCTTGCACGAGCCTTCTGCCAAAGAGCCAATGCCTGACTCTCTTGGACGCGACATAGGCCTGCCAGGCAACATGCCATGCGGCGCACTTCTCTTCCTCGTCCTTCTTCTCCGCCTCTATTTTGGCATGCTCTGCCGGAGGCAAGCCTCCAACAAGGTGACCTCCATTTATTTGCAATGCTCCTCAAGGCCGGGGAGCTCGGCGGGCGGCATGATGTTCTCCTCGTAGCAAGGAGCCGACGTGTCCTCCAACATGCGTTCTGGAGAAACTGGGAACGCCGACGCGTCCACCTCGACGCGTCGCGGTGAGGAGCGGAACGCCGACACATCGAGGTGCGTAGTGGAACGCCAACGTGTCCTCCTCGACTTCTGGCGGAAACGAACAGAATGGCGACACGTGACCCTCCACGTGGTGAAGCGAGGGCCACCTAGGGTTTGGGAGGGGTGATGCCATGGTGGTCGACGTGAGAGGAAGGGGGAGGAGATAGCAATGAACGTGAGTGTTCTTCCGAATGCCGTGGGTGGCGCAGTATTTATAGAGAGCAATGGCACACCTACGTAAGATATGTTGCGTGATTAACGTAACAACTACCTTGGCATATTTGTTGGAGTAAATTGCGAAGGAGGGATGGGGTGGAAATACTGCTGGTCACAACCAATTGGACGAGCGTGGGGGGATGAGAGTGATGCATGCAGATTTTTTCCACACGGGATAGAGTCATGGGACTACCGGAGGGAGAAGGAGGGTCAAACAGGCGGATTGTTTTCACACATGGAGAGGAAGATTTGGATACTAACGGGTTTCCCGCAGTTATGGGGAACGGTGCATAATAAGTCATCCTACATGCAATGAACTGACCATTGCATGTTGGGCTAGGTATAGTCTCAAGTAATTAAATACATACAGAGTAGAAAGGACCAGAGGGAGTATCATGCATGCAGAGTAGGCAAAAAAAGGGCGCCACCGCGCGAGGGAGGCGAAGGTCATGGGCGGCGCGACGGTTGACCAAATTAAGTGAAGTTACATGCACGCGCCGGCATGGCATGTGAACACACAGAAGCTATACCGCCAGGACTACGATATGGGTCTAGTAGAAATGACATCTAGTGGGTCCCGCATAGTACTCGAGAACTATTTCGGGGCATGCAGCCGTTTATCCACCGGTTAAGCTGTCCGTGGCAAAACTGGCAGATCTTTAGTAGGGGTGCCCAAGCTGTGCGTCTAAGGACCGATGGTAACAGGAGACTAGGGACATGCTATTTATCCAGGTTCAGGCCCTCTCGATCGAGGTAATACCCTACTTCCTGCTTGATTGATCTTGATGGATATAGGGTTACAAGAGTTGATCTACCTCGAGATCATAATGGCTAAAACACAAAGAGTCTAGCCTATGCAATTGTGATTCTACTCCCCCTACGGACTAGACCCTCTGGTTTATATATCGACCGAAGGAGTCCTAGAGTTACAAAGATTACTTGGGAACAAAGGAATCATTACATCCGAACATCTATTCTACCTTTCTACATACACAGGAGTCCTAACCAAACAAGGAGACGTCGGTATATCTTTATCTTCACGGCCCATTTATTCAGCCTAGGGTAGGCCGTATCCTCATGGACCCCCAAATCTAGGACTCCCTCACAAGCCACCACCCCACACCGTTCGCACACCTACTCGTCCCCGTCATCTACCTTACAACAGTTCACTCCCAGTCATCCCATCCTTTCACATTACACCAGTTCCACTTCTCCTAACCCGCCTCCAAAATCCATGGCCTCCCAAATCTCCATCACCGGCGATGAGTACAAGGTTAGAACCATCACCGGCGATGAGTTCATCATCATCTACACCTGTAGATCCGCAACAGTGGAAGCATGCATTGGTCGCTTCCTACACATGTTCGAAAGTTCAAATGATGAGTGGGTCGCTCGGCTAGATGTTTAGTATACCACTGTACTGGAAAGGGAGAAGCTTCTAAAGGTGGCAGAGATGAAGAAGCCCGCCGTGATCCAGGTTTGCGTACATAACGTGTGCTTGGTCTACCACATATTCCATGCCGATGTTATGTGCCGGGATTTTGAGTTCTTCCTCAAGGACAAAAGAGTGAAATTCGTTATTGTAGACTTTACGAACGGCAAGAGAGTCCAGGATCGGATAGGCCTCATTGTAGACCAGCCCTTCGATCTCTAGCAGGAAAGCCTGGTGTCCTCCTCTCGGCCTTCAATGTTGACCATGGCAGCAGCCATGATTGATCCTTCGTATGCTCAACTTAGGAAACCTCACTCGGAGTTTCATCGTGCATGGGAGTCGAAGACAATAGATAAAGATCACATCGTGTACGTAGCAACACATGCCTACCTTTGTTTAAATATCTACAAGGATTGGATGAAGAAGCAGAGCCAAGTGTCCGGTTCAAGCAAACAAGTGTCGGCGAAGAGGAAGTGGAAGAGTGACGAGGACAAAGTCGAGGATGTGGACTCGGACTCCAAGTAAGGTGGCAGTGCAGTTGCTCATGCTGGTTCTACCGCAGTGTTAAGCGGACTACTAGTAGTTGATTAGTTTTTTTTCACGGCTGTGTTGTGCTGAGCCCCCAGCAGAACTATGTGATGTTATTTCTTGTTATTTGAACTCTTTAGTACGTACAGTAGTACTAGCATGTCTTACTACTGTTCTTAGTTGTTACTACTACTCGTATCTTCGCGTTCCTATTGTACTTAATATGTACTAGTAGTATAATTTGGGTCAGTCGATTGGTTAAAGTTTGACGGAGCGAAGGAAGAAGACGCCAGAGAAGCTACCCCACTATCTATATTAGGGTAGCAGGGTGCCCATGATCTATCTTACGAGTGTTGAGTGTGGAATGCAGTTCACTGGAAAAATGGATTGTGCCCGGGGTTAAATGGATGGCGGGGTTGGGGGGAGCATGGCGGTGGCAGGCGGTTAAGGGGCGGGCGGGGCGGCGGCAGGCGGCAGGCGGTTAGGCCTGTGGTGGGATGGCAGCTCGATGCCTGAGAGAGAAGATGAACAATGCATCATTTTCGGAGGTTAAAGAAGCCCTTCTGGCCATCCATGTTGCATCCAACGACTCACAAGTTGCAGGATCCACGTGGCATTCAAGGTCTCGAAGGTAGATTCCATGTCCGCACCCGGTTTGTGGGCTCGGCACAGGCGCGACCGGCTTCCGCCGCGATAACCACCATGCGTGCCTCCTCCGCGTGGGCGAAGATGACAGTGACACACTACCTCCTCCTCACCGGCGTGCTGGAGCACGTGCTCGTCCTCCTCTTCGTACACTGTGGGCATAGACACGGCTCCACCTGCTTGTGTGCTTGGCAGCGCGGCAGCATCCCGAGGAGGGATGCAGATGACGTGAGCGGGCGAGCCTTCAGCTTCATGGCAAAGGGATGGCAGGAACACGGCGGTGATGGGCAAGAAATGGTCGGCCGGAGCAGGCGAGCGCCGGCAAGCCCAACGGCGGCCGCGACATATTGATGAGTGTGCGTATGGGAGCTTAGTTTAGTTTTATATAGGGTTGCTTAAACTTGAAAGAACACCGTACTAGTACACGTAAACATTAGACTGATGCAACACTTATACTAGCACATTAGTTAGCACAACATCAACACATAATCCAATGCAAGCGCATGCACCGTGGCAACGCGGTCGATCGAATGGTTCGTCACCGTGTCGCGCTCGAAGGACATCCATCGAACCTTGTTGTGTGTGTGAAAACAAACCCCGAATATTACTCTACTTTTTTCCTAGAAAAGTTCTTCACGCTACAATATGTCCATTCATTTGAATTTAGCGTCAGTTCGTGCTTATTTGGATTTGGATGTTTTAGGTGCCCCCTTGAATTTTTTTAATACTGATCCTCTGTGTGTGACTAGGAGAGAACGCAGATACATCTCCAACATATCTACTATTCCAAACACTTTTACCCTTGTTTTGGACTCTCAATTGCATGATTTGAATGGAACTAACCCGGACTGACGATGTTTTTAGGAGAACTGCCATGGTGTTGTTTTTGTGCAGAAATAAAAAGTTCTCGAAATCACCTGAAAATCAACGGAGAATTATTTTAGAAAATATAAAAAATACATGCAAGAAGATCTGTACCGGGGGGCCCACACCCTGTCCTCGAGGGTGGGGGCGCCCCCCTTCCCAGGGCGCGCCCCACTACCTCGAGGGCCCCAAGATGCCCCACCGACGTATCCCCAGGTCCTATATCTTCCGTTTCGTGGAGAAAAAAATCAAGGAGAAAGAATTATCGCGTTTCACGAGATGGAGCCGCCGCCAAGCCCTAATCTCTCTCGGGAGGGTTGATCTAGAGTCCGTTCGGGGCTTCGGAGAGCGGAGATCGTCGCCATCGTCATCATCAACCTTCCTCCATCACCAATTCCATGTTGCTCACCGCCGTGTGTGAGTAATTCCATCATAGGCTTGCTGGACGGTGATGGGTTGGATGAGATCTATCATGTAATCGAGTTAGTTTTGTTAGGGTTTGATCCCTAGTATCCACTATGTTCTGAGATTGATGTTGCTATGACTTTGCTGTGCTTAATGCTTGTCACTAGGGCCCGAGTGCCATGATTTCAGATCTGAACCTATTATGTTTCCATGAATATATGTGTGTTCTTGATCCTATCTTGCAAGTCTATAGTCACCTACTATGTGTTATGATCCGGCAACCCCGAAGTGACAATAATCGGGACCACTCCCGATGATGACCATAGTTTGAGGAGTTCATGTATTCACTATGTGTTAATGCTTTGGTCCGGTACTCTATTAAAAGGAGGCCATAATATCCCTTAGTTTCCAATAGTACCCCGCTGCCACGGGAGGGTAGGACAAAAGATGTCATGCAAGTTCTTTTCCATAAGCACGTATGAGTATATTCGGAATACATGCCTACATTGCATTGATGAACTGGAGCTAGTTCTGTGTCACCCTATGTTATAACTTCTACATGATGAATTGCATCCAACATAATTTCCCATCACTGATCCAATGCCTACGAGCTTTACCTATATTGCTTGCCGCTTATTTACTTTTCCGTTGCTACTATCACAAAAACTACAAAAACACTATCTTTACTTTTATTGCTGCTACCACCACTGTCATATTACTTTGCTACTAAACTATCTTGCTGCAGATACTAAGTTTCCAGGTGTGGTTGAATTGATAACTCAGCTGCTAATACATAAGAGTATTCTTTGGCTCCCCTTGTGTCGAATCAACAAATTTGGGTTTAATACTTTACCCTTGAAAACTGTTGCGATCCCCTACACTTGTGGGTTATCAAACACGTGTATGTGTCTATATGTGTGTTGTGGCTGAAGGGCAATGTGGAGACGGTGTGCTTGTGAAAGAGACATAGAGATGTGTTAATGTGCAAATGATCAGGCATGAGTGAGACAAAGAAATAGAGAGATGTCGAGATATTGTGTATACATGAGAGAACGGTCTTCTATTTGTACCTGTCTGTGTGCGCGCGAGAGAGAGGGGGAGCATCCGTAACACAACACAACCATCTCTATCGATTCGTCTGTCCCTCGCACGATCCCATGTAACACATGCATCAATCCACACATTTTGACACCCTCACCGGGCCGTTGCTTGCCTCAAGGCCCGCACATCGAACTCTATCTCACATGCACAATCTCTTCGCGAAGACCATATTTAGCATGTAGCTTTCTGCCACATACACACAATTCTCTCTATAGGTTTGATTTCTCTCAATATTGGACACACACACACACACACACACACACACACACACACACTCCCCACCCCCAAGAGCACAAAACCCATCCCCATCAAGGTTAAATGGCGACAACTCTTGCGTGTGCTTCTCTGCACCCCAGCATGCATACCACCTCAATCTTCAAAGTGGGCGTCGAGAAGATCGAAGACGGCGACCAGACTGCACTAGAGAATGTGGGGCCATTTGAAAGCAGGATGACATGACGACTGCTGACTGACTCCTCCCCCCTCTCTCTCTCCCGCACAAAATTATAAGTCCCACAACCCACGAGATCCTTCCCCTCTCGTCCATGTTTTTCCAGCTCTCTCATCAAACCCATGAACACGGATCTCACGTATATCACATGTCTCCATCTTTCTCACAGACCTAACTTCCTCTTACTCCTCTCCCTCTCTCTGTCGTGAGGTTTGTCTCCTACTCTCTCACCCACATACATACAATCTTTCTCGCCCTAGTACATGCACTACTGCAGGTTGCTGCTAAGGCGACACTACGACCAGAGACCCTTCAACGAAACTCTGTGCGATGCCATAATCGCAAACGATGGTGTAAAATTACCGTCAAAAAAGGTGCAAAACGTTTGCGATGCAGGATGCATCAAACACGGTTAAGATATAAGTTGCATGTGTGATGCAGGGCATACAGTTCAACTCAATTAACTATTTGCGATGACGGGGAACAAAAGAAACGGGAAGCCATATGAAGGTCTGTGTGAGGTACAGCATACGGTTCACTCGGATGAACTGTTTGTGATTAGGCAACACAAAAGAAACGGTCAGCCCGATCAAGTTGTGTGCGATGTACATCATATGGTTCACTCGGACGAACTGTTTGTGATTAGGCAAGAGAACATAAGCGGTTGAATATAACAAGATGTGTGTGATACACGGCAAACAGGTGTGTAATCAGAAATGTGTGCGAAGACCGATAATAACACAGAGGATTGCTTCTAATAAGACGTATGTGATATGCATTGTCTACACAACATCTATTGGCCATTGTGGGACGGTGGTCATCCGGATACGCCATAAGGATGCGAAGAGGCATTCCTATCAGCAAGGACTAGCTGTTCCACCAGTAGCTCATGTAAGAAAACTATCAAGTTAATTGTGCTCAGGCTGGAGCAGCCATCAGATGGGTGACTGGACGGGAAGTTATTTTGAAATCACCAAAATGACCCATTCCCTCAGCTAATTTAACCTCGAGGTCCTTATTTTTTATTTTTTAACACATGTTAAAGAAGGTCTACCGCATTACTTTTTGACAATGTGCGATACGTGGTGTACAGTTGATCCATCTGACCTGTTTGTGATGGAATAGGCCATGTGTGTTGTGGGCAAACGCTTGCTAGTATTCAACCGTTTGGGATTCATGAATTCATCACCGACGGGTTCCCTAGTGTGGTCTATGTTCATCTGATCATCATCTACTACTTGTGCTAGCTCAATGTTCCTTCTATGCTAAGTTTCCATTAATTGATGGCGTTTCATGAACACGCCACCGTTTCCCACCATTTCCTCTCCTGTTTCCCGCCACCCTGCTATATTGCGCATAGGTAGCAAGCGATGCACGGAGGCGACAAGCGCAGCCTGTAGCACATCCACCTTTTCCAAGCATGCCAACCCACCAAAGCACCGCCTCTGCCATCAACCTCGTCGACGAGGAAAACAATCAGGCGCCACGGCCTGGTGAGGCCGAGGCGTTCCACGGCAACGCGATGGACGACGCCATGATGCGCGTCATCGCCGGGGTTGAGCACACCTTTTGATGCGGAGCATCCTACGGTCATCCCCATGTACACTACATCTACTCCCCAAGCCCCAAGAGGACATATGACGAGACCTCGACCATACACCAGTGGACACAAGGTGAACTTGCTCCTCTCCAAACTTTCACTTTCCGCATATGAGACATGGCTACTACATCATGCATGGACCTTGTGCATATCCAGGTACATCCGAGATGACCATGGAGAATCCAAGGACCAAGGCCAAGCATGGAAGAGGAGAAGAAAGAGAATGGACAAGACTAGAGATGCCCGGATCATCCGGACCCCCAACCGGACGATCCAGACAAAGCCCGGATGATCCGGACCCCCACCCAGACGATCCGGGTAATGTTCTCAAAGACACCCGAAGCCTGCACGACAAAGCCGGATCATCCGGATGGCCGCCTGCATCATCCGGGCCCCTGACACCCGGATCATGCTGGCCACCATCTCGATCATTCGGACCCCGCTTGTGTGGGTGACTTGGGCTGAGCATGTGTACCCCTTCGACCCTCACTTACCCCTTCATGGCTTAGACAATAAATACTCCTCCCCCTCCTCCATTTTAGGGTCAGCTTTGTGATAGCTCATTTGATACCTAGAGCTTTGCTCATCTAGTGGATCTACTCCTAGGAGTGACTGCGTCCCCTCTTCGGAGAAGATCCACATCGGATTCAAGACCTCTTCGGAGAAGATCCTTCATGGATTCAAGACCTCCTCACAGAGATGAACTAGCTACCTCGTATCTTTCCTTTGTTGGATTTGGACCATGTATCTCGTTGTGTTGAGGATCTAGCACATGTGTGACTGTTTCATGTTGACTTGAGTGTTTTCCCTCATTTCCCCTCATGATTTTCCCTCGTGTTCTTCGTGTTCATCCTCGGGGATCCCTTCAATCGTGAAAGATCGTCCTAGATTGGGTTAGCCCCGCATCATATGGTATCATGCGCCTTTGTTCATCCCGAATTTGGCGCCTCCCCATTGTTTTCTAGCCTAGTTTTGTTTTGTTCTTCCCCAAATTTGAAAATTCTCCACCAAAATAGCCTCAATTTTTTTGTGATATGTTGGTTTGATGACATTTTGTTGATTTTGATCCATGGATTCGCTTGGTTTCAAGTCCATCTAGCATCTCCACAAGTTTCCCCACTTTCCATCCACAAAATCATCTCAATTTTGAGCCCAAAATCATCCATTTCCACCCACAAATTCATCCCCGAGAGGAAATCCCGAGCGGAGTTGACCACCCCAGATCATCCGGGCAAAGTCTCGGATCATCCGAAAAACCTCCCGGATGAGTTGGACCCTCTCGCGGACGTCCGTGTATTCCACGCACCCGTATACCCGTACCGGAGCTGACGAACCCGGATCATCCAGATGTTCTCCCTAATCATCCGGACATAGCCCAGATGAGTTGGAGTTTCTCCCGGATGTTCCGGTAACCCTGAAACTGACGTGGCTGAAATTTTGTTTTGGCCATAACTAATTCCTACGAAGTCCGATTTTGATGTTCTTTAGCTCGTTTTGAAGCTCTTGACATCCCCCATACCACAAAAATACTTCCATAATCATTTGACTCCATCAAATTTTGTAAAATTTGGCAAGTTTGCCTAGGCCTTCCACCATATCATCCGCATAGCCACCATAGTCTTCCGCAACATAACCCATTTTGTCCACCATAACATTTGTAGTTGCTTGAGTAGTGATTTGAGTCTCCTAAGGTTTTTAGGCTACTTAGGGACAATTGCTTCTTCATCAACCACCATCGCCTCTTCCGCATAACCTAGTCCACTATACAGTTCCGCCACCCCAACTTAACCAAGTTTTGTTTGAGCTCGTTTGAGTTGTGGCTTGTGTCTCCTAAGGTGTTTTGGCTACTTAGGGACGGCCACTTCAACTTCGACTCACATAACCCATCATTCCACTTCCGTGTTGCCGAGCGCAAAACCACCACCACTTCAACTTCGACATTTACCTTTGAGATTTTGAGTTGTGGTTTTTCCGTTTCCTAAGGTGTTTGGGATAATTAGGAACGGTTCTATGTCGAGAACACCGCATCTCATCATCATCACCGGACGGTAACTTCGACGACATCATTGTATATTCCCCTTGCCATTGCATTGTTAACCCCTAGCCCATTTTGCGTCACTTGCCTATCGAGACTAGCCATTTGAGTATTGTCGGGCCACGTTACCTGTGCACATTAGTGATCATCAATCCACGCATCCATTGCCCAGATACCATATCAGCTTGGTATCATCATATCATCCCTTGTGTCACAAGATTGTTCCCCCATATACACAATTGCTATCTTGGTTTGTGTATTCCGCATCGTGGCCATACAAAAAAAAGAATAAGCTTTTAAGCAGAGAAAAAGAGAGCAAAGAAGCTTGTAAGCAATAGCCATAGCATCATACCACATTGCATATAAGATTGTCATATCCGATCATCTTGGATCATCTTGTGCTAAAAGCACCGGAACATCATACACATAGCATACTTGGGATAGAAAGTTCATCCATTTTACATCCTATAGGTTGTGCACAAGTGTCGTATCCGCCTATAGAGCAATCGTGCTAACTTCTCTCTTGAGTTGTGCAACACGAGCGTTTTCCGTGGATTCCATATTTTGTGCTCATTCTTGGGTTGCACGACCCCATCTATCTATCCATGTGTGTGTTTCCGTGTGCCACCAATATTGCTATTGGTCTACTTGTTTCACTTGCGAATTTGTGAATCTCTTTCAACATTATTGACTCTTACTAACTTTTTGCATCAAATTTTTGTGCCACTATCCTCACCAAGCTACTCCATAAGGCTTATTGTGTAGGTGTGAGAATTGACGAGAATCGGTACCAATTGTGCTATTTTCTTGATACATATTGAGTGATCATTGATCCATTTTCAACAATGGGTAAGGTACATTGGTCTAGTTCTTCTCTTTCTCCCACTCACCACTACTTGAGTCTTGTGATGGATAGGAAAAGCATTTCATCTCCGGTCTTCGACATCGACGGCGCGAACAACGACATCCACGCGAAAACCATCGGACTACAACGAGCAACGCAAGAGCGCTTGGGCAACATAGCCATCGAACTACGACACTCCGACACAAGGAGAATGGCTTCCTTCGACGACATGTGCAACTCCTTCAACAAACACATGGCGGAGCTCAAACACTTGGTGGTCGATTACAAGTCTTCTTCCCCTTCGTCATCTTCTCGGTGGCGATGTTCAAGTCACAAGTCTTCGGAGCGCAAACATGATGCAAGCGCAAGTCTTCCACGTCCACACCGCCATGGCGACAATCGACATCGTCATGAACGGCAAGTCACCTCCATGCATCATGTGGACGACGACGACGAATGACATCTACCAAGAGCTCAAGCATGACAACGACACCTTCATCATGAAGATGCTCAACAAGTGCATACCTACAAGTCCAAACAAGCTCTACTTCACGCCAAGGCCAAGCTTCAAGAGAAAAAGAGAAGACCGCGAGACAAGCACCACCAAGAAGAAGCTACCACTACAACAACTTGGTGGCATGACATTAACTCAAGCAACGTTTCATGTTTTTCTGATAATTTTTTTATTTTTTGGAATTAAAATGCCATGGCATTCCATGCATGTGCCCATGCGTTGAGACCAATATGTTTGAAAATTCCTTCTAATTTACTGCACATGGAATTAACTCACACACAAGTACACGTAAATATGATTTTTCAAACCGTTATGGTTAGGCGTTGCATGTAGACGTGGTTCAAATTTGCACTATGGTCATTAAATGATTAAAAAATCACTTAAATGTCTTTAAAAGGTCAAATGACCCTTGAATTTTTCCAAATTTTCACATGATAGTTGTATTAGTGCACGTTAAATGTAGGAAAATATTTGAAGGCCGCAAGAGGAAGCTATCTCCCGTTCGTCATCAAACATGCATTGTTCCCTGTCGGAACCACGAACCTTCTAGCGAGTTGCTCCAGTTCGTGAGGGGTGTGTGTCCAAGCGTTCGTCAAACATACCAGTTTCTTTGCCACATCATCTTGGTGGCATGACATTACATCAACCAAGGTTTCATGTTTTTCTGATCATTTTTTTATTTTTTGGAATTAAAATGCCATGTCACTCCATGCATACATATGCATGTGTCCATGTTGTGAGATCAAAATGTTTGAAAATTCCATCTAATTTACTGCACATGGAATTAACTCACACACAAGTACACAAATATGATTTTTCAAACCGTTTTGGTTAGGCGTTGCATGTAGATGTAGTTCAAATTTTAATTACGGTCATCAAATGATTAGAAAATCACTTAAATGCCTTTAAAAGGTCAAATGACCCCTAAAATTTTCCAATTTTTCACATGACAGTTGTATTAGTGCACGTTAAATGTAGGAAAAAAAATTGAAGGCCGTAAGAGGAAGCTATCTCCTGTCCGTCATCAAACATGCATTGTTCCCTCTCGGAACCACGAACGTTCTAGTAAGTTCCTTCGGTTCGTGACGGGTGTGTGTCCAAACTTTCGTCAAAATAGGCCAATTTTTTTACCACATCATCTTGGTGGCATGATATTAAATCTAGCAAGGTTTCCTGTTTTTCTGATCATTTTTTATTTTTTTGGAATTAAAATTCCATGGCATGCACTCCATGCATGTGCCCATGCCTTGAGACCAATATGTTTGAAATTTCTTCTACTTCACTATGCATGGAATTAACGCGCACACAAGTACACGAAAATATGATTTTCAAACCGTTATGGTTAGGCGTTGCATGTAGATGAAGTTAAAATTTGAATTACGGTCATTCAATTGTTGCAAAATCACTTAAATATCTTTACAAGGTCAAATGACCCCTGAAATTTTCCAAATTTCCACATGACAGTTGTATTAGTGCACGTTAAACGTAGGGAACAATTTGAAGGCAGTAAGAGGAAGTTATCTCCCGTTCGTCATCAAAAATGCATTGTTCCCTCTCGGAACCACGAACCTTGTAGCGAGTTGCTCTAGTTTGTGAGGGGTGTGTGTCGAAACGTTCGTCAAACATGCCAATTTCTTTACCACATCATCTTGGTGGCATGACATTACGTCAACCAAGGTTTCATATTTTTCTAATCATTTTTATTATTATTTGGAATTAAATGCCATGGCACTCCATGCATGTGCCCATGCCTTGAAACCAATATGTTTGAAAATTCCTATAATTTACTGTAGATGGAATTAACTCGCACACAAGTACACGAAAATATGATTTTTCAAGCCGTTATGGTTAGGCGTTGCATGTAGACGTAGTTCAAATTTGAATTAGGGTCATTAAATGGTTAGAAAATCACTTAAATGTCTTTAAAAGGTCAAATGACCCCTGAATTTTTCCAAATTTTCACATGACAGTTGTATTAGTGCACGTTAAATGTAGGAAAAAATATGAAGGCCGTAAGAGGAAGCTATCTCCCGTTCGTCATCAAACATGCATTGTTCCCTCTCGGAACCACGAACCTTCTAGCGAGTTGCTCCAGTTTGTGAGGGGTGTGTGTCCAAACATTCGTCAAACATGCCAATTTCTTTACCACATCATCTTCGTGGCATGATATTACATCAACCAAGGTTTCATGTTTTTCTGATCATATTTTTATTTTTTGGAATTAAAATTCCATGTCACTCCATGCATACGTATGCATGTGTCCATGTTGTGAGACCAATATGTTTGAAAATTCCTTCTAATTTACTGCACATGGAATTAACTCGCACACAAGTACACATATATGATTTTTCAAACCGTTTTGGTTAGGCATTGCATGTAGATGTAGTTCAAATTTGAATCACGGTTATTAAATGGCTAGAACATCACTTAAATGTCTTTAAAAGGTCAAATGACCACTAGAATTTCAAGAAAAATCACATTATAGTTGTAGTAGTGCACGTTAGACATTAAAAAAATGAAGGCCATAAGAGGAAGCTATCTCCCGTTCATCATCAAACATGCATTGTTCCCTCTCGGAACCACGAGCCTTCTAGTGAGGTACTCCGATTTGTGAGGGGTGTGTGTCCAAACTTTCATCAAACATGCCAAATTTTTTACCACATCATCTTGGTGCCATGACATTACATCAACCAAGGTTTCATGTGTTTCGGAATTTTTTTTGGAATTAAAATGCCATGTGACTCCATGCTTAATTGTGTCATAGCCGTTAGACCAATATGTTTGAAAATTCTTTCCAATTTACTGCACATGGAATTAAATCGCACACAAGTACATGAAATATGAGTTTTCAAACCATTATGGTTAGTTGTTGCATGTACATGTAGTTCAAATTTCAATTTTAAATGGCTAGAAAATCACTTAAATGTCTTAAAAGGTCAAATGTCCCCTGAATTTTTTCAAAATTTGACATGATAGTTGTATTAGTACTACAAAATTTCTCGTTCATTTAAAACACCATCCGTTGGCACTTTACTCCAAATTCCTCTTTCGCAGCTAATAAAAAATATCTACAACATCACACACTGTTGTTTTCTAGGAACCGTTTGCGAAGGAAATATCTGGGTCTATTTAAGTCTCCCTCTTATGCTTCGCCGGCTCGTCTGCTCTAGTGCCGGCAACCCCCGAATCCATGAATCCCGATCCCCATTCCTTCACTCCCTTCTTGGAAAGATGACACCATGGATACTCTTCGTGAAGGCCTGTACGATGGCCGCGTCCCCCCCCCCAAGCGCTGCCACCTGCACCGAGAGCGCGGCCGCCTACGCCGAGAGTGCCGCTGCATCCGCATTGAGCGCGGCCGCTTCTGCGGCAGCCGACAGGGGAGCTGCAGTAGCCGAGACGGCTGCAACTGCTGCTGCGACGGTGGCTGCAAACGCCGAGAGCGCTCGAGCTGCCGTCCATGCCGCTGGTGTTGCCCTGGCCCGGGTTGAGGCCATCCATGCCAAGATCGAGGATGCACACGCCAAGATATTCCAGGCCACCTCAGACTCCAACATGCAACCCACGTCTGAAAAGGCGGCGGTGGCCATGGAGCACCTGCTTTCTCATGAGGTCGCCGAGCGGGAGCTGGAGATGCAGGAGGCGGCAGTGGCCATGGAGCACCTTCTTTCTCATGAGGTCGCCCAGCGGGAGTTGGAGATGCAGGAGGCGGCGGAGATTGAGGAGCACCGGGAGGAGGAGTTGCGCGTGGACGAGGTCGAGGTTGAGAAGTGTCTGTCCGTCGAGGAATCGGCGGTGGAGTACCAACGCGTGCTCTGGCGCAGCCACTACTACGAGTACTACAACCTTGAGGGCGGTGCCGAGGACGATGATGAGGACGACGACGAGGATGCGGTCAACTTCAGCAGGGGACGCGGAGTCCACCAATGGTGGCATGTCACCAGGACAAGTCATCAACATCTCATCTCACACCGGCATGCATAGGCCGGCGTGGCGGTGGATTTGTTGAAATTATCCATACATATGATTTGTTTTTAATGCTGGTCTTTTGTTAGAGCAATGTTTAGGTCAACTGGCTCTGTTTTATTACTAAAATTGTTCGATTCAGTAAGTGTGGTCTGTACTGTACGCTCTTTTGTGTGCCCAAATTATCAATCGATGTTAAATTATGCAATGACATAGCCGGGGAAATTTCTACCAAAATTTGAATTATCAAACTCATCCCATGCGCGTAAAGCAGAAGAATCGTTTGCGATGCACACAATCGTTCAAAGTGAATGGTCCAGCGGCACCGCAAAAATATCTACCCCCGCCCCCTTCCCCACCCCCTTTTCTCCCCGACCACAAGTCACATTTCCCATGTTTCCTCTTTCCTTCCTTCCTTGCTAAGATATAGCCGCTTCCTCGCTCTCGCCGTCTCGCATCCTACCGCCGAGGTCGCCATGGTCCTCTTCAAAGACCTCTCGAGCGGTTCCTCCTCCGGTGACTACTCCTTCACCACCCGTGTATGCCTCTCTTCTCTCTCTTGGGCTATGGCTTGGAATGAAGGATTTTTACCCGGCGGTCGATTTGAGTCATTTCTTCCTCTTGTAGCTCCCTAGGACCATCAGTGGCAACGAATGGAGCGGGGTGGCTGAAGATATATCTGCTCATTATCACCATCAATCTCCATGCGTGAAGCTAGTTGCGTTTGATTATGTGGACAGGAATGAAGTTTCTGGCATGTGCAGAGAAGGTTAGACCCTCTTTCGTTGTTACAAATCATTTTTAGATGTGATTCACACACTGTCACGGTCCCAAACCATTCATACCACACCTTCAACCAAACGCAACCTAAGATAGTGTCATAGTTTGTACCTAGTATCCTAAATTGTTGCCATCTCATCAGCGGTGCCATTGGAAAATTATTTGGTAGCGCTTCAGCAGTTTGTGCAGCCAACTTTGGTCCACACATCTGAGCAGCCAAGTAGTAAAATACTAAATCTTTATGGCATGAAGGAACTGGGCATCGGAGCAACTACGTGCTCCGCAGTCCGAGTCGCTGATTTTTTTTTCTGCTACATCAGCTCGCCAGTGCAGCGCACCGGTGCGAGATGTAGCAACAGTTGTCTTTACCCCAGTTTTGGCATACATAGTGGATGGCCTTAGTGCTATTAGTTTTATGTTACTAAATTTGTTAATGTACACCCCTGTTAGTATCAATTTGCTGTTATCCAAACATTGTCGCTATGCTGTTGCGGTTATATTTACCTTTCTCATAAAATGTTCAATTTATTATTTATTGTACATGAGTAAGAACTTGTAGTGTCGTTGTAGTTATTTATAGCTTCTGATGTTCTAGAATTTGGTTGTTGTCTTAGTACCAATTATTTCATTTGCACATTCATCTTTTTGAGAAGATAGGTGATAATTAACATGTTTCTTCAGTTTTTCAAAATAAGCATTGGTGATTTTCTATGTTGCTATAAACCTATTTTCCCTACAATTGTTACTAATCTAGTTTTAAGTAGTATAGGATGAACGGAAGTTTTCTTACTTGGAGTTGGTTGATCAAGAGCGGCCACACTCTTAGAAGATGTGCCTAGCAAAGCTCTCAAGCATGTATGAGGAAGAGAACAGACGTAGACTTAAAGAAACTGTCGTCAATGCTGAAGCATATTTCAAGATGCGGGATAAAAAGATGAAGGTGGAGAATGAACTCAGATTTTTTAAATCAAACTTTGCTAAGATGGTGTTGGCGAAGGAGGAGGCACTTTCCTAGTTGGCCCGTGCAAAACAGGTTCTTACTGAACTGAAATCAGAGGTGGATAAGGCAAGCCTGGATGATCTCAATTACGGAAATGAATATATTGTTCTCATGAAGTTGAACTAGCTATATGTTGTATTGTGTTGTTTTCATGTAGTGACCGTACTGTGATGTTATAATATATTTGTGTGCCTGATATGAAATTGGCAAATAGCTGTTCGATATGAAATGTGAATTTGCGTAATACTGGAATTATTAATTGTAAACTAATAAACCTGCTAAATGTGTCATGGACCTTTGCAAACGGTTCTAGCAGTAAAAGCGCTTGCGATGGATAGCCCAATGCCACGCAATTTTCTTCATCAAATCGTGTGTGATATAGTTGATAAAAGCAAACAGTTAACCAAGGCAGACCGTGTGTGATAGTTACACCTTTCACACATGAGCCTACACATAAAACTGTGTGGGATATACGTCAGAACGGAAACGTTTTCCCTGGATTGGCTGTGTGGGATGTACATAAGAATGGAAACGTATTCCTTGAATTGACTGTGTGTGATATACATAAGAACGGAAATGATTCACCGTGTGGGATGTACATACCAACGGAAATGTTTTTCTCGGATTACCGTGTGGGATGTACATACCGACAGAAATGATTGGGTTTCGATGCCTCGCCCGATCGCACACGGCCCCAGCCTGGGTCCCAGGAGGGCCTATCCCCGACGATTTCTGGGTCATGTGGGAAGGACCCCCCTATCGCCCACACTCACTTGGCGACGGTTCCAAATGCCGTTGCGGAAAAAGGTGAAAAATCGTTTGTATAGCACCGACGCGTACTAGTGATGTCTCCATCTTTCTTCACAAGCTCTCTCTACATGTTTCATTCACACATTGGGATGTGTTCAAAGGTGTTCAAAGGTGTTCAAAATGTTGCTTTAGAATGGATCATGTAGAGTTATGGTTGGTTTTGTTGCATTGTACAACGTAATAACTATGAAATGCATTTATATTTTAATTTTATTGGGATTATGTGAGTCTGAGCAATATGTGAAGTACTATAGACTTGGTATACATCTTGGAATTCAATAATGATTCTAACTACTGAATTGTATAAACCATTACATTCGAAGTCAGTAGATTAATATATTTATTTCACGATTACAACAAATGATTAATTCCACTACAAACTAGGAAATCAAATGTGTACTCCCTCTGTTTTTATTTAAGTCCGCTTATTAGCATTGGTCAAAGTCAAGTTTTGTAAACTCTGACAAAGTTTATAAACAAAAAATATTAACATATACAATAACAGTACCATTAGATTCATTATTGAATGTACTTTCACATCATACTTATTTTTTTGGTTAAATGTTTATATTTTTCTATTAACTTGGTCAAACTTTAGGAAGTTTGACTTCGGTCAAACCTAATATGAAGAGTTAATAAAAACGGAGGGAGTACTAGAACTAACTCCGTCCGGGTCCCCATTGTATTTGGGATCCCATTGTATTTTGTGCCAAATTTTGACCGTAAATCTAAATGTTACAATTTTTTCATGCATGTCAAGAAAAATATATCGTTGCATATGTATTTGAATGTAGTTTTTAATGATATAATTTTTTTGACATGCATAAACATTCTTGTAGCATTTTTGTAGTACTAGTCGCCAGTTGCTTAGACAAATCATCGAACACACCAGACAGGGAGTACAGTGTTACAAAATTTTCATGTCGGCAGGAAAATTTTCCGCGACACCAATTCGAGCAGTGGGAAGTTACCATCATACCCTTCATAACAGGCCTACGGATACTGGTGGATAGGGGGCTGTTTTGGTAACTTCAGGTTCACCCTACCCAGCCAACCCCACCCCGGCACCCAGAGGACTACACCTGAATAATCCCCATTTTCAATCCCCAACACAATATAGATTCTCCACGGCACCGCACCATTCATGCTCCTCCGCTTCTTCACCCGCGCACTCGTCCACCACAGCGCATCTGCCTCATCGACGTCAGACGCCGCACTGGGGCCGATCCAGCGTGGTCGTGATACACGGAGCCTCTTCCCCGGCACCGTCTTCCATTGTCTCGGATCTGCTTCCCGGAAGCCGATTCCAAGCGCAGAAACACCATCGTTGTGGACCATGAACTGACTCCCGTTGCCAACCATGATGCATAGACGCCGTCGTGGCCATCGTACTCCTCCTCGATTGGTAATGTGTATATTGAATCTCTTAGCAGTACATGTGTAGTTCCAATTTTGTTCATACCTACCCTTCAAATTTCCTGGTTGCTATTGTTCCAGTAAAAGTAATTGGTTATAGCTTGCATTGTCCAACATAATATCACCTTGTAATTGTGCGTCGCTCTTGTATTGCGCTATGCTTGTGTAGGTTCTTCATCTGCAACCAGTAGTGTGGAAAATGATGGAATTTTTTTAGAATAGCAGGAACGTCGGGAAAGGATCGCATGCGCGGGGGAAAAAGTGGTCGGGCGCTTGCTAGTTTTGGCATGTGGAGTCCGGCGCACGTTATAAAATCCAACGCCCTCCCTTACCCTCCCACCGCTCTGTGCCTTGCGACCGCTCTCCCCCCGCTCTTTCTCGCCTCGCCGATGCCATGCTGTGAAAGTTGGGGCTACCGCGACGTCCGCGCGCCCCTCCGGCGCCTTCTCCGCCGAGATCTGGTTCGACAAGATGCGCCTCCGCCACGGCACTGTCGGCACTGCCCACGAGTCCGCTCGGGCGTACGATGCGGCGGAGTGGTGCCTTCGGCGACCTCGTTGGGACCTGAACTTCCCCAACATGCAGATGCGGGAGCAGGCGCAGGAGCTCGCGCCACCTCAAGGCTTATCACCGACGCGGATCATCGCGACAAACGGAGTTGGGAGCAATGTCTCGGCATCGCCGAGATGGACAAGGAAGCCTTGGTGCTATGGCGCCAACACTTCCCACATGACATCATCAACGAGCGCGAGTTTTACGCGCAAAGGAGGGCAGAGAGGGAGAAGAGGAGGGCGGAGCGAGCCGAAGGCGGTCGCTCAATTCAACATCAAGCTAGGAGCAGCGTCGCCCTGGGACTCCGACGGTGCTCGGTATCTTTACGCCTACATTGAGACATCGGAGGACGACATCACCAAGGCGGAATCAGAGGACGGCGAGGAGTAGTCGAGCTATCTATTTTTTTATCTATCTATGTGCTATATCTATGCTGAGAACTGTAGTATCTATGTATCTATCCATGCCACTATCGAGTCAGAGTGGAATGTGTATACGCGCAATTTTTTCCAACGGCTGCTGGAACCAGCACTCAGCGGCATGCAAAAACTAGCTATTCCGGCGCTGTAAACTCTTTTTTAACTCCGTCGGTGGAGATGCTCTAACATGTTAGATGAGTGCTTTAATGTTTCCCACAAGATGCGTGAATATTACTATATTTTTATTCCATGTTGAGGTTTTAAAACTACAAATGCGAACATGCAGAGGAGCAATGAAGACCAAACACGGGATATTGGGGACATCTTCAAGGAAGGTCGCAAGTTAAAGAGGAGCTGCATCGAACCTGTAAAACAAGATTTGGTAAGTAACATCCTTTCAATTACTTTGACATTCAGAACCTGACTAGCAGTGGTGGATGTTTTGTTTGTCCTTGATGGTTTCGTTAATGTTAGGATGCAGTTCCTGCGAGGTGGGAAGTATGGTCAACCAAAAGATCATGTTTCCAAAATGAGGCTGGATTACACACAAGGTGCCCCTTCCCTAATGATGCTGGATTAGACACAAGGTGCAAATTCCCAAATGATACTGGATTACTCAGAAGCCAGGTGGAGTCGTCAAGTGTTCGTGTCCTCGTTGCTCTAGTAAAGGCCCAAAGAAAGAGTGATGTAGCCCTTGAGAATGTAGCTGAGTTCCTGAAGAAGCGAAAAGAGCAATCAGATGTTGTCATCACCCAAGCCAAAGAGGAGATGGGAGAAGCCAGAAAGAAGCTAGCAGAGGCAGGGCAAGCTTGGCATATCCTGCTAGGTTCAAATGTTTATCCATCCAGCATGCATGTTATGATGTCCGTGCATCTACTGATGTGGCACAAAATAATTTTTTCGGGTCATGTAATAAAACAACCATTACTTTCCGAACAATAACAGACAAACCATTGGACATGGTATAGTCCACACGCGACCCCAAAATTCCTAATTCAACTTCCACATCAAACTCATGCTCATAGATATCTGCACATTCATCGATAATGTCCATGGTACTGACGGCCTGGGGCGGGGAGGGAGGTGGGGCAACAAATTGCCTGGCTCGTCGGGGCACCCATTCGGCTTTTATGCCGGAGAACTTGTCTTCCTCCTCACCAGATGCTATGGAGGATGTGGAGAAAATGGTGCAAGGAGGATTCGGGAGCGGCGGTGTGGTGCAGTTCTTGCCAGGCGTCTGCCCTCGGTTAAATAGCGGGCAGACGAGAGGAGCCAACCGGCCGGCTCGCGGAAGGACGTGTTGCCATTCAGCCCAGGGCACGCGCGGATTCAATGGAGGTAGGCAGGGAAGTCTGAAGCCAGTTGAATGTGGCGAGGAGACGTGTTCAGCCTGGCATGCAATGAGTGGGGACCTGTTGGCCGACGCGTCGGTTCAATGCATGTGCCAAAGAGACGTCGCATCCATGTGAGAGCAATCACTGCCTCCAGTCCTTTTTTGTTTCGGTACTAGCAAGATGGCCATGCGTTGCATGAAACATCAAGATGCATTTATATGAGTAGCTTATTTGTGGGAGATAAGGATGAACTGGAGAAGGCCTAACCTGCAAATTTAGGTAGGATTGCAGGTATTGTTTGGCAAATTTGTCGTAGTTTCCTTCCTAACCGTTAGATATAGATCAGACGACCTATACTGCAAGATGGCAGGCACACCATCATCACCAACTCTGTTTTCTATAAGAGTAGAGATTCATTTGGTTGTTTTGATGAGATAAGGGAGGAATGTGATAGGTTTCAATATTCGAGAAGTGTGACATTGTTGCAAAAAGGCCATGTGTGTGTGAGAGGAAGAGGGAGAGAGGAAGAGGAAAGAGTGTGTGTGTGACGAAGACACGAAGTGCGCGAGGTAATACCATAAAAATAGGAGATAGTGTGCGTGTGCATGATCGAGAGCGCATGTCTCAAGGAGGGACGAAATATTTACATAGACACAAGGAGCGAAAATGAGCATTGGATTGATAAACCTATCTAGAGGTTGGTCGATCAATGTTTGTGAGAGAGATACGAGTCCAGGGTGCGAAAGAGAGAGTTTTGTGTGTGAGAGAGAGAGACGGTAGTCGGTATCGGGATTCAAAGCGGGAGTAGTCACTAAAAAACAAAATACACTTCCGTGATGATACCTGTTTGTCACAGTAGGTCGCAAATTTTGTCATGCATGTACATCCATGACAATTTTATGACAGAATCAAGATAGTCGTACTTATGCTGTCGTAGAAGTGTTCCATGACATTACCGAAATTATCATCACGGAAGTGTCCACTTCCATGACGATAAATCGCGCGTCACAGAAGTGATGTCATCAAGGGTGACCGACACGTGGCGTCCACTATAACGGAACGCCGTTAAGCTATCGGGTCCGGTTTTGGATCCGATAACCCGCTAACAGCCCCAACCAATGGGGATTGTCCACGTGTAAAATCATCATTGGCTGGAGGAAACACGTGTCGGCTCACCGTTGGGACAAATGTCATCCACTCATTGGACCAAAAGCGCATATGATACGTCGACACGTGGCATGGCCCAACAGACGCCCATTCTTGTGAAAAGGCCGGCCCGTTTGACTTGGTCAAAAGGTGGCGGGCCGGCCCACGGCAAGCCTGTTAACGGCCTTTTCGCATGTAGCCCATTTACAGCCCGCTAACCCTGGGCCCGTTTACGGCCTATCCGAATTAGACCCACTAGCGTCATCTCGGCCGTCCAATATAATTCCAGCCCGTTTTAACTTTTGGCCCATGTATGGCCCATGACGTCTTTCGGCCCATATAAGGGCCTTATTACTCTCGGCCCATTAACGGCCCGTGGTAAAACTCGCCCGTAATGAACAGTGTATCACTTTATACCCATTAACGGCACGTGGTGAAACTGGCCCGTAATGAACAGTGTATCACTTTATATCGATTAATGGCCCATTATTTCGTTGGGCCGTTTCTAGCCCATGTTATCTTTCGGACTTCTCGGGGCACATTTATTGTTGGGCTCATTTCCACATTCGTTTACTTACGGCCCGTTAATGTCATTTTCTGCTTGTGGGCCAAATTCAGCCCGTGGTTACAGTCGGCCCGTTTGTGGCCCGTCAGTACGTTGGGCTATTTTCATAGCGTCATCAAAATACGGCCGATTAATGTCGGCCCGTTATGGTCGGCCCATGAACGGATGATTTCAACTCTAGCCCATTTACGGCCATAATGTGGTCTGTTATTGGCCCATGTTTGGCCAACCGATCATACGGCCCGTAGAAGGCCCATTGATGATACGGCCCCAAAGAAGGCCCATTGTGTCTATAGCCTGTATAAGGCCCATTATTTCTATGCCACGTAGAAGGCCCATTGTTTTTTTGCAAGAAAGAAGGTCCATTGTTTCTACGGCCCTTTGAAGGCCCATTGTTTCTACGGCCCATAGGAGGTTTGTGTTAACTACAGCCGGTGGGCATCAAAGTTCGCCACTAGTGCAAACATAGGGAACAGCCTACACTATACAAAAATGGCTTGCTGTTTTCTTCGGCCGGTGGTTGCACGTTAAGAACAAATTTTGTATCGCACCAAAACAAATTACAACTTTAAAACAAAAGGAAGGTTGGCATAAAAGTTAACATTCTAGTAGATAAATGCACCACCAGAAGTTTAGAATCTCAGTTCATTTGACCTGATTGTTACATTTTCATGCTGTATTGTCCGATGGAGTACCATAACCTTCGCCTTCAGTTCTCCTAAGCTCCTGAACAACATACCAAATGTCTGATAGTCTGGTTTCAAAACCATGCATATCTTGACAATATCGAACAATGTCTCTCCTTGTTTCACAAAGGGTCTCTGTTAGGGAATGGACTTGTGTCCGGAGCGCAGATACAATATTGTTTGGAGCATGCATATCTTGATCATGAGGCAGTTTGGACGAGATTGCCTTAACAACCAAGCCAGTATTACGCAGGAACGTGCTTTTGGCACTTTTAGTGGACAGGTACTGACCCACTGCAGCAAGAGCTGACATTGCGGTTATAGTTGCCTCGCCACCTTCAGAAGGTGGCGGTTCCACCATTTTTTCCATAGCTCGCTGAAAAGTTGAGGTTTTACATTAGTAGTACCAGAATAGAAGATATTAAGGAGGTAGCAAAACCAAACAAAATAGCTTTGGTCTATATACAGAACTTATTCTGGTAAACCCATGTAAAATAATAGTTGTATTTTATTGCAAAGTACATAATAAAACCAGGTTCCAAACATATGACCATGTACCATCGCTAATGTATTGTCTATTTCTTCACATTGTATTGAGGGAAAAGGATAAAGAGACGAAGTTTATAATATAGTAAGCATAGTATGACATCATTCATATCACAAAACAACTGAGAACAGAAAAACAGGCAATTGTAACGTTGTGTGGGCAAGTCCAGCACGGAACTAGATTACAGGTCAAGATCAAAGGAACATCACTCCTCTCTCTTAAACCTTGTAAGGTGCAATGATACGCTAAGAAAATTGTGTATGAAATTGAAAAGAGTAATACACATTGGCTGCAAACCATGCAGTTCAAGGCAAAAGTCAGAGTAAGTAGTAGCTAAAAGGCATGAGGATTAAGGACTTACAACAGCGGCTTTGACTGGTGTAGTCATGCCCTTCTTCTTGTTGGTGTGATAGTCCTTGAAGATTTTCATAGCATTTGGTTCAGGTACTTTTTGGTCCTTGCGGGCTTTCCTCTGCATTTGGAACAAGTCAATATAGATCTAATAATATGGTACACCGAGAAGAGTGAAACAACAGCTAATTACTAGAGCCTCGTAGTGTGCAATATAGCTACAACATCCGGTCGTCTGTTGGAATTTCACTTTCGTACGGTTGGCCTTGTTCTTCGAACAGTTAACCTACAAGAAGATAGATTTGCGTGGCACATGCGTAAATAGGACTTTAACATGTGATCTGATCACATATATATAATGTACCTGATACTTCGGATCGGACCAGTGTTTAACGAGGCCTCTCCAGTCTTCATCAGATATATTTTCCACTGGAGATGTTTGGGCAAGTTCACTATTAGCCTTGCCTTGAAAGTGACTTTTCCTTAAGTTATACCGATACTGTCGCAGAGCAGATTGAAAACATGGGTGCAAGCTTGTCTGGTTGCATCATCTTGGCTATCTAACTTGAACCTCATCTGTTGAAAATTATGGGAGTCTCATTATCAGCAACCTAGAAAGTATTGGACAAAGCAAGACGATAATTACTAGTTTCCATACATAACCTTCCTTATAGATAAATGGTCGAGGAAGGTGTTGAACTGGGTTTTGTGTTTGTCATTCCTGTACTGAATCCATGTTGGGAGGATACGTACATTACACCTAATAGCAACCGCTGCCTCTGATACTAACTTGGCTGACTCTGTAGCATCACGTGGCCTTTTAAAACCTGCCTCAAAAAGGATCTCCATTCTTCCTCCTCTAGATTTTGTTAACCTATTGAGAAGTATCCCTGATGTTTGTTTCCTCTTGCGCCTAGGTGCTAGCCCAACAACAAACATAGGAAGTGTTAGACTACATATAAAGAAGCATGCAACTATAACTTGACTCCAGCAACTACCTTCTTGTTGTTCAAACTCACAAAGTTCATCTGATCTTGCCAATTCATCTTGTGTCAAGAGTGCTTCGGAAGTAGTGTCAGGTGGCAAGGGAGAATGGGAACGTGCTACTAGCTGAGTTGACCAACGACTAAATCGTGCAGCTGGTGGTACTGTGGAAGGTGTTGCAACAACTAGGGTTATCTCTGCTTGTTTGGTGGCAGCTATTTGTTTCTGTTTGGTTTGTTCTGCATCTCGTGTAGCACGGGATACCCTGTTGGTACAATTTTCCGCTGGACTTTGACCTTCTATTGCACCATCAGTACCAGCAGAATCTGCAGGATTGTTCCGCTTTCATTTCCCTGTCGTTCTATCTTGCTTCCTCTTGCTCTGTGCCATGTTAAGTCAAGCCGACAAGAAAAATGAATATCAATTTAGTTCTTCAGAACAAATGTACTTTGATGTAAGAACATGGTGTGATAGACAGATATTGTATGTTCTAGAAACAGGAACACGTGTCTTAGTCACAAGTATAATGTGTAAAGTAAGCAGATGAAATTCAACAAAATTAGAAGCAATAAAAGCTAGACATTATACATAACATGCAACCACATATAACAGTGCCAAGTTAGAGGGAGCCCCTATGATGGTGAACTAGGGGAGACGTGCTCATCACCAACATAACTACGTTGAGTGTCTATGCATGTGTTGTCTTGGAAATCATCTTGGGGGGATGTATGAGTGGAATCTGTAGAGGCCCTCCATTTGGAGGGAGCACCTTCATCTGCTGCCTGGCTAACTTCCTTCCGCTTTATTGATTTTGAATTGTCAAGTAAAACCGACAAGAAAAAGCAATAAAATTCACTCTCCAGAACTCATTCGTGCATGATACTGACAATCACTACTTTGATGTAAGGCAAACACATGATTCCAGGATGGAATAATACGAAAAATAGGACGGCATGGCATATTCACAACTGTTTGTGTAAACTAAGCAGAAACCATTTCACCAAATAAGAAGCAATGCAAGCTAGACACCACGTGAAAGATGCAACCAATATGACTCTGCCAAGTTAAAAGTGTCCCATCATAAATGGCATTTCAACAAATTAGAAGCAGCGCATGCTATAAATCATATCAAAGATGCAACTAATATCACACTGCATATACTGAAGGTGTCTCGTCATATTGATTTATGCGGGATACAAAAAAATAGTTTTATGTGAGGACATGCTTAATAGACAGAAATATAATGTACTAAATACAGGAAGGCATGTCACATTAACATGTATAACGTATAAGCTAAGAAGAATAGCACATGCAATTTAACCACATTGGAAAAATTACAATCTAGACACCATATGCAACATGCAACCACATATCATGCTGCCAAGTTAGAGCAAGCATCTACGATGCTAGTGTAGGGGAAATGTGGTAATCAACTACAGAGCTACGTTCACTATCTTCATCTAGCCTTGCTGTTTCTTGAGAATCATGTCGGGAGGCTGACGCTACATTCTTTAAATGAGGAGTAATCGACTTGCCTGACTGCCTCATCATAAGTGATTGATGAGGGATACACAAGAACATTAGTTTGATGTAAGAACATGGTTAATACACAGATGTACTAGTATGTACCAAAAACATAAAGGCATGTCATATTCAAAGGTATAATGTGTAAGCTAAGCAGATGCAATTTAACCAAATTGGAAGCAATACAAGCTAGACATCCGGCTAGGGAGTGGTGAGCATGATCATCTAGGACCTGAGAGCCTGGTGGGAGGCGGGCTGCTTCGCCACCATCGCGGCTTTTTAGTTGGCTTCCAGGTGATGCCTCTCTTTGCTGAGCTTGTCACTGGCTCGGCCAGTGCCTTGACTAGCTATTTGTCTTCTGGTGCTCACAGGATGGTGGTTCATGTAAAAAATATCTTTCCTTATCTTATTAAAGACCGACTTTGGCCTGTCGAATACAAGCTAGACACCATATGGAACATGCAACCACACATGAGAAAGTGAAGTTAAAGCAAGCACATGGGATGGTGGTTCACTTTGAGCGAGGTCATCAACTTCAGAGCTACGTTTACCGTCTCCATCTGCTGACACTGCACCTATTACAAGGCTTAAACGTGTCTGGCCTATCCGCTTCCGACGCTGGAGGGACTTCTCTCTTTTCTTTTTTTCTTCTCTCATAGCAGCAGAGTCTGAAATACCCTTGCATATAAACACAATAGTGAGAGTATGGGTGAAGTGTGTGCAGAACTAGTGCACTAAAAGTAGCAGATAGCAGGTGGCTGAAAAATAAATGACAGGAGACATATGATAGCTCTACAACATTGCATGGCAAAAAAATTAGATTATACTCCGTATGATTTTGTAATATATGAGCACACGAAATGCATGTACTCCTCCAGCACACCACCACATGTGGTCATTTCAAGATAATAGTCGACTGAAAATAAATAGGTCAGTCGATTTTTTTAATGAACCGTCCGATCTATAAGGAATGGGCAGATGGCCTTCGTCTACCTCCCGCCAGTCACTGTTGACGATCTTTCTCGAACTGCCAGCGACCACCGGCCCAGACCCCTGCCTCCGCCGCCCCGCCCTCCCCTCGACCTCACACCAACGCCGTGCTTGGCAGCGCCCCAAGGCCATCCCTTTAATCCCAGGCGACCTCCATATCGGGCGCTAATAGCTCTAGGCCCCACACGCCCCTAAGATAAACACCGAGGCGCTGCTTCCCCGACGTAATAGGCGGACTAGCGCCTGTTACGCCAGGGAATGCTTCCGTTAATTGGAATCAACTGACCAGGAATTGAAATTTAGGGGGGGGGGGCGACAGACCTCTAGCTAAGGTGAAATAGTATATGAGGAGAAACCTTGTGCATCGCGAGTTACTGGGAACATCTAGTATCAAGAAGAAGTGGTCAACTAGTGTCTTCTGTGGGATGAATACCGTGCAAGCAGACACGTAAGATTTGCACAAACAAGGGAAGAGGAGTACCATTTTCAGTTGCTGGTGTGGTCGCCTCCACATGTCACGCCGATCTTCTTCTTTCTACCGGGGAAACCAATGTTCTGTAGGAGGGTGTAGGCTTGGACGAACCCATGGCCAAATTGTTGACTGTATTGCCATGGCCGTATGTCGGCGGAGGGGAAGCAGATCCGAGGCGGCAAAGGACGGCGTAGCAGGAACAGCTCCGGTGCGGTGGAGGGTGGCGAAGTTGGAGCGGCAGCGGTGAGGCGCAGGACGGCCTGGTTGAACTGGCTTGGGTACGGATGGCTTGGCCTCGGCTTCAACTACTAGCCGTGGAGGGTGTTGCGGTTGAGGTTGTGGTGGACGACGACGTCGGGGTATCGGCTCCGGAGTGATGGAGTAGGGCGGCGGTTGATGGGTGGAATGGGGTGGCGGACGGAGGACGCCGGGGTTTCGCGGCTGGTGGAGAGGTAATTTTCGTGCCCATGGAGTATGAATGGGGAATCAGACGGGTGTGTGGGCGGAGGGGGGAGAAGCATGTTTCGGTCTAGGACAGGCTTGTTTTTGGCTTTTTTGAACAGAAGATGGGATGCGCTTATTGGAAATTTGGGGAAAGTACAAACTTTGCCCCCCTCTTAAATTTCGGAGCTACTATGGGTCAGGGGTAGGATGGTAATCCCAGGTGTCCCAAATAGTGGGCGGGAGTGATTTCGGCCGCGTGCATGTGTGTTTAGGCGGCCATTGTGTATGAATGTTTTTTGGAGGCGGTTGCGTGGTGTCTAGATGAAGCTACAAACCTACCCCGGTTTAGACCTTTGGACGTCGGGCCGGTAGGTTTCACGGGTCGTAGTTATTAGAAAAGTAATTTCCTTGTACTACCAAACATTGGTCTCACGCGGTTTCAGGCGAGTAGAGGCTCTTTTGGAGCTTCGTTTGAAATTTTGAAACAGAAGCATTCACGTTTAGAGTACTCTTGAACTTTGAGGATTGACCTAAATAGACAACGTTAAATTTGATCTTGTATGTTTGAAAACCTCATTAAATTATCCGTTTTTTTTTTAAATTTTGACACTTGAAAATCCTATAACTACGGTTATTTTGGAATGGAGGAGCTAAATTAGAATCTATTTTGTACACGACTACATATGCTATTATGTACAAAATCAGAGCAAAGATTGGTGCCCCTATAATTTAGGTATGATTTACAAATGCCATGATATCAAATTCAAATAATTGAATGGACTTCATGTTGAATTTGATTTTTTTAAACCACCTTAAGTTGAATTCAAACGTATTCTAGTTCATAGGTAGCTATTTATAATGTTCATTGTGTAACTTTCGTATGTATAATGTGCTTTACACACACAACATGAACTATACTCACGTTTATATTTGATTGCTAAAGTGATGCATTGTCTGGAGTTCAAAATACTAACTATGTGGATCAATTATGTAGAATAATAACATAGACATGCTCAAATTTGATAGAATCTAGATGTCTGATGGATCAATGACCGTTCCTTACGCAAATTGCAAATATCATGATCCCATTCTAATATTTGGATACAATTTATATCTTTAATCAATGTGTACAGCAGTCTTGTACGTGTAGTTTCACTCTCCATCGGTGGTCTCTCACACATGCTCACACACACTCTCTCGCGGTGTCTTTCTCGCACACATGCTCTTGATATAACCCTCCCTCCATCTCGTAACCATGGCAACAAGTGACATATTCATAAACTTCACAAAATTCTAAGCACTTTTCATATTGGGCTCATATTCATCTGAAGCATAAATATGCAGATATTAATTAAAATAGGAAAACAGAAAAAGAAAAAGCAAACAGAAAAAGAAAATAAAACAAATAGGCGCCAGGTCTAAATTGACTCAGGCCCAGCTAGCCTCTGCCACTGACAAGGGGGGCTAGGCGAGCTAAGCTGGCGAGTGGGTGCGCGCGCGGGCTGGCACTGGAGCTGTGAGGCTGGCAGGTGGGACCTACCTGTCAGCCTCAGGCGAAAACTAAAAATGGACGGAAACACCACTGCGCCCGCGAGGGATCGAACCCGCGCCTAACTAACGAAACTGGCGGAGACACACCACTACGCCACTTGTCGGTGTATTGGGAACGACACCTATGGGATCACAAGAATCCCTACTACGTTTCCGGGGCGCGGGGTCGAGAGAAGAGCGGATCAAACAGATAGCACACGGTTCGTTTATCTAGGTTCGGGCCGCGAGGATGCGTAAAACCCTACTCCTGCTTTGGTGGATTATATGTTTGTGTTCTTCAGCTAGCTATGGGGCGTGAGGAGCTCCAAAAAGCCGAATCCTCCTCCTTGTTGCCTCGGGCCTCCTTTTATAGAAAAAGGGGTCGCCATAGTGGCACACAGGAGGTGGAAAGGGTACAGTGATTCGAGTTTATCCCTCGCATTACATGACAAGGCGCATTTAATGCGTCTTGCTTAGGTGTCCTTGCTTTATCGGGGACGGGGGAGATATCCGACTTGTCCGTCGCTGCTCCTTCTTGTGTCGACACGCGCCCTGGCCGGCGATGCCTGAGATGCCATGTAGGTAGGCACGCAGCTGAGGTGGCGCAATGGTGGGTCTTCACGAAGATCTGCATGCCGCCACGCAGGTGCCTGCCCAGCTGTTTGGGTCGGCAGCTGCATAAGGCGGTGGTAGTTTAGTCGGTGTGGGCCTGATGGTGGCCCTGCGGATGTCCTCGGCAAGGCCCTTGCCGGGGCCCCGGCAAGGGTCTTGCCGCGGCGCCTGCTGCCATCCCCGGCAAGGTGCTTACTGGATGTCTTGTAGTCTTCCTTGGCTAGGATCCCACCAAGGGTCATCGTCTTCTTAGTGAGTATCTAATCTTGAATGTCTTCACAAAGATCTGCATGCCACCACGGGGATGTCTCCTGAATCCTTGCCCCATGGGGGCAGTGGACTCAAGGGTGATCCGCTGCGTAGGTCTGGGGCGAGTTGCCGCGGCAAGGGTCTTTCCGGGGAGATTCTGCGGCAAGGGTCTTGCCGGGGCTACTGAAACCGGCTCCCGGCAAGGATCCTGCCGGGGGAACCTGCTTTGTCCCTTTGCTCTTTGTGGTCTTGGCTTTGGGCTTTAGTCTTACCCTGGCTTACCTCCCTAGCCTTGCTTGGTGTGGCGGTGCCCGTGGCTCAGACTGCCCGTGCACAGTCATAGGGGTACAAAAAGTGTACCCCCCCCCCTTTTGTACACCGACAGGATCCCTCGGGCCTGGGCCACACATAAGAGCGACGTGTTGTTGGGCTAGGCCCAAAACGGTGCGCGGGCAGGCGGGATGGTTTTTACCGCGATAAGATTTTCCACGCGTTGCGCCTCCCACGATCCACGCACATGGCGCGGTGTGGAGGGACATGCGTGACATGGGCGGCATGCGTGGGGTCGGTTCCCGCAGGCATGCGTCACATCGTAGTAAAGAGGTGGCTTCGCGCCTTCCCCATAAACGGGGGGAGGCATGGAGGCGCGGCCCATTTACTGAATGGGGCCGAGGCGCGGTCCTCAAGGCATCCACTCCCCACGATCACGGGGTGGGGAGAGGTCGCCTCACCCGTCCCCTCGGTTCTGCACATCTGCCACGTGTCTCCCATGCACTTGGGGTGGCAAACGGTGGAGGCGGGAAACCGAGCCGTCGCTGGTTGGGGTGGCGGGTTGGCCCTGGCTCCATGCGCCTTCCATGTCTTGATTGGCCGAGCGGGGCGGTCGAGCCCCAGCCCCGTTCCTTTATAAAGAGCGGGAGGGGAGGGACGGCGCCCCGCATTCTTCCATCTTCTTCCTCCTTCAGCTTCTGCTCCTCTCTCCCATTCGTCATGGAGAGAGGAAATCCCTGCCCTTCAACGGTGGCGGTGAGGGTCGCCGCTCGACAACGCGTCCCTCCTTCTCCTACGCCTCCGGTGGAAGAGCCGGCCGCGAGGGGAAGGGGGAGGGGGCGAGGCCGTGGGCGAGGCCGGGGCGCTCGGGGAAGAGGAGGACGGGGTGGCCCGTCGGCCTCGCCCCCGCCAGCAGCTCCTCCTCCAACGGAGGGCCATGTTGGGGATGACCCTTGCGAGTTCCTCGTTAGGTTGCGCCGGTACCGGAGCTCCGCTTGTCGAAGATGCGGCCGACGAGTCGTCGCAGGAGGAATACGTGGCGGCGGGCTCGACACCAGCCAGGGGAAGAGGGCGAGTCCTGCGGCGGGCTAGTTCCGGCGAGCCGGTCCGGCCCGGCAGGGATACGCGGCCTCAATTGACCCTAGGGGGGTCCGGGCGTCACACGAGGGCTACGGCAGCGAAGAGGCTGACGAAGGCCGCTGAGAAGAAGAAGGCAAGAACCCCTTCTCCGTCTTAGCGCGCGCAAACCCCGCCTTCTTCGCCTCCTCCGGCAGGTGTCGACTCGAACGTTGACGCGGAGCTCCCTTTTGATCTTGGGCCTCTCAGCCCGAAGAGGAAAAGGAAAGTGGTGGAAGAGGAGGAGATGGACGACGAGTAAGTACTCCATTCCTTACTGCCATTTCCATTCCCCTGAACTAAGTCACTCATTTTGATCCGTTTTTGCTTTTGCAGGGATGCAGAGACGTTGGCCCAGCGGGTGAAGAGGGCGAAGGCCTCGGCGAGCAGTCAACCCTCGGCTGGGGCTTCAGAGACGCCACTGGTGGTGTTGAGTAGCCCGGACAGCAGCCCCCGGCACAGCCCCCAGTGTAAGTTCGTCACCCTCCTCTTACTCGACATGTGGTAGGTGTTCGATGCTATGGTGCTGACCTTGTCGAGTTTGTAGGAAGGGAGCGGCAGCAGGAGGAGCCGCAGAGGGCTACCCCCAACACACCACCCCCATCGACTACGCCGCCGCGAGGGGCATCCCCGGCAAGGGCACCAAGCACGGAGCCCACACCCATGGAGGAAGAGGGGAACTTGGGCGCTGGTGGCTCTGCCACGGCGCCAAATACTGGCGGGGAGGGGACTTCTGCTTCACGGCTTAGCACTGGTGAGTCGCCTGCCCTCCGTCTCTGTTTTTCCCTTACTCTTTTTCTTGGCTTCATTGCTCCCATTACTGCCCAGGCCCCCCTTCAACAGATATGGAGGACGTAGAGACTGTTGTCGGGAATATTACTGAGGAGGCCGTGGCGGAGGCCGACAGGATTGCCGCCGAGGAGGCCGCCAGGGATGCTGCCGAGGACCCCGCTGCGGGGGCCGCCAAGGCGACCGGCGAGGCTTCTGCCGAGGGTGCCAGCGATGGGCCTGCCGGGGAGGCCGGCAAGGCCACAGCCGAGGAAGAGGTTGTTGATGAACAGCCCCCTTCCTCCACAACCTCGGGCCCCGGCAGATACCTGAAAGTGGGCGACGATCTTTTCTTCCATCTTCCAGGGATGTCAAGTTCCCGAGCGCCTGCCGGAGGGGAAGTCTTCGATGGCGAGGTGCTCGCCGCCACCGGGCTCGAGGTGGTCGATGAACCGGGCGTTGGCGGCGATGGTTCTCCAGAAGAGCAGCTTTTTCGCGCTATGGGGCCAATTTCCGAAAGCTCCAAGTGCTCTGCCGTGCCCATCTAGACAAGGTTAAGTCCAGGATGGCAACGGTGGACGAGGCGGAAGTGAACTTCAAGGCGCGCGTTGCTGAGGCGCAGACCTGGTTTCACCAGACTTGCGAGGAGCAGAGGGCCTTTCAGGGGGAATTGGCCAAGCGCGATGTAGAGCTCACCATGCGGATGGCTGACATCGAGAAGGCCCAGGAAGAGGCAGCGAATTTGGCTGCCGCGGCTGAGGCAGCCCGGAACCAGCATCAAGCCGCCTTGGATTCCCAGGAAGAAGACCTCTCTGTGCGTGAGGCGCAGCTCGCTACAACGCTCCGCGGCAAGGAGGAGGAGCTCGAGGCCCTTGTCGCGTGGCGGACTCGCGAGCTGGAGCAAAGGCACAAAGAGGCACTCGATGCCCAGGCTCTGGCCCACGCCGGCAAGGTGAAGGAGCTGGAGGTAGAGCGGGACAAGCTGGAGAAACAAGCCCTCAAGCTGTCCGACGAGAAGAGCACGCTCAACTGCGCCTTGGTAGAGGCACAAGGAGCGGCCATCAGCAGGGCTGGGGAGCTCTCCAAAGCGCAAAACTCCATCAGAGATCTCAAGCTGAAGCTGGAGAATCTCGAGAAGATTTTATCGGAGAGCACGGCTCGGGAGGAGACCTTGACCAGGAGCCTGGAGGAGGAGAAGCAGTTGCAGGCGAACGATGCCGCCTCCCACCAGGAATAGGTTGCGGGCGAGAACAGATGGATCAGCCGGCTGGAGGACGTCGCTGGCAGGGTCACCTCACAGTTGGCCATCATGGGGATGCCAAAACGTGAGGTATGCCCCTGAATGGAGCGGGACCGTCAACGCCAAGTTGACCCTGTTCTTCGAGGGCGTCCTTGGAGCCTTGGCTGATCTTCACTCCAACAGAGCGGCCACGCTGGACGGGGAGGCCCGGCGACTTTGCCAGGGGGTCGTGACCAAGGTCCTCACAAAGATGGCGTACTGGAATCCCGACCTTGACTTCAAAGCCGTGATGGATAGCTTGCCGGAGGGTACTGACCTCACGGTGCTCAAGGAGCGGATCAAGCCCGTCATCAGCTCCATCGACGAAATCAAGAGGGTGGAAGGCCAACGCCGAGATTAGGCATCCCGTTCTTCTTCGCCGCTGCGGGTTCCCGACCAAGACAAGTTTTATCTTTAGTTAGAACCGTAGCAATGACGTGATGTAACATAACTTTGAAGTACTTTTGGGATTATGCATGCTATTTCCATGTTTGTTGCCTCTTTGTACGTCCACCTTACGCTAGCTGGGTAGGCTTGCCAGCACGGAAACCCAGTGCGGCGTCTTGGGGACGGGTCCCCATTGGCCTGCCGGGTGAGCGTGCTGCCGGGTGAGCCACATTACCACCCTTAACGCAGCCACTCGAACTGTTGAGAGCCTTGCCAATTGCGGAAGGCTACCCTACCATTTCCAACGCAGCCATTTGAACCATTGAGCGGACTCGAAACAAAACAAAGGCATTGCCGATCGGGAAGGGCCCCATTTGCGTGCAGGTTTCTTTTTGTACAAAGAACGACAGCTCCGAGGTTAATAACTTTATATAATAGAATGGAAATATCCGAGGTTCAATGTAACTTAGCTCCTATTTGTAGCTGCTCGAATGCTGATCTTCTGGCCTCCTTCCTTCTCAAAGAGCCACGGAGACGAAGGAGTGCTGGGCTAACTGCTAGAGCCGATTCTCACAACTCCGCCCCCCTACCTAGCACGCCAAGGATGTCGGTGTATTGGGAATGACACCTATGGGATCACAAGAATCCCTACTACGGTTGCGGGGCGCGTGGTCGAGAGAAGAGCGGATCAAACTGATAGCACATGGTTCGTTTATCCAGGTTCGGGCCGCGAGGATGCGTAAAACCCTACTCCTGCTTTGGTGGATTGTATGTTTGTGTTCTTCAGCTAGCTATGGGGCGTGAGGCGCTCCAAAAAGCCGAATCCTCCTCCTGGTTGCCTCGGGCCTCCTTTTATAGAATAAGGGGTCGCCACAGTGGCACACAGGAGGTGGAAACGGTACAGTGATGCGAGTTTATCCCTCGCATTACATGACAAGGTGCATTTAATGCATCTTGCTTAGGTGTCCTTGCTTTATCGGGGACGGGGGAGATATCCGTCTTGTCCCTCGCCGCTACTTCTTCTGTCGACACGCACCCTGGCTAGCGATGCCTGAGATGCCATGTAGGTAGGTAGGCAGCTGAGGTGGCGCAATGGTGGGTCTTCAGGAAGATCTGCATGCCGCCACGCAGGTGCCTGCCCAGCTGGTTGGGTCGGCAGCTGCATAAGGCGGTGGTAGTTTAGTCGGCGTGGGCCTGATGGTGGCCCTGTGGATGTCCTCGGCAAGGGCCTTACCGGGGCCCTGGCAAGGGTCTTGCCGCGGCGCCTGCTGCCATCCCCGACAAGGTGCTTGCCGGAGGTCTTCTGGTATTCCTTGGCTGGGATCCCGCCAAGGGTCGTTGTCTTCTTAGTGAGTATCAGTTCTTGAATGTCTTCACAAAGATCAGCATGCCACCACTTGGATGTCTCCCGAATTCTTGCCCCATGGGGGCACTAGACTCATGGGTGATCCACTCCGTAGGTATGGTGCGAGTTGCCGCAGCAAGGGTCTTGCCGGGGCTACTGAAACCGGCTCCCGACAAGGATCCTGCCGGGGGAACTTGCTTCGTCCCTTTGCTCTTTGTGGTCTTCGCTTTGGGCTTCAGTCTTACCCTGGCTTACCTCCCAGGCCTTGCTTGGTGCGGCGGTGCCCGTGGCTCAGACTGCCCGTGCACAGTCATAGGGGTACAAAAAGTGTACCCCCCCCCCCTTTTTGTACACCGACACCACTGCATCGATCTTTACAGAAAGGGAGCAGCATATCTGAAAAATACGCAACAGAAGCAGAACAGGGGAGCACTGGCCCTCGTCGGAGCATGCTCGTCGGAGCCGCTCCGGCGACCATTAGGCACGGCGGAGGGGTGTGAGAGGGAGCAGGAGGAGTCCCGCATCGAACCAAACTGCTAGCAGCGCCTAAGGGGCACTACATCACCGGCGGCGAGCAATTACAGCACGGCGGCGACGAGACGATGGCGAAGCGATGCAAGGCACTAGGCGCCATGGCGACTGCACAGGGAGGTTCTATGCACCTAGGCGAAGCTAACGGGCATCACAGCGAGGGCTAGAGAGGTCGGAGCACTCGCCGGCGACGAGGTCCGACGGCGGCACGGTCGGGCACTCATGGAACTATGGCCTAGAGCAATCGCAGGAAGGGGAAAAGGCTTGGGGAGAGAGAGGAGCTCACCACGAGCACAGCGGTGTGCTCGGCTGGCCCTGGCGTGGACGGAGTCGACGACGGCGTGTCTCGAACAGCTCCGGCCATCGTAGGGGAAGAAGAGGAAGAAGCACTTGATGGAGAGGCGCTCGTGTCCGCGTAGTTGCCGTAGTGGAAGAAGAGGACGTCGTGGAAGAAGCTGGACAACGTTGGCGAGGCCGAGGACGTCGCGGAGCTCGCCGGTGACGCAAGGATGCTCTCAGATGTGCTCGGGTGTCGATGGTGGCGGCGGATTTGGGGGATCCCAGCTCTCCAGACGGCGAGAGGGGAAAGTGGTGGACACGATCTGGGTTTAAAAACGGGGCTCGGCGCACGGCCTCGACGTTCGTGAGCTGACGACGCGATGGTGAGCGCGGCGTGCTCTGCCTTTCTGACGGAGGAAGATGGAGGCGAGGGAGATGAGTCGCTGACTGGTGGGGCCACGCGCTCGGAGTGGCTATGGCGCGACTGCTGGGCATGTAGCTGGGCCTGCACGGAGATGGGCTCGCTGTGCAGCGGGTGGAGAGGGAAGTGGGCCTTGTGAGAGAGAGAGGGAGGAGGAGAGGCCCAGGTTGTTGCTGCTGGCTGCTGCTGTTTCTTCTTTTCTTTTTATTTCTTCAGACAGAAAAAGAAAAGAATGCACAGAAATAAAGAAGAAGAACTAGGGGAAAAGAAAAATACCCCTATGCTCAGTGAATTATGCTCTATTCAAATAAAATGTCTTGGACATTTTTAGAGGCAGAAAAATAAAAGGAGTTTGAATATAGGTCAAACTCTTGATATTTTAAAACCCAACCAAATCATATTCAAATGAGATGATATTTGGTGGAGAGGTTGCTCACATGTGGCAAGATTAAAAGGAGAAGGAAGAACCACTATGGCACTTGCTAGGTGGTTTGCAAAATAGATCAAAGAAGAGGCCAGAAAGAAAGAAAGAAGGAGAAGAAGAAGAAGAAGAAGAAGAAGAAGAAGAAGAAGAAGAAGAAGAAGAAGAAGAAGAAGAAGAAGAAGAAGAAGAAGAAGAAGAAGAACAAGAAGAAGAAGAAGAAGAGGGGGAGGGGTAGGGTATTAGATAAGATAGCTTGAACCCACACACAAGATACATCACAAGGTCTCAACAATGCACAAAAGAAAATAAACTACGATGCCATGATGATGATCAATGCAAGGATGCAAAATAATAAAAGGTATGCAATGCAAATAAAATAAAAGAGAAGGACCCCCAAGTATAAAGACAAGGATCAAAGAGGAAGCTTTATTGCCATTATAGGAAAGTGTTACATTTGGGACATTACAGGAATCTCTCGCCGTGACGTCATATTCGTCTCTCTCTCTCTCTAGACCACTCTCATTTCTCGTGCTATCTCTCCCATGCCCCCCTGCCATCCCCTCTATACATGCCTCTCTCGAATATGTAATACACACACATACCTCTCTAGGCCCTTCCAAATGCATCAACTACACATTCGCACATGTTACATCACGTACCCCATTGATCTAAAAAGACCTCTCTTCACGTTTATTTCGCATACAACATTCCTTTTGAATAAAGTGTGGCCAAAAAATATTATAGAATTTCTACATATATACAACATTACAAAGTTATATGGAGGAGTATGAACGCTTGCATTGCATGGTGCCCACAATGATATTTATTCCGCACTGTGAATTTGTATATTTTTATACTATATATATAAAGTTAGTCATAATAAAGAGAAACGAAGAGCATCTCTCTCTCCATCGCATACCCTCCCACTACGCCCCTTTCACGTACGCACACAAACTATCTCTAGGTCCTCTAAAAGTAAGCCCCCAGCACATTCACGCATGTTTCATCTTTCTCTCGCGATATATATAGTGACGATCATTGTATTTGAAATGAAAGCACGATACGTACACTGGACTTCAGAATCCACTCATTGCGGTCACCATTTACATTTCGTGGTTATTATACAGTCACGGGCTCACCGTACAACTTTGTATTTGGTCAAGACACGACTAGTTGACTAGTTAAATGCTCCACGTGGCACCTCTAGTGTTGCATCACATTATCTCACTACCATCGGGCCCACATGTCGGCTTGTATCTACTCTACATCGACACTCTTATAAAATACTAGCAAGATGCCCATGCGTTGCATGGAACATCAAGATGCATTTGTATGAGTAGTTTATCTTGTGGGAGAAAAGGATGAACAAGGGAAGGCCTTATTTGCAAGTTTGAAGAGGGGTGTGGGTATCTTTTTGCAAAATTGTCATAGTTTCCTTCCTATCCGTCAGGTATAGATTGGACGGCCTATATTCCAGGATGGCAAGCACATGATCATCACCGACTATGCTTTTTATAAGAGTAGGGATAAAATACACACTCTTATAAAAAACAGAGTTGGTGATGATGGTGTGCCTGCCATCCTGCAATATAGGCCGTCCAATTTATATCTGACGGATAGGAAAGAAACTATGACAATTTTGCAAAAAGGTACCAATAGACCTCTCCACATTTGCAAATAAGGCCTTCCCTCATTCATCCTTATCTCTCACAAGATAAACTAGTCATACAAATGCATCTTGATGTTACGTGCAACGCACGGGCATCTTGCTACTAAGAATGAAAACAAACGACAAAAACATATTGGACAGTGGTTCGAAGTCATGACTGTGGACACAGCGGACAAGGTGGCCTTGTATTGGTATGCTGAGTCATCTGTTTTAACACACGGGAGCTGGTGTGGTGATTATACATACACGCACGCATGCACACGAACTGCATGCACGCAACACTCACACGAACACATGCAGCCACGCACGCACGCAACACTCACACGTACACACGCAGCCACGCACGCATGCAACACTCACATGCACACACGCACGCAAGCATGCACACACCAGTACATCACACGAACAACACACATTCTCACGCTCAAGTGCTCAACCTACATGTGCATGCACACACATCAGGCCCTGATAGACACATACACAACCAGGTGATTCCCGCGCACGAGGTGGAGTCTTGAGCGCCTGCGTAAATTTGTGTTTATCTGACCTTTTCCCTATGCGAACTCCTAGGTAGGACCCTCTAGGAACGCGGTCAATATAACTAGTCAACATGGTGCCATGCAGACTATTTGGCCGGTCAACAGAGTGCAATCTGATGCTGAACCATGAGCAAGTGACCGTATAATCACCACAAAACGTATATACTGGCCGTAATCAGCTTATTCTGAAGTTCAGTGAACGTATTATGATTTTCTCTCTGTAGGCCCTCCAAAACTACATCTCTACACGTTCTCGCATGTTACATCTAACAACTATGCAATACAGCACTACTACTACACTCTAACACAATAAATCATATGTGTTTTTAATTTTAGTAGATATCAAATTGTTACTTAATTATTCAATTTGCATACATTAAAATTGCCTTTGAAATGTATGGCCAATATCATATACCGCCTGGGAAAAATCCCGCCCTTTCCTATTTAATCAGGTTTGTATCGATGGATCGTGCGAAACAACAAAACTATAGTACTATATACAATACAAGTGCTAGTTCACTGGGCTGTCGTGTCTTGTACTCCTCCGTCGTAAGAGTGGAGCGCTCGCTTTCATATATCTTTTAGTCCCTTTCGCTGACATGTGGGGCATCAAGCTACCGGGTCCACATGCCATATCGGAATACAGTGGAGAGCAGCTGGAGTGAAGCACCCAGTCATGGCGCCGGCGTAGTAATGAGCAAAAAGACACCAAATCACAAAGTTGCACCTTTCCCGCAATTAAGTTGGAGGGATGAAGTAATAATGCTAAAAAAGAAGTTGGAGGGACAAAGCAGCCATCATTTCACTCGTTGCTGAATCTGCTTCTCCCAAATCTTCTTCCAGTTAACCACGTGTTGCTTCTGTCGTTGTTCTGCCTCATGTGGGAAGCGGATCGGCTTGGTGAAGCACTGACACATGGGACCGCATGTTAGAAAACCGCCAGGACAACGTCCTCTAAAAATAAGAAACCTCCCCCGCCATCCGCGCGGCAAAATCACCTCCTTTTTACTAATCTTGATTCTATAATTTTTTAGATGAATATAATTGAGATTTGTATAGATAGCACACAGGAGCAAAACCAAGTGGTACGGTTAAGGGCATCCACAATGTGTAGCCAAATGTGAAAATAGTTTTGGGCATCGTGGGAACCATTGTGGACAATGTTGCCAAAGCCAAAAGGATGGAACCGAAGCTCCCTGTTGATTGATTGAAGGAATAGAAAAATGCAACGTGTCTCCTCTTTCTCTCGTGCTTGGACGCATGTACAGTATAGAGGACAGAGTCTACTCTCCTGTCCCTTCTATCACAAATCACAAAGCAGTGAGGCATCAAATCACAAAGCACGGATGAAGCAACCATCATTTCACTCTTCGCTGACTCCGCTTCTCCATCGTCTTCTTCAAGAAACCATCTCACCACACTAAGCTGGACGGACGACGCTATTGTGTATGAGTAGTACTAGTACATTTACGCGTCCTTTGGTTCAACGGACTTGCTGGATGCAAATAAGGCGGTTGTCTTGGCTGGCAGGCGCCACTTGCGAACGACTTACCGTGGTCTCCCTCAATGGTGTTCTACGCCGAACGCACTTCGCCAAACCACAACGTTTGAGATATCGTCGACTTCACCGCAATGGGGAAGGAAGTCAAATATAGTTACTACCTCCATTTTTTTGTACACAAGGCCAGTGTATGAAAATTACAATTTGCAAAAGGCTAATCGAGGCAAAATTGATGGGGTTTGCCTCGTACTAGCAACCAAGGACATTAATATCCCCTGCATGCATGAGGAAGTGAGAAAGTTGGTTTGCATGGCACTGCATTAATCAAGCGATGAGGAGTGAGATGGTTAGCTCTTTGGGCTTTGGAAAAAAATATGCACTAATTGACACGTGAAACGCGGATTTGTATCGATTAATCCCCCGAAGGAAAACCCTGCTTTTCTTTTTCAACACTAGTACTCCTAGTACGTAGTACTACGTACTTATCATGTTTCGGTCTAGGCCTTGCATTGCCATACTTCGCCACACATTTTTGCCAAGCTTGCCTAAAGTTTCCCAAATGAAAAGGAGGTACACTTGTGCACGGCTGCCGCGGTCGCACCACATCCTCACACGGTCGCTCCTGCATGCCCCGGTCGCACCGCACCCTCACATGCACAATCACTCCTGCACGCTGCAAACCCAACCAAGGGAATGCACCCTCACTGACACGTGCTGTCGCATGTGAACAAACCAAATTCATCCATCCTACCGCTGACACATAATTTTCGTTCATAGAGTATGTTTAACCAACCGCATGTTGGGGAGTATCTGTACGGCCCGTGCGATGGTCTGTTGGGGAAGAAGAAGAGGTGAGGAAGAAGTGTCAGGAAAGGTAGGATATTCATCCTACCGCCTGAAATGGTAGACTAACAGAAGTTAGGCAACTTGCATAACAATATATGTTTATACACAACAAAACATCCATAAAAAACAACATAAAGAAAAACTATCACTGCTCACGGAACGAGACGACCTCGTCTTCTTTGGCTGCCGGCGCGAACTAGCCATAGTTGCCGACGTGTGTCTCCGCACCGTGGTTGTCCTCGGCCTCGAGTTACTCGTTCACACGGAGCATGCGGGCGCTCTGCACGGACGAGAGAACCGCCCGGTTCAAGTCGAGGATGTCCGGTTCCGCCTGCAGGAGGGCCTCGATGGCAGTGGCATCTGCTCGCTCCGTGTCGAGTCGAGCCTTCGCCGCCCGGTTCAAGTCCAGGACGTCCGGTTCCGCCTGCAGGAGGGCCTCGATGAGAGCGGCATCCGCGCGCTCCATGTCGAGTTGAGCCTCTACCGCCCGATTAAACTCCAGGACGTCCGGTTCCGCCTGCAGGAGGGCCTTGATGGCAGCAGCATCCGCGCGCTCCGCCTCAAGTTGAGCCTCCACCGCCCGGTTCACATCCACGACATCCGGTTCCGCCTGCACGACAGCCTCGATGGCAGCTTCATGCACGCGCTCCACATCGAGTTGAGCCTCTGCCTCCCGGTCCGCCTTTAGTATCGCCAGGTTGAACCGCTGGTCTACCTGCACCATGGGGGACTCGGACGCCGGCACGAAGTCGACGTCCATCATCTCATACGCATCGGGGGCCTTCTGTGCCACGACCTCCGCCATGAACATTGGATCGGATTCCTCCTCCTCGTAGCTTGGCTCCAGAGAATTCGGGGATTGGCCCGTCGCAAAGCGAGCTTGGGAATGGAGGTCTCTGGCAGCGACCGCCGCCGTGATTTCTGCGCGGCGCTCCGGCGTCGGCATCTTGTAGTACGTGAACTTGCGGCGCACCATGGCTTTCCGGCGAACTAGGGGACGCTTGATGCGGGCTAGGGGACCGAAAGGTGGGGGAAGGGGCTGGAGATTAGGTATGGTTTTAGGGCTGGCATAGGCCGAGGAACGAAGGTTCTCGTGTGAATAGTGGTTCCGGTGACGACCGGTCAATCGGTTTTGACTGTACGTCGCTCTTGTCGTGTTTGCGTTGCAGCCCGGCACGCTGGCCCCTCCACGTCGCTCACCGAATGGAACGCGCTTCGTCTTGCGTTTTCGCTCGCTTGTGGGACCGCAGTTGAGAGCAAACCGACGTCCCTCCCCTCCCCCGCCCGCGTCATTTTATGCGGAGTAAATAAAAACAGAGGGAGTATACTACGGATGAGGATCCCCTGACGTGGCCGAACCCATTGAGAAACTAACATGCGGTGCCTAGCAAGCATGGGGTCCGCTAGTAAGTGATCGAAAGGGAGGGTAAGGCAGGGATACGTATGTGAAAAGAGCTTCCAATGATATAATTTTCACATTATACATCTCATGTACTATTAATCTTGTCAATAGTCAAATGCGGTTTTGAAAAATGCATTAGAGAATGGTTAATAATATAGCCAGTCGATGGCTATAAGGAACTGCCATGTCATCTATCGATCTCGTCAACATGTGTCGGGGCATGAACCGAATGGGATGTCAAAAATAAGATACGAAGTGACACGTAGTGGAGCCAAAGTGAAACTTCAAACGAACCGTTTGTTTTATGCATGTAACATTGGAAATACAAGCATAGTCTAGGCACACATGCGAATGATACTCGGTGGAATGTACAAATGAGGCATCCGGGAGGATGGAGTCGACCGGAGGGCGACATGATCGATGGAGAAGAGGGTTGGAGAGGAATGAGAAATAAGCAAATGCCACATGATTATACTTGAACTGCTCAAATAAACAATAAGTTGTCTCACTTGGCCTACATAGTGAAAGGCCTAATGCGCAACGCGGAGCACTGATGCTCGAATATGGCCGGGAAAATAGGGAAACCGACATGTCGGGCACACTTGTCGAGATGATGTAGCGCAAACTAGTCCAATGGAGGAGCTGTCCCATGACCTCCTCGCCACCGACAACCGTTCATGTGGGTCGTGGGGGACAACAACATGGCGCAGCTCCAGCACCGCCTCTGGACACGGCGACCGCGGTGAGCGACACGCTCATCGTCGCTAAACACAGTCAATGTGCCGAGGGTGGCTTTAGTGCTATGGCACGACAAACAGTATGTTTGGTTTGTGCCCAAGGTTGCCCCATCAAAGCATTGGGTAGCCAAAATTTTGGTTGAGGTTTTGGTTGCCCATGATTTGGCCGACATCGGCAAGAAAAATGAAGTAGAGTTGGCTAGAGTTCATTGGCATGCCAAAAATGGCAACCATCCAAACAAAGTCCAATCTTTGGGTCATGACCAAAATTTTGGTAAGGTGCACTTTGGCCACAATCCAAACACACCCCAACACCAGGATCGTCGAGGATGCACGGGGCGCCGGGACACGTCCGAGGAGTGGTGTAGCGCGGCCAACTTCATCCTCAGGACCTGAGACCATGCCGGGTCGTCTTGCTTTTTCAATGACCGCATCTCCAACGTTGCAACGACTGCAGCTGACTACCCTGGCACACCAAAAACCCTTGTCCCTCGCGCCGTCGCGCGGTGTGTTCCCAACCGGCGCCAGCTGCCCGCATTCATGCCGTCCACCCATATGCCGTCGTTAACAGGCTCGCTACCTGAGGAACCCACTCCGGCGACTTAATGACGCACCAGGACGCTTGACCTCACCGGAATGCGCTACTTAAAGCGGCAACGCCCAGCTAACCTCCACACCATAGAGCATTGTCCTCCTACCTGGCACCACATCCGCCATGACCGCAAGCGCGAACGCTCTACGGGAGAGCTTGTCTTCGGGGATGGACCTCGAGGTCGCTGCCCTCGCTCAAGTCGCCGCACAAGTGGTGGCCATGCTGGCGGCCGACGATGGGAGCACCCTCAGCCGCACCGCCGAGGTCGGGGACTGCTCCGAGGATTAGTAGGGCATGGGAGGCGGCAGGGCATGGTGTGCCAACTGGCGAGTCCGTCTCCCGTGTTCTACTTTTCCTTGCCGGAGACCACACCTTCACTTCACGGGTCTTGAACCCCGCCCCCGTACATGGAGATCGCAGATGGAGGACATCGGTCGCCACCGTAGAATAGGTTTAGGGTCGGGTTTCTTTTATTTTTCTGTCCTATAAAAGTTAAGAATGTTATGAAAATCTGCCGTGTTTGCATTAATCTCGGCCGGTGTATATGAACTTTCACAATAATATAGTATATTGTAGGAGTACTAGCAAGATGCCCGTGCGTTGCACGGAAGAACAAGATCTTGTGGGAGAAAAGGATGAACAAGGGAAGGCCTTATCTGCAAATGCACATTCACGCATTTCACATCTACGGGAACCTACGAAAGGGTTAACGTAAATTTCCTCTCTCTCTCCTCCCCTGATTATCATGGTGGTGGGCCCCTCCCTCCCCCAATCTACAATCAATAGCTCACACGTTTCAGATTATGTTAATTACTTAACTGGTACTACGTAGGTGTAGCATTACTCGCCCTAAAAAACCCAACTAAGCCAACCTCCCAGCATATCACGCGGGAAAAGACCCGGCCGCGCCGTTTTAGTCGGGATTACCGGATTACTAGTAGTACTATCGATGGATCACGCGAAGCAACATGTTTTTTTAGGGGGCGAAGCACCTAGTTTAAAAGGAAAAAAGGCGGTACACTCACAGCACCCTTGTCGCGGTCGCATTGCACCCCACACACGTTCGGTCCTAAACACGGCTCACGCAAACGGAATTCGCTTCGGCTTGCCTCTTCACTGACACGTGGGACTACACTTGGAGAAACCGACCATGCGCCAAACTCCCCCCACCAACCGTGCGAAAATCCTCCCCGCCCCACCTAAAAATTCCACCCAAATCATAGATTCAACCGCCATTCGGCCAACTAGCCAATAATATTCCCCAAACCCCCCTCCCCCCGTCCCCCTCCACTCCATTCGCTCCGCCAAAGCCGCCCTCCCCGCCACGTCGATACGTCGGCGTTGTGGTTCGTTGAGGGGACGCATGGCGATCCTCTAGCTCCCACAGTACGCTCTTGTAGACTGCCGTCCTCTAGCCGCGCCGCCACCACTGGTGACGTTCTTGTGGAGGTGCACGGCGGTCAGCGCCGCCACCACTAGCGATGTTCGTGTGGCAACGCACGGCGGTCAGCTTCTCCCATGGTACGCACATTCTATATTGAGGCCTCATGCATGTCGGTGTAGTACTGAATGTTAGCTGATAGACGCTGTTTATCTCACTATTTGCCGAAGTAGTTTACAGTCAATATGCACTGCTTAAGAAGCTTCCTTGCCCTGTTCTGCACTCAATCTGCTTAGCTAAGATGGCATGCCAAGGCCGATTAGTTGCTAAAATATCCTGCCATATATTTATTGTGACGTAGATTGCCATGGTCTAGTAGCCAAACTGTTAGGTGAAATAGCTCTACACCGTTTTATACTCGATCTTTGTTGCTGCGATGGCCTTCGATAGTTCGATGGCTGTGTGCTCGGCATCATTGACTGCTGAAACAGCCTGCCATAATTTAGCACTCAAATCTATTTGTTGAATTAGCTTTACATATATTTCCTTACTTAGATCTGCTCGTCCAAATATCTTGCCATAGCTTTAGACATCGACCTAGGTATTTTCTTCTGGACTTCATAAAAAAGCATATATGTTTTTCCTGTAATATATAGTAGAAGAACAAATTTGTATGTCTAACAGATGGACATGACTTGGATAACTTCTGCTCGAAGATTCTCTGCTGCATATGTCGAGGGGGTTGAAAACTTCATGAACTTTATCAGAGCTGAGTACGGTGGTCCGAAATCAGATGTGCTCTGCCTGTGTAGCAGCTGTATGAATTCAGTTACAAGACCCCAGTCAACTGTGCAAAATCATCTACACTTGTATGGGATGTTGGTCACATATACTGGGTGGGTTCATCATGGTGAAGCTGTGAACGTCAATGGTATTGACTACATGGAAGCAGCAGATCACCATCTTGATCTGCCTGATGCTTAGGTGGAAGAGGAGGAGGAGGAGGTGGTGGCGGAGCCAGTGAGTTTGACCAACATTGAAACAATGCTACGAAATGCTCGAGCATTCCGTGAACTTTCACCTGCAGAAGAAAAAACGGCGGGCCCGCATGTTGGAACAATGCAACGTGGCTGTCACCCGAGGAAATAAGCTGTTAGTATTCTCAGCTATGGTCACCTTTCTTCAGGTGAAGACATCTGAGCGGATCACCAGCAAAATCATTCAATGCGATGTTGGCTGCTTTCCGCAAAGCTTTCCCAGATGCGTCTAAGCTGCCACACACCTACAGTAAAATGAAGAATTTCCTTCATGCAGTTGGAATTGGATATGATATGATCCATGTTTGTAAGAATAATTGTGTTCTGTTCCGGAAGGATTATGCGAAATTAAGTGAATGCCCGAAATGCAAATCATCAAGATGGAAAGATGCCAATGATGTGAAGAGGATTCCTCATAATGTTCCGAGACATTATCCAATTACACCAAGATTGCAGAGGTTGTTTCATGATGCTGAAACAAGAGATGATGTACTATGGCATTCTAGGAACCAGGAGTACAGAGATCAGAATGTAATGAGCCATCCATCACATGGTAGTGAGTGGAAAAGCTTCAATCAGAAGCACGAAAAGTTTGCTGCTGACCCGAGAAACATTAAACATGGCTTAGCTTCAGATGGATTTAACCCATTTGGCCACCAAAGCGACACATATAGCATGTGGCCAGTGCTTGTTATCCCTTACAACATGCCTCCAAATGTCTGCACCAAATAATCAAACTACATGATGGCCTTGCTCATCCCAAGTCCAAAAAGTCCTGGAAAGGATTTTGATTTGTTCATGGAGCCTCTTGTGGAGGAACTTCAACATCTATGGAGGTGCATTCTCACTCGAGACCTATATAGCAGCCCACCAGCTGATTTCTTTCTGCGTGCTATTATAATTTGGTGCATCCATGATTATCCGGCTTTGGGCACTATGTCAGGGCAAACGACACATGGTTACCATGCATGTGTTCGCTATGACAGGAATCCGCTGTCATACGGAATACTTAGCAAGATCTGTTACATTGGACACCGCTGTTTCCTTGCCAAGGACAAGCCGCATCCTAGAAAATATCGAAGACATGTGTACAATGCAAAGCATGGAAACCGTGATGCGCCAAAGAGGCTCACTGCCGATGAGTTGCAAGTGGAATTAGAGAAGGTCAGGCATATTACACCAGGAAACCATCCTGATAATGGTAGCGGGAAAAGGAAGCGTGGCGGGGTAGAAGAGAGATTATTGTTTACCCGCAGGTTCACTTTGTGGGACTTGGAGTATTGGAAAGATTTGGATCTGCGACATAATCTTGATGTGATGCACATCGAGAATAATATATGTGACAGCATTATCGGCACACTTCTTAATATTGAAGGCAAGACGAAAGATACATTAAAATCTAGGATTGATTTGACACACCTGGGTATCAGACAGGATTTGCAGGTGCAAGATGAAGGTAAACCACGGGATATGGCACCAGCTGTGTACGTCTTGGACAAGGTAAAAAGAAAAGAATTTTGCGAGGACTTGTCACGTGTGTGATTCCCACATGGATTTGCTTCCAAAACTGAAAGTAGAGTCGGTGCAGATGGAAACAAGGTACAAGGATTGAAAACTCATGACTGCCATGTCTTACTTCAAAGGGTTTTACCTGTTATCCTTAGAGGATTGGGCCGCCCTGATTTTACACAACAGTTGTAGAGTTGGGAAAATTCTTCAAGAAACTCTGAAGTAGAAATACCAGGATAGATGCTTTGGAGCGTCTTAGAGACAAGATACCAACTATCCTATGCGACCTTGAGAAGATATATCCTCCAGCCTTCTTTGATGTGATGGTGCATTTGGCTATTTATTTACCTGATGAGGCACTACTTAGAGGTCCAGTACAGTATGGCTGGATGTACCCTATTGAAAGGCGGCTAGGCACTTTCAAGGCCTATGTTAGGAACAAAGCTAGACCCAAGGGTTCCATTGGAGATGCCTACATTGCTACAGAAGCATTGACATTGTGCTCAAAATACATTGAAACAGCTGATCAGCTTAGCAAAGAGGTGGATGAAGACAATCCCGGCCTCAATGTTTCTGATTATTTTGTTCGAGTTACAGGGAAGAGTCGACAAGAGGACAAACCTAAAGATTTGGACAAAATGGTTTGGTATGTGTTGAATAACTGTCCTGAGATACTAGCTTGTATCAAGTAAGTGCTAAGTACTGTAGCTTATACATCGTAATCTACTAAACTTGCAACAGAGTCTTATATATTTAGATGTTTGATGCGATCACTATGATGTGCAGCATCTACAAAAAGGAGTTATTGCCGCAAAATCCAAGAAACATTGACAAACTGGTTATGGCAGGATTTGCGAAATGGTTCAAGAGCCATGTAAGATTTTGAATTGCACTGTCATTTTTTATATATATTGAGTACATAAGATGATCAGCTTGTCTATTTTCTAACCATAGGTTAAGAAGATGCGGGAGGATGGGCAGGCAGTTTATGATGCCCTAGCAATGGGTCCTGATACTCGGGTAAGACATTATGAATCTTGCGTTCTTGGAGATGTGCGCTACAACACCCTTGCACGAGACGAAGGTAGGAAGACACAAAATAGTGCCATCATGAGCACGAATACACATGACAAAGAGACAACTGAAATGTATGCTAACTTAACAGACATTGTTCAGTTGTAGTATATCTCCTGTTTCGAGGATCATCGATGTGTGGTTATGTTGTGCTATCATTGGTATAACCTGTTTTACAGGATCAAAAAACACAGAGCTGATGATTATTTCAAATCCATCAATGTCAAGGCGGCGTACCAGACCAACGAGCCTTTTATTTTGGCAAATCAAGCAACACAGATATTTTTCCTGCAAGACACATTTGCACGTAGAGATGACTGGAGAGTATTGCAAAGGCTTGAGCAGAGGAATTCGTTTAATGAAGTTGCACAACAAGATGATGCTTACACTGCTCCTGATGTACAAGATAACACAGATGTTCCTAATATCTTTGAGAACCATCACGTCAATGACGCCGGCGAAAAGATTGCCTGTCGTTCTGTGGACATACAAGAGTTGATCAAGAAGAAGCCAACGTTCGAGGACGTTGAGGACGAAGAAGAAGATGACACCGTGGGGAATTACGATTTAGACTGATACACATGGCGAAGATGTTTATGCTGCTGCTCCGGATGATGATTACATTGCTTTTGTTGTATTTGCCTGTCAGAAGACATTTTCTTATCTACAATGTGAAATTGTGTTTCCTATGACAACTGAAACCTGATGAACATGTTGTTTAGTATTTTCCTGTGAGAACATCACTTGTTATGTATGCTGATTTCTGTTTGGTGGTTGTATGACGACTAAAACATGATGACATTGTTGTTTAGTTGTACTCATATTTGGATGTGAAACTTGAATTTGATGACATAGTTTGATGTTGGACTGCAATTTGCTCGACGTCTTCGAATGAGAACAAAGCTGACCCGACTGGGCCTCTGCTAATTTATTTATTTATTACCAAAAGGGCCTCTGCAATTTATTTATTTATGAGCAAAAGGGGATACCCCCTGATTTCTGTTAATAGAAATCATTAGATGTTCACAACACTACGCCCAGCCTGCTACATAGGTTTCATTCATTACTAGTTTCAGCAAAGTGCTCATGTCATAGCCACTGAATACATCACAAGTGCCACATACACTGCAAATAAAGAGACAATAATCCTACAGAGCACATCGATTTTGCCCATTATCTTCACAAGCTCTTTCATCTCCTCATTGCTGTCAAGGCCGTTCAGCAGCTATTGCTTGGCCATGAACAGAGGAACTGCATCTTTAACCTTCTGCTCTGCATCTTCCTCTTCTGCCATTCCTTCAGTTACTTGTCCAACACCCCAACCTGCTGGTATTGGGATTCCTCGGCTAACCAAATAATCAGCTTAGTTGCACTCCCCCACATCAACAACGTCCCAGAAATACAAATCACATGAATCTTCCCTTTTCTGCACGAATGAAATTGGAAGATCATCAACCAAACTATTAAAAAATCAGCAACTGAAAGCAGCAGAACAACACTTAAACATATTATTACCCCATGATTCGGGCATTTGTAGAAGACTAGGCAAGGGTTGAGGATTGTGGTTGAGACGCGACGTATGACTCTGCGTGATTTGCAGCAGTGGCACCACACCAACGGCAGCGGGTTGCGATGAGCAACCGGCTGCGGTGCGCATGCCGGCGGGGGTGTGATGAGACCCACATGCGATGGTACGGGTGGCGACTTGGCTCATATTTGGTTGTTACCTGCTGAAGAGCAGGTGGACGAGCAGCCAGCGGACATGGTTGCTGCGGCCAGAGCTTCTGTTGCTAGGCAAAGTAAGTAGAGAAGAGGAGAAGCGAACATTGGATATGTCAGTTTCATTACTTGCAGAGTACCATAGCATGACATATAGTCATAGTCTACGTTTCGATTCGAACCAGCTACAGCAGCACGTCTCTCTTTTTTTCTAAAACTCAGCAACATCTCTTTACTGGTACACTAGCTTGTTCTATACACCTTCTCAAGTCTTTGGTTCCTCCACCTGACATCTGGGACCAACCAAAAGGGCCTCTGTATTTCGCGAAAAAAACGTGCCCCCGATGACAGGTCGGACCCACCAGCTATCTTCGCAGGCAAGGAAGTGCCTCCTTATTACGCACAAAAAATGAATACTCCCCCTGCCAGTTGGAACCCAGCATCGTGGGAGGCTGACTTGTGGGCCTACCATGTTGACGGGGACGGAGGGCTTTGTCAACTTAGTCAATATGAACGATTCTTGCTCCAGTTACCGTACGATGTTCATCCAACGGCATTAGTGCTTCTTCAACCTCTAGTCTTCTTGCTCCAGCCACCCAAACCAGCACCGGTCGTGCCACATGCTCCTACCTCCCGTGGTCGGCTGTGATGCCACGGAGGCCTCACTGCCCCCTACTATTCCCACCGCTGGCCAGGGCATCCCTCTACTCACCCACACCCCCTGTTATTCTGCGGCGACGACAGCCTCACACCGCAGCCGAACTAGTGAACCCTCATACTCCTCTCCACGTGGGCATCCACTGTCGCGTCTTCCCCGGCTCCGTGTCGTCCCGTTCCTAGGCCTCGCAGCCGTCCACCGCCTTGGTGCTCTCGGCGCGGCGTGGTCAATGTGGTCAACGACCGACTTCCATCGGAAGAGTACTGTACGTGGAGAGGCTGACAGCTGAGTCCACGGCCGCAGGTGTGTCAATGGCCACAACCCCGTTTTTTTGTGATTTGCCAAGTAAGTCGCTTTGTCAGGCCTGTTGGGCTGCAAATCTTTCAAGACGAGGAGAGCTTCATTCGGATGGCCGAGAAAATGGCGTATCAGTAATGAGATATGGGTTGTACATTTTTAAAACACATATAACCGGCAATTAGTCTCAAATTTCTTTTTTTCATTTCGAGATTTGTTGGATTTTATATTGATATAAATTTATTTTTAAAATCTGTTTGAATGTGACTCGAAATTTCGGGATTAAAAACAGTTTGGACCGCACCGAAATATGCAAAATTTCGTATAATTTTTTAACCGTGGCCACAATATGGGCTGTAATGCTAACGAAAAGAATATGGGCTCCAAAAAAAACCTTAAGGATTAGCGAATGGGATGTAAATTATTATAAATAATGGCAGACGGGCTGTATGATGTTTTCACAGATTTGATGCCTTCCTAAAAAAAGGTTGACCCACAAGTAGTGACTGTTGGATGTCCATCCAATGGCCGTCGTGCGTCTTCAATCTCTGCTCTTCCTGCTCCAGCCGCTCAAACAAGCGCCGGCGAGACTGCCTACTCCCTCCTCCCCACCGTACTCCCATCGCTGGCCTAGCCATCTCTACTCATCGACACCTGCTGTTATTCTCTAGCGACGGCAGACGAACCAGTAAACCCTCGTACAGTCATACTACCATCTGCGTGGGAAACAACTGCCAAGTCTTCCCTGCCTCCGTGTCGTTCCCTTCCTAGGCCTCGCCGTCGTCCACCGCCATGTTGCTCTCGGCGCGGCGTGGTCAAGGAACGACTTCCATCGGAAGAGTACTGTACGTGGAGAGGCTGATAGCTGGGTCCACGGCAGCCGCAAGGAAGTGCCTCCTTATTACGCGGAAAATAATTATTCCTCCACCTGACAGCGGGGATCCACCGCACGGGCCACCATATTTGGCGAAAAACCGTTTCCCGCCAGACTGCTGGGACACACCGGACGGGCCACCGTATTTCGTGAAAAAATATTCCCCCCGCTGTCAGCTCGGACCCACCGGAAGTGCCTCCTTATTATGCACACAAAAATTAATACTCCGCCTGCTAGCTGGGACCCAGTATAGTGGGAGGCTGACTTGTGGGCCTACTAAGTTGACGGGGACGGAGGGCTTTGTCAACTTAGTCAATATGCATGATTCTAGCTCCATTGACCGTACGATGTCCATCCAATGGTCGTAGTGCTTCTTCAACCTCTGGTCTTCTTGCTTGAGCCGCCCAAACCAGCGCTGGTTGTGCCTCGTGCTCCTGCCTCCCGTGGCCGGCTACGATGCCGCGGAGGCCTCACCACCCCCTACTATTCCCACCGCTGGTCAGGCCCGGCGGTGACGGGAGCCTCACACCGCAGTCAAACCTGTGAACCCTCGTACTCCTCTCCGCGCGGGCTTCCAGTGCCGCATCTTCCCCGGCTCCGCGTAATCCCATTCCTAGGCCTCGCTGTCGTTCACCGCCCTGGTGCTCTTGGCGTGGCGTGGTCAACGTGGTCAAGGAACGACTTCCATCGGAAGAGTACTGTACGTGGAGAGGCTGACAGCTGGGTCAACGGCAGCCGCAAGGAAGTGCCTCATTATTACGCTGAAAATAATTATTCCTCCACCTAACAGCAGGGACACATCAGACGGGCCACAATATTTGGCAAAAAAACATTTCCCCCTGACTGCTAGGACCCACCTGACGGGCCACCGTATTTCGCGAAAAAACATTCCCCTCGCTGTCAGCTCGGACCCACTGGAAGTGCCTCCTTATTATGCACACAAAAATGAATACTCCCCCTGCTAGTTGGGACCCACCTTGGTGGGTGGCTGACTTGTGGGCCTACTAAGTTTACGGGGACGAAGTGCTTTGTCAACTTAGTCAATATGAATGATTCTAGCTCCAGTGACCGTATGATGTCCATCCAACGGCCGTAGTGCTTCTTCAACCTCCGGTCTTGTTGCTCCAACCGCCCAAAGCAGCGCCGGTCGTGCCGCATGCTCTTGCCTCTCGTGGCCGGCTGTGCTGCCACGGAGGCCTCACTGCCCCCTACTATTCCCACCACTGACCAGGCCATGTGGCGACGGCAGCCTCACACCCCAGCCGAACCAGCGAACCCTCGTACTCCTCTCCGCGCGGGCTTCCACTGCCACGTCTTCCCCGGCTCCGCATCGTCACCTTCCTAGGCCTCGCTGTCATCCACCGCCCTGGTGCTCTCGACACGGCGTGGTCAACGTGGTCAAGGAACAACTTCCATCGGAACAGCACTCTACGTGGAGAGGGTGATAGCTGGGTCCATGACCGCAGCAAGGAAGTGCCTCCTTATTATGCGCAAAATAATTATTCCTCCACCTGACAGTAGGGACCCACCGGACGGTCCATCGTAATTCGTGAAAAAACGTTTCCCCCAGACTGCTGGGACCCACCAGCTACATCTTCGCACACAAGGAAGTGCGTCCAGACAAAAAAAAACGATTCGCCCCCCTGACTGATGGGACCCACCAGCTACATCATCGCACGCATGGAAGTGCCTCACAGTCAGGACCCACCTGGTCGAAGTGTACGTAGCGTTGTCATTCTGGTCGCGAACGTGTATATACATACTGGTCGTTGTATAGGCGCACACGTGTCATAGTAGAGGCGCGCACGTAGCATGTATACGTATGTACAGCGGCCAGTGTGCAAGAAAGAAAATACGGCCATGTATGTACATACGGGCAGGGTCTCGAACGCCTACTCGCACATACGTACGGTCAGGGCTCATGTACATGGCTGGGTCGGAATGGAGAAACTGCGTCGTTTTCGTCCTCTTCATGGGGAGGCAAAGGAACGCGTGGGAGCCAACCGGCTTGGATGGAACAGCCGACGGAAACGAGGCCTGGCGTACCGCAGAATGGAGGAAATGACCTTGTGTTCAACCGGCGACGGTCAATACGGGATCATGTTCATCGGGAGGGGTCTGACGTACCGCAAAATGGAGGAAACGGACCTCCTACGGTCGAAACAGGGGTCCTGTTGATCGGGAGGGGTGTGGCGTACTGCATAACGGAGGAAACAGACTTGTGTTGGAGGGCTACGGTCGAAACTGGGGTCCTGTTCATCAGGAAGGGTGTGGCGTACCGCAAAACGGGACTCCACGGGATACTGTTCATCTCCACCGTCGAACCCCTCCAGCCTCCACGGGCTACTGTTCATCCACTGTCGACCTCATCCTGCCTCCACCTGCGACTGTTCAGCCTCCACCACGCGCTACTCGACCGGCTACTGTTCAACCAGCCCTCTCCACGGGCTCCTGTTCAACCACCCCTCCACGGGCTACTGTTCATCCAGCCCTCCACCATCTACTATTCATCCAGCCAACCACGGGGTGGTCCTGTTCATCCAGCCCTCCACGGGGTCCTGTTGATGCAGCCCCAACCGGCTCGATCGATCGGGGTCCTGTTCATCCAGAGGAAACACCACGGGGTCCTGTTCATCCACCCCCACCGGGAACTGTTCATCCAAACCCCCCCAGCAACACTCACTATTCATGCAGAATCAGCATCGATCGGCTTCAGTTAGCAGCAGTAGCGAAGGAATCGCTCGATCGGGTTCAGTTAACAGCCATCGATCGACCGCTCGGGTTCAGTAACGCGTAGCCTGCAGTGCAATTGCTCGGGTTCAGTTAGAGCCCAACGCCTCGCTCTGGTTTAGTTAGAGCCCAGCGCCTTGCACCCACGCGTGTGCGTGTATGAGAGAAACACGCATCACTTGGCCCCGACCACCCACCGTAACCGGGAACACCCCGATATTTTCCTTGCCTCGCTTCTACCACGGTTTTTTCCGTCATGGATGGCCCAAGGAATGTCATGCAACTGCGTCTCCGGCCCGCCCAGCATGAAAAGTCCATTTTGTCATGATTTTTGTCACAATTATTGCCATAGAAGTGTCATAAGTATGACAGAAAAAAAATTCGTTCGGCCCAAAATGTCATGGATGTGTCTTTTTTTGTAGTGAGTGTGTGTGTGTGTGAGAGAGAGGTGGAGGAAGAGTTTGTCTGGCCGGTAAACATATGAATAATGTTAGTTTCGGAACAGAGATGAAGACGGAATGGAGATGGAGAGGAGTGCATGTATATGTTTGCAAAATATTCATAGTCTCCTTCCTATTCGTCAGATGGATCGGATGACCTATATTGCAGGATGGCAGGCACACCATCTTCACCAATTCTGTTTTTAGAAAAGTATAGATATAGATATAGATAGGGTGCATCAGAGAACACTAGAGAGAAAGACAAAGTGAAAGACAAGTGAGAGAGTGTGTGTGGAAGTGAAAAAGAAAGCTTAGGTGGCTATAGTAATACTAGAGAATGATAGAGATGTGACAGATAATGAAAACCACGTAATCTATGAAGATAGAGAGAGTGTGACACTTCTCGAGGGACACGGTGAGAGACCGTGTTTGCAAAAAAGGGAGAAGCATGTACTGAGCGTGCGTGTGACGTGGCGATAGGAGAGTGGTAGCTACATGAAGGATCATGGGAGAGATACCTAGAGAGAGATGGGTACGAAACAAGATTCAAATATTTAGTTGTGTGTATAGAAGATGTCAACATGAAAGGGATTTATTTATCGAACATGCATACTAATTTGAATTTGCTTGCGCTTATGTTATTTATTATGTTGATATTACCGACCCATTGATTAGAGCTGAACATAATTTGGTTACAAAATTTTAAATTCAAAGTTGAACATAATTTGGTTTAAAAAACTTGAATTCAACCTTATGATTATGAGATCATTGCATTTGTAAATATATTTTTATATATAAAGGAGCAGGATTCTTTGATGTGCTTTTGAAAGTATATATAAAAAAAATGATGTACATATATATATTTGTATTCGAATACAAACTGGGTCCTGCCCAAAAAAAGAAAAGAAAATGGATTCCAAGTGAGTTGGCACGGTAAACGTGCACTCTTTTTCTCCTAAAAATTGAACGAAGCAGGGAAACTCGCAGTAACCGCCCGAAACCAAAATTTGCGAGATGGAAATTACTGTCTATCCCTCACACGCAAAGCCTATCAGCTAGATTTCTATAGGTTTCGTTAGGGGTAGGCTTGTAATTTCACTCATACAAGACATAACCACCTCCGCCTCTCACCTCCCCGGATTCATACACGGTGGGCGCCAAAACAAACTCTCCTCGGCAGAAACCTCCGGCGGAATTTTTTTGGTGTATGCGAGATTACCGTCCTATCCCCAGTAGCCCAATATTCCTGTGATGTATGAAATTTTAAACGGGGGATAAGTTGGTAACTTTCCCCGTATTTGAGACAAGTGCGTCCCAAAGATATGGTTCCCCCATCCTCTCTCTCTCTCCATTTCCCCATTCATACTCCGTGGGCAATAAACACCCTCTCCACCCCAGCCTCCTCCGTCCGCAACTCCATCCACCGTCGTCCTCCTCCACCATGCTAGAGTTGAAACCCCGACAATGTTGTCCATTACAAGACATCGACCTCTCTTATCCACGGCTTCGGACCAGCTGGATCCTTCCATCTCGTCCTCTCGCTTCATCCCCATCGTCGTCCACCTTGCCGGCGTCGCTCCTACGACCGTCTCGTCCACCGCACCGGGATATTTCCCCCGCCACCACTGTTTGCCCTCCTACATCTGCTTCCATGCTGCCCATTGCCATCGCTACTGCAGCACCATCAAATTCTCAGCAGATGCATACACGGCGTTGCACCAGACTGGGTACTCTTTCGTATCTTCTCAACTTATTTATCGTAGCTGCTGTACTATCATTTCTCGTTCACCACTTAGGATATTACTTGTTAGTTGCTTGGTTGCGAAGTTACCTTTGTCTGGTTTGCACCTTCATATCGACCATGCTGGATCAACACTATACTCGCAATGCTTATGGGTTTCCCCTTTTATATTCCACACAAGCTAAACAACGGCGTAGGTGGTCGGTTCAGGGGAGGGCGGGGGGTCGGGGCTGGTGGTTCGGCCGGCAGCCTGTCCTGTGTTCCGTAAGGGAAGAATCAGAGGGGAGGAAGAAGAAGGGTTAGGAGACGGTGGATCTTCATCCAACCTCCTGAACTGGTCGACTGACCCAAATGAAGAAAGTCACGCGACTTGCATGCAGACATTACTTTATATTCAGTACCATCATCGTAGCTGCTTACCGCTGCTCCTCAATCCATCCACCTAAACAACGTGCCACTAATAATTCCTAACTTGTAGCTCAAATACGAATATGATTTGATGATGATATTACTAAAACAAATAACATTTAATTGGTCGGCTGATGTTCCCACTTTACTTTCGAAAAGCACGTGCACTACATATAGAGAGACAACACGGAGTTGCATTCTTAATGTGCTATAGTTCATCATGTGTGGGCACTGCGCAACAAACATTTTAATATCCTAAATCTGCTTGCTCTTATTTAGCATGTTCCTCTTCTGTTTTTCTTTAATAAGTACTCTCTCCGTTCCTAAATACAAGTCATTGCATAGATTCCACCATGGACTACATATGAAGCAAAATGAGTGAATCTACACTTTAATTTTTTTGTATACATCTGTATGTGATCCATAGTGGAAATCTCTACAAATACTTGTATTTTGGAATAGAGGGAGTATAATAGTACAGTAGAGTATGTTCCTTATTGTGAAGAGGAGTAGGGACATTTGCAGTGTACAAGTATATTCGGTCGGCTGGGATGGACACTTTCAACTCTTTGGGCCTCTTCGATTCGTAGGATTTGGTAAATATAGGAACAAGAATTGTGCTGGCCTGCCCACTTGAATCCTATAAGATTATCAAGAAAATGCGGGGAGCTGTGTCGCCTTCGAGAGTTACACTGATATTAACAGTACCGCACCTTCAGTTGAAGAGAGCTATTTTTCGAAGATTGGAACCCTATTCCAGTTATTCCTAGTTTAAAAGACAATGCTTTCAATGTTGTTAGGAACTACGTGCATATATTCCCATCATGGGAAGATTATAGTGAAGACAAACACCGTTTTCACATCTTCCTATCCCACTTACGTGTAAGTGCTATTATTCATGATGCTTATTTTCTAGTTTTCTGCTAATTGAACACATCAATGATTTACATTACATTGTTGTAAGAAGGCGAGGGTCAATCTGCATAGTCATAACAAGCAACGCTTGCTTGTGCTTTTCAAGGAAGCATTATAGCAGTCTCGGTGTTACCTGAGGAAAACACACTTTGATGGCAAGTCTATAAATGAATTTCTGGTGAAGTCTCCTGTGCTAAATTTAGAAGACATTGAATAGGAAAACCTTGTTATGCATTGGTATTGTTCCAATGATGAGGTACTTTCTATGATATCACATGAAAATTTGAACTTCTACTTTCCCACATGTGCCTTACGAATTTCTTTTGCAGGAATTCTGCTCGAATAAGAATTCCGGTATGAAAAGGACGACAGGATATCACAAAATGCTGCTCGCTGCTTTGCTCTTGTTGGTACCTACTCTACTCGAATCAAGATCTTTGCCGTCAGCTGGCTCACGGTAAAGAATATCTTTGCCATCAGTTTGAAAAAAGCTGATGGCAAAGAGAGAGCTGACGGCAAAGGACATGTTTGCCGTCAGCCAGCTCTTTGCCATTCGCCAGCAGACGGCAAAGAGTATGGGTGGCCCACTAGCAAAGACCACCTAACGGAAACTTTTGTTGCCGTCCGGGAGCAGACGACAAAGTTTCTTTGCCATCCGCTAGTAGACGGAAAAGAAAAATGACAAACTAACGCCCGTTAGCTAGGCTCTTTGCTGTCTGCTGGCAGACGGCAAAGAACCGTGCCCTAACAAAATCCATCGTGCCGCCCGACCGATCTCTCTGTCCTCTCTCTCTCTCTCTCT